>CM077116.1:117535079-118194083 GCA_039619475.1 Icerya purchasi | reverse complement strand
AAAAATAGCGTAAACCGTAAAACTTTAATTCAAAAGCCATGGTTCCGCTACTTTCATTATTACAGATATACAAAGGTGAAAAACTATATGATTTAAATTAGAAGTTCAAAATTGTTTCGAACAGTATTGTCTAAAAGTAAAATTTTTCATTACATACTTAAATTTAGAACAACAAAGTAAACTATGGATTTGTCAAAACTTAAAATATTAACTCTAAATGTAGTAAGTTTGCGAAAACACTATAACGATTTCCTTTTGTATCAGAAAAATTGCACTATTAAATTTAACATTATGATATTAACGGAAACTTGGCTGTATCCTGATGAAACCATTAGGTATAACATAGTAGGTTACACATTATACACACAATGTAGAGATTATAAACGTTCAGGAGGGATTGCTATATATATTTCCAATAATATTCCTCATTCTATCATAGATATAAGCATCTCTACGGGAAATGCTATTCTTATGCAAATTGCATATACAAAAAATCAATGGCTATCCTTATTGGGTGTTTACCGTTTTTGTGATTCTCATGTTCCAATCTTCTTAGAGGAAGTAAATCAGATTATAAATAAGTGTGAGGCTATTTCCATTATTACAGGGGATATAAATCTAGATTTACTGAAGCCAAACAAATGTACTAAATACCTCAACTTGTTATATTCATACGGTCTCTCAAGTCTAATTTCCACACCAACTTTTATGAGAAAGGCAGATGGCTATAAATCATGCTTAGATCACTTTTTTGTGCGGGGATTGGAAAATAAAAAGATACAAATGACCGTTTCTTGCAAAACGTTAGAGATATCCTTTAGCGATCATTTCATTATACACTCTTCCATTGCAATGCAAACTAATTTTTGTCAACTAGATAAAAAAATAAAGCATTGTTTTAATAAACAACTATTCCAGTCGTTATTGCAAAATTTAAATTTAACGTATCTATATACAAGTCCAGCAAGTGTTGATGAAAAATTTAGTTGGCTAATAAATCAAATTAGTACTATTTTAAACAAATGTAAATATACTAGATCGTATTCTAATAAATATAGGGAAAATACTCCTTGGATCACAGGATACGTCTTGGAACTAGTTCGTAATAAAGAAATAGTTTATAAATTGAGCAAAGCATACCCAGAAAATAAATACTTAAAAGATAAATTTAAGAGTGCTTCCAGAGCAGTTCAAAAGTCTGTTAGGTCCTGTAAATTAAGATATTACTCAAATCTTCTCGATAAGTGTTACAATAACCAAAAAAACTACTGGGCCGTTATAAAAGAAATAATGGAGAAAGAGGATAGATCCTTTAAACAGATTGAAATAGACAATGTAAAGATAAAAGTTGAAGGAAACGAAAACTTGGTGGCAGAACATTTTAATAAATATTTCGATGAGGCCTCCACTTTTGGTTTTGCATCCCCAGGAGCGAGTGTACATAGTTTGATGTTTGAGAATACCAAATCAAGCAGGGATTCTTTTGCATTTTTTGATTTCACAATGGACGACATCAAAAAAGCTATTTTGTCACTACCAAATAAACCTTCCTTTGGCACAGATAAGATATCAATACAATTAATTCGAGATAACCTAAATTTCTTTGTAAGGCCTCTAACATTTCTTTTCAATAATTCAGTTAAAGAGGGCAAATTTCCAGACATATTAAAGTCTAGTCTCATAACCCCAGTTCATAAACGGGGAGATAAAGCTTTGGTTTCAAATTACAGACCAATTAGTATTATCCCAACTTTGTCGAAAATCTTTGAAAAATGCATAAAGGGAAAAATACTTTTATACCTTGACAATAAAAATTACTTTAGTGAGAATCAGTTTGGTTTTTTGGTTGGCAAAGGAACGGATGTTGCTTTATTTGAACACATATCATACATAGCCAGGAAATTGGAGGCAGGTTATACCACGGCAGCCGTATACATTGACCTGCAAAAAGCCTTTGACTCAGTTGACCATAAAATCTTACTAAAAAAACTGTACAAATGTGGTTTTAGAGATAAAATATTTGAATGGTTCAAATCCTACTTAATAAATAGAAAATTCGCCACCAAAATAAATGGGAACTACAGTAGTAACAGAGTATTAAGTAGTGGTGTCCCACAGGGAAGCATTCTAGGACCATATCTATTCCTTATCTATATAAATGACTTTTGCAACCTGCCGGTAAATGGCAAAATCTTCTGCTATGCGGATGATTCAGTATTAGTGTTAAGTTGCTACTGTCCGGAAAAATTGCAAAATTTGATACAAGCAGATATAAATAAAATGTCGGGGTGGTTAACAGAGAACAAATTGACTTTAAACGTTCCAAAAACAAAGTACCTGCTTTATAGCTACCAAAATCCAAATATACTGAAAAACTTCAAAATTAATTGGAATGCCAAAACACCACTGACTATATCAAAAGAAATTAAATATCTAGGATTAATTTTGGATACAAAACTGTCATGGGACCTACATATAAATTATATGATCAAAAAACTTAGAAAGTTAAACTATCTTTTCTATTATCTCTCTCAATATCTCACTACTAAACACATGCAAAGATTATATTTATCTATATATCAACCTACCTTAGCCTACGGCTTGATCCACTGGGGAGGGACAGCAAATTATTTGATAAAACCCTTACTTACCTTGCAAAATTCAGTTTTCCGTACAATTGGTTATAATGCTACAAATTCAACCAACCCCGAGATATTACCATTAAATCAACTATATCAAATCCAACTCTCAAATTTTGTATTTAAAAATAAAAATAAATTCCAAATCTCAATTCCAAACCGTACTACAAGAAATGCACATTCTGAATCACTTCAGTTACCAAATTTCTTTAAATACCACACTAGAATACAAGCCATGTATATGGGTTGTATAATATATAATGGGCTTCCAAGCAGTTTAAAAGTACCTCTCTGGAACTATAAAAAACACCGTAAAAAAATTATAGAGTACATATGTAGTCGTAAGTGAAATTCATCAATCTAAAATTCCAAACATGCTTTAAACACCAAAATAGTTTATTCCACATTAATTCTATAAAAAAAAAAAAAAAAAAAAAAAAAGCAAGAATATGCTGTAAAGAAAAATAGAAGACATGTCCTTTTATAGATACAAGTATATGTCTATATGTCTATGTATACTCGTGCATATATATGTATGTGTATATATATGTGTACGTTTGTGTGTGGATAGGTGTGCTTAAGTATACTGAAGTGTAAATGAGTGTATATATGTGAACAAATATATCATTCAAATACATGCATATTTGTTTGAGTAGTTACATAGTATACTCACAAGCAAACATATGTCTATGGGTATATATGAGTAGATACATTTATTATACATACATCGTTTGTCGGATAATAATTAAATTTATGTTATATTGCTGTAAATAAAAATGTAATATTTTTATACATGCATAGCCACAACTTAGCGCAGCTTTGTTTTTTTGCGCATTAGTGGCTAAATTAAATATTTTGTGTAATAATTTCTGATGTCTAATAAAGTTGATTGATTGATTGATTGATTGATTATTATTATTATTATTATTATTATTATTAGTATTAGTATTATTAGTATTAGTATTATTATTATTAGTATTATTATTAGTAGTATTATTATTTTGTTTTTTTACACCTTGTGTAATTATGAAAACTAATTGCAATGAAATATTATAACATATGTAACATATTTGTTGAATAAACGATAATAAGAGTGTTGGGCACCCGCAGACGGGCAGTATACCTTGCGGGACCTACAACTTATTTTAAAATACAAAAAAAAAAAAGAAAACAAAAATAATCATGAGATGGTGTGAAATTTTTAACGTAATTTGCGTTCAGCAAACGCGTGTTCAGGGGGGTATCGGAGAAAATAACGACAAGGAGACCGTTATGACACGAGTTTAATCAGATTCGCCGCCTCGAAACTGATTTTCAGCCTACTTTTATCACAGGTATGATGACGGTGAAGCTAAGACGATATATACCACACACAATTTTCACAGGGTTAAGTGTGGTGGTGGTCGTCTATTTTTAGAGACTTCGAGCTCACCTATTAAAGGGTATTAGTTGCGCTTCAGCGGTGATAAAGTATACACTATCCGGAAACACCGGTCAACCGGAAGTCTAGCTGCTCTCCGAGTTTTAAAGCCGCTAAACTGTTGTCAGCGTCTTGGCCACTGCACGCGGATGCTTCATCATGCAGCGGTCCAAGTTGTTACTATATACGAGTCGTACGACTGCTGCTCAGGTATTCGGTCTATTAACAACCGGTAAAAGGCTTGGCAGGCATCAGAGTTGTATCTGGCCGATCTACGGACCCGGAGGGTGCCCGTACACACGCACATACATATGTGTCGGAAATAGACGTTTTTCTCGTTGTTATTAAATGGACAGAGATTGACTGGGGCGCGTCCGAGAAACCGAATTAACGTGGAATTTTCCCGGAAGCAGGTGAATTATCGAACGCGGCGAGAAATTGATGCGATTTTCACGAGTTTAGAAGAGGCGGCGATTTTGATTTCTATAAATAGAGGCGCGCTATTACAAGAATTCGCTGTATCAATAAAAATACGCATGTAAATAGTGATAATAGTACGTAATAATCATAATGCTGATAGTAATAATTAGTTAATATGTTAAAGAAACGTTACGAATAGAAACGAATTGCGTTGCTCGGTCGGATGATGATGCTGTTGCGTTTGTGTGTTTGCACCGTCGTTAGGCGAATAATGAGGCAGGCGCTAGCGAGAGATTTGCCAATCCCCCGTGCCGCTTGACCTAAAACACATCAGCACGCCGCGCGTTTAACGATAAGATATCGGTATTTTTTCCTCTCTAACTGCACGTGACAGACAAAGAGCCGCGTTTGCAATTACGTCAGAGTGTGAGGGCTGTTGCCGGTGGGTATTCCGCCGTGCCCGTTTTCAGAAATTGGAGAAAAATCGGAAAAGGCGGAACGGGAAATCGATGTGCGTTATTTTTTGTCTATTTTTATACGGCGAGAAAAGTGCACGACCTGTTCAGGGACAGCAGAGGAGAAGCCTACAGTCCCCGACCTAGAGAGGTACGCATCCGGATCCAGGGTCGCCAGCAGCAGACTTCTATAAATAGATCGCGGGGGAGACGGCGGCCGGTTCTAATAATCACCGTAGATCATCGATGCTTTCGCAATGTAATTCGATGTTTTTTTTCCCCGTAATCTGGGATTAGTGTTTGTGGAACGCGAACGGAAAATAATCATCTTCAAATCGGCGCACTTTACAAAAGAAAACATTAGCCGGTGTGGTGTAATTGTAGTATTTTTAAAAATACACAGCGTAACACCGTCGCTGACGTCACTACTACGTGCTTTCGGCTTTTGTCGTCGTCGTTGTCAGCGGCGTGTAAATACTACGGGTCTGTGTACACACGTTCGTCGGTGCGTACGTTTCCGGCGAGATCGCGCACAGGGGTGAGCTTTTTGTGTTTCAAAGTTTAGCTCAGATTTTGCGCATAATTCCCGGCGCGCAATAGTCTGATTCGGTGCACTCTACCGCGATGAGGTGCTGCGGCCGACCAGCCTCTCACATTGCTATTTGTCTTTCGTCGTAGGACAGCCGGATTTGTCATCCGGTTTTCGACGTTAGTAGAGTACCGCTTCCGTCGGAATGCAGAAACACGAATGTAGAAAAAATCATCGTCGAACCGCGAAACTGCTACCTAAATGGCTATGACTTTTAATTGTGGAGTCGGCTGGGAGATACATATTAAGTGTATGTGCGCGATTAATAAAATTGCACGAAATGAGAAAAAATTTCGCCCGTTTCGTGTAATACTAAAACGTAAATCTGATTCAACTTTTAACACACTGAAATAGTAGAACTATTATAAGCGAGATTGTGAATACGTGTAATGTGACAATGAGAAAACCATTATAATTCGTGTACCGTTCGAAGAAATATTTTTAAAATCGCTCGATTTTTTAAATTTTTATTTTACCTATATGTACATACATACATACATACATACATATATATATATATATATATATATGGCGTTGTAATGAACATTATTGGATTCGAGTATTTTTTCGTTTTCTTATTATTTTTTTTTTTTTGCACGGCAAATAGAGAGGGTTCTCTAGAGGTATACGTGAAACAAGTGTAAAAATTATTATTATTATATACTCGATGAATTTTTTTTTTTAAGTTCCGCTCATTTTAAGTCGTGAAAACCGTTTGACTACTCATTTCGTGAATTAAGCAATTTCAATATCAGCGCACAACGTAACATAACGAGTGTTGGGCACTAACACAACGACCGGCATACATACTCTTGTGCCCTGTGAGACCTATAATTTATTTAAAAAAAAAAAATATATATATATATATATATATATCTGTAATACACATAAACATGTTTGTATACGTAAAAACTCGATATATTTAGACACACCTTCTGCACAATGATAGTTCTCCGAATTTGCCAATATCACTCTATTAGAAAAGAATAATAATTACTATCGAGTGGGGGGGGGGGGGTACGTAGTCATTTTTAACTTCAATTACACATATTTCATATTGGTGATGGTCCACGAGGTTTTCATTTTATAAATTATCCCTGGCACAGGAATGAAGTTTTCACTAATCGACACACACACATTGTGTAATGATCGTGCCATTTTTACACCGGGTGCTAATAAGATTTCTAATGAAAGTTATAATAAACGGAAGTTGTAACGAAAGTGAAGAGAGGACAATTAGAAATTTTGTTACGCAAACGGGTAAATTTAAAAAGACTGAATCAATCAAGACACTGCCTTTCTTAGATGACGAACACTTTCAAACCGAGCGATATTGCATATATAAAATGTAGCCGTAGCCAAAATCTTCACCCACAACATAGGAGACTTGTTCGCGGTAACATTTCCTCACATCGGAGAAACAAATTATACTCGTGCAAAAAATCTAACAAAATTGATCATTTCCTGTAGGCAGTCTGTTCCACACCGTGTCTCGGTGCTCAAATCAGTCTCCACATTCTATATATGTATATATATTTAACTCTCTTCCGCGAGCATATCTAACACCCCGGTTAATTCGTTATCCATTTCTCTTGCTCCGTAATTATAAGCGGGAGGAAAGCAATGCGATGAACTAAATTATTGCGAACCCTTCTCGAAGCTCCCTCGAATAAAACACTGAAAATGTCTGCTTTATTAAAGGAGAAAATCAATCATTGAAATCCGCTTTTAGGCAGCTACCGTGGCGAAGTTGGATAATTGATTTTGTTTCGTTCGGGTAGAATATCCCGTTCGCGCACATTGCGAATTCCTAAAGTCGTCTTACCCGGTGTGGGTTAATGTTTGACGCCCTGAAAAAAAAAAAAAAAAAAATCCGCCTTTAAAAACTACAACACTGTTGGAGTGGTTAGGTTGTGTAATGTAAAACTAAATTGAAGAAAAGTATTTCATGGCAAGTGAAAAATAGCTGTGAAAAAGAGCCCCTCAGTCAACGGTTCCGTTTACGACTGTCCGCTAGGCGGTTTAATGATTTGCAATTTTCATGTAGATGACAGGTTGTTGTGTCGATAAACTTTGTCGAAAAATTGCAAATCATTTGCTTACGTCATAAATGCAACTGTCAAAGATTGTGCACGACGGCGTGCAAGTAATAATCCTAATCACGCTGGACGAAGCGAATGAATGAGAGCACTGTGTAGCCGTGCGTGTGACGTCAAGATCAAACGATTGTGACGAGCGAAAAGAGCAATTCGAAAAAAAGCGAACGGTACAAACCATTCGCTTTTTATTATGGAATTGTTCGTTCGCATCACTTACGCTCTATATGCAGTTTTAAGTGCCGAATGTTACGAAAACGTAGACACATTTATTGCAATGCTCGATGTGAATTGGAAGCGTAGTGTCGACGCACATAGGTCGTCATCCTTCCGACGGAATTATTTTCCAAAAATTAGGGAGGAATTATCTTTCTGTCTGTTTCGATTACTCGTGAGTTAGCGTTTTTCTTAATTACGCAATAATTAAGAGAACATTTTATTACAACCACAATGTGTAATGCATATTATTCGTTTGCGGGAGCAGGGTGGTGATCTTTTTAATAAGCCAAAAGTTACATCATCTACGATCGTTATTTCGTATTAATATTATCGTGTTTAATTCCCAGTTGTATTCGGCAATTTCCCGTATCCGGGTTATTATACTTATTTCAGTAAATCTATTTTTATACATCCCGAACACCAACTGTCAATTTATTTTAACAAAAAAATAAAAAAAAAAAATTAAATAAAAAAAAAACCTTTTCGCCGATTATTACGTTGCTGTCTAAAAACTACTTAAGTAATTTATTAGGAGATACGGATAAACCATTGGTCAAACGGTCTCCATCTATAAGAATTTACACTTTGTAATTGTATTTTTTTTTATATTTATTTATTAAGGTTTTGTAATTTC
This sequence comes from Icerya purchasi, assembly GCA_039619475.1. Taxonomy (NCBI): domain Eukaryota; kingdom Metazoa; phylum Arthropoda; class Insecta; order Hemiptera; family Monophlebidae; genus Icerya; species Icerya purchasi. Next base: position 118,185,611 of record CM077116.1, on the reverse strand, counting down.
AAGAATTATTTGAAAAGGAGATAATTTATATAATAATAATAATAAATAAAAAAAAAAAAAAAAAAGTAATTTATTAACTTTTTTTTCCCCCTTAACTCCTCGTATATTTCCTTCAAGTACAATGTATTAAATTTAGAACCGTCAAACATAAGCTTGTCGACGGATTTCTTATGAGTTCACTTCGACCGGCACATATTAGTAGCTCATGTACTATCATTATTATTATCATTACTAATTGAGCCTCATTCGCGGTTTCACATAATTTAATCGTTAAGATCTATAAGCTACTTTGTATATATTTCAAAAATACATTTTGATTTTTGATTTGATCTGATTTTTAATATATGCGTGTTTTTGAAATTAAGAATGTGTGAGCTTATCCGCTACAAGCCTTATCCGGTAATAGTTTTCTTTTTTCCGTATTTCCTCTTTCCGTTCTCTATAATTATGGCCTTTTTTATTAATTACTTTTGATTTTTTGACAGCGCTCAAAAACGAGATGTTTTCTCATAGGAAAAAAAATATTCATTACTTTTTTTCACGCTGTCTTGCATCTTGGTTATTTCCGAATAACGCTTGTTGCCGGCGTAAACATTTTGCGCGATTCGGGCGGTTACCAAGCTTTTTTCAAGAATAAAATATTAATTAAAACATAATTTTCGTGGGTTTCTGGCAAATTGTTCTACTATTTTATTATATAAAAGTCTTCCAAATTGTTCACGATTACGCGCCTAGGAATACTCATCATGGCCAGTTGATTAAAAAGTTTCAAGGCTCCAGGGGGAGTGGCAGCTGCCCCGCTGGCGACGCCCATGCATATATATATATATATATATATATATAGATTAGATAATTAACTGGGAAATTTATTATACAATACCCAGAACGGATGATAGACAATTTAAAAACAAGTAGAGCTGTAACTGATAATGAATGTTTTCGAGTTAACTAAGCACTTTTAGGATATACCGTGCATGATGCACACGTCATAATATCCGTTTATCTAGTGACGTAGACAAATTTGTAAGTTTCCTTGAAATTTGTTTTCGTTTTTCTAGTTTTTAGAGTTCGTTAACATAAAGAAGACGAAAAGAAAAAAAGAAAAAAAAAAAGGTACTATTTCTCGAAGATGGTCGAAGTTTGTTTTTTCATTAAATTTATACGCGGACTTGCCGATTATGGAGACATTAAGTCGGTAATAATAATTTTCGATATTTTCAACAGTGGGAGATTCCCACTGGGGCAAGCGAAACCGTTTAGGCTCAAGATATTACGCGTTTCCGTCGATCTCAGTTGTTCCTATCCTCAGTTCCTTTATCTTATCAATAGCTGACCGAATCTACATTTAACTGATCCTTCTCCTTCCTTTCGTTTCTGGGCGAAGATCCTTTGTTGATATGCCCAAAGGGGGGTTTAAAAAAAAAAAAAAAAAGATATTACGCGCTTCCGTTGATCTCAGTTGTTCCTATCCTCAGTTCCTTTATCTTATCAATAGCTGACTGAATCTACATTTAACTGATCCTTCTCCTTCCTTTCGTTTCTGGGCGAAGATCCTTTGTTGATATGCCCAAAGGGGGGTTTAAAAAAAAAAAAAAAAGATATTACGCGCTTCCGTCGATCTCAGTTGTTCCTATCCTCAGTTCCTTTATCTTATCAATAGCTGACCGAATCTACATTTAACTGATCCTTCTCCTTCCTTTCGTTTCTGGGCGAAGATCCTTTGTCGATATGCCCAAAGGGGGGTTAAAAAAAAAAAAAAAAAAGACATTACGCGCAATGTTCGTATCTTCTCCTGGCCGACTAGATAACAGTTGGCTAATTCGTAATTATTTCGCACATCTGTGTGTTCGTGAAATGCTTACTTATTACCCTTACGAGGCTGATGGTATTTCACATGTAATTTATGGCCCTTCCCGCTCCACAACGTGAATAAGCTGGCCGTGGAAATTACCTCGAAAACACTCGCTTAATTATTTGCTCACTTCCGAAATCTACCCGTACTGGACTTGTCATAGAGGAGGGGTGACCTTTATTGTCCTCTTCGTTATGATTGCGACGGGGAACAAACGACAACCACTTTCTGCTCGGTCGTCCGTAGTTGTCAGCAAGGGTCATTAGGTCATACTGAAACTTTTCACCAATAATATTTACATAGCCTTGAGTTTCAAGTGTTTAAGAGTATAAAACTCTTCAGCATAATATTTGCTACTACATGGCAGATTGGCCTGCTGCCAGCCGAAGCTTATTTAAAAAAAAAACAAAAAATAAATAAATACAGCCGGCTCTCCTGTAAGTGCTCTCAGTTATTTCTAACTCGGCATTTGTAAATTGAAATCGGTAACACCAATACTCGAACTTTCCTGTAAACTTCTCGCACGATCTCTCTCTCTTTATTAAACTAGAAATTGATGCCGTCGCAGCAGGAGGAGTGTCTTTGTTCTGTTTTCAAACTTGGCAGAAAACTCGACTTAGTTTTTGGCGGGAGTATCTCTTTTTGTACCTCAAAAACGAAAACCGCTCCAGCATTGTAAGTATTTTTACGGACAAATTCGCCGTAAAGGTCTGCGCGCGCGAGCCAATTAACGGACCTAACAGCGGAGGCTTTTTTCATTCGCCCATTATTTTCTTTCTGTTTAAATTTTTTTTTTTCCGTTTTATTTAAAGTTTTTTTTTCCGCCTTTTATTCGACGAAGATCCTTTGCAAAAGATGTAAATGATGGTTCTTTTTGTCGCATCTTTTCAATTACTTTCCTAACTGGTTCTGTGAGTTTCCTTCGCTTGCCCCCTCGTTTTGTTCTCGTTTCTATTCGTCACTCATCTGCGCTATTTTAATCTTATAATCTTCGTCCCGTTTTCGCTTTTCTCTTGTTTTTTTCTCTTTAAATTTCCCTCTCCACTTGAATGAAGCACAGTTTTCGAATTGTGCGTTTATTTTATCCTTTATTTTTTTTTTTTACTCTTTCCATATTCATTATTGCTATACTGGTATTTACAATATTGTCGATACCAAGTCAAAAATTTATGTATATAAATAAAGGCTCCTTTCCTCCTTCCTGTTTCTTGAAAAAGCTTGCCCATCCCTCAACACTTTATGTGATAAATTGTGCAACATCTAGATCTGTCCTACACACACACACACACACACTCCTAGCAATTACGCAAAAGAGTTAATTTTCTTTCTGATTTTTCGTTTACGCGTAATACAATCGATACAAAGTCTTTTTTTTTTTCTTAACTTCTTCTCCATTATCGAATGCGCTCTAGGCTGGCTTCTCGTGAATTCCCTGATGAATTCCGTTACAGGCAGTAAAGATTCTGATGGACAATAACGGGGGGGGGGGGTGTCTTCCTAAACGATTATATAGGTAACTCTCTATGCGCTTTGACTATTCCGTACAAGATAAAACGTCGGAAATAAAGTAAAAATCAAGGTGATACAGTTTCTCCGGTAATTACCAGAGCAGGTATATAATAAACTTACAAAATTCGCGGCAAAGTAAAAATCGAGCGATCCAGTTGAAAAAAGAAAAACAATTTGTGTCTTCTCATGTCAGATTTAAATTTGAAAAATTCTTAACAGAGCGAGATTTTTTTTTTTTTTTTTTTTTTTTTTGAGGACTATAAACATTATAATCCAGTGTGAGAAATTTGTTAGAAGTTTCAATGCATCGGGATGTTCAAGCCACCGCGTTAGCTGGCTGCAAGATTCATATTTGAAATAATGAGAAAAGCAAAATCAACGTGTTCCTGTAGACGAAAATGTTATCAACTTTTTTTGTTTTTTTTGTCAGCCATTAAATTTTGCTTAGACATTTTCGCTTCCGTTCTGACTTGTAAATCGTTTTCGAACTGAAACGACTTTAATATTCAAGCGGTTTTCGATTGCTCTCGCTTAATAATAATTCCTTACATTTACTACGAGAGGAGACACAGGGAAACTTCGCCAGACGCCTTACTTTAAGGAAAAAAAAACATTCAATTTTAGCAGTTTCGAAAGTCACGGTGCACAGTCAGCAAAACTCGATTCTACATCATGGTGGTGCTGAAGACACGCGTGAACAGCTATTCGACCTGAAAAAGGTTTCCCTCACTTTCACGATTGTCGTCAAGAATCTCTGACACAACGCTCCCCTTTGCTCTTCCGTTTACTCGATTAATCGCAGCTAATCCTTTATCTACCCTTTATTTATTCGCTCGTCTAACGCGCCGAAGCAATTGGTAATTTTCATTAGTCTCTGTGCGAACAATCATCAGTGGTTTTTTAATTTAAAACGTGTGTTTTTATTTTATTTTTTAAAATAAAGCGAGACTGATTTAAAATAGGATCGATTAAAAATTAAGCAGAAACGGTAGAGTAGACACCGGTGACTACTGGCGCTTGAGTGGCATAGATTAAATCACTTTAGATTTTCTGTTTTACCTTAAACTTCCTTCTCGATGTGTTCTGGTGTTTTTCGATGATAAGATAGCGCCGGTGCAATGCACTTTAAGGTCACAATCTCTGACATTTATCCTCAAAAAGTTTCTCCCGCCCGCTACTATCGTTATATAATATATCTCTTCGTTATGTTATTTGTTCTGCGATTGTTTTTTTCATACGTGTTTATCACGAAAACGGCAATTTTTAAATTTACCCACACACACACACACTATCTCTCTCTCTCTCTCTCTCTCTAGAAGTATTATCCGATATCTCTTATGAAAGAGAATACCGAATTAGGAACTTAAAATCGATTAAGCGGCTCAGCGGAATTCCTAAAATAGCTTTGGGCACGGCGTTAACATGATTCTTTTCTTTTTTCTTAACTCTCAGTCTACTACCTGAAAAAATCCGATTAAATTTTGAAAGAGCTTTTCTGAAGATTAGCCAGTTCGATAATTCTCCCTTTCGTGAGTTAATGTTTTGCGAGTGTTCTCTTTTATGGTTGTTTATGACCAAAATGGCAATTTTCAACCACTACCGAAATATACCAGATATTTCTTTGTAAAAGAACGACAAAATTCGTAAAATCGGAATTATAAAATCCAAAATTCAGACACTCCATTAAAATGGCCAAGCATTTAATTCCTGTGTTGGCATCTTTGAGGACATAATAATAACAGAAAACTAATTATCACATTTCGCATCCTCCGTATAAGCAACAAAAAAAAAAAAAAGTGAACCTAATTAAGCGTAACAATAGCCAAAAATTATGTGTTTTATTTTTTGACGTCCTACGAGAACACGCAGAGGAGAATGGGGTACATGTTTCAGCGTTGGATGAGCAACATCGTCACAAAAATCATCTTCGAGGACATCATATTTTTCACATGATAAAGTCTTTTTAGAGTATTGTAAAAATCGAGCTATGTAAAAAACGGGGAAAAAACAACCGGTGAACAAGAAAAATATCGTCGCACGTATATTAACCCTGAGAAAAGCGGGAAAATATTATTTTCACATGAAAAGATAAATGCATCATTACAGCTCTCAGAAATCTGAATATTATACATTCACTTATCTTTTTATTAGGTTAAAAAGTAAACGTTTGCGACATTATTTTTTCCAATGAATCTCTAAACATTCTTATCGTATTATCGCTGCGCTGTTAACTTTTTTTTAATCATCATGCACTCTCGCTGTATCACGGTGTCCTTGCTCGCATTCAACTTTCTAATAGATAAACTTTCTAATGTAAATATTTATTTAGCCACAGAAAAACACCATGTACCAATGAAAAGCTAACCATTAACGCGAAACATGTGTATATTTCGTAAATGGTAGTTTGCAATGGAAGCTTCTAGAAATGTCTCAACATTATCGCAAAAGTAAATTTAGCTGAAAACACATGTATTCTCACGCACTTTCATTTTTAATATTACATATTGGTTGTCATTTTTTTTTTTTACCTTCTCAAATATTAACTTACGGTTGCCATCCTTCTAAGTAATTTTTCATGTGCCAGTACCATCACAGAGCAGTCCTACAAAGAAATATGACGTTCTTCGTAGGCCCAATTACACCTTCAAACGTGATTGCTCTCTGATTATCCAAGTGATATTGTACCTTGTTAGTGTGGGAATCTTATTCAATTTGCAAGGCAATGCGCATATATCAAAAAAAAAAAAAAAAAAAAAAACGAAGATACGTTCGCCGATCATGTTTATACATTATCAATAAAATCATCACTTTGACGTATTTCTGGCGGTCCGTATTTTTGCTGCATTCCAATGAAAATTTTCTGGCTAATCTTTGTGCGGTTATTTATAAGCAAAGCAAATCTCTAAACCTTTCCTAAGTGTTTATTTTAACGACTACTGAGTTTCAGCATTCACCAGTAACCTGTAGGGTGTGACTGGTACAACTTCTTAATAAACAAAGAGTTTCTCATTGGGATCACTCCAGATGTTCAAAAATTAATCAAGCCCCCCAGTGTTAAAATTTCCATTAGCGATGACAAAATGACGCCACGGCGATTTCAGTGTTTTTTTTTATTCGAATCTATACTTATCTGTAATAATGAACATCGATGATATTTTAATTTTTTGTTTTATTGAAAATTCGTTTTTTTTTTTACCCCCCCCCCCCCCTCCCGCGCTTATTAATAATATTTTTTAAGCGTCAATGGCATTTGTTCTATTACTAAAAACTTATCTAAGTGACCCCTTTGCAAACAAATATTTAAAAAAAAAACATATAACCTCTACTTTTTAAAGTCGGTAAAAAGTGATATATCACCAAGAACTCAGGATTAAAGTTTTGTCGGATTAGTAATGTTATTTTAGTTCATCTGATCGATCTATTCGGGTTCCACAAATTTAAAAAATTTAAAATTTAGCAGCAATCAAATTGGGAACGTAAAAAATCTGTAACGAAAATAATATTAGAAAACGGAAGCTGGTAAAAAGAATGAGATTCCGTCAGGTATCATCAGACTAACACTAATGTGTGTGTGTGTGTACACATCAGAATGAAAATAGGGGGAAAGACAGTTCATTTTCACGCATTCACGTATGCAAGCACAATGTTCGGAATCGATCAGTAAGCTTACGAAAGAGAATTTCGAAAATATAACCCCAATTTAGATGCGCGTTAAGACTGTCGAAAATGAAAGTGTCGCAGTCGTGCTTATCATATAATATTCTAGAGATCTGTTACTTTCAAACTAACGAAATGTTTCAGCGGCCGTTTGGATGAGCCAGGCTAATGCAAATTTTAACACTTCCGGTACCAGTAGCATTTGCGCTTGCCTGGTAAAGCTTTAGAATTAATAAAAGAAACCAGGTCAGCAAGAAGGAGATGGCAGCGTGGTCGTTACCCATCCTTATACAACAGATACAAAGAGTTGCAAAACAAACTAAAGATCAGTATCAAGGAGTACAAAAATAAAACTTTTAATCATATTACACGCAGTCCATTAACGATGGGGAAAAGCCTGTATGGACGTCAGTTAAAAAACTGTTAAGTCAATCAGAAGAACCATATAATATTAAATCGAACAACACTTGGGTTAAAACAGACAAGGAAAAGGCAAATGCTTTTGCGGACCATCTTGACACAGTCTTTACACCACACTCTGATCGCAACAAGGAGCATTCTGACTATATACAAAGAGCATTGGAAAAACCTCATCGGTGTGAACAAGCTACTAAGGTCTTCTCGCCAAGAGAAGTTCTCGTATGCCTTCGGAATATACCACTACGTAAGGCTCCTGGCTTCGATAGAATTACCGGGGAAATAATCTCGCGACTACCGCGGAGAGCAGCTATTCTTCTTTGTTACATCTTTAATGCGGTTCTAAGGATGCGTACTTCCCTAAAATATGGAAGAAGTCGATTATAATGATGGTTCATAAAGTGGGGAAACCGCGGACAGAGCTTTCATCGTATCGACCGATTAGCTTGCTCTCCTCTTTATCAAAGGTTTTGGAGAAGCTAATTTTAAATCGTATTGATCCGGTTATAAGTAACCGAGATGTGCTACCGAATCATCAATTTGGTTTTCGCACGGATCACTCTACGATTCGTCAGTGTCACAGATTAGTTGACGCAATTTCGTTAACGTTGGAGAAACGCGAGGTATGTTCCGCGGTGTTTCTAAATGTCACGCAGGCATTCGATAAGGTCTGGCATCCAGGATTGCTGTATAAATTGCGGCAAATTCTTAATGAGGATATTTATCTATTACTCAAATCGTACTTGTCCGAACGCTCGTTTGTGGTTAAAATAAAGGATTCACTCTCGGAAATACATTCAATCAGATCGTCAGTACCTCAAGGCAGTTTGCTAGGGCCATTATTGTATTCCATCTATACCGCGGACGTACCAATTTCTAATCTAACGTTACTAGCTACATTCGCTGATGACATTGCGATACTCGCATCTAATACGAATGTTACGTATGCAAACGCTGCTGTCCAAAATCATTTGAATAGGCTAGAGAAATGGGCATGCCTCTGGCGCATATCGTTCAACCCAACTAAATGTCGTCACATTTTATTCACAAACGGACGAGTAAGATGTTCACACTTGAAATTTGAGAACTCGCAAATTCCAAAAGTAGACTCCGTGCGCTATCTTGGAATGCATATGGATAGACGATTAACGTGGCGTGATCACGTGGAAAATACAAGAAAATCTATAATAATTAGGGCTAGGTTGCTATGGCCGCTGCTAGGACGAAAATCAGTTCTAAACCTGGCCGTAAAGCGGAATGTATATTTATCGGTTATCGCTCCAATATGGAGATATGGATTAGAGCTATATGGAACAACATGTCGAAGCAACCTCCTTAGGATACAGCAACAGCAGTCCAAGATTCTTCGTACAATGGTATCTGCGCCTTATTTCGTATCCAACGACACATTGCATGCGGACTTGAATGTTCCATACGTGAACGATGTTTATGCGGAACAGTACAAAAAGTTCTTTGAGAAACTTCAGTTTAGCTCGAATCCACTTATATACCGAATGTTCACTATTGATCTTCCAGCCAGATCCAGCCGGCGACTGAAAAGGAAAAAGTGGTGCCGGGATGCACTTCCGATAACTTAAGCGTTATTATATTGCTCTCGGAGACACTACGCATAATCGTTACGTAGTGTGAAAATAAATAAATTAATAAAATAAAAAAATAAAAAAAAAAAAATAAATAAATAAAAAAAGGATAAATAAACCATTTTCTTCTTAAGACCTGAATCGGGCATTTCGTTGGAACTGTCAGGTTAATATTCGTTTCCTTTTCCTTTTCTATTCATTCCACTTTTCCCCAATCTCCCCCCCCCCCCCCCCTTTCCTTATATTTTTATATCACCATTGTTTATGGCAGACTGCTGTCGGTACAATGAAAAAAAAAAAAAAAAGCTTTAAACCTAGTGACCTTTTCGGAAACAGTTCTAGAGTTGAAGTCTCGAGTAAATTGTAATTCTTTTAAATGTAAAAAAAAAAGATAAAAAAATCCGTGCTACATGAAACAACGCGTGTTTCTTAAAAAAAAAAAGACATGAAATTATTTCATTAATATAAACATTTTTCGGATAATTCGATCTGGCATCGGTTGGTTCTAGCTCAGCTGTTAGCGCTACAAAAATTAGGAGAACAGTGAAACAATATATGGTCTCATTCGTTAATAGGAAAAGCCATGGGGTGATCATTAAACAAAATTTAGAAATAATCATGGTAACCACAAATGAGAAAAGTTCACCGATTACGCACTGCATAGCAGCTGACACTAATTGGTGTTTGCGTTCCCGGTCTCGTGAGTTAATATTTTTAATCGGATGGTTTCCGTGATAAAGCGGATAAGCCACTCAGAAATTATGAAATTATTCGGTTTTTTAGTTGTGCCATTGTTCTAAATGGTACATGTGAGTGCGTTATCATGTCGCATGTCTTAGCCTCGATTATGATAATAGTTCGTAAACACGCCCTTTGATATACCACAGGTTTGACCTTCCTTTTATTCGAGGTTGGTATGTTCTATAATTAATATATAAATACATATAAATTTATATATATATGAATGTGTACGTATATATATATATATATATATATATATATATGTATATATACACATGTATTCCAGTTAATTTACCGTTATCATGTTCGCTTATGGAAGAGATTATTAATGAAACGATTAAAATGAAAAGAGACCATCGATAGTTCAGGGGAATCGAGAACACGATCCGGTTGAAAAGTATTCGTAGTGAAGAGCGAAGAGTTGCTACTGTTTCTCGCGTTAAAGGTTCGTTTTACGTGTATTTCGTAAAAGAAAATGATAATTTCTTACGAATAATAGCGCGCGCATTTCAATTAAAAATTGCTATTCGAGAATTTATTAATTTAATTAAATTACTGTTGCCTGTCAAAATACGAGGCAGAACTCGTGTCAATTACCAGAGTCCTACGTATGGGCTCCCGTTGGCCCTGGCGCTAATTTGGCAGTGGGTGCCGTGCAAGTGAAACTCCACTCTCTTTTCTGATTCAGTAATTGCGATAACTACGCTACGCTAAGCCATCGGGCAAAAAATTCATTATCCGCTAGTCGGTCAAATTTTTTTCCGCCACAATCTGCCAATGACCTCCGCAGATTTCCAAGTTACAAAAACCAATTCGTGTCATGTGTTTTCGAAAAATATTTATCGCAAAATATGTTATCTGGTTAAGATCACAAAGCATTCACTTATTGACTTTCCGATGGCTAAAGAAGTGCGCGTTCCTACATAATACGATATTACTTCGGTGGATTATTTGTTAAAAATTTGTTATCGTGCTGAATAGGAGTGTACACTTGGCCTCACCCTTCGATCAATTATCCTGTTTTTAGTTGCCGGCTTCCATAAACAAAAATTGAATCGTTATTTTTCGATAACAGTATTGATTTCATTGAGTGCGTTTAACAAAATTAATAATTCGATAATATAACTCGGTAAGTGGAGTTACGAATTTCTTCTTAGATTCTGATTTATGTGTAGAGCTTCGTGTATGGTCATTAGATAATAACATAATTAACCTGTTCCGTGTAACACATAATAGTATTAAAAATAAGTCTATTATCACCAATAATTCATTTAAGTGTAATGATTGAAATTTGTAGGTAAGGGAGCGGTTGAACTACTGTGCGACTGTTGAAAATAAAAAATTAGATAAAATTTTCGGTGAAACAGTCCATCTTGTTTACATAAATTAAATAGATAACAATATATTAGCGCCGTATTGCGATAAATTACTTGTACCCTAGAAGCCGGTTAACGGAATGATTTGTTAATCTGCAGTCAAATGGAATAAAGATTCCCTAAAACCAATGCAAAATAAAATGTAAAATTTCCAAAACACTGTCAGACTTCTATAATAAAAAGTAATATTTGTTTTGCAATTGTATAACGTTTTCATATAGCTATATTATCTTTCTCTTTTTTGATTTTAGTTGTTACCATTTTTCCATTTTTTATTCAGTTCTTTATTTATTTATTAATTTTTTAATTTAATTCTTACGCACCGTGTAATTAAAAAAAATAATATTTCAGACGTATGTTGTTTCATTTACATACGCATATATATGTATATATATATATATATATATATATAAATTACAACGTAATTCTTAGGCTACCCCGCATTAAAAAAAATGTCCCAATTTTATTTAACGAAAAATGTACCAAAAAAGTATCCTAAAAAAATGACCTAAGTTTATGTAATGTATGTTATATTTTATAGGATGTTTGTGATTATGTTATTATATTTATATGGACCGATTTAGAATTACGTTGTAAATTTTGATTATTTTATACAACGTATAGAAGAGAAAGAGACAGAAATGTAAGCAAGAGGGGTTAAGGGGCACAACTCCTCCTTGCGAGGCCAAAATGGTCGAGTTTTATATATATATATATATATATATATATATATATATATATGCGTGTGTACATGAAACAACAAAGTCTGAGTCTGAAATATTTTTTTAAATTACACGCTGCTTAAGAATTAAATTTTAAAAAATAAATAAATAAACAACTAAATAAAAAATGGTAACAAATAAAATCAGTAAAATTACCGATAACTTTCGTGGAAACTTAAGACCGTAGGCTAAGCTCACTTAAAAATACGAGTGCCTGTAGCCTAAAATAAAAATTTCCTCTGTGACAAGCCTGTCCTTGAATTATTCAGTATTACCTATTTTTCGCATAATTAAGAAATTTATGTTTTGATTTTGTAAAAATTAAAATGCTGTATTGTAATTTTTGTTTTTCAGCATATAAGAGACGCGATAATTTGGTGCGGCATATAAATAAAATTCACAAGACAGTTTGTTTTCCCCGTTATGTAGTTGGAAAAGTATTTTTTAATGCTGAAGCAAAATTTCTAAAATTTCTATCTTTAATTTAGAACGGAAACTAAATACAACGTGTATTTATACAGTATGCAGCTTAAAATGTAATTAAAACAATTCCGATTAAGGCAGAATATGAAATGATATTTTTCCATCCTGTATTATGTTAAAAGGAGTGTAAAATGATTATTATTCTTGTAACAATAAAAACAAATTATATCACATTTATTTCAGCGTTTTGTTTCTCGAAAGCTCAGATCGCATTGTTAATTTCTGTAACAACCGAAGGATTTTTATCCGATAAAAGCGGATCGATCCTTTCTTGAATTTGTTTCACAGTTTATTAATCGATATCGAAAAATGAGTTTTTGATAAAGATTTAAATTAAATATCTTTGTTCATCATTGAATATTCGCGTTTAACACTTAATTTTACGGGTGGGGGGGGGGGGTAAACAAAAGACAGTCCGCGAAAACTGAGTTCAAATTGAACCAAAGTAACAAGTAAAAAATAACGTCAATTTAATCGAATTGTCGCCGTGTCACAAAAGGATTCTTTTGAGCATTGAGTCATCATTGTGACGTTACTGAGGAAGTTTTCATCTTAGGCTGCAAGCGTTAGAAAAAAAAAAAAAAAAACGTACGTAAAGCGAATGCATCCCCCCGTTGACAGAAATGCTACAGATCTCCCGGTCGGAACGAGATCAATTCGTTTCGCTTGAAACTTCACCTTCTCAGATTTCTCCGGTGTTCAATACCTGATGTATTATAGGCGGCAGCGCCGCCAATTCTAAACAAACCCCGTTTCGGGTATTGGGAGAGGGTGGGATTATCTCGAATTTTTCATCACTGTTGTTAACCAAAATATAGTCGAATGTCATATCAGTTCGAAGAATTACCCAAAAGCCAAATTTAACTATTAAACTGAAGTGGGCGAGAAAACCTGGTAATAATGTAAGTTATCGACAGATATTTCGGAATTAAGCCTTTTCATAAACGGTTGCTCCTAACGTGGATAGTCTGCGCCGAGAATCATTCTCCTTTGGACGCTACGCCTTTACCTTGATTTCGCTAATACCGCCAGTACGCAATTGTAGATATCGCAGGGGCAGCGGCGACCCAACGAATGCGTAAATTTCGCGCGCACCTATTTTTAAATTTCTACGCCCATATGAAACGTTTAAAATGAGTGATTAAACGAGTGCGCGTATCACAGTCTGAGAATAAAATGAAACTGAAATCGGACAAATAGGCTGTGAGGTGCGAATCTTGATTTAGATTTCCGTCGCAAGAATACTCCCATCGCTCGATGCTGCTCAGTTCCTGTTTTATTCTTTGTATCTAAACGATAGTACGTCTACGTAAAATAACATCAAGTAGAGCGATAGGTATTCGCAGCGGTAGACGTCACACATCTGGTCAGTTTTTTGTCGCCCAAACCGTATTACTCGACGAAATAGAGCTCACTGTGGCTTAGCTTATCGATTAAATTAATTATGCAGAGAACGATAATTGCCCTATTATTACTTAAATACCGACATTGACGCTAGAAAATAATAAACAAAAATTTGTTAATTTAATTTAGATGCTATTAGCAGATTTTCTTCGCCTAGTTTTTCGTCGCTATGCACTTTAAAATTACGTCATCCGTATTATTACTGACGGAATGCGCGCACTAGGTCTCGGCTAATTTGCGGGAAATTATTACGTTCGTTCTAATCGGAAGATCGAAATTTAATTTAGCGACACTTTTTTTTTCGGCCTTTTATCGATTACACGAGTGCAGATGAATGAACAATCGGAAAAGCGAATTTTAATTTTTTAGAAAATTACAAAATTACAAAAGATCCTGTAATTATGTATCCCGACGTTTTCTTTCTTCCCTTTTTTTTTTTTTTTTTCATTACTGCTGAACATGTATCCGATACTTACTCGATCACGACAAGAACTCGTATAATCGCATTTCAAATTTTCTCCATTAAATCAGCCACCGTTAGTTGCCCAATTGCCTAAGAGCGTTTCCGGTGAAAAGCTCGGTAACGGGGGATTTTTTAGAAGTTTGCCTGCGATTTCGTCACTTTCTAAGTACGCAGTTTCGTCACTTCTTAAGTGAAATTTTATCAATTGTAGCTTTAATATCGTCTCAATTTATTATACGTGACGCTGGCCATATCTTATTCGAATGCTCTCTCTCTCCGCTGCTGAACGTTCCTCCGTTTATTCCTCACGTTCACTAATAGATCTTCAACTTATTTCGCGTTTTTTATTCTCTCTTTTCTTTCTCCGCCTGTCATACCGGGGCTCCCTTCAGTATCTGCTACCTTTGCTATCGGATAAAAATCTGACTCTATTTTTGTTTCCTTTCGTAGTTTTTTTTTTTCTTTTTTTGTTTAAACCGTTGGGTACGTCAAAAAAGACATTGGCTCAAAAAGAGGGAAAAGGAAGAGAAGCGGAATAAGATATTTATGCGATTAGATATGGAGGATAGAAAAGACTCAAGTGCCGGAATGACCGAAGAATGGCAAGAACAAACGATGCACAATACGGAGTTGGAATACCAATTGACAGAAGAGAAGAGTGAAAAGGAAGAACGTTCAGAAGCGATACAGGTGCACTCAAACAAAATGTGATTAACGTCACCTATAAAGTTGTGAGTGGAAGGGTGAAGGGGACGGAGCGAAGAGGGGATTAGAAAGAAGCGAAATAAGGAAGCAGGAAGCAAACTTAAAGCGTAGACGACAGATTACAGAGAGAGCTGAACGCCGCATGGAGGGAAAATTTAAAAACCAGGGATAAGGCGGTAGATTGGGCTGGATAAAAAGATAAAAGAAATCCGGATTTGAGAATAAGGAGGAATACGAGTTTAACCATAGTTTGAAATGAGCTGAAGGGGAGATGAGATTAATATTAATCTTTTTTTTTTTATATCTTTATGTGTAGAAAATGAATTGTGCCCAAATAGGACTGCGCTTATTCATAAGGGGTTTATCGTTCTGCCGTAGATCGGCTTGTCATGGATTGAACTAGCTATGCCGGCCGATCGAATGATCGTCCGCTAAGGACCAATATTTTGGATACCTAAACTTACTGTTACTGCTGAAACCGTAAAAGCGGCATAATCAACTAAAACTAATTTTCTTCTATAAGAATTATAGCAGACCTATGATCATCCGGTGGACCAGAGGATCTACTCATGACGACATGGATCGAGTTATATATATATATGTATATATATATATATATATATATATTAATTACAACATAATTCTTAGGCCGGTCCCCATTAGACAAAATGTCCCAATTTATGTAACGTTTGTAATATTTTAATTTTTTCCGACTTCCAAAAAGAAAGATATTACGTTCGTCGAGTATGTTTTTTTTTTTATATATATATATATATATATATATATATATATATTTGTTTGCGCATAACTTACATTCATATGGACGAATTTAGAATTACGTTTTAAATTTTGATCATTTTGAGACAGAAGTGTAAGCAAGAGGGGTCAAGGGGTACAACCCCTTGCGAAGCCAAAATGGCCGAGTTTATATATTTATATAAATGTATATATATGTTGTATGTGTTTACACAGTCTACGAGAAGTTTAATGTAATGAAAAAAGACTGGTAATTTGTATAAAAGTAATTTTTTATTGTAAATTAAAGGATTAGATTCATATTTTTCTGATGTTTAATTTACAATTAATAAACATTTTAATGCTGATTTAAAGTATGATGTACCTAAAATTATTTCTAGTTTGATGACACACTTTGCACCATGAAGCCCGAGAACAACTTTAATTTTTTTTATCATAAAAAATACGATTAATTTTTATTTATTTATTTTTTAGGAGATGCGGAGAGGTTCGTTAATAATGTTTAGAAGTGCGAAATATAAAAAAAAATTGGGAACAGCTGCATTAATCAAAATCGTATGTAGTTAATATACTATTTTTGCGTTAAACTAATGATTGTTCAGAAATATTAATTCGCAACATAGCTCGGAAATTCGTAAATGAATTGTTTGCAATTTATTAAAGCTAACTAGTATCTGATGTTAATAATGATCCGCAGTCGTCGTCGTACGTTGTAAATGAATGTTGCTTCATTAAAACGACCTCAGAATCTTAGAACTCCTAATTACTGATATTACTGATAGTATCACTATCAAATCCGTAATTGATTAGTGTGTACGTTTGAGAGCGCGTCCCTTCATAGCTCGTTGAGTGTGCTAATTTGCCGGCGAAGAAAAAAATAAAATCCGGATAATGGCGAAATAAAAATGTATCATTAAACATTGTAAAACTTTTAATAGTAAATAAGAAGAAATGCGAAAGTTCAATAGAATCCGAGCAGATCTCTTATCCATTAGTCAAAGAATGGCCGCGTCCGAAAATAAAAATTAAATCTTACAAAATACGTTGAATTTTTATGATTAATCTGTTCAAGTTGTGTTTGTTCATTATGCTCCCCCTACAACCACAGACCGTTTACAGGGGTCTACGTTGGCATTTAAAAACGTTGAATAACGTGCAATTGTTCCCCCTCCCCCCCTGATGAATGCTTTATTATAATGTTGTACATTGCGGAATTGGTTTGATAAATTTTAAAATAATTAAAATAAAAACAGTAAAAAGAAAAAGTTAAAGTGTTGATAAGTTGTGTAGCGGTGGTGAGAAAGAGGTGCTTGTTGTCGGCCGAAAATCATCAGATCCATGTCGCGGGCGAAGCGATCATCTTAATTACATGGCAAGTCTGCGAGTGCAGGTTGAAAGAGAAACGATATCCGACTGAAGCTTTTTCAGTTAGTATTAGTGTTTTCAATCAAATTAAAAACCGATCGCTTATCATAGAGTGGTCGCCTGGGGGTATCTGCAGCGTGAATGAATCAAATCGCCCGTCAGAACGGTTATTATCATTATTCGAATTAAAGTAAAGCAAGTCCGATAGCCCCTTGATAAGGTATCGTGGATTGTGAAGTTAAGCTTTCCAGAACGGTACTAACTGATGAGAGTGTAGGGAGGCCAGTTATTAGGCGACTGTAAATAGTCGACAAAAGTGTGTAATTTCACGAAATAGGTGCCAATCCGACAATCTAACTTTTGCTTCTGAGCGAAATATCGACACCATAAAATCAAGAAACCAGCAACTCAGCCGGCATTTGTATATATCTATATGTATTTTTAACTTTTTTGTTATTAATTATTATTCGTCGTATTTTCACGCATATCGAATAGCAACTATGTTTTTTAGCGGCCGGGCGGAAAAAGTTTCGTGAAATATTTGCCCGATGTTTATTAATCTAAGCTAAATTCGTTTTCATTTGTGATCAATTAAGTGGAGAGCGCAGTGGCATCGTCCCCGAGGGCATAACAATTTAACGAACACACCGGTTACAGCTAATGATCAGCGAGCAGAACGAAGGATGTGAACGATCAGAGCGGCTGGAACTGAAATGGAAGAACCGCTTCGTGCGAAAATTTGGAGCAAAGCAGTGGATGATGGATGAAATTAGTGGATAAATTAGTTTGCATATTCAGATGAAAAACGATTTTCCGACCCGAATAGAGGGGCTGAAAACACCGTCACTTATGCAACGCAAGCTTTGTCGAATTTTAAAATGGAGTCTTTTTTATCATATTCTATCGGTAATAATTAGTTACGCGCTAACCGAAAATCGAGGATGGAGGAATTGTTAACCGTCAAAGATAGACACGAAGAAATTCGAATTTTAGAAGGAAAGTTGCAGTATAACGAAACGCATGAATTTGTGTTCAGCAGCGATCAGCAGCGATCAGCAGCGATCAGCAGCGATCAGCAGCGATCAGCAGCGATCAGCAGCGATCAGCAGCGATCAGCAGCTCCAAGGATAAGTGTATCCATGGATTTGGTATGCCACAGCGGAGTTGATGATATAACGTCGCCTACAGTTCCGGAAACTCCGTCGTCCCGGTAAATACGAACTGAATCGATGAATGTTATACAGGTCCGCACGGTTCTACTATGGACGCTAAAATATAGACCTCGAACAGAGAAAAATGTAGACCATCGACTGTCCTTTTGCGCGTTTCTTATATGGAATGAATATCTGACACCAGAAGAATACCAGCTAGATAGGTAGTGAAAAATGATATTAGGATAATTAGAAAGATATCTTCTGTTGGCACAACTTTTTCTATGACTATACTCCTATACATTAGCTATTTTGCGATTTCCTTCTCTCTTTCTAACACATGCAGTAATCTAACAAATAAATGAAAATTAATTAAATAATCGTCCAACGTTGTTCAATTAATGTTATATTTACGTTAAACGAATTTTCATTCACTATTCACCTCATATAATATAACATTTATTATATTTAAATTGGAAATTGATGTCACTCAGACTTTGTTGTTTAAAAAAAAAAAAAAAAAAACGTTTAAGAACACAAAGTTTAAGCGACGTCAATTTATGTTTCCAATTTAAATATAATAAATGTTATATTATACGCGTGAATAGTGAATGAAAATTCGTTTAACGTAAATGTAACATTAATTGCACAACGTTGGACAATCATTTAATTTTAATTTTCATTTATTTATTTGTATATTAGTAGTTTACACCAGTAGTAGAAACACCATTACGTATATGTAATTTAACCTAGCACACTGGTATATATAATACATTGCGTCGACAACCAGTGCGAGCAATTTCCAATTTTTGACTGTACCGTGTACACATAAACACTGGATGATCCCCACGTAAATCCGATTATGTATCCGGGATGCGGTTCTCGTATCTGCAATTCAGTTCCGGATGTGTATCCGAAGAAATAACGAATTTACCCCGCCGCAGTAGTGTCCAGTAAGAAGGCCGATCCAATTATCGAAATGAGTGTTATAGCTAGGCCGTCCAAAGACTGGATAATACAATACGGGGGCCTCAGCAGAAGACCATCCAAAGAAGGAACAGAGAGCTACCTTATTCAATTCTAGGCGTTTCTTCAGCCTCCAAGCATTTACTGCACACGTCAATTTATGTTTATCCTATTCTTGGGTAATTAATTAAGATTGGTCTCAAAAATTTCTGCTCACGCTCTGCTTCCACTAGCCCCCCTCCCCCGAATGGCCCGTCGTCCCCAGATCGTCGTAATCACTTAAATCTTCTTTCTGCTAGTCTTCCCTCCAGCGCATCTAAAAGCACGCGCTTTCGTTTCTACTTTTACTTCTTCCAATAATTGCCGGTTTTCTCTTTTGATCCGCTCGGAGTATCCCTCTATTTTTTTTTTTTTTTGAGAACCTTATCCACGTCCGCTAGGTTGCAGTAAAAGTTACTCTTAAAAAATACGCGGCATTATTGCCTTAGAAACGAACGGAAAATCCTTGCATAGACGAAATTAAAAAATTTAACACGTGTTCTCCCGTTCAATCAAGTAGTCTCGAAGCACAACCGAGAACATCTTTCTATGGGTTATCCAGTGAAAACAGTTTTATTCGTCGTTGTTTCTTTGTTTGCCTTTAATTTAACTTGTATTCCAAAAATTAAGTACATTTATGTACTAACGCTCTAATACAGTAGATTATATTGATAAATGCACTCCTCCTTGTACATTACTTCTTTTTCTTTTTTCTTCGTTCCTTCGCATCGGCACATAAAGTTTGTCTCGTTATTATTATTATTATTATTATTATTATTATTATTATCACCATCATCATCATCATCATCATCATCATCATCATCATCATCATCATCATCATCATCATCATCATCATCATCATCATCATCATCATCATCATCATCATCATCATCATCATCATCATCATCATCATCATCATCATCATCATCATCATCATTTACTCTTACGATTATTATTATCTATATGGTACAGGTGCGTGAGCGCTATTTTTCGTTTCCTTTTTATTCCATCTTTTTAGATTATTTCTATGTTTTTTTTCTTTCCTCGCTTTCCGTAAGCTCGTCTCATTTGACTTATTAATTTTAATTATTATTTAACTTATTAATTTTAATTATTATTTTGCTTAATATTTTTATAGTTGCATAATGGTCATTTAAATTAATATGACGAATGTAAACTGTAATCGTATTATTAATTAATAATAATAATAATGACGTAAACAACTCGATTGTTGTAATTAATTGAAATAATTCAAATTTGAATTCGGTTAAAATGTCGTGTCGGCGGTTCCCATGAAAGGTCCCCCAAACTCCGACCTGATCGTTTTGTTATCTAGAACGGGTTAGTCTTCGTTATTTGCTTTTTCCATTATTCGTTGATTTTTCCGTTACAGTTGACGGAAAAGATTTACACGCGTTGTTTAACCAGAATTTGTAAAAAACACAAAATTGCCGAACTGGTCGAATCAACTTTTTGTTGAAGTTAAAATGTATTCGAATCAATCGGGCTTATTTCGACTTTGCGTAAAATTTCTACCTGGCCACGGCGTAAATTAATTTCTATCGAAACTGCTGTTGAAAACGCGGGCCAACAGCAGCAGATTTATATTCGCCTTTCGAAAAAGTAAAAATAACTTTTACTTCCGGCTGAACGAGCTAGCGGCGTGTTAGTTTATTGACACGCAGTCTAAGTCGGGTTAATTAAACAAAATTGCTAATTCAAAAACACACTCGGCTAAACGTGCCAGATCACCCCTCCCACCTATTCGCCTAAACAGATCCTTACGGTATTTTATCATTGAAAAGAAATTACCTTTTTTTTTTTTTTGAACATTTCCATTCGTTAATTAGGGCAAAAAGTGCGTAGCTTTTCGAATAATGTAGCCCCCCCCCATGCATGCGCGTACAGCTTTCTCACGTGATTTATTTACCGAAAATAAAATTTCCCTTCGGTACAGTGTAGTGGCCGTCTAACGCTAATGATTCAATTGAAATAATTGTGCTGGACAAATTCCGGAGAAATTGCACGTATGCAGAACTCTCGATCGTTCCGATCTCGTCACATGGCAACTGCTGGACTCCGAGATAACTTTTCACTATAATATGCTTATAGCAGAGTACACTTCAACAAAAAAAAAAAGAGAAATCAATATTCAGCGATTTATTTCAAAACGTAACAGAACAACGTCACATATTTCGCAGCGACTTTGGTTTTTACGTATATTAGAGCAGTCCTAAGAATAACGTCGTTGTCATTAACACCGTAATAAATATACAATTTTTTCCCACCGCGGCGGCTTTATAAAAACGCGCCTTGGATTTTTCATGTATGTATTTTCTCCTATATTCAGTTGAATTCATCTTCTCAACAAAGAATGGTTGGTTGATTGGTACTACCGTCGTACGCTTTTGTTATTTGTTGCACAGCTATTGTGTATCCTCTATTAATTATATAATTTTCATTCTTTAAATATTCTCATGAAATATATATTTCTTTTCAGAACGTTACTAATACACCACGCAGGTACCAAAAAAAAAAAGTTAAAAAATACTATTGCAAAAAGTTATTTATAATGTTACGCTTTTTTTTTTCGTAATTAATACTTGCGATGATGCAATATTTCAATACTATGTCTGCGTTATAAAATTGCTGCCCGCGACTTCACCTTCTTTGCTGAAATACTTATCGGAGTCAACTGAGTTTCATTAAAAATGCATCTTTTTTTCTTTTTTTTTTTTTTTTTTTTTTTCATCGCTATAAACACCTATTTTTTACTCTTTTTCTACCATTTCAGTTTCCTCATACCATTCACTTATCCTATAAACCGACCGAACGTAAATGATTTTTAATTTTTTTTTAATATTTGCCTTTTAATTTATTTATTTAAGTAAAGATGATCGCCGTCTAGTAAAAAATCGCCCCACGTTCAGCCGATAGTTTCCGGTCCTTCTGTAACCTGTGTGTTTCGCGATCTAACAAAAAGTTTTGCTCATCTAAAGAGCAACAAAGCCCGATCATTTTAAAAATTTTATATAAAATCAATAACTGATACATCGCCTCTTTATCTCACCGGCATGGAATTCTCCGTTGTAAATGTAGGTTGCGAATCGGTCACACGACGATCTCCCGTAATCACTTATCTAAGATACCGGTTTTTCATTGATTCTTCCGAATTTGAACGTTTCATAAAAATTAATTTATTACTTGTAAAGTTATTGATGTAATTATTTAATAAAATTTATTACTAAAGAACACTGTTTTTTTTTTTTTTGTTTTTTTTTTTTTTATTATTCACGATAAAAATTAATAAAATGTCAACTAGAGTGTTTATTTATGTTTATCAGAGTAATCATTTTCATTATATTTTCACGATTAATTTATATTTATCGTGATAATCATTTTATTTAAAAATTTTTTTTTATTTCGTTGGGTGCATTTTATCTTTCTACTGTACCTACTTCATTAACAAAATCCTTCGTAGGGGTTACTTAAATCACGTCAGAAATTTACAAATTATACACTAAAAAACCTTCCGCAAAAATGAATCTATTCGCTGATGAGAACCTGATCCAAACTGGTTCGGTGATTTCTGGGACTAGCGTGCAATGACAGACAGACACATTTTTTTACTTTTGATTTATACGCACATATATTAATATATGCATGTATGTATAGATATAACATATGAACATGTACGAAGCTACTTTAAATTTCTAAAAGAAGCAGATTTCTCGGTTTTATTCCAAGACGCTAATAGAATTGCAGAATCCAAAAAGTATAGATAAGCAAAAATATGTATTTGTCGGAAAAACATTGACCGTATAAAATTTTTGAGATTATCCGCACGCATACTACAAACCGGATCGAAACAATTCATATTTAACTCCAACGTTTACAAGATTACACTTTTCTTCATCAAAGACATTATTGAAATTCAAAAAGTGAAATATAATACAAAATTTATGAAACATTTTCAAAACTACCTGCGCGATTTTATCAATAGAGAAAACGAAGCATGTTAGAGCCGATAACAAATTAGACGATATGCTCTGCATGTTCCGAATAACCTGAATGAAATGGTGGAGTAGTCACATGAAACCAAGTGTAAATGTTAAGCTTAAAGTTGCTGGGGTGCAGTGCTCCCAGGTTACAGGTTTGTGAAAAATAAAAAATTTCATTGATTTACTAAAATAGCTGTAAATGTCAGGCCGGGAGATTACCGATAAAACCGGTAAAGTTAAAAAGAATTAATTTTTCGCTCCTTAATTGTAATGGAAACGCTAGGTTTTCGTTTTTCGACATGAATACGTCTTATGGCTGGGAGTCATTCCAAAAATTTGTCCATCCCACGAAATGCCACACGAAGTGTCCCACGAAATTTTATCATAAATCGTTACCGTGAAAACGCAAAAAAAGTATTATTTATATATATATATATATAAACTCGGCCATTTTGGCCTCGCAAGGGGCTGTGCCCCTTGACCCCTCTTGCTTTCATTCCTGTCTCTTTCTCTTCTATACTTTGTATAAAATGATCAAAATTTACAACGTAATTCTTACTGGCATCGTGTTCACACAAAAAATAACATAACCACAAAAATCCTATTCTAACATTTACCTTCCGTTATATAAAATTAAGACATTTTTTCGTTACATTTTTCATTACATATTTCATTACATAAAATTGTGACATTTTTTAAATAACAATAACAAAAATCCTACAAAATATAACAAACGTTATATAAAATTGGGACATTTTTCTAGGACATTTTTTTGGGACATTTAGCGTTACATAAAATTGGGACATTTTTTCGAATGGGGGGTAGCCTAAGAATTACGTTGTAATTAATATATATATATCGGATGATCCACTGTACACGCTGTCTTTCATATCAGGAACTCATAAAAGATGACAGGCCGCCAAGTGGAAGCATTAAACGCTTTTCGCCAGCGTTCGCAAATGTTCACATCGTTTTCGTCGACGAGTACAGTATGATCGGATCCTTCAACACATTATGCATGATCATGAGCGTCCCTTCGCAGATATGGATATGGTGTTTACCGGCGACGTCTATCAACTGCTGCCCGTTGGCCAGACATAGTTTTACAAGCGATTAAGTAAAAAGTTCTGCTGCAAAATTATCTGGCAGCCGCTACATTACCACTCGCTCGCGCAAGTGATGCGACAAGCTGATGTCGCCTTTTCATCTGTACTAACCAAGTTAATGGTCAGCCCTTAGTTCCAGGGGAGAAAAAAATGATCGAGTCCCGCTTTTTAGATGGTGAATTCGTCGACCGCAAGTTTCCCCTCAAGCTATATGCCTCTTCTTCTGCATCGTAGACGTCGATCAGTTTAACGTAGATTCCGTACAAAGCGCTGAAATGGTCAAAGTTCTCGGTGGTGATCTTAACTTGGATTTACGAAGGGGGTCGAACGGTCTCACATTTATAGAATTTCGGACTCAAACTGAAGAATGAACTAACCATTTCCACATCTCGCAATTCCACGTGCATTGACGCCGTCTTTTCACGACACATCGATGCACTTGAAACGCGCCACTATATCATCTCCTAATTTAGTACGATTCGTTCTAAAGGAAAGCCGCAGCTGCCCATAAGATATATTCATGCATTAATGTATCTCCGTGAAGCGTAGACACTCGTAAAATTTTTTTTCATAGCTTTCGCCATTTGGTTGGTTTACCTACGAAGTCTCTTATTTGATTAAAGTAATAAATAAAAATAAATAAAAATAATAAATAAAAATGATAAATAAAAATAATAAATAAAAATGATAAATAAAAATGATAAATAAAAACAATAAATAAAAATAATAAATAAAAGTAATAATTAATAGATAATGACAATTAGGCGAAGAATTACCGACTCGCTAGAAGTAGAAAATGCGGAAAAAACTTTCGTCTTAATCAAATCGTTTCTTAAATCTCAAAATCGCAGTCTGTAATAAATCCGCAGAGTTTCCAGTAAGTTAATGAACTGCAATCAATTACTTGTTATACCCGATAATACCGTGAAAGCACTTACTAACGTATGTAAGTTTGTGCTATTTCAAAAAATCTTTACAATTACAGGGGGATTCCTAGAGAACCAGCAGGGAAGTTCTGGATACCTCTCCTTTGTTTTGAGTTATAAAAAATTGTCTGCCCTTACTATTTTTCATCTGGTGGTTACTGCTGATTTGACATCGGTCATCGTAAGTTTCGCAGTCAACACATTCCTAAGTTCGTTTCCATCCATGTGTCCTACAGTGAAAATCCACCCTCTTACGGTATTTAATTTTAATTGAAAAATACACTCGATTGCTAATGTTACCTATACTGCTCCTCACGATTACTTTTTTTTTTTTTTTTTTTAATGTGCTGCATTCTCGTAAGTGAAAATTGTCAAACAGTCTGTTAAATATTTCATAATTTCCGTGGTTTTTAATGAAGTTTAGGCTCTTCGGATTTTCATAATGTTGTATCGTCGAGATTTTGATTTTTCTGAAAAAAACGCGAGAATAACATAAATAAAAAGCCATGTTGGAGTGTGTAGGATATTTGTGGTCTCGGAATGGAACTGAAATGCACATTTAGTGTTACAGAGTAATTCGGCAAGGCGTGTGAAAATGTAGGGAAGTCGTAATGACGAGTTGGTCGGCTTACACTCTAGAAGGTAAAGCGAGTTCCCATACCGCTTCGAGTTAAATGGGCACCTCTGTAGAGGAGCGAATTATTTTTTTCGCGAGACTCACTTCTGCCATTCGATTTCGGACTGGCTACCAGATATGGACGTCGCGATGGAATAATTTCGGAATTATTAGTCTTTTTGAGGGGAAAAAACCCCGTCGAGGGTGAATTGTAGAGTTTTAACCGAATTATAGATTTCGCGAGAAAGATACAGATGGGAAATTATACTATTACGCAGAATCGCGGCTAACAAGGAAATTTGAATTTTGACGAAAACCGAAGCGAATAGAGTAATGTGTAAAAATTCAAGGTGTAAGCGAGTGAGCATTGAAAGAAGGCATTAATTCATTTTTCCCATTTAAAGTCGAGGTTACTATGATTCGATTTTTCTTTAACGTGAATTTTAGCCAAAGCGATGTCGAGTACGATTGAAACCGGTCTCAATAGTAATAATAATAAGCGATATACGTTCTTCGAGTGCTATGCCATTCTGGTGAATATAGCATTCATTCGGGGTAACGTTTTTACCGCTGAATACCGGGGGAAACCTGTTTAAGAAATTGAAACCGCGTGTGTTTTTCATATCACAAAAATATACACAATTGTTTAGACACGTTTATACAGGTACGATCGATCTTAACGTACACACACACACACAAACACACACACACACTGATAAGATTATCGCGTATCGCTTCCGATTAGTTCGAATTTAATCGTTATTTAGTTCTTCTTATTTCAGTCATTTATTGAGATTCGATTATGTTTAACAAAATCGCATTAGCTAAACAGAAAAAACGTCTGCGTAGTGTTATTTTTTTTTTGAATTTATTTATTTATTTTTTTTTACATATAAAGCTTTAATGTGGTTAGCGGTGGAAACCATCCAATTAACCTATTGGTTTCCTCCCCTCCACATTGTACTATCCTTAATCTTATCTTAACATATTGTAATATTAATATAAATTGATATTGTATTTTCTGTATTGCAATTCCTTTTTGGCCAAATTATTGAATATATTTATTTTTTCCATCACCAGTTCTCCACAGTCCTCCGCGATCTCCAAGTTTAATTACATCCATTCAGTATATGCTGCACACTGTCCTGCTCATTGCATCTAATGCAATTTTCCGTTTCTGCTTTCTTGAATCTTTTCAGATATATTTTGAAGTTCCCATGGCCTGATATAAATTGTACATTGAACAAATTTGGCGTATAATATTTGTTGTTTAATCTCTGCTTGAATGCTGGGAAAAAACCTTTCGTTATTCCACTATGATTCGTCCACACTGCTTCAAATTTCTCCACGTATTCTTCTATGATAAATTTTTTGAATAGTCTGTCTGTTATTGTTTTATTTTCTACTCCATATTTTTTGTTTATATGTGTGATTTTTTCGAAAGTTTGTTCTACCTTTAATTCATTTTTAATTACAAATACTGTGATATGTTTTTCTATTTCTAAGTATAAAGGTAATATTCCAGCTATGACTAATGCATTTGTATAATTTATTGTTTTGTAAGCTTTGATTAGTTTGATTGTTGTGGTGCTATGTATGCTTGCTAAAAACTTTTGAAATTTCTTGAACTTTAGCATATCCTTATAAATAATACTACTACATAATAGATTAGATAATATCACTGTTTTGTATAATATTATTACTTTTTTGTAATTCATCTGATTGTTATTGTTAAACAGCTTTGTGAATATATTAATAAATTTCGTAATTTTTTCATTTATGTTCTCTTGCAGTGTGATTGTAAAATATCTTTGTATAGAGAACTGTGTCAGCTGATGCGACTCAGCAGAGTTATTAGCGAGATTATCGACATACTCGAGAGTCTTTTTTTAACATAGCATTGATTCAGAATCCGTATAGCACAACAAATTTATTACCGCGCAAAACTAACGAAATGGAATCTCATTCGAATGGCGGTATTTAAATTATAACTTACATAATAGCACGGACGTTTTTTTTTAACGTATGTAAGGGGAAGGAAACATGGTCAAATAGACGGACCAGCAATCTGCATGGTAAAACAACTTTTATGTTTAGAATAAGTCCCATATATCCTTGATAAGGTATCATGGATTGTGAAGTTAAGCTTTTCATAATGGGATGGTACTAAGCCTAATGGATCTAAAGAGAAGAATACCGGGCCCAGTTCCTTTCTACTTTTCGAGTATCCGCCTTTACTTTCCTAGATTTCTGTTTTATAACCAATATTTACAAGCAATTTCGGAGTACGAATGAATCTGTCGGTGAGCTTGATGAGTGTGCGTAACTACTGCAGTGCGCTGAACGGTTCAAACTAAAATTACCGATCGAAGGATCAGTGATGCAGAAAAAAATGAACCGCAAAATGCTGACCACATAGACCATCAACTGGATGAATATTGGAAGGACTTTAAAATGACTACATAGCGGCTACAAAAGGTGGCCTCATTTGGATAGATGTACACCGCATTCGACTATTTGTTAAATCCAGATTGTATTGACGAATAACGAAAAAACCTTAAAATATGCGTATTATTAGCTTGAAAACCTAGCCGCCGAAGAATTATGAAAAAGTATCGGTCCTGAAATGAGACCCATGAAAATTGTAATGCAGAGACAATGTGCCTATCGACCTAAAAAATTAACTGGGCGTTATTTATCTAAAATTCAATTTAAATTAATGCGTACAGTTAAGAGAAACGCACCTTAGGAAAATCGAGAAATCTATCGAGGTGTATGTACTCCTACCAAATTTTTAATTAATTTCATAATATTAGTTCTTACTATTATTATTATTATTATTATTATTATTATTATTATTATTATTATTATTATTATTATTATTATTATTACTTTAAGCTATATCCAAACATTATTCGTATTATAACGTTTAGTAATCGCTTCTTCATTTTCATTAACAATTCTAATAATTTTATCTTTATTGTTCATTCCTTTATCAATTTTAACGACGTCCGCTATTTAATTATTTAACTCCGAACCAAAGTCTATTTCTTCTCCATCTTACATATTATCTTAATTTCTGTTTACTGCATTTCTACTCCCTATTTACTTAGTCCGTGTATTCAACAATATTCCTCGTACGTGTTGACCTTTGCTGATATCCTCAAAGACTTTTTCTGTTTATCGGTAAACCATCTTCTTATTTCTCCGGTGATAATTATCTCCTGTTATATTTCCGTTCGTCAATCGCCCTCCTTATCAAGCTTTCTATTTTAAACGGTTTCCCTTGCTATCATTGAAATTCAAAGTCGAATGACTTCTTTCCAAACTTCAGTCGAATCTCTATCTTCACCATCTATTTAAGTTTTGTATAATTTTCTCGACTTTCCTCGATCTCCAGGGTTTTCTACTACGTTCGACAGTTCAAAGTTGCCTTTTTCAATCGAGCAAATTTGGCCCGCAGTCTTTTTTATAAATAAAGGTTATTCTTAATGTGTTAACACACATTCGTCGCTTTGTAAATTTCCCCGCGAAAAATCGACAGATCTATCGAAGTTCGTCACATTAAGCGAAGGAACGTTCATTGCAATAAAATTCGCGGCCATCTGCTACGGAAGCGTCCTCAATTAATCGATTTTTGCCTCATACTTTCGCGAAATTTTGACTGGTTCTTCTCCGATCGGAGTCAATAAAACAAATTTAACTTGTACGAAGGAATAGATTGTAATAATGAACGCAGCCTCGAAGGTAGTATAGATAAGGCGTGTATAGTGCGTAAAGAATTTAGTACCGACGATATTTATATGAAAGCGGGCTTTTGTGAAACTTTTGTTTTTTCATTTATCGCGAGATTTAGCGCTTCACGTGTGTCTGTACGAAATAAGATGGACTCGTTGAACTGAAAATTTGCCTACATATCGGCAATAGGCGTATGGGAACTCTTCCGAAAGAGGTACAATATGATGTGGTACGTGAAAAAGTTAAATAACGAGCAACAATTAAACGATAAAGAAGCGAACTACTAACACTGAACGGTTCCCGGAAAAAACGTAAAAGATTAAATTAGGAAACAATTAGGCGATTGAAGAAAGAAGAGAAAGCAACGTCAGATTATGGTAGTTCTGAGAAAAGGAAACGACTTTGAAGTTTTGTTTTGCATCCTAGGTGAAATTGGATTTCTTTATATGGAATAACGGAAAAACAGAAACGTAAAACTGGTGGTAGACAATGACACTAAAACGAAGATGAACTAGCCAGAAAGTATTAACTGACGTTAGGATAATTACTTATAGACAACACGGATGAGGCAGTTTTAATTACAATTGCCGGTACGAATTCCAGAGGATTTAATGAACACAGAGATAGGATTATTGAAACTAATAATTAAGCAGTGGCTGGTTAAAAACATAAATGAAGGACAATAAGTTACTTTTTAATGGTATATGGGCAAGTGGTGGAAACCGATCATATATATATATATATATATATATATATATATAATATTTAAGACGAATGATCGCCAAGTGTAACCGTATGTTAAGTTTACTGGATATAAGGATAAGTAGGTATTAAAAAGTTTTATAATCATATTTATGAATGAACTCGCAGACGGGGGCATGCCTTGTGAGCCGCGCAACTTATTAAAAATAAAAAAAATAAATAAATAAAAAAAAAAAAGTGAGGAGAAAGGTGCATGATGTGCAGGTACAAAAAGAATGTTAGAAAGTGAGGAAGAGTGCACGAAATGGGGTGTCGCTATGGGTTGACTTGGCCAAATTACAATTTCGATGATATCCGTTCCGTTTATTAATTCGCTAGTAATATCAATTAAAAGTTTCCGCCTTTCGGTAGAAATGGGACACATATGGTCCCGATTTTTCAAATAAAGCATATATACTGTAAAACAACGCCATTTTTTCTTTTTACTAATATTCGATTAAGGCTGAACCAACTTCTTCTGCGCTTGACGCCAAAAACCAAAAAGACTGTAGTATATAGAATCGCAATCCTACTTTTATCGCGGTGAAATTTTCAATACATAACTAAGTCATAACACGCGTCCGGTTAATGCTAATTAATGTCAACGTTTTCTCGGCAGTATTTTCGTAATTTCATGCGAGACAATGTGAAATTATTTAATATATTTTAAAAGCACGGCTGAGTTAAAATTTCGAAGCGAGAGATTAGGCCTTCTAGTGGATTTTTGTTTGCGAAACAATTTAAAACTGTGTGTAAAATTTTCAAAATTCCATAGCAACAGGTTTTTTTGATTAGGTTTTTTTTTTTTGTATTTTTTTATAATTCTACATAAAAAAAATTTAAATCATTTTAAAATCATAGTTTGATACGGGAAAGTTAACATTTTGAAGCAACGGGTTGTGCTTTTTTATTAAAAGTAACAATACGATAAAAACTTTGTTAAAAATAAAGTTTAGTAGACATGATACAATAATGACGAGAGGAAAACATTAGAGGAAGAGGCGAGCGATCGCGTCTCATTGCAAATGAGAACAAAGTGTAGGATTCCGATTGTAATTGAGCGAATCGTCGCTGGCGACTTAATTTTTATCGCGGTAGCAGTCCGATTGTGTGTACTGACAATGACGTTGAGTTGAAGTTTGTCTTTTTCTATCGCGTTTCCTTCAGGCCATTTGCTCTTTCCTTCCCGACCGTTCCTGTGATTTTATTATTCTCCGTATACGCTCACTTATCCGCGTTCTTTCTTCCGTTCATTCCATTTATGTTGATGTTTACTGTAGGTTCCTAGCCATTCGGGCATCCAATGAAGCGGCTGATTCTTTGGCACTAGGGGTTTTTGCTTCTTTCCGCTTCCTTTCTTAAGAAAAATTCCCATCCTCTAATTTCCTTCCGCTGTGTAAAAGTTTTCATCTCAGATTACGGTATTTTCCTTTTTTTTCTAACAATTGTTCTTTCTATCTGTCTGTTCAGCCTAGTGTCTTCCTGCCAATAAAATTTTCATAGTTTTCTTTGTTTCTGTTGTTGTCTCCATTATTCGTCTGCGTTCTTAAGCCATACTATCTTCCTCTCGTTTTCGTTTTCTTCCCTCCACATTATCCTCTCAAGCGAAGAGCACGCGTGCGATGCTGATGATCGTGTGTTTATTAAGTGTTCATCTCTTTCTGTCCAGGCGTTCTGCTGTCTATATTTCAATTTGTTGCGAGTTGGTAATTGTGCCTCCCATATATCCTGTCTTTTCCTATTCCGTATATCGTTCCCGTTGTTTGTTCCTAACGTCTAACACAGAAAAATGGCTAAGATCCTTCTTTTAGAGTAATTACCGATTATTTTAAATTGAAATATCTTCGACAGAATTAATACGAAGGAAGTGACGCGTGCCGAAATATTTCAGCGACCCCGCTTGGTGACGGTCTAAATTAATTTTTTACTGTTAATTCTCTTTAAAAATGCAAACAACGGTGGGCTGTTTCTTCTTTCTTCTTGAACGCATGTTGTCGAAAGATAGCGGTCGCAGCGTAGACTCGATTGCTAACGTTTCGAGTCATGAAGGACGGCAAAAGTTTTCTACTAATGTAAATCTCAAAGCGCATAACAGAAAGCTGCGGGGAAAGACGGGGGGAGGGGAGACGGCTATGCGGTTAAAAACTGAATGAGATTTTAAAAAGTTTCGCTAAATCTATATTGGTTGGCAAAGTAATCATCATCGGTGAATACGAAGGGTAGAAAAATAAAAAAGTAAAAATCGTGTAATCGAAATTTTGATATAGAAAATCCTTTAACGTACTGTTGGAATATAAAAATACGTTAAATTCTGTGACAAATACAAGTATAACATGTAAATTTTTAAATGTATAAACGATTAGAGTTCGCGTCTGCGTTCTTTGATTAATCTATATATCGACTTTAAAATTGTCAATTTGAACTACATAAATACTTCTGTTATTGACCTCAATGTGATTTAGAATTTGTTCTGATGATCGCATCATCTATGTCCGAAAACGTTTCATAGTTAGTTATAATCGTTTATACATTTAAATTTGTTTTTGTTATTATTTGTTACAACTTAATAATATTTTTGTAATAAGAATTGTGATAGGTATATATGGTGGAAGTAGGTTTCAAACAGCGTCACAGACACCACGTGTGGCTACTCGGAAAATCTTAGTCGAGAATAAAATCGACGAATGGGAAATTTTCTGAGGTTCTCTCGGATAATCGTAAACGATAGAGACTAGTTTCACCGAGAACGCGTGCGACTTATTGCGATCATTCTCGAAACAGTCTGTAAGTAAAATGTCTCCGATCCGAATTCAGAGTCACAAGTATGTAGTACTGTCGCATTTATTGTACCGGTCGATGGCTCTCGGTATTGAACATTTATGTCGTGTGAACTTTCGGAAAGAATGATTAACGTTTTAAAAATTACGCATTCTTTCATTGTTATAGGTAATTATGTCTAATTGTGCGCGCGCGCGCTGGCTTCATTCGAACGTAACAGATGTTTCTGTTTAAGTAGTTTGTTTTAAATATTTGGAATAAACTGTTCGAATCAGTGTAACTACATATTTGTTTCGATTATTTGTAAAAAGGAACCGGTGAAATCAGTTTTTATGAAAATTGTTCTCACGTATGAAATTGATACGAATGCGCACTTTCGGAAAATTCATTTGCCGACAGAGGTAAAAAAACATTATACGATTTGCAAATTGGAATATCTCGAATTCCGTTTTAAATTTATTGTCACATGTAATATCTGCGTATGGGCGTTTTTCTTTTTTTTTTTTTTGTTTTGTTCTTCTAAATACCTGCTAGAATTTATTTCAAATGTGCATGCTTTGTTTTAAATATCTGTTAAATTTGTTTTCTTCTGTGAAATAATCATGAAACTTGCAAACAGTTCTTGATGTATCCGCTTTTAGATTTTTGTTTTCTTTCATTTTTAATTTTCCTTAAAAGAAAATTCGTTTACCCGACCTAAATTATTGGGTCTCTATCAAAAAAAAAAAAAGAAAAAAAAATCCAACAATAAAAATGGCTTCTACAACCACTACTCTCCGTCGCAAGGAGATAGTTTAAAGCGAGATGGGACCGTTTCGGCGAAATTTAGAACTTATCGAGAGAAAAAAGGCTGTAACGCATCCCTTTTAATAACCATCTTCGGCTTTTTAATGCTGAAATAAGCCGCTATCTACATTGTTTTTCACAATATATGGCTTTTATCAGTGGCGCCGTCATTAATCAATCATACTAGCGAAAGAGAAAGTTAGTCGCAAAAACGGCAGTTCTTTCTAGATGTTTTTAGGGGAACCGTTTTTGTTTTATTTCTTCATTGACGGGTTGTTTTTGAACGGTTCATTGCTACTGTGTCGAGATCAGTTATCGCTTAAGCCCGGTGTACACGATGTTATTTTTTATTCATACACACGTAGCGAAAGAAACGATATACGTGTGTCGTTTGCATCGCGTTTTTCTCTCTTCACCCTGCGAACTATTTAAAAATGATTCGACCGTCTGCGCCCGTCTGCCAGAGACACGCCTTTGACGGACCTGTTTGAGACGCAGATAATGATACGTTCCGGAGTATTGACTAGAGTAATCTTTCAGCTCGCAATGCCGTAACAACACGTTCTAAAGATAGAATTTAATCATAGCGCAAAAAATATACGCTGAATTTCAACACGATATGAAATTACGAACAGCGGCGAAAACGGAGATTTAGTACCCGCCTAATTACCATAAATACGCGAACATCTTCTTTTGTTTCGGAGTTTTTTTTTCTTTAATAATAGCGCATTAGTAAAACAGAATATTCGATTTTTTAAAATTTCGATGATATTGCAGATAGCTAAACGAAACCGATCGAAAATGAAAAATAGCACTACGATGGAAAGATTACTTTTTTTATCCACTGTTGGAAGCGTTGATGTTTTTGAGAAAAATATCGGTAAGAATTAAGGGCGTATTCCGGTCTAGAGGCATAAATTTTGGCCATTCTGTTGAGCTCGATAATCCATTTTTATTGGAAGATATTTGTTGATATTTTAAAATTCATACAAAAAAAAAAAAAATTAAACTTAAAGAAGTTACAAGTTCCGGTTGGAGGTAAAAAAATGGTGGTACTCTGTTTGACCGGATTACACAGCTCTTCGGGTCTTCTAAAATAAAATTAAAAAACAAAAGGATTCTCTCAATTGGTAAGAATGTCGTCGTTATAGCCTCTACCTAAGTGAGAATTTTCTTCTTTTTTTTCCTCCCCCGAAAAATGTCGATTTAAAGAAAAAAATACATTTTTCGACCTGTTTTTTTTTTTTTATTTTTAAATTTTTCATAATTTCGATATATAAGAGTGGTAGGGGTGATAAAGGGTTATATATTGAAGGTTAGTACAACAACATTTGAAGTATAAATAGAACTTGAGCTATCATGTCAATCATGTTGAAAAAAGTAGTTTTGAGAAAAACGCGTTTAAAGTTTAGTTTCAGGTAACCGCAGCAGTTCTATAGAATGACACATTATACCTATATTTTATTGATCGGCGATGACATAGCCTTCTTCGACTATTTCAAAATTTTTTCGGAAGCTCGTTCTGATTAACGAGCACACTTAACCTAGCTTCCTTTTAGAAGACAGAAGCTCGTTACTTGGAGCGCTCACTTCGACTATTGTCTCATTTAATAGCGAATACGCTTAAGTTTCGGCACCAATAGTATGTAATTCCGAAGGCATTGATGATTTTTAAAATCGGTAAAAAGCCTTCATTGAAAATGCAAACAGCTATTCAATATCTGATTTCGGTGGGATTTTTACAATCTTCCATTCCACGTTATGCGGCACACAGTGTTCGCGCTTAGGCACATATTAGCTTTCGACTACCGCCACTCAGACACCAACGCAGTTTCTACCCGATGCGACTGTTCTTACGAACGTGCATGGGGGATTTTTGGTTTTTTGCCGGATAAGCAATCTTGACGGCGGAACCATATTACAGCGAACGATGTCTGAGATATGGTGAATTAATGAAATATCAGTGAATATTTTCTAGCTCGAACGCCCAAAAGATAATAGCTATCGAATCCTTCTTATAGCCGAAAAACTTAAAATTAACACGTAAAATGATTTATTTTCTAATTGCGAGCAACGTATGCATATTTTGCGTTTCTCGAAGATTAAAGCTAAATCGAGCTGAACTGAACATTGAGCACACGAAATTGTTTTTCATTAAAATACGTTACTACGACCTTCCGTTAACCGATTTTCAAGTGTGTTTAAGGCTATACATATATATCGATAGATTTATGTAATATCATCGTACTAAAAATAGTTAGATTCGGCGTGTATTAGGCTTAGTTGCTGCGCAACTAAAGCAGCTATAGCTCGGTAAATTATTGGATTTTTAAAATTTTCTCCCCCGGGCGCATATTCCTAAAGTCTAAACTTTTAAAAAAAATGCTTTTTTCAAAATTCTAGATCAGAGTAGAGTAGAATTTTTTTTAGACATACGGGCAGTAAACGGAATTTGTCACGCGTAAAGGAAGGTTTTTTGGAATCTTTTTATTTTTTGTTATAAAACGCATCGGAACAAGCGACGATTAACGGAATTGCATCGGACGGCTTAACTGCAGTAATTTGATTTCAATAGACCATCTTCTATTCAGGATCCGACAGAGTGGTACTGGAAAGTTCAGATATAGTGGGAAAAAATAAATTCATCAAAATGTATCGTGTTTTTTTTTTTGTTTTTTGTTTTTTTTTTTTTTGTGTGTGACCCCGTCATTTATTTTTAAGACCTTTTTAAAATAACGTGAGTAGCGCACACACCCCTGGTGGTAGACGTCGTAAGGTTTGCATGGATCTGGGGAGGGTATTGTGGTCGGGATTCTGAGATGATCTTACTGCCACTCGGATGATTTCTTCGACATAATACCCCATATATTAGAGGGCCCGAATTGTGAGATAAAACAACCCATAATCTTGTGTCAGCCGAGCACCTTATACTAGGGCCTACATCGTTTAGCCAGTGAAAACTTTTATTTAAAAGCATTTATTCCGTACAGAATATGAATGCAGCGAAATAATTTAAATAATTCAGAGCGGAATGAGGTAGCCGGCGCATTTATTAATGTAAAATTTCCAGTTAATAAGAGACGTCTCTTTAATTGCGTTAATAATAATTAAAAGTTCGCACAATCTATGACGAAAGTCGCAACGAAAAAGAAGGGTGGTTAATTGAAACGGAAAGAATAAAGCGAATTAAAATGGGCCAAGTGAAGATGAAAAGAGATTAAAACAGAGACCAATAGAAAAAAGAGACTTCTCTGAAAATGATATGGAGAACAAGTGCGATGTGGGATGAAAAGGGTTCTTTAAAGTAAGAAGGAACGGAAGTTGGCAAATTATCTTAGATCAGAAGTAAATGAGGTGTGAAACAGAGTGCGGAAAAGGAGAGAAAATGAGACAAGAAACAAACGGATAAGAATTGTAGCGCAAAACGATGGGTGCGCGGCCCGGCAATGATGTAAATAGTCCCGCTTATTTATTAAAGTTATCCCTCTTTTCAGAATTTACGGTTACAGTGGAATTACGAAAATTACTCTGTATCGGTGTAATTTTAGGGCTATTTGGTTAATTGAATTACATCGGAGACTGTGTTTATTCCGAGATAAATCATCTGCGATACGGTGTAGTGAGTTGACCGAAATCGGTAAATTTTTCCGGGTTTCGAATACTAACAGACACGAGAAGGAAAGTTTCGGTGGAGATGGTGACAGAATATATTGTGGTAGCGGAGAAAGGAAAGAGGCTTTAAAATTACGTGCCTAAAGGCAGCAGCGAAAAAGAATTTTAAGTACATTTTTCTGTGACAGGATTAGACGGACAGGGAAAGAACAGGAATGCGTCAAGGTTTCTGGATGCTGCTCTCACGGTGGTGGAGGACAAAGGAAAACCCGAAATATTCGAACGGACTGCGAGATACCGAGCAGAGAATTAGGCGGAAGGAGCGACAGAAATTGAAAGAGTCCAGTAAGAACTTCGATTTCAGGACGAGAAAAAGCCAAGTCTGATTAGCTTTTCATATTCAAACATGTTTTCGTCGTATTTAAAATTGTCCCACTTGCGCGATCCTTCAATTGTATGCAACTAAGATTTTTAAAAAGTCGGTTTATCCTGGAAGGGGCTTCATCCGGTATCGTATAGTAGCCGAAAGGGGAGACATCTTTGTTTCTCTTTCTTTAAACTTTCTATCGAAGAATTTTCATTTTAGGTTGCATTTCTTCAGTCGCGACAATGCGCAGATTTCGGAACTGCTATTCAAAAATGTATGAACACCGAGAGCGCCTTCGTCGGCGACCGCGAAAAGTAATTATTTCAAGGGCGCAGGACAAACGGCGCTGTCTTATTTACTGCGATCATGTTGCGTCACAATAAAGGCAGAAAAATGGTCACACAGGAGCTGCAATTACTGATCGACAATGGATTCTTAATTATGTAAATAATTTTCGTTAAATTTTACCGATTTTAGAGTACAACATCAGACGCGCAAGTGTGTGTGTCGATGAGTTCGATATTTTCTCTTACGAGGGGACAGACGACAATTTGACATTCTATCGGCCGCTCAAGAAAATATCGACGATAAACGCTTCGGCAACATAATGATGTCACTTTCTGCTAGAACGCACAGAAGCACACGTGTAAAACGATTCCGTTAATTTTCTCTCGCTTTCGTCATACACGACGCGGTTACGTTTTAAATAGAACAATGCTTGTTGCTGCGACTGACGTCATAATGCAGATAGTTATCATTTGCGCTAATTAAAAACTAACGAACCAAGCCGCAATCAGCATTTATCTACAGGCCTTTTTCATCGGCTGTGTTTCTTTTTTAATCGTAAAAAGAAGCTCTTCCGTTTGTTTAAGGTTTATTACTGCATAGCCAACACGGCAAAAACAATAATTGCACGAAAAAGGAATTTGTACGAGACTCGACAAAGTCGAAAGGGCGGCGCAGAGTTGACGAGGGGGTGTGTAGAGTTTTCAGTGAAAAAGTCAACTGAAGCGTAGAATGAAAAAGAAATAAAGAATGTAGCAAAGATAATAATCGGAGTTGTAGAAGTCGTAAGCATCGGGCTGAGATTTAAAACGAACTCCAATTAAACGAAGCCCGTGCCGTGATAATGAGAAGATACAGAAGAATTCAGGAACTTAAATGTCAGAATTTAACTCGGAGAAATTTGGCACGACCGCAATATCAAATCTGTCTTTTAGTCCCCCTTCGATTGAAATGATTAAAATCTGCCATATTCAGTTGCTTTTTCGATGTACCGGCATAATTAAAGAAATCGATATCGAATATTGGCGGAAAAGAGAAATGATTGATGAATGGAATTTCAGTGAATTTTAAGTGAAGCTATTCCCAGGACGCGTTGGTCATTTTTTCCGCAACGTCTATTTAATGAATGAATTAATTATATTAATTAAATTAATTAATCTAATTAATTTATTTATTTATTTAAATGTTACAATCTTAACCAGTTGTTGAATAAGTAACTATATTAAAGTGAAAAATATCCATTAACACAGAACGCATTTATGAGTAGTACTTTTATTTCGTACCATGAACAATACTAATAGCGTGTAATGCGATGGTTTCTTTTTATTACTTTATTTTTTTAAAGTAGCCATTATTCAATTATCGCCCATTTATGTTGTGGCCCGTATGTTTTTCTTTTTTTCTTTTTCGTGCATCGAATTATTCCTAATCTCCACTAGCGTCGGTCGTAGAACATTAAACTAAGAAACACCCGAAATATTACCGCATTTGCATAAACCGCGCGCATTTTCTTTTTTCTTTGCCCCCCCCCAAAAAAAATTAAAACTATTAAATGCGCGATATCTTTAACAGGTAAAAGGTCAAAAACTTAGAACGAAGGACCTAAGAACCCATCTTTGTATATACTAAAAGCAATAATGATTTGTGTTTTCTTCGCATTAAGCAGAACTTGTTTATTATGGAGAAGCTTTCTAGGCCGATTCACACATGTCGATATATTCATTGGTAGATTATTCGGTCGTAAGAAAATTATTTAAGCGTGTCATTGTTACATTTGCTTAATTTAAGCATCATGAGCGAAAAGCATTCAGACATACGGGTCAAAATTTAATTTATGCGGCACAAAGTGTGTCTATGCCGAGGAAAACACCAACTCGATAAAATTTTGGACAATGGAAAGAGCATAAAAAAACGTTATGCGCTAATAGGATGATCGGTGTTAAGTTTCCAGAGGTTATTATTATTATTATTATTTCGCACGGCACCCGCGAGCAAATTTAGCATAAATTAGATATCAGCAAAAACCGGTTAAATAAAATAAATATATTTTAATATAGTTATAAATGACGAAAAAGAAAAAGAAAAAAATTTAGACTAATTCACAATTTGAATTTACATAATTGCCCAGCGATAACTGTTAACGTTTTTCCGGCCATATTACTTCGCACCAGCTGTCAGTTCGAATAATCTCCTACCAATCTCACCTTCGAAAGACATCCTTTTAGAATTAGATTCATTGATTGCCTCTTTCAGGCGCGGAGTTACAGGTCACTCGCTCTTTTAAATCGGCACTACTTCACTGCTAGCTTGTGCGCAATATATCGACAACAAGAAAAATATCGTTCGAGATCGACGAATAGCTCCGTAATGGGTTTTAATGCACCGTCTTAGTCGATGCGTGTTATTCCGCCACCGCAGACACAATCTCCCGAGTAGGAAAACTACCGCCCTTCTATAGAGCGTTTTAGAAGTGAACATAATTTCACTTTGTCTCGAATTTGAAATAAAACAACGACTTTTCTCTTTTTGGTGTCGAAGATAAATTTAAACGCTTTCACAAAAAAAAAAAAAAAAATAATTTAAATGTCTCTTATAAAAAAATAAAAATGAATAAATAGGAAACAAACAACAACCCAATTTCGAAATGTGTACTCTTTGTACGAAATGACAATTAAAAAAAAAAAGAACAAACAGAACCCAAACTGTAATATTAATATCGTTGCGCAAAATAAATCCGAACGAAATGAGGGAAAACCGACTGCCATCTTGAAATTGCACTAATTGGGGGAAAGAACAATAATATACCTGTCAGATCAGTTTTAAAAATGTGTCTCTTTAAAAATATTCGCGCCACGGAATTCTCTTTCAATAGTTAAACAGTTGGTAGTGTAATTTAAATTTTTTCGAAAAAAAAAAAAAAAAAAAAAAATGTAGAATATTTACAAAAAGAAATGATCGAAAACTTGTTTTACGATTTATTATTAATTATTTTCATCGATAGACCTCTATTCGGAAAAGAATGGAAAACATATTTGACGTCATACTGATAAGTAAAATTGGACGTATTTGTTACATATGTATATAGTAGTAATAGTCCATTGTTTGCTTCAATTAGTGCCCGGTTCACCGTTTACATTATTGTAACAATATAATTTATCACATTTCGGATGAGCTATTTTTTTGATTATTATTTATTGATTTTTTATTATTTTTATCGCACTTTGCATGAATTTGTTTATTCAGTTTATTGGAATACGGTTTGTGGAAAAAGAAAATTTTCCAATATTACCCATGATGGGGGACTGCTAAAAATGGAATAACAACAATTTTTTAAAACGTTTTATTTTTAATACATTCTAACGTGATTTACGAATAAACTTTAAACGGGCTATTCCAATCTAGAAATATGAAAAAATCGAAATTTTTTTTTTTACGTATGCTGATCGTTTAGACATTTCAGAAAAGGATTTTTCAAAATTAAAATTAATTACGGAGTTATAGCTCTTATCGTGACGCAGCAACTAAATCGGCTCAGTCGGAGCGGATCAAACAATATACGGTAGACTTTTTTCGACTACCTGAGGAGGATAATTCAAACTCTGTTATACATTATATATATATATTTAAAAATCGATTAACAGGTCATTGTAATGTATTTTGTTGATATCTTTTCTTGTGTAGTGTCCAGTTCAGGTCAGTTTCGTTTCAATCTTGAAGCAACGCAAATATGCGTACTCTGTGTACAGTCCAAAAATATAAAATTTTGAGTGAATTAAGTTTATTAAGTATAAAATGGAAAAAAAAAATTAACAAAGGAAGTGCTGTGCGTCCAGATAGACAAGAATAAAGGAACGTCTA
Organism: Icerya purchasi; assembly: GCA_039619475.1. Taxonomy (NCBI): domain Eukaryota; kingdom Metazoa; phylum Arthropoda; class Insecta; order Hemiptera; family Monophlebidae; genus Icerya; species Icerya purchasi. The sequence goes on along the minus strand of CM077116.1, from coordinate 118,143,590 downwards.
GACTGTCAAGCGGGACTCGGATTGAACGTTCTGAAATTCGAGCTTCCGATGCTTCAAAGGAAGCTGGGACTGCTTGTCTAGTTTTAGAACTTCAGAAAATGTACAAAATTTGATGAAGTTAAAAAAGGTCCCCCCATTTGGTATGAAGCACGAATCGCCGATTAAGAAAATCTAAGTATAATCTACCGTTCTATGAATTAGACTGCCTGTTACTTGAATCTTTCGAAACTTGAAACGCCCTTTTCTCGAAGAAACTACTTTTTTTCAACACAGGTGACATGATATACCTCAAGTTCTAATAAGCCGATTTACTTTAAATTGGGTATATTGATCTTCTTTATATATCCCCCCTCTTTGGTCCCTACCAGGATAAAGTCAAAGTTTTGATTTTTACTATTTTTAAAAAATTTAGAAAAGTCAAAAAACAGGTAAAAAATTGACTTTTTTTTCAAACGGTCACCATTTTACCAGAAACTTTTTTTTGTTCTTCTCTGAGGTAGGAACTATAACGACAACTGTACTAATTAAGAATCTTTCTTTTTTTTTTGTTTCAGATGACAAGGAGGGTTAGAATCGTGTCAACCAGGGCACAATCTTTTTTCTACCTCTCCACTTCATCAGCCTGTAACTTTGTGAATTTTGAATTTTTTTTTTTTTTTTTTTGATAATATTTTTGTGTATTCTTAAAACACAAATAAATAAATGATAAAATAATGGATCGTAAAAATATTCATTGTTTTTTTTTTTTTTTTATTGAGCTCGAAAAAACCTTAAATTCGTGCTTCTAGACTAGAATACCCCCTTAATACAGGCAGATTTACGGTCGTTTGAAGTTGCTTCTGTAAATTGTCATAAAAATTCTAAAGGCGTAAAATGAACTACTTAAAAATGTTTTGTAATTTTAACAAACGATCTCTAGTAGATTCAACGAATTAGAACACAAATACAGACTCCAGATAAACGCGTAACAGTATACATATATATATATATATATATATATATATATATATATATATATATATACATATATATACCCGCCATTAGAAAAAATGTCTCAATTTTATGTAACGTTTGTTATATTTTACAGTATTTTTTTGATTATGATATTATATTCATATGGGCCGATTTAGAATTACGTCGTAAATTTTGATCATTTTATACAAAGTATAGAAGAGAAAAAGACAGAAATGTAAGAAAGAGGGGTCAAGGGGCACAGCCCTTTGCGAGGCCAAAATTACCGAATTCATATATACATATATATATATATATATATTGGAACGTTCTTCGAAATGGCTTTGAAATTTACTGTTAGTAAAGGTGGTAGCTGGCAACATGAATTATTTCTCAAATTTTGTGACATATTAAAACAGTATAGTATCAACGTTGCTCGGTGAACCGAACTATAACTGCGTACTCATTTCGGTGTTCAGCGGTCGTACAACTTTAATCGAAGTCGAAACCGCCAATGTTCAGAACATTATAATCGAATTTATTCGATGGTTTCCGAATTTTTTTATCGATAACAACAAGTTCTGCGATACTTAAATGCGAGCGCACGCAAAAACGAATGTACCTAAAATACCATATGGAACGGTAAATGTAAAAAAGACGGAAAAACTAACGCGACCAGTTTTTCAAGTTTAAGAAGTTATGAGTAAAGATTGTTCAAAAAACAGAGCGAAACATTTCAAAAGAATGTGATCAGTAGAACATGGTCAGAAAGATAAAAAGAAAAATATTAAATATATGTTATAATGACCGGATTATTTTTATGTCAGCGGTAAAAGAAAAATTTTTTCACGCACCTGTTACGCAGCGGAAGTTGGGAAAAGCGTTTCGTGAAAGTTAATAATGAAAATTAGAAATAATTATAAAGAATTCAATCAACTGTTTGCTAGAATTATGAAATATTAAATACACCTGCGAAAATAGCAAAACCATGTACAATAATATAATATTATTACATATACAATTTTTTTGTAATTATATTTAATATTTTAAAATTAGAAAAATTTCCGCGCAAACCACAAATTAACTGATATTGAAAAAAATAAAATAAAAAAGTGTCGACTTCAAGATTTACTTTAATAATACAATAAAAATTCAATAAAGAGTAAGAAATAATAAGTCAATGAGAAGATAATATAACTCGCGCAGATATACCTTAAAGGAAGGACATTACGATTAATCTCTAAACATTAATATACCTTAATTAAAATCTCGGTGCACCAAATTCAAATTGCAATAATTACAAAAACCGCATTAAGTGTTTATTACATTCAAAGACTCACCTTATAGTAGAAAATGGGTGATTGTATATATTGTGTACTCATTTAATATGGTTTTTTTTTAAATTGTTGCAATTTGAATTTGGTGCACCGAGATTCTAATTAAGGTACATATATTTTAATGTTAAAAAATAATCATCCCTTATTTAAGGTATTGTTTTACTGCATAAGATATCTCCTTATCGAGCGATTACGTTGTGCTTTTTAGTGAATTTTTATTGAATTTTTAAAGTAAAGTTGGATTTTTTTTTTTTTTCAAACCATTTTATTTCGCAATCTTAATGTAAATATTTTTGAGTAATAATTGAAAATACTGCGACCTCCTGTACTCTGTAAACATTTGGGTATCGGTTTATATAATGTTCAAATTCTGTCAGTGATGAGTTTGCAAGTCGCGCTTTACGGTGTTTCAAAATCACCATCTTTACTCCAATCTAAATTTGTATAAACTAACATTGATAATACGTAATAATTTTAAAATTTTGACGGTTCATATTTCGCTACCTATATATTCTGTTGAAAATTTTTTGACTAATTTTGTGTCTGGCTATATTGAGCTGAGCAAACTCTAAGGAGACTACTCTCTTTTTCAATGTTCAATCACTATCCGAGTATCGATGTTCACCGATACTGATCGGTATTCATATATAAGAACCGCTGTTCTCTGGTCGTGTATACTTCCTAATATACGAAAGGGGAACTATTAAAATCGGTCTTAATAATCAAAAACTATGAGTGAATAAACATAAAAAAGAATAAAAAGTATACGCGACGAACGTACAAGCTGCTTTTCTTGAAGTCGAAAAAGTGACGTAATTAAACAAAATCGACTCTTCCATAAGAATTAAACTATCGACGGAGGTTTGAGAAAGTGCCCACAAAGTATCAAATTTTATACACGCATGTTCACACACACGCACATATAATATAACACTGGTACATACGTCAGAACAGGATAAATAAAAAGAATAAAAAATGCGAAAATCCGACATTGTGAAACACATACACACCGGAGCAAATAATACTTGAATATGACTGGAAACGAGTAAACTGATTGCGGTAATTACGTAGCTAAGCGGACTTTTGTAATTGTCCAACTGCAAGACAATGGCTCTGATCTTCGAATGGAGCCGACGATAGAGTTTCCTGCTCTTCGGGACGAACTGGAGACCGAACGGCACACGTCTCGGAACAAATGTGATTTTCTTTGGTGGATAAATAATGGGTTATATTTCACAAGCGCAATTAGCGCTCGACGCGCTCTAGTACTTAATAAAACACTGCACTCCTACCGAGGAAAAAAGATGATGCTTATGGAAATACCTACGGAAATGTCTACGAAAATTACCACAAAACGACATCGGTGGTCGGCACTAAGAACTGCACGGAGATGGACAAATTTGGTCTGAGGTTTTCTCGTTTAATGTAACTGACAAGAGCCCTTCGGATTAATTAAGGCGTGCGGAATATATTTGAGCAGTGCCCACCTTGCACAGTTTTCCAGCTTAACTTAATAAACAGCGATAACTCTGGTCGAGTCGCTTCCTTCCAATTCAGCGATGAGAGTTATTGGCTCTCGTCAAATTTATTAAGAGCAAACAGAAAAAAAGAGAGTAAAAAACGAAAGAAATGTAAAAAAAGGTATAGCCAGGTAAAGAGAATGGTTAATTTTCCCTAGATACAGTGATCGAAAGCGCATTGCCAAGGAGGAGGGAGGCAGTGATTAAATGAAGAAGAAATAGTTAATTACATAAGGGGGAAAAAACGGAAGTGAAAATAATATAGAGATAAGGATAGATTAAAAACTTGTGAACGGAAAAGAAGAACGGTTTTTTTTTTAAAGAATGCCCAGAAATAATACGGTGTGAAGAAAATCAAATAGAAATTCGGTCAAAAATAGATAATATAAAAGAACCGAGTAGAAGAATTATGGATAAAGGAAGGAATGACAAAGCACAGTAAGGTGTAGGAGAACGCCCGAATGCTAGGAGTTGAGATTGAAAAATAGAGCGTTACTTTGAGAATGGGAGTACGGACATTCAATAAGAATTCATCTGAAATCACATAAAGCCATATCGTTCGCATAAAAAAGGAAAAACGGAAAAGAAGTTGGCGAAAAACGAAAACGAAAAGAAGAGATAGCAAAACAGTGAATGGACAAGTCGTAAACGAATAATAATAATGGGGAAACGATGGCGGAACGTCGAAGTAAGAGGAAATCAAAGCACCAGCGTAGGTTGAATAGGTTATTAGAGAAAAAAGGACGGAGCATAGATAACAGAATCGAGGAAGCGAAGTTTTTTGAACAGAGGTAAGAGATTCGAGCCGGGTATTTCAGAGAAGACGGTAGGCGAGGAAACAGCAAAAATCCGCCAATTCATTGCCCTCTACGCCCCTGCATGACTAAGGGCTGTGGCAATACGAATTTTGAATGAAGAGAAAGAGAAAAGATCACGCGAATGAGAGGGAGCGTATTCGAAGAAGAATAATAAAATCACAGGAGTATGTGAGGAAATCAGAAGACGTAGTTTCAGGGGAGAGCTATATGGAATCAGAGATAATCATCAAATAGTTTATGAAACAGCAACATAACTAACCGGTACGTATCGGCTGTAAATATAGAGCAAACGGATTCCGAGTGATTAATTTCCGGGGGGTGGGATGAAAGAGGCTTCAGCTCCAACCGTCGGTAAAGATATTCATGTGAAAAGGAAACAACGAATTGACAGTATCGTGGAATTCCTCCGCACAGTAACGATTCGAGATAAAGATTCGGACGATAATAAAGAACCTTAGGAGAGTGCGTGAGTTCATTAACGCCAAGTATTGAAGGAAGGAATCCGGAGAATATTAAACTTACGAGGAAGATGCAAGCAAGGATATAGGAAGTTTCTTCGGAGCAAAAAGAAAAAAAAAAAAGACCCGTTCTTTATAGTGCCGATATTTCCTATAAAGAAGTTTGGCGTAAACGGAGAGTGGAAAGAAAAGGAGAAATAATGCCATTTCAGTCATCTCCTTGGTGGCGCATTACACACGGGCTTGGAAGGCATGAGAAGACTGCAACTGATCGGTAGAGTATTGAAGACGATAACGATTCCTGATGCAATCCCTTTTTTTTTTTCCCCGAGAATTATAGCGAGTACTTCGTGTCTGCTCGGGCCGTACGTTAACGGATAAAAATAATTTCGTAATTTTCCGATTTTTCAGCGATATTTATTGCGATTCAATTTTTTAATCAAGGCGGGCGAGTAGATTTTTGGCAACATACTTTGCCGTCGTGTTTTTTTTTGTTGTTTTTTTTTTGTTGCTTTCGTATTTGGCAAGTTTAGTACGCGCGCACTCGCACGATCGTCAGCGTGCGAATTTTTATTTACAGTTTTGGGGCGTACGATCATCGCGCACACATACACATGCAACTCTCGCGAGCGACACGAATACAGCGTAATTTCCGAGAACTGATGGCGATTTTCCGTTTTCCGAAAAAGAAAAAAAAAAAAAAAAGAGAAAAAAAACGAAATATTGTCCGTTCTGTGTACGTGTCCGCGACAATATTTTTCGTGTTGACGTTCGGACGTTCGGACACGTTCGAACGTTCAGAGGCGCGCGTTCCGGCTGCGAACGTTTCGCGCACATCATTGGCCGAACGGCATGGGCGGCGAACGCGTCAATCGCTCTCGCCTGGCAGCGTCGCGAGCGATTTTTTTTTCTTTTTTCGCTCTCGGCGAATTCGAATTAAAATAATAATAGTATTTTTATCGCAATCATTATCATCTCGCTAATAAGCGCCCCCGCCCGCCCCGGCGATCCGTGATGCTCGCCCATTTTCCCAATTAGCGATACACGCACAAACAACAACATAGCGGCGGTACGCCGACCAGACAAACATGACGCACACTATGGCAACGCTTAGCACGGACGCACACAAGCGCCGCACCATCAGAGCGCAGATCGACCGAGGAAAATTGCTTATACGCTATCTATGTGGCGTCAACAGAGTTGCAAATGCAAAAGTAATACTCGTAATAATAGCGAAACAAGATAAAATAAATGAAATAAGAAAATAAGAAATAAAATCGTTCGCCGCCGTCGCTCTTATAAAGTCGCTTCGGCTGGCTCGCCGTTTGCCAGTCTCAATCGAATAACGCAGCTCAGTTCCGCGTATTTTATTCTCTCCCGTGCTTATCATCAGTCACTGGTCCGCACCGACAACACCGGACGACCATCATTTTCGATATTATTCCTCCTCGTGCTGATCGAGCGACCATCGCGCACATTCAGCACCGTTCGCCGCTAACCAAAATTTCCGCACCGAAATTCGTGAATTTCCTACGTGCTAAATACGCGACGACCCGCTGCTCGCACGGCAGTCTACTTTTCCGCTGGTTTTGTAAATTTCTTCGAAGAATCCCCGGTTAAATGTTGATCGGTGATCTTAGACTATCGTAAAAAATTCGATTTTACGAAATATGCAAAATTTTAACAACAGTCGCTTCGAGCCAACTGCTGCTGCTACACTGCTACTTTCGTTCGTGTTTAAAAAGACCTCAAATCGATTTTTCTCCACACTATTATCGATATTTTCCCTCCTATACCTCATCACGTAACCACCGGTACGTAAACATTTTATTTATTAATATTTTTATACACGTTACACTGTGTTTGATAAGCCGGCTATTTAACCGAGATAAGATACATTATTGTATATTCATGTATATATGATATAAAGAGATATAGAATAAACACCGATAGCCATATACTACTCATAATAGGCATTTATAAGAACTTGATCCTACGGAAGGGGAGAACTCCCCGAGTAGAGATATGGTCTTCCGCAATTCTTATCTGCTGATTCGGTTTCAATTAACCATGAAATTTCTTTTTGTGAAACGGTGTAGCACCTTTTTTTTCTTCCTCCGCTCATGCTCATGATAATAAAAAGAAAATTTTTTTTTTGAGAACCGATACATTTAATTCGCAGCATGCGTAGAAGAAATTTCTCTTACAATTTACAAATAAGATTTCTAAACGGCGCAAAAACGTCATTTACGTATTTTTCCAATAATCCCGGACAAAATCATAAGATTATCCTCCGCAAGATCGGTTATATCGCACGAAGTAAAAATAACGATTTATTAGTGTGTGGCCGAATCGAATACACGACCGCAATCAGTCCGGCGAAACATTTAGCCGACTCTATTTTGTTTGCGCAGTAGTAAAATTCTGTAATAAACACAGAATCAGAAATCGCACTGTTATCTGGAGGTTCGTCGCACTGGGCAAGACAGAATATCTTCCTGTTGCAATATTGTCGATTAATTTTTTTAAAGATGACATGTCTACCGTAAATTGTGTTTACCTAATGTTGTTATTTAATTATATATTAATGTAAATAATTTCTAAAATATTGCCGATTGATTTTTGTTACAATTTATTGCAAATAAAGCAGTTCACTCTGCAGAGGGAATTTTTTTTTTGGCCATAGCACTTTTTTAGATTCCTTAATCTAGATATAAGTTTTCCCTCCAACGATTCTTAATATTATTATTGATCAAATGAAGTTTTAAAATTTTCCCGTAAGATTTCTTTTTGCTATTCTCGGTTTCACCTTACCCTTTTTTTTTTTTTTTTTTTTTAACCTAGTATTTAATATAATTTACAATATTTTAACTGCGGCCATTTTGTGTATACATGCACAAGTGGATATATACATATATATATATATATATATTTGCATATACATATATGTGTATCATGGCCGTCCTCACGAGGGGGGGGGCTCCCATTAGAACTGAAATAGTTATTATAAATACACAAAAACCTGAAAAAAAAATCAAAAATTTAAAATATTAATGAATTTTTTAAGGTATTGTTACGTTAAAAAAAAAAAAAAAAAGTCTCCACACTGTTAGGTAGTTCATTAATATTTTATGCAAAACGTGTTATTATAATTAATAACATATATCATTTTTATTAATGTTTCTACGATAATTCATTTATGTAAATTATTAATATACAAATCAAAAGGATAAAAATTATTAATAATATAATATTTGTAAAATGGGAAAAAAACGTAACCACTTCCCCTTTCATAATTCTGGGCACGGCCCTGATACGCATATATATATATACATGGGCGTCGTCAAGGAGGGGCAGGGGAGGACCGTTTCCTGAAGCATCGAAACTTTTTAATCAACTGGACAGAATGAGTATTCATAGGCGCGTAATCACAGACAATTTGGAAGACTTTTATAATAAAGTAGTAGAACAATTTGCCAAAAATCCACAAAAATTATGTTTTAATTAAGATTTTATTCTTGTTTAATAAAATATTAGGCCTTTACAAATTATAAATTTTATTTTTCCTATAACTCGTATCCTCTTTTTATCATCTTGCCCTCCCGACCTAACTCATCGGCTGGCGACACCCTTGTGTTTATATATATATATATATATAGTTTCTTAATATTACTTCCGTCAAGCAATGCTTGTCGACAAAATATTAAAAATATTACTATACTATTTATAATTTTATAATTCCCAAATATTTATATTTATTTTTTCAACATATATATTTAATATAATTTACAATATTTTATTTAAACAAATATATATCTGTCGAAACTTGGCCCTTAACGAAGGAAGTTATAGAAAAATTAAGAAAAACTGAAAGACGGATAGAACGAGCTTTACTTCGCATAAAGCTACGAGATAAGATTAAATAAGAATATATCCGAAATAAGACAAAATTGAAGACGTCGGGACAAGAGTAGCCCTGAACAAATGGGCCTGGGCTGGTCATGTTGGCAGACAAGTAGATGGAAGGTGGACAAAGGAAATGATCCAATGGAGACCGTATACGGGAAAACGCGCACAAAGAAGACCACTCAGAAGGTAGACGGATGATATTGTGGCTACAGCAGGGAAACAATGGCTTCGTGAAGCCCAAGATAGGCATCGATGGGGTAAATTAAGGGAGGCCTACATCAAATCAATGATGTAACGCAGGCAAAAGACGAAGAAGAAGATATATATATATATATGTTTTCGATTTCTTAATATTACTTCCATCAAACAGTGACTGTCGACAGTAATGGATTTGATGGTGATGGCGCCCTAGGCCCGTACTGGTATCTGTATTCCATCGTAAGGGCTTATTTACTATTAATCTACTATTATGCTTAAAAATTTGTGATACTTAACGATTTCCATCGACACAGATTTAACGTTTAAACATTCATCATCTGCTTTCTTTCTATCTTTCGTGTCGCGGCTTATTTGAAACTCCTTTATTTTACTACTAAATCATTATCTTCTGCCCACTTAGTATCAGCAGACCGTCTCATAATTTCTTACCGATTCGATATCTTTTCGGGAGCAGTTAGTACGGCAAAATCGTTAGGGCGATTGTATTTTACTTCAGTTTTCCTTTTAAGACATTTGCGTACATTATGTATAATACTTCCTCACGGGACATTCTCTACGACTAACATTATGAGTTTTTCCTTAAACTGCTACTTCATTTTTCCTACCCTTTTCCAATCTCTTCTAACTTTATTAATAGTTTCATATGGTCCACCGTACCGGTTTTTGTAAAATCCAAGTATTTTGTCATGACCTTATTTCTTAATTCTAACTCTGTCCGAAATTTCATTGAAATATTTTTAGTTTAAAATGCCTTTCCTTAATTATTAAATTCCGAGATTTAAGTTATTATCATCTTGTAACGTATTATCCACTACTATTATTATTATTATTAATCAAACAAGTAATTTTGTAATGGTCATTTGGCTTATTTCAACGGTACACATGTTCTTAATCAAAAATCTAGCACCGTTGCAAGTGCACCGCGCTTTCAAATAAACCGGATTTTATTCTGTCTTAAATTTTATAATAAACAATAAACAAAGTCGTTTACTGTAAACCGGCTTGTAAAAGTATGCAACAGCGAAATTTTTATTGAAAAGACAAAAAGTAAAAATTATCGCCAATGAAGTACCTACACGAAAGATTTTTAGTGTAACAAGTTATGCAACTATGTGACTTTGGAATTTAGAAGTTTAAATGGAATTTTTCTGCCTTTCAATTGCTAAGTTCAAAGATGACACCTGCGATCGGTTTTTTCGCATTTTCGACAATCTATTTTACCATTTTCTACGCTACCGGCACCTATGAAACTTACTCCATCCTTAATTACTCAGGACCGGATCTGGGGGAGTGGCTAAGGGGGACTATAGCCCCTCGGGCCTCGGGCTCTTGAACAGAAAAAAATTTAATTTTCCACATGCAAAATTTAAGTTTTTTCCCTTCTAAAATTATTGTAAAAGTGTAGAATTTTAAATTTACGTTTTTTATCCTACAAAAAGAATTCAGTTAATTTTTTATATAGAAAAAAGGATATTCACGGGTTCATTAATATAATTACGTGCTTTTCTCTGTAAAACTTTCTCTTTTTCTCCCAATAAACTAAATGCTACATAAAACGAATATTTATAGAAATTTTCCACTATCAGTCTAATTTATTGTGTTTAAAAAAACGAATGAGTCCTTTATCGTACGTATTTCAAATAATAAATAAACATTCGACAAATCGATTAATAACACAGTTCTCTTTTCAAATATTGATACTAAAAGCAATCGTCCTAAATTTTTCTATGTAAAAACGTTTTATGATCTGAACTTAATTTTAACAATATTTTATTTTTTATTTTTATTGAAAGTTAATACGTTTTATTTTGAACTGTTTAACAATTATTTAAAATAAAAACGAGTTTTAATCGATTGCTGATTTAAAAAATGTGTTTGTGTATCTCGAAAAATTGAATAAATCATACTGCGTTTCATTCATTTTTCTGATCACGTGAACAATTATGGAATTTTAAACGAGCCTGTTTATAATTTATATGAAGAAGAGAACATGATCTGAGTGTATCCAAATTAGCTTGAAAACCGTTGTAGCGACAATGCCGCCGTAAATAATGCATTATAAATAAAGTTTTTATTTTTATTAAAAAAACGATTATTTTTTTGCTACCCGCAATATTTAATTTATATGTATAAATATTTTTTTCTAGAAAAAGAAACCGTAATGTTATTAATAAAAAATTACAAATATTAACACATACACACACACACACACACACACACACATATATATTAATTACAACGTAATTCTTAGGCTACCCCCCATTCGAAAAAATGTCCCAATTTTATGTAACGCTAAATGTCCCAAAAAAATGTCCCAAAAAAATGTCCCAGAAAAATGTCCCAATTTTATGTAACGTTTGTTATATTTTGTAGGATTTTTGTTATTGTTATTTAAAAAATGTCACAATTTTATGTAATGAAATATGTAACGAAAAATGTAACGAAAAAATGTCTTAATTTTATATAACGGAAGGTAAATGTTAGAATAGGATTTTTGTGGTTATGTTATTTTTTGTGTGTGTTGATGCCAGTGAGAATTACGTTGTAAATTTTGATCATTTTATACAAAGTATAGAAGAGAAAGAGTCAGAAATGAAAGCAAGAGGGGTCAAGGGGCACAGCCCCTTGCGAGGCCAAAATGGCCGAGTTTATATATATATATATATAATTCCGTACTTGACGTTCAATTTATGTAGTATTCAGTTTGTTAGGGTAAGAAAGTTAATTTTTTAAAGAGAGCATAATTTTAATTTTATTAGTCATTCACACGTACGCAGTGGGTTTTTTTGTTTTCATATATATCATAATGAATTTTTTCATCATTTTTTCTTCGATGGGGGAGGGCTTTCATTCAAGATTCCGAGCTCCATAAATCCTTAATCCGCCCCTGATTACTCGTTTACGTTATCGGAAGCAGTCCAGTATAATATTTTATTAATATTTCGGAAAATTCTAATTACTCTGTTAATGATAGAATAAGAGGAAAAATATTATTTCGCTATTTTCAAATATGCTTCCATCGATAATTATTTTATTTCCTCGGAAGTTTGCAGGTCAAAGAGAACGGCCGTTTTTAACTGTCGAACAGTTAAATTCTCCAGCAAAAGGCGCCACACAATTATTTTTCTATGGATACCAACCAATAATTAAAACTGTTTTTTTTCCGCATAATATTCTATCGTTGTTATTATTATTATTATTATTATTATTAACACGAAATGCATTCCTCCCCCCTAATCATTCACACACTTGGCAATCTAAGAGACGAGGTGAAATCGTTTACGAAGAAGAGCCACTTTGAGCAGGGCCTAACGTATGTCGACAAATTTTACGACAATATTCTATATAATGTACATTGCCATCAAACAGATAAAGCATAAGTGAAGCTGGTGACTCTTGTCCTGAAGACGAATACCACCGCACAGCAGTCCTTTCATAATTGTGTTAGAGCCTTGCTCGTATCAAGGTTGGGATCATGAAACCAGGTCCCCAAAACATGTTTGTGCAATGTTTTATTACATTTAGTATTTCCGAAAAATAGGTTTTAGTTGTTAAACTTTCTTCACCACATCTTTTGTTCGCTTTCATTGGAACATTACCATTTCTTTTTTTAATTCTATTCCGATGAACTGGTCGCAAGAAGGTGTTTTAAAGTAATTCTGATTCTAATCATCCTTTCTAAATTTCCCATATCGTTGAATTCGAACGATTCAACAAACAATCGAAGTTAATTCGTATTATTCACTCTAGACTTTTCTTTGTGACTGCGAGTTTCCTGGTGAATTTGGATGTGTTTGACTGATTGACTGTTAATATTACGTACAAACTGAATATTTTTTCAATTCCCAAGTCACGATATGCATGGTGTGGTACAAAAAAAAATCGAAAAATCAAAACGTAATAAAGAATATAACTAGAATGCAGCTTGACAATTAGGCGGTTGCGATACAGAATAGTCCAATGGTAATGATGAAAATGGCTAATTTCTATCAAACGAAATGTATCTTTTTTTTTTTTTTTTTGTTACGGAGGGGGATAAATAAGAAGAATAAAAAGAAAATAACGTTATGGAAAGAGATCGGAAAAAGCCTGTAGAGACAACCGGAAAAAATCTGTTGGGCGAGTGGTGGCATCAAAGGTGTAAACAGATAATAAAAATCACTTGAAATGCAAAAAAATTGGAGATTCTACAGTTGCAGTCACGAATGACTTCTGACGTGTGGCAGAAAAATTCATAAGTTGGTAGTGAATAATTCTTTTTTTCTGACCACCGGAAAAAAAATGAACCAAACAAATAAAAAACATTTATCAGAGATTTTTTTGTAGACTCCCCTGCCCAATAAAAACAACAACAAAAAAAAACAAACCAAAAAAAAAACGGTTAACCTGGACACAGACTTTTTTACGATCAGCAACAGCAGTAGCTCGGAAATTTGTGGTTTCACAAGAATAATCGTTTCTTGTTCGTCAGAAATAAAAAGCTAAAACAAACAAAAAAGAAAGTGTCCGTTGAAGCGGTAGGAAATTCCGAATTAAACGATTACATTATCTTATATTGTTAGTTAATTAAGCAGAGATGATGTACGACAAGTGCGATTACAGACGGATGACGATCTAGGCCGCGGGACCAAGCTCGGATTGAGCCGTCAAAAAACCTCCCCATATGCTCTATCAGCGTCATGTGACATACGTGATACATTTTTTTAAACGAACAACAGATTTCCTGCTCGTGCCCTCGCTTGTACTATTTTTAAAGACTAGCCTTTCCCCGATCTGTCGCACATAAAAACCACCATTTCCACTCCGACCACAGTCATTCGATCTCACTCGTTCTCTCTGTCTCTCTCGCTCTCCCTCTCTCTCTCTCTTGCCGCTTGCGCATATATAACCGCTTCAGAACGGATAGTCTTATTAAGAGAGTTGCTCGATTTTTTTTTTTATTCATTTATTATTTATTCTCTATTTTTTCTGCTCAAAAAAGGAAAGAAAGAAGAAAAAGACGTTTACATTTAAATGTACTTTTTCTGTGTGTTTGAGGATCACACAGAAACGAGAAATACTCTTCGACCCAATGCATGCGCCGCTATACACAGAACTTTAATGATACAGAAAAAGTGACCTCGAATAATTTCTAAATACCGACAATGAATTTTTTTTTCTATTATTAAACTTCTTCATCCAGTTCTAAAAATAATAAAGTTGTCTTCGAACAACGGGAAATGTGATCACTTCGCGTATTTCATTGATAAATGCGACATGCACGATCTCGGCTCAATCTTACGCCACCAAAATCATTTTCATAAAATTTTCAAAGTCAAACGTCAAATTTGATTTACAGCGATTACGTGATGATTAGTTACTCAGAATCATCTATTATTTTCTTGTAAATTATTTGACAGACGCAGAGATATATGTATTTTTCAGGAACTTAATTTCCTTGTCGGGGTTTCCTCCTTATCATATTTAGTATTAGCTTCGTTGTGATGACCAACCCTTGGTTATCTTATTCAGGTGTTCATAGTCGATTGTGGTGTAACATTGTGGGTTAGATGACAGTTGTTAAAGTTTTTTTTTTTTTGATTTCATTTAATTAATTTCTTTTTATCTCATACGTTTAAGATAAGAAAATTACAGTTTAGATTTTATTTGTGTTGAAAGTGGCCACATGGTTTAGATGCTGGGCCGAAAAAAAAAAAAAAAAATAAATAAATAAATAAATAAATAAATCAGCAAACGAAAAATAAATGGCCCAAAATGAATTTGTGGTCTTTTCCGAAACAGTGATTATGACCGGAGGCCTGTCCGGCGGTTGGTGAGTAAAGACGAAAGATTTATTGCGATGGATATTTATCAAAGATATAAACAGTGTATGTGTGTGTATGTGCGGGGGATATCGTTTACGAACTGTCCTCAACAAGACCAGATCAGAAGAACGGCAAGTTATGCGAACTTATAACAACCGAAGAATAAAGAGTTGACAGGTTTTACGAACTGTGACCGTCGGGGACGGTTTGAATTAAAATGAATAATGTGTCACCCTGTGCTGGTTTTATTTTTTACTAAAAATATTGCACCACAGTATGTTTTTTTCGACAATTACTGCCGCCAATTTTCTGATAATTATCGTTATCAGGTGATATTTTTGAAAATCGACCGTGATCGATGTGGCCTTAATAGTGCGCAAATACGAAATATTATCGTCTTTTGTTTTAACCTTTTTACAATTTTCCCTACCTTCGATAAATTTCGTTATTTATAATATATTCGTAAGCCTATTACGGAAATTAAACAACATACTAAAAATCGGACATATATGTGTATGTATGTAACCATGACACTCTAATGACGTGTAAGAGGAAGATGACGGAAGCGACGTATAATGTTTTATATACTGAAAAAAAAAAAGACAAACGATTCGGCCGGGCTAGGTTTTTCGGTTTTTTAGAATAACAAGAAGCGCGGATCTTATTCAACAGATTAAGAGAAGTAAACGGATGTTACAAATAGGAAGTGATAAAAATTGCGTCACAGCAGAATTACGGATCAAAAATGAAAATATTTTAAAAATCCACTATATCTAGAACTGCGAGAAAGAAATGAAAATACAATACCTGATAAAAGTGCAGAAAATTTTGAATTTATATTATGATAAAAATATAATAATAATAATAAAAAAAATATATATATTGTTATTTTAAGCTGAACCGACTTTCAAATTTTATAAAAGACTATTATTGTCTGCGGGGATTGAAGTGCGAAATGTTGAGTTTTTATACATAACGAAAACTTTTTGTACGAACAAAATATAATTGCTTAGATTACCGAAAAAACTGTATGAACATTTCACGTACTCATGGCATTATTGAAGAAAAAAAAAAAAAATCGTATAAGCGCGTAAGTTACATTAAGGTGTTGACACTGAGCCCATTAAAAAAAAAAAAAAAAAAAAAAAGTTACATTAAGATCTTTTTTTCTTTTCCTTTTTGATCTAATTTCGCCACTGGGCAATTTACTTTTATATATTTTATTTTATGGGCACGTTAACACAGGGGACATTCACTCAACACAAAAGATTAAAAAAATAGAAAGACATATGGAGTGACAGGTTATATCAAAAAACGATTAGAGATAGAAGAAATGAAGGCGGCTAGCTAACAAGGGAACAACAGAAGGAGATGGAAAAGCGAAAATGTAGGAACAGTAAGTAAGTGGTACAAGACATTCTCATTCGTATTAAATTAATAACGCAATCTCCAAGCTTCCATCTATATGGAAACTATTTGAGTTTCTTTTCATTAATTTCAATTATTTTAAGCGTACTTTTCATTCCATTATGTTCTGCTCTTTAACATACCGTATTAAATCGCACCGGTTGACTTTATTGTAAATTATCTTAAGACTATTAAGGGGGGATTTCGCCAAACTGCCCGCTACCTCTTTGCTAAATATTCCACAATGTGTTGTATTCAATTTAAACTTCACTCTGGTGTCTGATTTAAAAATGATCCTCCTTATCTGTGATTCATCATTATTCGTTAAATTTATTTTTTCTCTTGCTTATTCCTACCGAGGAATTCTAGGGAACCAGTCACTACGACTCTCTTATAGTTCTTAAAGCTGTTAGCGTAGTCATACATTTCTCCACCAATACGGAAAATGCACAGTATATTATACAGTAAAGTAAAAGTAAAACAAGTCCCATACCCTTGACAGGGCGTTGGGAATTGTGGAGTTAAGATTCACAGTATGTTCTACATATTTTTTGTATATTATACATATTACATAAAAAATTGTATATATATATATATATATATATATATTAAAATTTGCGCGTGGTGAGACGTGGTGAGAGTGTGAGTTCGTGCGTGCAGACAATCAATTGCTGATTGAAAAGCGTCGGCTAACTAATTAACGGGGAAGTCTGTATCGGTAACGGAGCTAAGTGATAAGATTTAAGGGGAAAAAAAAATTAATTCCTAGTCTTTTTCGAGTCATCCGAGAATATGCATTGAAATTTCGGTAGTACCTGGAGTCAGGATATCGGAAATCCTTCACGATCTAGCAGCAGGGTCGAAATGAGTAGATCGAAAACGAAATAAATTCGGTTACTAAGCCTTCTCGTTGGTTTTCATCAGCATCCGAGTCTGGAATAACAACGTACTTCCGCGCGCCTATGAACAATTCTGATCACCTCATTAGTGTTAAATTTCGTGCAATTTTTGAATCTTATATATATATATATAAAAATACATACATTGCACATTTATGATTACTGCACTGAAAGATTTGTGTACCGCGTTTTACATAAAAATTTATAAAACTAACAGATAATAAATTAATGAATCGATGATAATATTAATAATTAATGAAATAATAGTCCTTGAAATGAAATAAAACTGTACGTTCATAGTAAATTCGAGGTCGTATTGACATCCTGGAGGACATAGTAACAGAACTTTATATTGTGAAATACTCCCCGGTCTATTCTTTTGCATCCTAGCAGGGAAAAAGAAAAAAAATTATATCTGGTAAGTGTAATTTTTACCTTTTTCTCGTGGAGCGATAATTTTTTTGGGGGGTGGGGCGTCGAAAAATCGATCAGTTAGTTTTACGGATTTTTTGATCAATACGTTGTCATCTAAATTTCTATTGTTCTGCACTGATAACAATTTGTTGGCGCATAATTACACGATCGTAAAACTTTCGGACCTCGCGATGTGGGGAAAAGAGATCCGGTAGACGAAAGTTCTTCTATAATATACTTATAAAAATTTCAATTAACTGTTATTTTCAAAAAAAAAAAAAAATTATTTTGATTTTTCATTCGCTAAAAAGAACAACACTTGCGTTATTTTGATTTTTTGTTTAGCACTTCTTTCGAAATCGTAACAGAAAAAACCCCCTTATATATTTTTTTTTTTATATTACACCCGCCATAAAAATCATGCTGTCATTGATACAGTGTCATTGCTTTTCTCACTTAGCGCGTTAAATTTTGAATATATATATTTACAATTTAAGAATGAAGGCTCCACCATCGGAGTTTTGTTCATCAGTTTTCCAGAAACCAAGAATCTGTGTAAATTAATCTATACCGATGGAAGTTCCATCGACTGCATGATAGTTGGCGAAATGTCCGTGTTTGACTCAGTTGGTCGGAAGTCAGCCTGGAAATTCTTTAGCTTTTCATCTATCCATATTTCCTTCTACGATGTGATACGTAATATCTTGTATTTAAGTATTTTCGCGATGTAACTTTATAATATATGAGAGGCAGGCCCCGTTCCATTCTAGAACCCCGCTGCATTTTCTATGGACCTTTCAGCATACGTCGCTATAGAAATCCAAAAGCTTCGATGCGCATTTCTGTTCAACGTTCAGAAAACTGAACAAAACCGTAACATTCCAATACAGCGTGTCCCATGAACATTTTTATAAATACTAATTCGGTCGTAAGTTAAAAATAATAACAATCATAAAAAAAGAAATAAAACGTTCCAAAAAAAAAGCAAAAAAAAAACGTGAATCCAACTCGGCACATGACACGTCCGTGAGCAGACAACGATAATAAAAATGTTTGAAAGATTCCTTGCGCATCACTTATTACAACGATACGTCAAAGATTTCAACATGAGCGAAATTGACTTTAGCACGCAGTCGGATGATCTGCAAAAGAATCTGCTACAAGTGTGGTTGCTACTGAATTGCTAAAAACCCAGCTCCGGAGGCTCGGCTCAAACGACTGACTACCAAGTAAGTAATCATACGAAAAAAAGTAATAAAACGAAAGAAAAAAAAACCGGGCGCGGGGGGTTTGGTGGAGAAGAAAAACCAAGTATCTATTTTCGCAAACCGCGGCGGACAAACCGCAATGGAAACTGTGCGTGTGTGGCACAGCGGCGATTTTGTGTTCGGGAAGACCTGCCGGATGGCGGCAAAAAGCGTTGAACCAAAGTCGACGGTGGTTAGTTAGTTAATCCTTAAAATGTGGGTCAATTAGAATCTGTTTCGTTTGTAAACAAGATGGAAAACCCGCGTGCGCCGGTATCGAAATTCAGCGATTTTCATTGTTTCCTCTGTAATTGCTCAGGGAAATCCGAAAATAACTCGAGCGGAAATTCAGAAAGAGCGAGAAAACAGAAGAAAAAACGCTAAACAAACGGAAAACAATGAAAGAGAAACGGCAAAACGAGAGGCAGGATAAATTTATTGGCTTCCAGTGTGTAGGGCCGGCGAAAACAAGGCTATTTCATGTGTCGGCTGCGTCATGTTACGAAGACGACGAGGGGGAGCAGGGGGGGTCGTGACAGCCGTGTAATTATTGTAATTTTTACAACAACTAACTGCGAATAATGGCGGTTATTATCGGTGCCGCTGGTACCGCTTCTCGAGTGTGAAGTTAATCTTTTTTCCGGGCAGCCTACGGTAATTGAACACGAAAAATTACTTAATAAATTGCATAATGAACTCTATTTGTATGCAGCGCGCGGTCGCGATCTGAGTCGTTCGAGTATCGGGGCTGGTATTTTTTTCAGCTTTCGGAGAGCGACCGCCAGCCGGAGGAGACGCGTCATGTAAATCAGGTGTCGGCGGATAATTAAAAACCGCTAATTTTTAATTTTGGGAAAAATACACGCTTTACCGGACCGCCGCTACCGTTCTCTCTCCGCCTTCGCTGCATCGTTATTTCCCCACTTCGATGGAATTATCGAATCATTCGAAAAAGTTTCTCGAAAAAACCCCGTTGCAGTTGCCCCCGCTCCATCCCGTTGCCGGCGCGCAAGCACCTATATATATAGCGCTGATGCGAATTTAGCCGGCTACATATTCGCTCGGCATCAAATAACGCGCGTGATCTGTCTCAAGTCGCTGCCGGTTCGAAATTTTCAAACGTAGCGCACGCATTCAAGCTGCTCCGCCGTCTCAAGCTTATGCCGACCGATAAAGTGAGTACGCATCGGATGTTTCTTGTCGAATTTCTTTTTTACAACTCTCCGTCTAACTTGCGTGTCCGTTCGCAGAGCGATTGACACGAAGCGAAACACCTCTTTAGCGCGCAATAATTCGATCACCACGCGACGCGCCTCTGCCATGAATCATTCTGGTCGACGGAAGCTCCTCCAGACGTTATTTCATTATCGCTGAACTCCGTCTGCAGTAATCAATCTGGCGACCTCTCTCTTTGCTTCCTCATATTCCCGGACGGCGACTTTCTCTATTCTGCACACTGTCCCCTTCGCCGAAACGGCTTTATTCCTTCTGCGCGCCGTGAAATTTTCTTGCCGTCTCTGTCGCGTTTTCCTTTTTTCTCGCTGTGTCCACCGGTATACGCACGATCTTCGATATTCGCATCTTTCTATATGTACGAACGGAGGAACGTTCTTTCCTTATAGTTCTAACATACACACACACACACACACACACACACACACACACACACACACACACACAGTATATTACACAGACCCTTCACTGAAATCTTTCCTCGTTCACGTTCCATTACTAAATTCCGAATACCGTCTGTGTAAATAAAATCGTGCGCCCCCCTCTTTTCTCTATCGTTATAATGGAATTGTTGAAAGTCCGCAGCCGTTCTGTTTAATTCGTTTAAGTGTTTAAAAAAAATGAAAAAAATCGGACAAAAGCCATTTTTATCTCTGCAATAAGAGAATAAAATTTTCGTTTTTCGTTTTGGAAAACTTTAGATTTGTCTTCATTATGATTTTAAGGCCATCGCGCGCAATAACCTCAGACTGTATAGGATGGTTCCAACTCTTTATATATAGGATGGTTCCAACTCTTTATATATAGGATGGTTCCAACTCTTTATATATAGGATGGTTCCAACTCTTTATATATAGGATGGTTCCAACTCTTTATATAGGTTGGTTCCAACTCTTTATATATAGGTTGGTCCCACCTCTTTCTATAGGTTGGTCCTAACTCTTTATATAGAATGGTCCCAACTCTTTATATAGAGCGGTTTTTAAACTTATACGGGGCGGTTTTAATTCTATATAGCACAGTGTCAACTTTAATCTCAACAGATCTTAAGCCATTATCATATTAAGGCGGAATATTGTGGGCGTTTGAAAAGCGACGGCAAACGGTCGCCGAGACATTATTCCAAGTGTAATTGTGCAACAGTCGCTTGCGAATTACTTAATGTATTTAGTCTCCGGAAAGGAGAACTTTAGAATGATTAACACGGTCGAGTGACTTTGCTCTATAAGATGTCGCGCATATTTCTCCCCTGGAGGATTCTGCGGACTTTGAGCGGTGGTTGCTGTATCCAGCTTTCCCTTGTCGGCGATTGATGCAGACTGAACTGCCGGCGCGGGTTTTTGCAAAGTGAACGTTTTAATTCGGTTTTTATAAAAAAAGAAAAAACAAGGAAAAACATCATCTCTACACTAAAAAAAAACCAACAAAAAAACAAAAAAGAAACGTGCTCTGCCAAAAAAAAATTAATTTTTCGGATTCGGTCGAATTTGAGATATCATAGATGTCGAAGAACTTTCAACCTTCGTACGAAAGATGAAAGTCGTGAAAAATTATTGAAACGTCCACATCGGTTAAGAGTAAAATAGTTTGTTTCGACTGTTTTGTTTTCGATTTTTCCCTTTTTCGTCGACTACCTTCTTGGAAAAAAGGAAAACCAACCAAAAATAACGGATCCGAGACATGTCGTACGCACCGCTGTATAACGACGCTTCTCGATACATCTGGCCGGGGCCAATAACCGGCGCGCGTCGAACGTACGTTCGACGCGACTGATCAACGTCTTGACGTTGATGATGGACGCGTGACGTAGGCAAGAGCCGAATTTGTTGGCAACCGCATCGGAAAAGCAAAAGTAGAAAAATTCGGCCGATGTTTGCTCGCTCGTTTCCGTTTGCAAACGAGAGTGGGAATCGGAGAAAATTCGCACGTGCGGCGGTCCGGTCGTCGTCGGAGGGTCGACGTCGTTTGCCAAAAATGTCGCGCAGACAGACGACGCGTCTGACGCAGCACAATTGACGTGGTCGGTTCGCGGTCGTTAATCATTTTTCGCAGTCAGAAAAGTCGCATTCGCAGCTCCGACGATGATCCACTTCCTTTCTGGCATCGGCTCTAATTTGTCGCGCTATTTTCCTCATTTGTCCCTTTTCGATCGTATTTATTTACCATTACGTTATTATTCTTTCGAAGCGGTCGCACAAAGTGCTGATCGCCTCCGCCACCGGGTCGCAGACAAATTGACGGCTCCTCTGCCGATTCGAGTTCGCATCGTAAACGTTCTTGTCGCGCGTCCGTCCACTTTTAATCGTATTTCACGTTCGCGCGCTTTCTGTCGTTCCAGTGTTGCGTGACATATTTCCTCAGCGTGCTGCACCATCGACGTTTCTACCGGAAGCGCTAATCGGTAAGAATGGTCGGCGACTAGAGCGATTATTTATCGCGATCTATTGTAACGGATCAAAATGGTAACACACGGCTCTGTAGTTTTGTGTCGCTTAAATTAACCGAACCGATTGCAACGTATTTTGAGAGAAAGGTGTTGTTCTCCTTCTTTTTTTTCTTAACAAAAAAAAAAGAAAAGAAACAAAGTCGAGTCGCATTATGGAATTAAAAGCTTTTCATAGTTTGCCAAGCCTAAAAGATCATTCGGGGGGGGGGGGTGATCGGTTTCTCCCTGCTCGATAGCTTCATCGGTAGTGTATTCTCAGATTCTGGACATCATCGCAATTATCAAACTCTGCTACCGCTTTTTCAAAAATGATGATCGTAAATGGCCGTTTTTCCCTGCCCGTATTACAATATCGGTAAAATGTATTTCACAAATCATCCCCGGGCTGAAAGAAGCAAATAAATAACCTCTTCTTCTTTGAAAAATTCGTTAATTCCTAAATTCTACCAAGTTTACACCGGTATCAAATATATACGTATTTTGCCAATGCCATATGAAAGTGTTACTGCCATACTAAATATCCATCCGATCAGCTGATCGACTAAGAAATATTCTACTTAAATTCTTATAGCCTTTAGCGTGTAAACCTATATTCGTGTTTCGAACAAAAGTTCGAGTTCATGTTCTGAAACAGTGTCGTCTCAGAAACTTTATACAGCTGCCGAAAAGAGACGTATATTGTCGAAATGTTGTTAGGGCAAGGCTAAATTTTTTTAAAGATTTTCTTTCTAAACTATTTCGAGTTATTAATAAAAAGCATAGAAGAAGATGAAGAAGAAGAAAAAGAAGAAGAATAAGTCGTTTAAACGTGAACTCAAAAGGGGAAGGGGGCAGCCAAATCTGATCAAATTTCATTTTATCTGAAGGGGGCGGGGCGGGGATAATTTAAAATCTCAAATTTTTAAAGAATAAACATTATTATACAAATAATTAAGTTTTTAATTTTTTTTTGTCTGTCGTCCCATTTTACCCAGGCTGAGAAAATCTCACGGCTATTAAAAACTTTTATTTCGCGAGAATACAAAAAAAAAAAGTAAAAAAGAAAACGTTTAGAGTTTTAAAAAAAAAACAAAAAAAAACTGATATCGTGTACATGAATGACCATGGAGAGTGAGTGAAAAATTAGTGAAGGTGTGATGTCCGCTGTTACTTTTAATGTTACTAAATTTAAATGAATTCGTTATAGTACACCCAAGCGTTGTGTTCGTATTATTTTTCTCCTCTATGAAAATAAATTACGTTCTCTTTAACACAGCGTAAATCGCACACGAGAAGGAGCACGGTCCGACCAAATCTTACTAAATCTCACCCGGCGGTGGTGGTGGGGTGGGGTGTGGTTGGGTCCAAATTAAAAGAAAAACAGCTCTCGTAATTAATGGATGCCCGTCCCCCCACCCACCCGCCCAGTACCAAAGATTTGGAAAGACGAAAAACTTGGCATATCGTTGATGACGAAATTTTAAATTTAATTAAATGCCACTGTTAATAAGAATCGTTCTAACGCTGTTCAGATATGCGGCGCTCACTCGACATATCGCGCATTTATTATACATTCGACGGTTAATTAATTAAATTAATCAAATTAGAGATCCTTCAGAGTTGACCTGGCGTCAGGTGGTGGCACAAACCATCTTATCGTAGTAATGAGCTTTTCGCGAGCTGCAGACTCTGGTGTCTGCGATATGTAGTAATGACGTGACTCTGAGTGATGTGATAAACTTCTAAATAATTGCTTACCCTTTTTGTTTTTTTTTTTTTTTTTTTTTTGCCGCCGTTGTATGTGAATAATGCGGTAGAAGAGGCTAGATCTCGTGTTATCTGCTGGCGTGATAATTTTTAAAAGTTCGTTCGATTTCATTGTTTTTATTTTTGGCTGATGAACTTTGGTAATAAATAAATAGTTTTCCGTTTATTAATTAACAATCGGTGAAAAAGTAAACAAGTCAAAGTACTTCGCATGTAGTATATATCACCAGGCCAACACATACGGGTCCCGACCAAGTACTAATTATAATCGCTGGTGCGTCGCCTATTACTTTCGGTTTTATTTGAAATGCTTAAATAATCTACTTCCCAGAGGGAGGGGGTATCTCTTTCGGTTGTGGATAAACAAAAAAAAAAAAAAAAACAGTTTTAAAAAGGTACCTTGAATGTTTGTAATTTGAAATGAAAGCCGCAAAAGTACTCGCGTCCTTCGGCGTTAAAAAAAAAAAAATCGGTAATCTGGCAATCCCGCGCGAAATTAAGTCGTCTTCCGACAAAAGCATATAGCGACAATTGTGCAGTGATTGTGTTCATTATCGATTTAGTAGCGTGTCTTCGTGGAATATAAGACTAGCTAGAGGGCACAACAGCGAGAGTTTAAATATGTGTACTACATTCGCGGAAATGTGAATACTCAAAATAAACCTATTATTGTTGGAAAGGTTGTACAGAGTAAGTAATTTTTATACCAATTTTAAAACAATTATTTAATTTTTATTAAATGCCCGACACGTTTCGAAGACAAAGCTAAGACAAAGCTTCGTGATCACGCGGGAAAGATAATCGTTTTATATTGCTGTAAAAATTCTAATAAAAAGATATTATTATATATTGTTGGAAAGGTTGATTAGCCAATCTCGAACACAAAGAAATACCTGTGAAACCTTACAGATGGTAGTTAGGAAGTGTGTGTGTGTGTGCTGTTTGTTAAAAGCCGGTGGTTTTCCTTGTAGACTCATGGAAAAATAATGTTAAGGAAATAATTGGAAAACGTGAATAGAGACGAAAACAGGAATTAAAGGCTGAAGGGGGAGTTGTGAATAGTTTTAAAGCTGGCCAAATATGTAAGAAACGGAAAAACGGCGAAAATTTGTAGCCGATTACGGTCAAGTTGGAGCAATTTTAACAGTATTAAAGGTGCCAAAAAGGAATCGGAGAATAGAAAGCGAGGAATCATCGCTACACTAAAGCTAAAGTATTGGAACGATGGTTTTTTCTCTCTCGGTAGGTGACACTAATTTAAAAAACAAAAAAACAAAATTTCAACCATTCACCAACGACATAGAACAATGCGCGCAAATGCGAAAAAAAGAAATCGTATGGTGCACACGTATTCTGGTCTCCTTTTAGATCTTGATCATTTCGATAATGTATCTGATGACGATGATCTTAATAACAACGAGTACCGATGTGACCGACTAGCCCCAGTTTTTTAAAAACCAAAAACACCTTTTTCTCATTGCACTGTAGTGCCCGCGGCAATTTCGTAATTGACGAGATTTCTCAGTTCGGCTTGGGCGGCGATGGAAAATAGCGGGAGAGAAGAATGGGGATGATGGCAGTTTGTCGAAGTTCGCCGGAAAATGGAAATAATGCAAAAACATTAGAATTCCTTCGGCAGCCGCACGCGCGATCAACGCGCGCGGCACACGTTGGAAGAAGGGAACTCTACTCATTATTTTAGATAAGGTGAAAAAGGCCATTTCCATTTTTCTTTTTTTTCTTTCATTATTATTATTTTCCGTTATAACGTATTATAAAAATATATATTACGGTGTCGTCGACGCACGGACAGAGGCCGTTAATAAAGAGAGAAATATTTTCAACACATTTCACTTCGATTCAGCCGCCGGTAATTCGCACAGGTGCGCATTATAAATGAGAAATTTCTTTTGTTCAAATACGCGTTCTACCGCCAAATTGACACACGTCGTCCGTCGTCTTCACGCTTCCCACTAAATGTAAGTGTCGTCCTATTTTCTCGAAAATTTTTTCGTGTCTTTTTTACTATGTCTTTTTGTCGCCGAGTTGTTACACACACATCCGGTTTAAAATAATTGGCCTGGTCGGAAATTTTTTTTTTCGAAAGTTACACAGAATGACATTGCTTATTTCGAGGAATTACCACAAAATTGTATTACCCGATTCGTTGGAATTTTAAATAAATAAAATAAAACTTTTCCCAAAAGAGTTCCACGATCCGCCAAAACCTTTTATAAATAGTAATTTTTTCAAATTTTATTGTACATATTTTCTTCTTACGATATTATATTAGCACAGGCAATGCTGAGATCGGTCTAATTGCTTATTATAGCATTTTCCCCCTTTCAGTCAAATAACTTTTTTCTCTTAATCATCATTATTAATCATCATCATTATTAAATTATTATTAATCGTATCATTTTCATCTTTAATTTTATTTGAAATTCATATTTCGCGTCGAAATGACTTACGCGCGTATATCTAGTTGAAACATCTCTTCTTTTTTTTTAATAAGGGAATTTTTTAGTAATTGTCATTTTTAAAAATCTCCGCTAGCAGATTATTAAATTCTTTAATAAAAGTTACCCTTTACATACCGTTTTTCTAACTTTTGCATTTATTTAATAAATTTAATTTAATCTGATTATTATTAATATATATATATAGTATGTACGTCGGTGCTGTTACATACATCAAGTCACATAATTAGTATTTCATCGTGTTCTATTGAATTGGAACAACATTTTTTTTTAACTACAATATTACAAATGCTTTTAATATGACTGCTTTTTGCATGGAATCTGTAACGATTTAAGACTATTAATGCGTCCGGGACGATTCCAATTAGTGGCACTGCTGCGATAGTAATTCTCAAATCTATTTTCACTCCGCCGGTATATTGCTGTAATACATATATACATTCCGTATTATTATTTGACGGTTTTTCTAGTCTCTCTAATAGCCACCTTTTTTCGTGATCTTTGAGAATATTTCTGTTGTCCCGCTATAATTATCTGGCACTGATTCTGAGTATTTACGCTGATGTTCGCATATCACAATCCACATTGGCGTGTGCTGCTGAGTATACTATTGTTTTGTATTATCGTTCATTTTTAAATCGCGTTATAAAAGCATTTTTTTCCTCCCTCTGTCTAACTTTTGCCATCTGGCCAATCAACGTTTTTTTTTTTTTTTTTTTTTTTTTTTTGACGTAATAAACTAAAAAAAAAAGGGAAAAAACAAAACAGGCGCGAATCAAAGTGCAAAGGAAAGTGAGAACGAGACTATATGAATTTATCGGTGAAATCAGGTGTAAGTGGCGGAAACTGCAGAGCAGACAGTGTTTGCAGAAAAGATGCACATTGTGTCGGCTCGGTGTAGAAACCTGTGCACCTGTGCGCTAAATCTATTTATAGATATATATCGGCTGTGTAGCCTTGATAAAGCCACTTCTGTTTCGATGACCGATCGCCTCACGACTCCAACAGTCAGCCAGTAGTCGCACTAGTACATGTAATCCGAAGAACAACCGGACAAGACAAGCGCGCTACGCTACGCAGTGTAACTTGTTGGTGCATTTGTTTGAACAGCTGGTTTCCGTTTGATTTATTTTATTTCATTCAACTTGGCTTTATTTGAATAATTTTATTCAGTCAATCGCCGGCTGTCCGCGTCCTTCTTCGTTATCGCTTCGCTCGTATTTGCGTTTTCCCCCTTTTTGTCGCTTTATTTATCTTCAACATCCGCACAAATGCGACCGTTTCTTCCTCATTCATTCGAATGTCGCAGATAATAAAGTCATTCCAGTTCTCTGTTCCTATTCGATATTTCTTAAATTCGAATGCAGGCCATGTTGCGTGACTTTCATTCACACCGAAAAAGAGAGAAAAAATCATTTCCTATTCCCTTCCATTCTACCGCTAGTCTCGTTTTCATTGTAGCCTTTTATGTTTTAACAGCGTTTTTCGCTATTTGTTCTTTTCCACGTACCGTCAGACAGGGTTTTCTTTTTTTTTTTTTTTTTTTTAAACAACTTCCTCTGTCTACGTTTAAATCGGAATTTTCTAATTAAAAGGCCAATTAGCCGAGATAAAAGATGAAAGATTAAAATTTCCTTTTGATGATATTCGTGTCTGGCAATAGCAAAACAAAAATGTAATAAGCTTCTCAGGGCCGTATCTGAGGGGTCTTTTCAGGGTTCCTCCCTCACCCATCGAAATAATAACTGCTTGAATATAATAGACCGAAATTCAGAATAAATTTATTTCTTTAAAATTGAAATTTTTATGAATTCTCTGGAAACGACTATTTTTTTTATATGTTTTTACTGTAGTGTTCAAATATAGCATATACCATAACTGACTACAAGGCTTCAGTGTACTATTTATAAATAAATATATTTCCTGATAATACACACACATAAAAATATATATATATATATATGTGTATTTATATTTTTTCGTAACCCCTCCCGAAATTTTGGTCTACATACGGCCCCGAAGCTTTTAAATTTTTGATAAATAAATATTGCTCGCTTTTTTTTCTTTTTTTTTTTTTATCATTTTTGATAATGATTTTGTGTTTACACCGATAGATAGAGCTCGCGGATAAAAGTGACTTTATATGTTTTCAGATTTTTAATTTACCACAAAGAATTTCGTATTCTTTTAATTATTACGATGCACAATAAATTTATTTAATAATAATCGCTCAAGTTGCTATTGTAATTCTTACTATACTTTTCTATTCATATTATTAAAAAAACATATACATATATATATATATATATATATATATATATATATATATATATATATAAATATAAATATATAAATAAATGTATGTACATTTATAAACATGGAAAAAGGTAATATTAAAAAATAGAAAATTGGATGAAATTTAAAAAAAAAATGCCTTTATTAAAACAATATTTATTTAGTGTTACAGGAAAAAAAAAAAAAAAAAACAAACAACTACAACCAAACAAAATATATCATTTAAGAAATGGGGGGATTTTTCTCGAATGATAATTTTAAAATATTACTACACTATGATATAAAAGCTCGCCGTGGGTTGTTTTTTTTTGCACTAACATGCTTAGCGCGCCACACTTTTATCCTGTGCAGTTTAGTACACTTCCCCGTTTTTAAAATCATGTTCAAATGAGAGAAAAAACATTTATTTTTAAAATTTCGAGTTTTTTTTTTTTGTAAGTAAATAAAATAAACTTGATTTTTTTATATTGATTTATTTTTATTTTGCAATGGATATATATGTATTTTTTTAAGTACTCTGAGCTATTTTAATCGCTTAAAAAATTTGAAAAAAAATTGATCCTCTAAATATGTCTTCCTTCATGTTGACGACACTTTTCAAACAGATTAGATGACACAAAAAGAGAATTATTCCTTCGCCCCTTCAATTTAAACGAGTTGTATGCATAATAAATTACTTCCGCCACGCGATAAAATAGTATATACGTGTACTTGCAGTGAACGATAGATGTTTTTGTTTTTCGAAATGATTCAGACACTTAGTATTCGGTATTTGGAAAAGAATGTTCAGCAATACTTCGCAGCCGGTACCGAAAGTTTTTTCGGAGAAGACGACTTCCTCCGCTCCTTTTTAATTTTATTAATTTGAAGCATATTAACCCGTGATTAATTATATAATCCATTAATCTTTAATATTTTTCGTTAACCGCGATAATTCCGTGTTAAAAAAGAAAAAGTTCCCCAACCCAGGGCCCTGTGTGGCAGAGGTGCCGCCAGAGAAAAAAGAACGAGAATAAACCATTTCTTCTAAAAGTAGGTGTGTACCTCATATATATATTTTAATACATCTCTAGTTGAAGATTTATCATAGATTTTGTTTTATAACAGTGCCGGAAAAATAGATGAAGAAAAAACGAGATTAACTTCATTTTTATTTCTAAAAAAAAAAAAAAAAAAAAAAAGGAAGGAAAGAAAAAAATAAAAATCATCATCGCGTGCTCTAGCGTTTCTTTTCGTTCGCACCATGAAACACCAGGACCCGCAATGCTGAAACGGAAATGATGAGTTTATAAAATAATAATTTAAATATTTACTCGGTTTTTTATTTACTTTTGTGTAGTAATGCGAGCTTTATTATCAGTTTCGGAGTTTAAGATGTATCATCATCATAAGGGGAACAAGTAGAGTTTTATGCAATGCACATGGTCGCGTTCGCTAGCGTACGGTAGATGGATTGATAAGGCTGATACGGAGCACACTGCTGAGTATAAGGACTAGAAATCTCCATAAACGTGATCCGACGTAAAAAAAACAGAAACGTGATAAGGTATATGCGACTCTGTTTATCAGACACGTTATATGCGACAGTGAACGTTATGAAGTCGGATATTTATAATGATTACGTTAGCAATACTTTTTATTATGATTGAACAAAGTGCACACCAGTTAAGAGGAATTTCGGAAATCTCCCCCGTAGGAATTTCATTCCTTTAATGCACAAACTACTTACTTACTACCGTTTTATGTAATTATAATTATCGTTATTATTTATTATTATTATTATCATTATTATTATTATTACAATTTAAGATGTTACCGACAGAAACACAACGACTGGCTCTATTAAAAATTTTAAACATTTCATTAACTCTGATTTTAATATTTTACACGAGTTTTTCTAATTAAAATAAAGAGCTTTCATCAAGCCGAGTTTTAGCGTATTTTTGAAATATGAAAAATGAATGTATCTCCTCTCGTTCTTTATAAAATAATTTACTTTTCTTTTTTTGTTTTTCAATACAAAACTCCTTCGCTTGTGGTTGGAAAATTGAAAATTTTTTTAATCACTATTTATAGCAATTCTTTTCCGCCTGAATCGGAAGAAAATCTGTTAATTCCGCTATTTAACAATTCTCTATTTTCACATCTTAACAACAAACAGACATAAAATGATTATACTTTGGTAATTTAACTATTTTCTATCCAACTCTTGTAATAATCGTTAAAAATAGTTTTTTTTTTTTTTGTTGGGGAAGGTGACAACCAAAATGAAAGTAATATTCTCTAAGATCGATGTAAAAGTTTATGTTTCAACTAAAATGTGATCGGGGCGCCAAATTCAATTCTATTTAAACGTAAAATCATAATGCGCAAAAATATTTCTACACACTATAGTCTCAGTATTCAAACTTCTGTTGCAAAACCGTGTATATACATTAGTAAATAACCACCCTCAAAAAAAAAAAAAAAAATTAAATTCTCAATTATTTACCGTGTAACATGTTCTGCGCTGGTGAAATATTTTATTTCTCAAAATAAATTATACTTTTTTTTTGTATTATAGATGTATTTCTTCCGTTTTAGTTTTTTTTTTTTTTTTTCTACTGAAATACATCGAAAATAGTGATTTTCTTGAAAATATTTAAAACATATTTCAATACCCTCTTTAACACCGTTTGCCCTAGTTCAACGAAAGCCTGATTTCGAGGAGTATGCGACTCGCTGTACTGAATTAGAAAAATCATTCTTCTGTCCGTGAAACTGTATATTCTCATGCCGTTATTTGCTTAAGGCTCCGATATTTTTTTAAAGTGTTAAAACTTGGAATTGTAAAAATAACTAAAGTATTCATAAATTATATACACATACGTACACATACACGCGCTCATTTACATATATATATATATATATATATATGTATATGTCTTTATAACTTTGAAAAAGTAATGTAAGCTTCTTAAAAATAATAAATTGTTCTGATATGGCCCTTGAATTATTTTTTTTGATTTAATCGTTGCTTCCGAATTAATCGATTTTTTTGCCTCTTTTTTTCTCAGATGCCTCAGTGGAAAATAATTTATGGAAGTATTATAGTGATATTAGTGGCGATGCTGTTGGCTACGCATACTATACTTGCCGGACCGATAATTGAACGAGAAAACGTTAATGCGAAGCAAGATGAAAATAACAGCACCGCCGATGATAACAACGGATCATTGCAAGATGCCAAATTGTCTTCGAGACATTCGGTAAACAAACGGTCGTTTTACGACATACATTGTAAAGGCATTTATGACAAAAGTATTTTTGCCCGGGTAGATCAGATTTGCGAAGACTGCTACAATCTGTTTAGAGAACCCAAACTGCACACCTTATGCAGGTGAGTGTATGATAACGTTGATATTAAATGTAGTTGCTAATTTTTCAAAAAATCAAAAAAAAAAAATCGTGAAACGGTTTATTTTCCGAAACCGATTAAAGTGAAATATAGAAACAAAAAAAAAAAAAAAATATATATATATATATATATATTAATTGTACGTCTATTTCTAAGACTGATGATAAAAATATTTTTGAAATTGGAAAATTTTCGACATTTGTTTATTGCGAATTTCTTTTTCGTAAAATTGCTTGATTATTTCGTTAGCTAAATTTATCAGTATTGCCGCGTATTTCGTTTAACACTAAAAAAAAAACAAATATTTGCCTTCTATATTTACAGGCAGAGCTGCTTTACAACGGAATATTTCAAAGGTTGTGTCGACGTATTAATGCTAACAGATGAGTTGGAAAATATTCAGCAATGGGTCAGAGTCTTGAACGGATTAGGAGTCTAGAGGTATGGTGTAATTTTATTATCGCCGGAATAATAATAAACGTAATCGTTCTAATATGTATAAACAAATCAGATTTTACGCAAAAATAAATATCCTTTTTTTTTTCTTTCTTATTTCCTTCATGTAACATTCCAGTTCAATAGTTAATTTAATAACGATGTAAAACCCGCTTTTTTATTTCTAACGGAAAAAAATATACGAATTTGTAAAGTCTGAACAGCGGTCCGTTCGTAATCATCTCGGCTTTTTTATAAACCGACAATAAGAACTGTTTTTATATTATGCGACAATATGCTGATATTTTTATATCTCCGATCGTTGTTTTACTACTCTTTTAATTGGCCGTACCTGCGCGATAAGCACGGAAAATTGAATCTTTGTACAACTATTCGTTTCCCGACAGCGATATAAAACGATAATATAACTAAACCGCGAATCACTGCAATCATTAATGGACAGGCCCGCATCGTTGAATATGAATTATATAAATGCAGCATGCATCCTAGTACTTCGCAATAGGAAAAACACCAACTGCTTAGAGAAAAAGATTTACACGTTTTGATAGAAATTTATTTTCATTCGCGCCGAGTGATCTTTAATAAATTACGTTCAGACATTATTTTTCTATGTCGGCTTCTTCATAGAGAACAAGTAAAAGCGAACTCGATACTCA
The DNA here is from genome assembly GCA_039619475.1 of Icerya purchasi. Lineage (NCBI taxonomy): Eukaryota > Metazoa > Arthropoda > Insecta > Hemiptera > Monophlebidae > Icerya > Icerya purchasi. Next base: position 118,109,898 of record CM077116.1, on the reverse strand, counting down.
GTTGAATGCAAGATGCAAAAGTCGCAAAATCGGTCGTGTACACTAAGTTTTTTTCCCCAGCCTATATTCTTAAACGTCTTTGATCACTAATACTAAGATGAATATGAGAAGAAAAAAAAGGGAACAGGGGCGGGAGGGTGTGCAAAAATAGCACCTGAAAATGTAATTACCGTAGAGAACAAAAGAAATGAAGGAGCGCTCAATGGTTCTAGTCATGACCGCGGTTTCATTTTACGATATTCCGGTGACTTTTAGATTTTCTGTAGTTGACGTAAAAATGTTCCAAAAGATTAATTTAATAGAAAAAGATTTGCACGTGTTAAGTTAATTTTTTTAGTTGTTAACAATTAATACCGTCTGAATTCTCCTTTTCCCAAAAAGCTCAGATTATTAATAAATTTTCTTAGTGAAATAGCGAACGCTGCAGAAAGTTTGCACAATTCCGTCTTATAATCGTCTACTTGAAATAATTTACTAGAAAAAAAAAACAAAAAAAAAAAAAACGACCAAGAGCTCACTTCTTTTCTGGCAGGAGGTAATAAAATAATTTTATCTTGAAACAGTCGTGTAGTTTCAATACTACCGACAGTGCTCTCTGGTGTACGATAAACGAAATAATATTTGCATTCAAATCAAGATTTAAAAGAAGCGATTGATTTTAAATATTTAAATATTATGCAAGTTTAGTGATTTAAAAGTAAACAAAAGAATTGTAAATAAATTTTATGTTATATTTTTTTTGCAATTTAAAAAACCTATTACGCGAATTAGTTATTAAGGAGCAATTTTTCTTAAAATTCTTAATCATTTTAAATTTTTCATTAACAACTAGTTGTTTTTCAGTGCCGCTAAGAAAGTTTAAATAAATAATTCGGAAATTGTTAAAATTCATCTTCAAACAATAATCATTAGCCCCTCCTTCCGGTTATATGTAAAGAAAAATCTAAACGGACTCAGGAAAAGAGGTAAAAAATCATTATATAGAAGTAAACATGATTTAATAAAAAATAAAAAAACGCAAAATAATGTGGGTGCAAAACGAAATAAAAAATACTGTTTGAATCATTCCACTTCCTTAGCTACTCTCGATTTTAAACATGTCGTTAATGAAACGATACTATCAGATCTGGCAGAAACAAATAGTTCTTTTGAATCGATAAACAGGCTTAATTATATCGCGTACTTGACCATTTTCAACGAAAGTATAACACAACTTCAATGCACAATACACGGCAACGGACGGACAATCCTCCCCAATTTATGCTAACATGTTTATTCCGAGCTCTCTCTCGGGGTTACTACGTACGTAACTCTATTAAACTCCTAGAGGGGTATCAGAAATATTTTCTTTTTTTGCAGCTAGCGGTAGAAATTTAACTGTACACTTAAAACGAAAAATAGCGGAAAAAGAAGTTGACTATAATTATATTTTATTATTTTCAATTCATCAAACAACATTAACTTTCCATAAAAAGTGTGGGGTCACGAGTGGGATTTTGTTCTAAGCAAAAAAATTATACTCCGTGGGAAGTACCTGTGACCTTGTTACTTCCTGTCTCCGAAGGCAGAAATGTGAAACGCGGATCACTATTGCTGAGAAACTGCGAGCACGTAATTTTATTTAAACTTTTATACACAGCTCCAGGTCCCTTTTCTATGCCACCTACAGTCCTATCCGCTAGCATTTCAAAGATTGATAGGGATATTTTTAATAAATACAAATGGAACTGAAATATTTTGACGTTTCCTATAATAAACAAAACAATGAAGCAAAAAATTAGACAAAAGGATATCCGCTTAGGTTTTAAGTTTTCTTTTTCTTTTTTTTGTCGCTCTATGCATATAATACATTACATGTATGTGTCAATGAAATATATAATTATTTCTTTTATTTATTTTTTTTTTTAGGTTAAAAACCTTTCATTAACATCTTGGTGGCCTTTTTGAAGGTAATAGTTCCGGAACGAATATTACACAAACCCACGTAAGGAGTAAGACAGACGAACTGACTACAAAAACAATTACCATTATATTATTATTTGGTGAACTGATCTTACGATAAAATTTAAGACTTAATAAGATAACCAGTTTAAACAGTATTTTTCGTTCATTCATTGATTTTTTTCATTTGTAAAATCGCGTAATTTTGTATAAACTAAGATTTGTATAAACTAAGAAATAAACTAAGAAATAAAACAAAAAAAAAAAAAAAAAGAATGAAAATCGCTGTTTTGGAACGGGGCTGACAATCGGAGAGGCAGTCGGGAGGCCATCGCATCTTATTTATTCTAGTCTTATCGAAAGAATAGCGACCGCTACGCATTGCGTTATTTATTTCTAATCTTCTGTTTTGTCTTTTACTTTCTTTCTTCTCTTTCTCCTGCTATTCTTTTCGCTCGTCGTCCTACTTCTTAAGTTGTTTTCTTTGATTTACTTTATTAACCTTCGTGTAAACGTATAGAGTTAACTGCGCTACGCATTATTTATTATTATTTATTACGACTTCTCTTTTGTATATTTTTTAAGTTTCGCGTTACTACATAATAATATGACGCGTGCTGCTATTATTATTATTATTATTATTATTATTTCAAATTGTGTCATCTTCCATTTTTACCATCGTGTGTATGTTCGTGTAGCAGATAATTAAATTTTTTTCAAAATAAACGTTTGTATATATATATATATATATATATATATGTTCATATATATATGCATATAACAGTCAGAGTTGTTATTTACTGATTGCTTAAGAGATCATCAAACGGACGAACGTTTTCGTTATTAATATGCGTCGAAATTACTCGCTAACTTGTGTTACTTTTAATCGGATAAATGTAGACACATTTATAATGTGCACTTAGCGTTCTATTGAAGCAGTTGCGACCGATAATACGGTGTCTGGAATCGCAATCATATTCCAACTGGTAACATATTCCAGCAGCGTAGTTAATTTCATTATCAACAGATAATTCTGGTTGAACCGTAGATTCTTAAATTCGGTTACATTTTCAAATTGTTTTATGCCGTACGTAAAATACTATATAAATTAATCACGTTATTACTCCGAAGTATAGAGATAAGCGCCAAGTTAAATAATACTCGGTTAAAATTTTCCAACCGGTTCCCGATAAAAAATTAAAGAGCTCTTTTCTACGTAAATTTTACCGGTGTTTTGGTGTCACCTTCTCAGAAAGATGCAAACGTGAATTTTTGCATTTGTTGAGTGCACTATTTTTAAACAACTCTGTAATTTATCCGCTCGAGGATAATTACTACGCACACCAGGAATATGATCAAATAATTCCTACACGCTTGTTTGTTGTATCATTTAAAAGCACTGCAACTATGAATATGAAGTGCCCTTAAAGTATTCATTTTTTTTTTTTTCCCTTTTAGAAATGATACGAATACACCGAGACTAATAAAATGAAGTTTGACTTAAAATATATCTAAAACACTAAAACTGCTGAAAGGACAATGCATGCGAGAAATATTTTAAATGCAATGCTTTCTAGTATGAGGTATTAACTATACTTATTTCTTTTCAAATTTACTTATCTCAATGGTAACTAACATTGATAATTAAATTCGTTTCCTTTAGAATAAAATAGATAATAAACATTTTTATCCACTATCGTCATCTGCATTAAGTACTAAGTTGATTGTAGGAAAGATGTTGTGATTTGCAGGTTCATAATTTTATTGAATAATTTGCAGTTTTATATATGTATATATAAACGAAGGAGCCTTGCTTGCTACATTCACCGATCCCATTCATCGTTTCGCTCGTTGATGGTTCAACAACTGTAGATTAGAACATGTTTTATCGGCAAGTTGTAAAGAATAAAATTAAAATTATCAAATAACGTTTGATACAAAGCTTCGTCAAATACAATGTTGGTGATATAGCGTTCTGCTGTATTATATTCTGCCTTAATTTAATTTTTAATTTTACATCGTAATAATGTATAAAATTTATCGTGCAAAAATATCGTATTTTTACAAGCTTTACTTGCTTTTACTTCAAAAAGATATTTCTCTGTTAAACAAATTTTTTGTAATGTACCATGATCCCAAATTCTCGCTTTTTAACCTAGGCGGTTCTTAAATAATACTGAAATAATTTTATAATTATTACCTATTATTTTAAATCTGTTTTATGCTCACTTAAAGTGAAAGTATTTAATTCACACGCATTATACATCTAAGTGTACTGACGGAACTGAGCAAAACGAATCTGAAGTGGGTATACAATGTAGAATGTAAAATTAGATTAGTACATATATATAGGTTACAATTGCGGGACGTTGTAGTGAAATTTAAATAGATTCCCAGCTACATTGGCATATACGGGAATGATGTAGTAGATAAACTAGCAAAATCAGAAATTAAGTAAAATTGGGGGAAATATACAGCAGAGATAAAAAAAAAAAGTACAAGAAATGGGAAATAAAACACTAGAAAATCATCCCCTCTAGAAAGGAAAAGTGTATTACCTTTTAAGAAACTGGTACATTGATAACTACGCAGAGAGAGAGAGAGAGAGAGAGAGAGAGACTATATAGTGATAATCAGTAGCATCAGAATGGGTCATTATTGGGTAAGGTTAGGAATTATTGGTAACAATCAGTGTACCAAGTTTACAGCAGAAAGAACACTCGATCATATGATGCGGCAATGCCCCGAATACGACAATGAAAAGAAAGCACTAATAATGATACAAATAGTTGTTCATCAGCCGATGTCTACTGAATGTAAAAAGTTATATAGTTTTATTAAAGCAGCTGAAATAAACATATGAAGGAAATAGTGTAAAAAAAAACAAAAAGTAAAAACTAGACCAGAAAAAAATAATAGCGGCACACACGCTGCCAAAAAATTTTGAATAATACATGAGGAATATAGGAATAAAGAAGCAAGAAAAGAAGTAAAAAGAATAAAAAAACACACAAAAAAAAAGCAAAAAAATAGAAACTTTATTCTTTAAAGAGTTATTTGTTGGATTTCGTTCTATTTTTTCGCTCCCAAATAACTATTTTACTTTCATTTTGAATTTCTCCTGGTATGTTTCGCGAAAACTTCGTTAATGTACGATTTTCACGCATGTTGTCAATTTTTTCGTCAGCACCCACGAAAGACAAATGAGGCGTATTTTATTAGTTCTTTATTAGGAAATGTTTTCAATATAAAGCTGAAAGAAAATACACCTCGCTATTAATCTTCTACCGTATTGTTTGAAAGTCAACAAAGACTAAGGTGAACTAAGTTTAAAATATCGCAATTGAAATTTCTTTATTCAGATTATCGTTGTTACCCTATATATGTATACATACAGGAATCTGTAAGAAAATTATAAAAATTACACAAAAATTAAGAAGCTTCTACTTTTTCGTTTGTAATATTTTAGTATCGTTTAGCTCTACCGTATAGAGCATACTTAATTAGGCGGCGACGTTTTTTGTTCAAAAGCTTTACCTTCAAATTCCGCTGCCATACTTAGAATGATCTAAAATCAAAACTTACGCTAATTTAATATTCCGAGCGTTTAATCAAAAAAGAAAATATTTCTCTTCCAGTTTATAAATAAGGGTCGGTCGCGGTGGTATGTACTCTTTTCATACTATAATTATTATTGTTATTATTTGCAAAATTTTCAATTTGAAATTTAATTCGATAGTTGCATTTTCTTTTTAAAAAATCATCTTTTTTTTATTCGAATTTAAACTTTCTTCTCTTTTTCGATCGCTCAAAAGCCTGCCGAACAAAAAAATAATGTAATATAACGTTGTTCTTTATATAAAAGTCATTTTTTTTATTGTTTTTTTACATTTTTATTTCGAAGAGGGAATAAAATATTATATTTTTACGTCTTCCGTATAAATTACTTAAATTTATAACTGGGATTTTTCGTAAATCTGTCGAATATTATCTGCTTGTTGCCAACCACTTTCAATAGCACCATGTACTGTAGAATAGTAGGACGGATGCGTTGCTTCACCAGCAAAAAGTACCGCCTGAAAAAATATTCATAAGTTTTTACCACCTTACTTCTGTATAATTTTCAGTGCACTGTTTTCGAACTTCTACTTTTTATTTTTTTGAAATATAACGTTCGGCGCCGATATCATCCATGTGCATATTTATATATATATATATATATATCACGCACACACCACATTAGGATTTTTTCTTTTTCTTTTTAGCGGAATACTCAAAAACAGTTATATAAGTTAACAAGATAGGTTTGTTAACTTTATCTTGTAGGATACCTTCAACATGATTTTGCATTTAAAAAATAACTAAAGAAAAATATACATATATATATATATATTATATATATGTTAGTTCTTTAAAATGTAAAAGAAAGTACTAAAATAAAAATATATTACTCAACATTTTCGAACAAAACATTTAGTTGCTTATGTGTATCAAAGATTCCAAGACTTATTCAGTTGAAAGTATTCACCGCTTTTAGGCCTTTTTAACGAGGGTATAATTCTGCAATGCTCACGTAACATATAATATGAACAATAAAATCAAAGAGGGTTCGGTTAGACATTCAAATGATAAGTCAATAAAACTTACGTAGAAATTAAATGTTATGAAAAAAAAAAAAACATTTGAGACAATTTCTCAAAAATTGAGAATTAAACTGCGGTAACGAAAAAGTATTAGCAAAGTTATTCCGTAAGTTTTTAATTATAAATTTTTAAAAATACATGTTCGGTATCAATCTTTAACGTAGTGGAAGAATATTACATATAATGTTTTTCTAACCGTCATTTCAAAAAATACGTTTCTTTGTAGTTCCATATTATGTTTCCACAATTTTATTAAAATGTAACCGAAGAAATAAATAAAAAATAATAATATTTCGTGTAATTTTTATATTAAAAATATCTAAAAACGAAACGAGATTATTTTAACTTTAAGCAACATAAAAAGAAATATCTTACTTTATATTTGCCTAAACACGAGTATTCTTTTTTTTTTTGGGGGGGGGGGGGGGGGGTATCTATATTGACAACTTAATTTTAGTTGAAAATTCGGAAAAAACCGTGCTCTATACTCCTCTATGTGATTATCATTAGTATACTCCGGCAGTTAAATATGTACAGCTTGGATGGATAAAGAAGGGAATTAGCGCTTCGTTTTCTGCACAATTTAATGAACAGAAAGATTAATTGTCCTACTCTTTTAGAAAAAATTCATATTAGAGTTCCGATTTTGCCTGCTTAACTCGTACACTAGCTGTTCCGTTTACGAACACTCAGTCGTACGCATGTTCCCCTCTCCGTTCTTTATTCATACTGTATAATAACTTGGAAAAAGACCATCGCGAGCTAGACATTTTTAATGGTCACGGTGGTGAGTTCTTAAAAGCTGTTCGGAATTTAACGATGTGAGACTGTGTTGTACTGATGTCCTCAAGTATTTCTTGAGTGTATGTACGCATGCATGTTACAGCTGTGAGCTATGTTGGCGTGGGAGTGTGAATGCGATAGAAGTAAAATAAATAATGTTAGATAAAATCGTTGTGTACGTATGATTTATACATTGCGTAACTTCTTAATTTTTCTTTTCTATCGTTTCATTGTACCTGTACTTGTATATTTCTACTGAATTATTTTATTATATTGTGCCGTGTAGTAATTGGCTTAAGCTGTTGCATTGGCGGATTGTATAAATAAATAAATAAACACCCTTCATTCACTACAACTTAGTCTTTACCACAAGTGTACTGGAGACTTTAACCTTTCCTTTTCACATAAACTGTCACGAGCAATAATACCTAAGTGATAGTTAATCCAAAAAAATCGCTGAAATAGTTTTGAAATTAAGTAGAAAAATAAAAAAAAAATATACACAAACCGGTATTCCTTTATCATTATTAATTGGAATTGATAATTCAGATGAACTCGTCCGCATTTTATCATTTAATAAAGTTCTGTAACTATATGAACCTCCAATATTTGAATTCGTACCCCAACATGACCTAAACATCAAAATTGGTTAATATTTTAAGTGGGCTTGTTGATCAATGAAATGTAAAAAAATAAAATCACTTCACTTAAATCTAAAAAATACCACGTACGAATATGTTTTAATTCATATAAAAAAGAAAATATCATAATACTACAACATTTTTATGTCTGTATTACTAAAAGTAATAGACCTACCCCGGGACAGGCCCAAAAAAAAAGAAGTAAAGGCCAGAAAAATAAAGTGTTAAATTAAATTATTAGAAATGGAAGTAACTACAAAAAAAAAAAAAAAAAGAGATTGTCGTAAAATTAGTTTTACTAAAATCTGAATTAAGATTCAAAATAGTGATTTTTTTTCCATTTTTACGTCTTTTTTTTTTGAAGCGCCATTTTTTCTTTGCTGCATTTAATTTCTAATATGCAACATTTCCTCGATGTTATAACATTTTTAAATACAAATTATACGCAACTTTAAAACAAAAAAAGCAACATATTTCATAACTTTTCTTTAATTACAAAGAAATATAAATTAATTAAATTAAACGATATGCAAACGCCCTTTATTTACATGTGAGTTCTAATGATTAATAGATGTTTAAATATAAACGTTCGATTACCGATTATTATTGATTATATTTTGAGTTTTACAAAAGCAAAGTTTTATTTAAAATAAAATCAAAAGTTTGAGTCTCTTCATCTCACCTTTAAATCTGCCACTGTTTTTACTAGTTAGGAAACTAAGTAGCCCATATATATAGTATAATTAAAGTCAGGATGGTTACAAAGGAAAATTTTCAACTTAAAAGGTATCTCGAGACCAAATAACGTGTTTTTTTTATAAATTCCATATATTTTTTGTTAATTAATTGCCGCTCAATTAATACATATCCATACCTCGTGAAACAATAATTCATTGAGTGAAAAAATAAAATCAATCTATTAGTTTGTGCTAATCATAGTAATTTTTTATCGCCTCTATTAAATACGACCCCATGTTAAAAGATCATTACTAGCAAAACGTGTAATTATTAATAAACATAAATTGATTTTAAATATAAATAATAACATGATACTCTTAAAATATACATCGATACAAAATTACTGAATTATGCAGAGGCTTTTTACCCTGAAAATTTTTTTAAATATTTCAATTAATTCTAATTATAATCTTAGTAATAATCAACTTTTTTAATTTTCATTTTATTATTATTTTTTATATTTAAATTTATCGATATGTATTGACTGTCACCTTCAACTAGTGATTTTTTATACTGCTTATATTCCGCTTTTTAATAATTTTTTATTTAATTTTACATACCGAATCATGTCTCTAACCACATATATCAGACACAGCAACTCGAACATAATCGTAATGAGCCAGTCGCTACCAACACTAATAACGACGTTATACTTTCTTAGGGATTTTTACTGGTCTCTTACAATAAAAATTTAATTTCTTTTACACAGCGTATATTATTTTAGTTACAAAAGAAACGTCTGTGCATTATACAGATTGGTGAATTCACAAATTGCCAATAACATATATAATTAGAAAAAATATTGATTGTCTGAAACTATACATTACATAAAATAATACCCAAGACACTGTATAAAATATTTGGATTTCATGTACCTTCGCAGTTCTACTAACATGTACACTTTGATAATTAATCAAAGAACTGTTTAAATGAGCGGTTACATATACATATTATACACTAGTAAAATATCGAACCAAATTGTCGAAATATAGTTAATCTAATAATTTAAGTCTCCTAGGTTGTGTAAGTTGTTTTACTTATGTAAAAATATAATGTATGACACGACTGTTTAATGTACGGGACTGAAAATACCGACCATGACCTTGTACGCACTGAAACATGTCGGTCTAATTTTCTAAATTTTGTGAATTTTATATTTCTGCATCTATTATTCTATTTTATAATTTTACGAATTTATTGGTCTTAAATTGTAAGATCTGTTTTAAAACGAACTTAAAAATATTTTTTACACGTATATATAAACTCCTTTCAAAAGTAACGTCCATCTAAATATGTATTTTAAGTTGCATACGAGAGAAGGAAGAAAACAAAACGTACAGAGATTAAATCGACTATTTCAAACCACAGTTTAGTCTTAAAATATTATTTTAATTTATCAAATAATAGTTATTTTATTTCTTTCTTTTTTAATGATGACAAAGCTTCACGTACCTTACAAGTTCCGTTACATCTGGAATATCATACTGATCCTGCAGAAATTTTCTCAATAAATCAACCAATAAAGACTTCAATTCATTTTCTGGAATGATCTCCATTTTACGAGCACTTTCACCAACCACCCAACCCAGCAATGCAGTCGGAGCAGTGTCCACTTTATAAAATCCGAATACATCTGTTAACCAGTTCAATCCCTGAAAACGAAATTGAAAAAATACGGTACGTTGCGATAAAAGAAGCTTGGTCGACAAAATCGTTGTAAATTTACGCATGATGGATAAAAATAGAGTAGATAAGGCCGCTGAAAAAAAAAACAAAAAAAAACTGCTGACTGGATGAGAAATGCAAGACTTTTGAAATTACACCTAGAAAAGAAAAGAAAAAGATCTACAAAATCTCCTAATTTATTAAACTGCTTAGAAGTTATAATAACATAAACGCTTATTAGTTTATAAAATCGTAAAAATTCTAATTGATAAAAGATGACATTAAATTTAATAAATGAAATTAGCAGTGTTTTACATTAATCTCATAATGCAACATTTAACTAACTTTTTTTTCATAAATTTTCTTATCTTCTAATTTCCACAAAAAGCTAAATCCATTTACATCATCCGGCCACCATCGATAAGGGAAAAAAACGAATATTTTATTAACAGTGCCCATTCCAAGTCCCTGAAAAAAACAAATCAAATAAAAGATAACATTAAAAATTACGAAAAAATTTACTGAAATGGCCGTTGCATAAAACCCGATATAAACAAGCAATCATAAGACTAAATTAAAATTTTCAAATAATAAAAATATCTTTTAAAAAAGACGTTGGATGGAGATTAAAAAACTAACGAAACGTAATAAAAATTGAAAAAACTAGTAAAAAATTAAAAGCGCCCAGTACACTTTTTATCCAAATGGAAATAATAAAATAAAATACACGTTTAATATTATTCAAGGATATAATAATATCTCTTCTCAGTCGCACTGTTCGACATCCAAGTTGATACGAATATTTTCTATTAATAATTTTTACCTGAATCTATTAGTGATTATTTAATAATTTTTATTCCTCGTTACTAAACCTCGACAACTCACGATGTGCTGGTCCGATCGTTCTAGCAACTCGGCCATAGCGAGTACATTTCTAAATTGTTTTCTAAAAAATAACAATTTTAATAGAACATTTCTTTGCGTTGAAAGGATTGTGACCAGCATTATCAGCGATAGATTAGGTTTAAAATTTTTCAAAGACCTCTTTTTTGGTTTCTAAAATATTTTAAATATTTTCACTCAATGTACACATGTTTATCACTGAAATATGTTCTCTCATTAGAGTGAAATCCAAAAAAAAATAGTGTGAAGAATTTATGAAACAATAAAAGCCGAAAAGCGTTCATTTTAAACAAACAAAAAAAAAACATTAATTTTTTTAGAATTATACACGTTTTAAAAATTTTCTCCAGATAATTCTACATAATTACCGCTAAAAGATACTGTCATCTGCGAATATTGAAAATATTGCGCAACAAAATTTAACTTTTTACTGTAACCATAACACATACTGATTCGCATCGTCATATTTTTACACAATTAATGATATTCTTCCGTATGCAGTTCGAAACACTCAGTTGAAATTAATATATCTCAATACTCAAACACTTAATAATAATAATAAGCATAACAGATAATTGAAATTGTCGTTGAAATCTCGGAAACGATGGTTTTCTATTTGGCAAACTGTAAACATATACATTTCAGGAACTACATGTATTCGCATTTTATTTTCGTAACTAATATTAAGCAAGAAAAATCATTTACAAACTTTGAAAATTTGCCATATAAAATATTATTTAAACCATATTCAATTTACTATGGCATAGTTCGTTTAGACATTATTTCATTTTTAGCTCTTATCGAATGCGATTCTAAATAATGAAAAATAATTACATTTGACCCTAACTTATAACATATTGATTACATTCTAAACCGCAATACACTGACTATATTTGACTCTAAATGATAATATAATGATTACATTTATTCTGAACTGTAAAGCACGCATGGGCTAATAAACACTATAAGGACTCTAAATACCTTGAAGTTACTGTATAAATCATTTAATCTTCAACAATTCTGACTAAATAATATATTTAAATATAAAGCTTTCATTCACACCGTTTGTTAAATAAAAAAAAAATACTATTATAAACTAAAAACAAACAACTAAAATGCATATAGCATATAAATTACTATAGAATAAAGTAGTTTACATATATATGATAATTAATTCCGTCTCGATACTCATTACTTATAAAGAAAAAATATATATTACAATAGATGTTGAAAAAAGATATTTTAACCATAAAAAGATGATGGCCACTACAAGGTTTTTTTTTGTTAGTTGTTTCACACGATATTTTTCAATACATAATACAGACGAAAAATGTACAACCTCACCCTTCGCGACCCACGTGTAAAATGTACAGTGATCAACATTAATATTCGGACACGAATAAAATTCAATAATAAACGTGAAAAAAATGGCACTTGAGTACAATTTTTGAACAAGTCACGACCAAATATGTTTGTAGTATCTATTACCAAGGAGAAATACCCAAAAATTTTTAAAAATATTTAACTTCATAAAACTCAAAAAAAAATTAAAACATTGCGATTTAAAAAGGTAACAAAAACATTCGAACTCTTCGAAAAAGAAACGAAAATTGTTTAAAATTTGAAAAAAATTAATACTTGCTAGGTAAACTTTTTTGCCCTATTACGTCAGACATTTTTCGCGACATCGACTCAACCAATTGAGCAGTAGTAGCCGGTAAAATATTTTTCCATTCACGTAACCAGCACTACTTTTAGCTCCTTTCTGTTAGAAATTTTATTTTCACATACTTTTCGTTCCAATATTTCCCATAAGTTTTTTCTATAGGGTTCATGTCTGGTGACTTTGGGGGAGTTTCAATCACTTTTGGCCAGTTGTAGAGCAACCAACTGCGAGGTAGCCATGATTTATGTTTAGGATCATTGTCTTGATAAAAACTAAAACGCTTTTCGAGCCCCAAATTGGCGGCGCTTGCTTTTAAATTTTTCTTTAAAACGTTAACATATATTTCGGCATTCATGTTGCCGTCGATAAATTCCAAATTCCCCATTTCTGAAGCTGCGGAACACCCTCAAACCATCGCACTTTCGCCTCCGCGTTTAACTGTAACGTTCGAATTACTTTTCCTAACAGTTCTTTTAATTTTTGCCGACGCATTTCGAATCTACCACTCTCAAAACACGGACATACGAAATATCAGAGCGCGATAGCTACAAGCAAAAAAAAAATATATATTTTATGCAAAAAACTGAAACCTACTTATTACACTAATAAAAAGAGTTAATTTTTAATCGATGGAAATTTGCAGTAATCTAACGCATTTTAGAACCCTGAAAATAATCTTCACCGGTTCCTAAATATGGTGTTTCAGAATTGATGAACTTCAAAATTCCATTATACAAAAAAAAAAAAAAAAAACTAAACAAAAAATTTGCAATTTGAAATGAGTTTAGAAAAAAAAGTAAAATAATTTTCTTAATAAGAAACTTAATAAGAAAACTAGATAAAAATAGGAAAAAAATCATCTGTGGAAATAAAAAAAAAAAATACGTTAAAAACTCCACAGCGTACGATTACACACACACACATATATACACACATGCACACAGGGTATTCTGAAACGAATTCAAGAAATTTGTTTTACGCTATAAAGCTCGTCAAATGAACAAAGAAGTCCCGAGGAAAAAATCATTTGGGTGAACAATTAATTATAATTACTTTAATTAACTCATTGTAATAAAAAATAAATATTGAAAAGAAGTAAAATATGTATTAAATGTAGTCGTAAGTGTATAGTCAACTAAGTAAAAATTCAATCCAATTCGTCGCATTTTTTCAAGTCAGCGGTATATGCATTTTATCACAATGTAACCTCAGTGTTCATTTGTTGTTTTTTTTGTTGTTTTGTCAATACAAGAAACAAAATACAATCATCACTCTCAAAGCTATGGAGCATCGGCACACTACAAAAGGTCTGTAAAAAGGCATTTGGATGAAGTCTTCCTGGACAGGTGGATAGGGCGTCTCGGCCAGATTGAATAACCAGCAAGGTCTTCTGATATAACTCCCCTGGATTTTTTCTTGTGAGATTATATTAAGAAAAAGGTGTATCGTACACCAAACAATACACGAGACGACTGCATACAACGGATCGTCACAGCGTTTAACGGCATCCGACGAATACCAAAACTTCTGCAACGGGCCGTAAACAACGTTCCACGAAGAGCTGAGGAGTTAATGGTACAGGAAAATGTTCAACATATTGAGCATTTGCTCTAGGCCATTGACAAATCATTGTTGACTATACATTTACAACTACATTTAATACGTGTTTTATTTCTTTTAAATATTTATTTTCTTTTTATTTTACAAAATATTGATACATAAAAAAAAAAAAAATGTCATTTAAATCAAATAATTTAATTAGTTGTAGCTAATTAATTGTTCGCCCATATGGGTTTTCCCTCAGGACTTTTTTATTCATTTTGACGAGCTTTATAGCGTAAAACAAATTTCCTGAATTAGTTTCAGAACACCCTGCGTATATATATATATACATATATACATATAAAACTGGATTTTTCGGACTTCGTCATAAGAACAGCTCGTGGACTCCTACATAATGCGTCTTCTACAATGTTTATGGAAGCGTAAATTTCAATTGCTCACGTCATTTAAAAAAAAAATACGGTTTGCGCAGCAATTTATATTGTAACTTCAGTTACATGATCCACAACAATTTTTCATATTACCCCTAGTGCAAAAATGACTTTGTCATTAATAATAAATGAATGTTAATCACGTTATTTACATCAGCAACGGTATAAGTATTGATTACTTAATGAAATTTATAAATATCGATAAATTTAACTAGAATCAGTGCTACTATGTACGCAAAGAAACAGATGAATAAAAAAAATCATAAACTTACAGTACCTTGATAGTTTGAATTTTATTATCCGGTAGGTTAAATTTGAACAAGCGTTTGTATGAATTTTTTAGTACCGCTAATGGCACAGTCACAACAACGTGGTCTGCTTTGAACGAACTACCATTTTCACAAGAAACAGCAATTGTTCCATCTGAATTCCAATCTAATGAACTAACTTTATGATTTAATTTTATATTGTGTTCTTCAAAATGTCCCGATGTTATTTTATTTACTTTTTCCTAAATAACATACCATTATTATAAAAACATTATTATGATTAATAGACGTAGTAGTACATAGAAAGGAAAAGTATATTTATTTATTTCGAACGCAAACTGATAACATGGAATAAAATTTATCATATGAAATAAAATTATTATAAAAAACTAAAGAATCCTAATAATAATAAAAAAAAAAAGAAAACTTACAGTTTAGAAGACAAATATTTATGGCAGTTTTATTCTTTAGTAGCACCACTGGGGAACACAAAGTCTGTTACGATCTGTATTTGCCTCCGTCAGTGACAACATTCATCAATGAAATTATCATAAATATTTTATTTCTCTACATTACAATAAAACTTTATAACGAGCACTTCATTTTTAAGAATTTCTTTGCAATAAGCGTTTTTATGTTTTTATTTTAAATTATTATCTAATTAATTTCTGCCGAATCTAACAGCTTAAAATTGTAGACGCGAGGTTTAATTGGTTGAATACGCGCTCTTTAAATATTAAATCTTCTTTTCTTAATGTTCAAAAAAATTCATCGAAAAATAATCTGATACCTACTTTTCAACTTTTCTCTTTTTTCATTCTATTCATCTCGGTTTTTGGTATTTTTCTCTTTTCGTATGAGTCTGCTTTTGAGCTATTACTCAGAGTTTACTCCCACTATCCTCATCGTTTTAATGTTTCCCTAGGCGCTTCGCCTCTTTGTCACTAATGCTCGCACTTCTCAATCTCATTAATGTACATGACCCTTTTCTCGTCAAAACTATTATAATTGAGATCTTTCTACTTCTTAGAATAATTCTTTACTTTCATCTTTTACTTTCTTTCTATAGTTTTTATCCTAGTTGGTTTTATTATTTATTTAACTATTTGTAATATAAATAAATATATATATATACATCATGGTGGCCACTCAAATATAACTTTTAAATTTCCGGTTTATTCCCATTTTTCCTGATTACTAGCATTGTACAAAACGAAGAATGGAATTTTTTTGTTACTGTTGATAATACTATTTGACCACCACAGCATATTTTATATGGATAAAACAGAACTTTGTAGTTTATTCTTGAGTGTGAAGTACAGTAAAAAATGCATTCACTTTTTAACGTTTCAAATGATTTTTACTTATTAAAAATATCAGCATTGACCTTTTCCCCCGGTTTTACGACAAAATTTCCCGGTTTTTTCCGGTTTTACAAAATTCCCGGCTTATTTCTGATTAGGTGGCTACCCTGTACGTATGTAACTTGATCTTCGCAATGTGTGCAACACGTTGACTTCAAATAAAAGTACTATATTATTTATATTTAAATAAATTACGATTAACCGATACTTTCTCAAAAAAAAAAAAAAAATCTATTGCAACTTCCGTAATGCAAAAAGTTGTAGCCAAATAGTTTGTTGCTAGGCCAACAAATAAAAATAAGAAGAAAAAAAAACGTTACAAAACTTTCGTATTATACTTGCGTAAGAATGACATGGTCATTAATATATATATATATATATATATATCCTCTACTGAAATTCTATCGATCCCTGCACACCCTACGGTGCAATATCCCATTCCTATAGCTGCCTTATACCCATCCCGAAACCCCCTTACTCGCAGCGTTCATTAACAACCCGCTAACGGATCTCACCAAGCTACTCTCGAATGTCAATGTCAATGACTTCACAGAATGCCGGGCAGCAGTCAGTAGTTCGTTACATTTGTGGCAACTCGAGCCTGTAGCAGTTAACCTATCGGTTCTGCAAAATATAACTCCAACGGCATGTCGGAGAAACTTACTCAAGACGCGTGTGAAACAATACGACAGTACGGCAACGCCATCCAATGTTACACAGACGGAGCAAAAGCAGCACCCGTCAAAGCGTTGTCACCAACGATGGAATCCCGAGGAGGGAGTTAATAAACCAAGTCCTTACACTCATCATGGAGTTCAAGTCAAAGGGTCATAATTTAATTGTGTTGTGGGTCCCAAGTTATGCTGGAATACCAGGGAATGAAAGGGCGGACACAGCGGCTCACTCAATCATTACAGACCCCAGTCCATAAAACATCCTTGGCCCCCCGAAAATATCAGATGTAATACGAAGTCAAATAATGGAACAGTGGAACCAAGAACATGTCTCCACCCCGTTCCACCTCCCGAGTATTAAGAAGTCTGTGGAGCCATGGTGGCTTCTCCAGGGGTTCTTACGAGTATATTATCGTGCGCTCAACTGCTTACACCTCGGTCACACGCGACTATTCCACGACTATTTGTTGGAGAGCGATCACCCTCTAACCATTTGTCCGTTCTGCCGCGCACAAGAGCCACCGGCGGTTGATCATATTCCCATAAATTGCCCTACATTCTAACCTTTCAGAACGAAACACGGATTTGATAATTTCAGCCATGTGAATCAGAGCGCAGTGTTTCAATTCGTCAGGGACGATGGATTAAGGGCAGTCCTATAACCGGAGACTCTTGGGCCGTAATAGTCTAGATATCATACACGGCTCGGAGTCTAACCAGGGTTAAGAGGCATAAAAAAAAAAAAAAAAAATTGTTAGACATAGAAACACTGCCCGGCTACAAGCGATGTAATTTCGCAGAATTACGCATATTAAAAGAATGAATATGAGTGTGCACGATAACTGGTTGGGCAGTATCGACGGCTGATCCACTAGCGGGGTTTTAGCGACACTTTCGGTTCGTCGGTAATTAAACTGAGTTTTAGTTTGACGGTTACCGATCGAAAAGCGATTGTGTGGTCGGCGGGCTCGTATCAACTTTCGAATTAACTTTATTGCCCGTCGTCTTAGTAATTAATACGCATCGAAGAATTTTTTAAATATTTTTTTTTTATGTGTTTGTCGTCGTTTATTAGATGTCTTGATCAGCTCTGATCTTAGTTCCGAATTTCTCTAGTTACCGAGTAATTACGCATAGTCTGATTATGCGTGAATATATATTTCATTTGATTAACAATTGAATTTATTTGTGTCTATTATGCGACCCACAACGCGAGCCTCCAGGCGAGGTTGATGACTGGGAGGACACGACTGTCCCAGCCGCCGTGAGATGACTATTTTTTTTTAGCTTGGGTGGTTCCTCCGTCCTTTTCTTGATATAAAGTCGTGTTACTGGAGGAGTTTAGGGAAGTCGGATTGACGAGCTTCCAGAATCGAGTGGGACAATATAAAACATCTAAATCTAGTAAAACTGTGTAAATGATACACAGCGATGATAGAAAGAAATAATATACTTAGGCGCGTACACACAACATAAAATGTGAACTAATATAATTTGTCAATAAACCGATAACTTGTTGAATAATAAAATACTTCTATTAAATATTTGAAAACATGTTTATAGATGTGAAAATATTTCCCGCTTAAACTTGTGCATCGAAAGTTGCTCACTAATTTTAATGCAAGCAGGAAGGTTGAATTGGTATATTGGTTAGATGCTGTAAATTGACTGAAAGGCGGATAATTCAGAGACAGACTTCTAACAATGAGAAAACATTATTCATTACACCTGTCAATAAATTTTATATAAAAAAGGCAACTTTTTAAAACTTCTTCACTTGTTCAAAATACTCCGTCACCGTTAACGATTACCACAACGGAACTTTTGAAGAATCATTCGTATTTCTACTAGTCGACCAAAAAAAAATTCTCGATGCTTTTATAAATTATTTCCGGCTCCGTCTGTAATTCGTATTTTTGTTATAACTGTTTTTTATTTTATTTTTTTTTTTACGCTAAAACCCCTTTCTTTTTTATCACTGCCATAAGCGTAATTCTTAAACTGCGGTATTTATGTTCATTTCAATTCGTTTTCTATCTTTTTTCTATAATAGCTAGGAAAGAAACGTAAAAATTAATGATAAAATGTGAACATTTCAAGAAAAATTGAAGATATGTTCCTTTATAGGATTTATCAAAAACCCGTATGTTGTTTAGTGCGTCCAAAAGCTCTATCCAAATTCCAAAAACATGCTGTTAACTTTAGCGAGCAAAAAGATAGTTACATAAAAAATAAATCACAGCATAACAGCTGAATCCGAAAACAAATACGCAAAAGGGAAACAAAATATCGATAAAAAAACTTACATGTTTATTGTATAGTACAAAGCTACTTTTCCTTTAAATATTCTGTGATAAGCTGACTAATAGCGGTTTTATAAATATTTAAATACTTCGTGATATTACTAAGTATACGGTATTTTTTAGTCCATAGCATAAGTATTATTCTTATATTAAAACCAAAAGACTAAAAGATAAATAGTTGACTCTGTTATTCATCCTTACCAGTATACCTTTTTAAATTATCTCCGTGAACATTAATCTACAGTTTCATGTCCACGTATACTCATTCTTCCGTAATAACTAAACCATGTAACAAGAATAATTTCTTTGCAAAACTAAATTTACAAGACAAATTCGGTATGCGAATATTTTTTTCGTTTTTTACAAAAACCGGAAAAAGACAATATTTTTCATATGTAATGCGAATTTGTTTCATACCTTAGTATTTCGTTCTGCGAAAAGTAACAAGTACATCTACAAAAACATTGGTAGAAGTATTTATTTAAGAGAATATGGATAACGAAACTGAAAACAATTTTAAGATTATAGGCTATCTGGTAATAACATGTTTACAATATTCTCCTAAAATACGCGTATTTTTCTTTGAATTTTTTCATTTCAACTCTTCTACAATTTCACAAAACCGAATAAAATGTGGCTTATGTTTAAACGAGAAGTATTAACTAATCCTTGGCGAAGGAATTTTTAAAACTGATTCGGTAGTTTTTGCACTACAAACGTTCCTTTCTTACAATATTAGCATGTATAAAGAATGAATGAAGAAAAGTTGAAGCAAAGTTAAATAAAAATTACCATAAGCAAATTTAAAATATTCGCATAACCTCCTTTCTTCCAATTAACTAAAGAATCTCCTTCACATTCGACATATTCAACAAAATTTGACATAGAATTATCAAACCATGTATCGCAACCATCTATCGAATTTGAAAACTTACTAAACCATTCGAAAATACTAGCTCTTAAAGTGATTGGTATTAACGATTCATTTTGTAATTCTTTATTCCATCTGAAACGTTAACGTCAAAGTAATATGTATAAACCGAAATATCTACTATATTTATATCTGTATATAATGGATAAAGTTTGGAGGGAAAAAACGATATTAAAATATTAAATATATACACATATATAAATTTCGTTTATAAAAGGTAAACTTAAATTTCTAACACGATTCTGTGATCGTTCGGGAAATAAATGATATAGTCTAAAACTAGCACAAAAGAACGATGTCTCTAAATCATTGATCATTTTAAAGCGGTGTAAAAGGAAGCAACGAATAATGAGGTTTTCTGTTTATGTATCGAATGACAACATTATCCGTCGATGTTTGCTTTGATGGAAATACGATAGATATCGTAAATGCTTTAACTTCGAAACTAACAACGAGCAAAAAGAAATATCTGAATAACGATTTTTTCATCAGAATAAACAGCATGACAGCGGCAAACCACTTCACATACTACCGCAAATACTGTACAGACTTACACACTAACAGATTACATTCACATTACGACATCAGGTACTTTAATAAAATCAGTTTACCTTAAATTCATTCTTCTTGTATAATGCAAATATATACAGTAGTTTAATTGCCATACTTTATCGAAAATTCAGCGTATTTAATAAATAAAAGATAACATTTATTTACTTTTTTATTATACATATGTACTCATTCAATAACACTTAAAGAAATTTAAAGATTTTAATTAAAAACTAATAATAAACTTTTCACTCGTTACAATGTACTTTAAAAAAAAATGAATTTTTCAATAAGTAAAACTGACGCAACTCTTTAAGCAATATAAACATAAATCTAATGGCAGCCAACTTTAGCTGTTGCCAGTATTGCTTCCCGGTAAATAGGTAGTAAAATCTTTCAATGTTAGCATACAATAAGCACTTACAAATCATTAAAACAAGTTCCAATTGAAATTGGTTCTTCTCCGGCAACTAGCTCTGAATAATCGGAATGTCGTAATTTATAAAATATAAAATTCGCTTTATCAGTTATCTCTTCGTTCACAACTTGCCCGGCTGAATTAACATATCGTACATTTTGAAAATCATTACCGAATCTTAACATATCCCGTGATTCCGCTATTTCGTAAACTACATTTCCTTTTTCACCATGCACCCATTGAGCGCCAAGATCCACTAGTCCATGGTCACCTTAAACATAAAGACACATCACTGAAATATTACAATTTATTTCGATATAACTAACTCGTAATTGTTGTATTTACGTAAACTTTTGAATCAGCTAAAAAGTCGCGAATTGTTTATATATCTACTAGTCCGGAATAATAATAAAGAAGCAAAGTTTTTTCCGTTAATAAATTACTATATTAATTATTCATTTTTCGAATTCGATGCAATTGTTAAAAAAGGAGAAAAAACAGCAAATTACATGTTTAAAGACCACTATATAATGCAAACTAACGATTTATGTAATTTAAGTGATTTTCTTTTGTAACTAACGTTATTCTGACGGAATAATTTTTAGAAAATTATTTTTTAACCACAATTTAGAACTATTTACCATCACTTTTATTACAGATCAATAATTACCAAGATCCACTGAATGTATGCGACCACCAATGCGGTCTTGCGCTTCCAATATTATGACATTCTGTAGGCCGTGTTCAAAAAGTCTTGTCGCAGCTGATATTCCTGCAACACCTGCTCCAATTATGATTACACGTTTATCAAATGACATTTTAAATAGCTCCTTCGTAAAATATGAATGAGAACGATACTGACGATACATACCGTTTATCACATTTAAATAACTTCGCTGGCTTTAAAAAAAACTGATATTAGAACAATAAAATTGAGCAACATAGAGATAAGCAACTTACTACGTTGATAACCTGTAAGTGTACTTGCTAAATAATTTACTACTTTACTTTTTTTTTTTTCATTATTTAAATTCAATATTAAATGTTCTTACAAATTCAATTACACTGATTAAACAAACACCGAAATTGTTTATAACACTTTTCTCAATCAATTCATTATCTCATAATCTATAATTTTTTAAAATTTCGTCTTACTTACCACATTTAAATTAAAATATCCTCCATGATCAATGAAACTAATTAAAATGAAATAAGAATGAAAAGTTTTTGCATTGAAAACTTAATATACTTAAAATAAATAATTTCATGAAAGGCGTTTTTTCAGCTCAAGAACGATTTCCTGTTTCGTTACTCGTATTATATACATAGTTATATGCATAGCGCATACACTTTTCCTATAAGTTAGGAAGTAAATAAATTGAAGCGGAAAAAAATATTAGCATTTTTAATGAATGCGATTTGAATTATTTCTCTCTTAAACTGATTCAGATAGGTTTAAAAAATTATCACACTTTAAGATTGGAATGCTCGCATATATTTAAAATATAAAATTAAAAAACGTAACACATAAAGTACTGATAAAATTTTCAAAATGTATAAAATAAACAATAGACTACTGAAAGATATTTCAAATTTGGGTGCGAAACTAGTATAAAACAGTATTTAATAATTTTTAATTAATAATCATTAGCCCTGTAATAAAAATAAATATTTTCTTATACATTGTCAACATCGATGTTTAACGATTTATATTCCGTAATTCAAATATTGAAGATCAATTACAGAATATCAATAATTAACTCTGATAACGATATCAATTATAAAAAAAAAAGACACAACTAAAATTTTTCAGAAATGAGCAGTAACTATTTTATGGTATGTACATAATTTTTATTTTAGTGTAAGTTACATTTGATTTAGATTATGAATATTTTTAAGTAGATTTGTAAATATTGTAATTAAAATACGGAAACGGGTGAAAAACTTAATTTTGCGATCAAATTAATTTGGAAACTATAATTACATAATTTGTTACTGATTGTGATATTTCGTAGAAGAAAATGATTACATCAGTCGTATCGGTTAATTTTTGGTGGTAATTTTAGTTCGTTCATTTTCGCTGTTATTTATAGTGTGTGAACTACTACAGTACAAACTATGAATAACGGCAAAAATGACGAACTAAAATTACAGTTCTAACATTCTGGAAATGGCGCGAAAAAAAAGTAAACTAACGTAAAGGAAAAAGTTTAATAATAACGTTAAAATAATGTGAAATAAATCAAAAGTTTAGTTAAAAAACACCACGTCATAAATAAATAAACTAAATTAACATACCTTAAAAGCTGAATATATTTCGGCGGCGATTTTGATCAATTCATGTATTATTTAAAATGTGACACTGTTAAGTTAAATTCTACAGTATAATAGGAGAAACATTTTTTCCTAGTACCGTATTTTGGAATTTTACTTCAAGTTTCTCCTAGCACTAACATTCGATATTATTAATGTAAACTGCAGTAACTGGATTAACATATGCTTTTGAATGATTTATAAGGTTCCTATATGGTCTAGTGGTTAGGATACCTAGTTTTCACCCAGGAAGCCCGGGTTCGTATCCCGATGTAGGAATCACAAGTTGTGTTGAATGGCCAAATGGTGAAAGCTAAGCACGAGAAAAAAGAATGATTTATAATCTGAAAAATATAATTAAGATCACTAGAAAGGAATGTATACTACTACCCTTTTTATTAATCAGATTGAGTAATGGAATCTGGATATATAACACGGCGAATAATTGAAAGTAGGGTTTTTCAGGGCTCCGGTTAAAAACAAGGGATTTTGTAATTATATTTTAAAAATATGTATCACAGAACAGTGTAAAATTTTTTTAAATTGTAAATTATTTGTATCACTAAATTACTTAAATTGTAAACTATTTTAAAACGCAAAAATTAGAAATTTCTATTTTTATCTAATTTTTTAATAAGATATGAAATAAATTTATCGATAGTAATTTGTTCATCGAAGATACCACAAACGAACAAGACGTTAGATTTCCAAATTGCGGGAAGAGGTTAAGCCTAATGAGGAAGAAGCAGAATAGCGAAAAGAACAGGAATATAACATTAACAGTTATTAAAGTAACAGGAAATAACAGTATTTCTTTATATTACCTAATTTAGTTAAAGAACGAAATACTGGTAATAAAATAGCAAAAACTAAATTTTATGCTAAAAATGCAGTGAAATTCTTTGGTTATGTGGTTATAAAAATTTATCAAAATTCTTTTGTTGACATTGTTTACTACAATGGAATTTTTCTTACGAAAACCCTACGAAAAAAATTTAGAAAAATTATTGAAATAGTTAGAAGTAATTATATACATCAAAAGATAATAGATATAATTACTTTTTAACCGCTTTAAATATTATTATTTTGTAATAAAATTAATGTAAAAATACAATAGATGAAGTTCTAGGGAATTATTGCATTTATTTGCAAACAAATAATGGGCAATTACAAATTTATTTAAAAAATCATTGTTCTTAGTGGAGAACCTGCAACAATTTCGAACTATATAATTGAAGTTTGCATTGAACATCTAATACAAATAAATAAAACCAAGTTTTAAAGACAAAATTTGTTGCTATTATTGTTGATGAAGATGTTTTTAAAAAATTACAGATTTCTATAACTTTTCGTCATGTTAATAGTGCAAGTGGCGAGGATAATTAAACGATTGATCAAATTACAAAATGTATTCTTGCCAATTTAGATGAATTTTATTGCGGTAATAAGTTAGTAGCCAAATGTGTCATGAATAGTCATGATGCATCTGTTAAAGTAGGGAAAAGCAATGGAATTACTGTTGAAGTCCGGGAGTTTATAGGCATTATTTGCAGCGTGTTATGCATAATTAAATTTGACTGTATAAAACTAGGTAACAAATATTAAACAGTGTAAAGTATTTTTAATAACGCTGTTCGTTGTTGTTTAACTTATCAAAAAAATTGTACATTCTTGATGAAATTATGAAAAATTGCTTCCCTTTGGTAGCACTTACCAGGTGGTTGTATAATAATTGTTTTTGATAAAATAGTTTATATTCCCAGGAAAAGAATAATTGTTATTTGATTTTATTTTCAAAAAGTAATACAACATTCAGCATTGAAATATGTTATTTTGCAAAAGGTTTCCATAACAACTTTTTGATTTTAAATTGAATTTTATTTTATGAACTAATTAATTAATTACGTCCTGGAGAGTTATTTATTTTAAAAATTCATTACTATTAAAAATATCTGTAGTATGGTGATCGGAATATACAGCAAGATAAGAGTATATGAATTTCAGTTCGAAATAAGTAATAATAACAATAATAATGTAAGTATATGTTAAATTTAATATTTATTAGTAATTGTAGATATATAAATGCTTTTGTTTATGCTTTTATAAATTTTATGAATAATGTAGGTATGCCATCTGTGTTTAAAGAATTTTAGTAATAAAATGAATTTAAATTGATATATTACTTCAGTTCATAAGAAACTGAAACAATAGTATTATTCTGTAAGTATAAATCGAATTATAAATGTTAATTTTTTAAACAAATAATAAAAAATTATGTATGTGTGGTGCACATTGAAAACAAAAAGGCGAATAAAAGTCTGTTATGAAAAGAATAAGTTTTGTTAATATTTTATTATTACAGTGTATTAGATGTAGTAGAAGTTTTGCTAGCAAATGGAATTTGACAAGACATTATAAAAATAATGAATGTGGACATAACAAAAATGATAATGTAACTTTATGATGCGAAGAAAGGTGTATTTCGTGAATTCCTCAGTTTGTGAATTGTTTTGAAGGTGGTTATCAAAAAAATGTTACATTAGAACCTTATTTATTATTCTGCTTTTATTTTATGATGTAAATATATAAAAATATATATATATAAACACATGTATCTTAATAACACCCAGCTAGTTTTCCTAGTACACTACCTATATCTGTACAACTGAGATGTACAAGTAGGTAGTCGCCGATGGTCAGAAGCTGAGTATGGCAATATAGAAAGAAGTTTTCATATAAGAACCTAAAAAACACAAAATTTAAATTAAATTATAATAATTATGTATTTTAAAAACATGTTTAAATTTCTAAAGAGATTGTTATTTGATTTTCTTTATGAAACAAGGTATTCCTCAAATCTATTGTCTACCACATAAGACGTGTAATTATAACCCTCCTTTCGCCCCTACCTACGAAAAACTCTGGAATCACCCGCATGCGAATATGATATAGTTATACTTTTATAACTTTTACTTACAAATATATTATCATTTTTGTTATGTCCACATTCATTATTTCTATTATGTCTTGTCAGATTCCATTTGCTAGCAAAACTTCTACTACATCTAGTACATTATAATAGTAAAATATTAATGAAATTTATTCATTTCATAACAAACTTTTATTTACCTATTTTTTAACACGCACCCATATATAATTTTTTATTATTTGTTAAAAAAATGAGCATGTATAATTCCATTTATACTTACAGAATAATACGATTGTTTCAGTTTCTTATGAACTGAAGTAATATATCAATTTAAATTCATTTTATTACTAAAATTCTTTAAACACAGATGGCATACCTACATTATTCATAAAATTTATAAAGCATAAACAAAAGCATTTATATATCTACAATTACTAATAAATATTAAATTTACCGTATACTCACATTATTATTGCTGTTATTATTATTCATTTCGAATTTAAATCCATATACTCTTATCTGGGAACAAAAAATAAAAAATATAAATACGTACAAAATATAAATTCATACATTCTTATTAGGTATCCATTAGATCCAGCAAAAAACGCAAGAACTCTCTCTGTTATATTAATCACTGTTATTATGATATTACGTTCTTTTCGCTATTCTGCTTCTTCCTCATTAAGCTTAACCTCTTCCCGCGATTTGGAAATCTAACGTTCTGTCACAAACGAACTATTGTCATATATATTAATGTGTGCTATAGCGGAGCGCTAGACTCCATTCGCAATGCTAAAATTGATACTTTGCAACGCTTTACGATCGTACTGTTTTTATATATAATACTACAATATTTTAGACCTAATTGCCCAAGTGAAATAGTGGTCTAGTGGTAATGTATGCAAGTCTAATGATTGAGGCGTTCATTGTCACATGCGTGTGCTAGAGGTCATAACCAACAGCGAAGTTATCTTTTTATTTTAAAATATTTAAACAAATGTTACGTATTTTATATTAGAAAAATTTTCTTAATGTTATAATAAATTATGTAGAGAGTATTAATAGTTGTTTTATTTTTAAACGACGTGAAATATTTTTTATACACTTACTACTAACTTTAATTCAAAATCATTTAAAATAAATACGTGCAAGATAAAAATTGTAAAAATAAAACTAGTTTATTATAATTATGTGAAAAAAAGCGAAGGTTTAAAAAAAGATGTGAATTGGAGGGAAAAGCAAAACTATAATTTCAACCGAAGTAAACATAAATTTAATAATTATTTTCGCGAGAAAATTATTTAAAAAAAATTATTTACGTGAACAATTTCCAGAGATTAGCCGTCGGAACTCACATAACATTTTACTAAAATCGTCAATGCTTTGCGAGTTTTTATTTACTTATTTATAAAAAGACGCGTCTTCCTTATCATAATTGTACATTAACTTACATTTGCATATCTGAATATGTACTTAATGATAATGTTTAAATAGACACAACTTTCAACTGAATGTAATTGTAAACATTATGTAAAGATCGTTTACCATTAAATTTTTTTAAAGCACCTTAATTACTTCCGAAATCCTGTGTCTCAGTTTGTATTACATTTTTCGATGTACTATACAAAATAAGTTCATAAATAATAGACAACATTTTTTCTACGTTCGAGAGTATAATTATGGTTTCTGAGATTGTTGTTAGTTGAATAATTTGTTGTATTGCCGTAAGATTTTTTCTGAACTTTATTTCCCTCTAATTCTTTATTTCATTTATTACCATTATTTCTGCTCATCATTATTATTACAAAATGCTTCTTAAAAAAATTCGTAACCATACGGGTATATTTAAATAATAACTGTAATGTTTTAACTATGCATTTATAAATCGACAACTTTTTTTTTAATATTCAGACCATATGTTGAAACCATGATTTAAAAACCATTACATACTGCATATAGAAGATAATTTCTCAAATGTTCATTGTTAGTCGCTTTTATAACTATTTTGTAAATATAATCTTTCGCTCGATGCATAATGCTGTGTAATATCCGAACTTTTTCAAATTAAAGTTGAACTAAAAAACTTTATTTTTATATCGATTACAATAGAAAGGGAGTAATGTAGTAGAATATATCATACAGTATTCATAGTTGTGCTTTCGGATGCAATTAATATAACTATGTAATACAAATATGGGGTACATCATACACTTTATAATATATTAGAACACTGAAATTCAAACTTCCATAATTACAGCAAAACCGGCTAAATGTTAATTGTTAACAGTTTTAGGACATCAAGTGTACAGCTAACATCTGCTGGCGCAATCTACTGGCGCGGATATGGAAAGAAGCAAAAACATTGGTACGATCGTGTCGCGTTGCAAAGTATCAATTTTAGCATTGCGAATGGAGTCTAGCCTTTATGTCCTAAAACTGTTAACAATTAACATTTAGCCGGTTTTGCTGTAACTATAGGAGTTTGAATTTCAGTGTTCTAATATATTATAAAGTGTATGATGTACCCCATATTTGTATTACATAGTTATATTAATTGCATCCGAAAGCACAACTACGAATACTGTATGATATATTCTACTACATTACTCTTTGTATTGTAATTTAATCGATATAAAAATAAAGTTTTATAGTTCAACTTTAATTTGAAAAAGTTCGGATATTACACGATATTAATCCATCGAGCGAAAGATTATATTTACAAAATAGTTATAAAAGCGACTAACAATGAACATTTGAGAAATTATCTTCTATATGCAGTATGTAATGGTTTTCAAATCATGGTTCCAACATCACAGGGGTTTGAATATTAAAAAAAAAGTTGTCGATTTATAAATGCATAGTTAAAACATTACAGTTATTATTTAAATATACCCGTATGGTTACGAATTTTTTTAAGAAGCATTTTGTAATAATAATGATGAGCAGAAATAATGGTAATAAATGAAATAAAGAATTAGAGGGAAATAAAGTTCAGAAAAAATCTTACGGCAATACAACAAATTATTCAACTAACAACAATCTCAGAAACCATACTCTCGAACGTAGAAAAAATGTTGTCTATTATTTATGAACTTATTTTGTGTAGTACATCGAAAAATGTGATACAAACTGAGACACAGGATTTCGGAAGTAATTAAGGTGCTTTAAAAAAATTTAATGGTAAACGATCTTTACATAATGTTTACAATTACATTCAGTTAAAAGTTGTGTCTATTTAAACATTATCATTACATATTCAGATATGCAAATATAAAAACAGAATGATGCAAATTTTAATTAAATGTACAATTATGATAAGGAAGACGCGTCTTTTTATAAATAAGTAAATAAAAACTCGTAAAGCATTGACGATTTTAATTAAATGTTATGTGAGTTCCGACGGCTAATTTCTGTGGAAATTGTTCACGTAAATAATTTTTTTAAAATCATTTTCTCCCGAAAATAATTATTAAATTTATGTTTACTTCGGTTGAAATTATAGTTTTGCTTTTCCCTCCAATTTACATCTTTTTTTAAACCTTCGCTTTTTTTCACATAATTATAATAAACTAGTTTTATTTTTACAATTTTTATTTTGCACGTATTTATTTTAAATAATTTTGAGTTAAAGTTAGTAGTAAGTGTATAAAAAATATTTCACATCGTCTAAAAATAAAACAATTATTAATACTCTCTACATAATTTATTATAACATTAAGAAAATTTTTCTAATATAAAATACATAACATTTGTTTAAATATTTTAAAATAAAAAGATAACTACGCAGTTGGTTTTGACCTCTAGTACACGCTTAAGCATTAGACTCGTACACATTTCCACTAGACCACCATTTCACTTAAATAATTAGGTCTAAAATATTATAATATAGTATTATATATAAAAACAGTGCGATCGTGAAGCGTTGCAAAGTATCAATTTTAGCATTGCGAATGAAGTCTAGCGACATAAAGCGTACAGCTAACATCTGCTAGCGCAATCTACTGGCGTAGATATGGATAGAAGCAAAAAAATTGGTACGATCGTGTCTCGTTGCAAAGTATCAATATTAGCATTGCGAATGAAGTCTAGCTAGCGGAGCAGAAGGAACTGATGATACTAGGGTAAGAATTTACGGACAGGTATTGTTTTTAATTATACCGATCGTAAACAATAAAAATCGCTGAATATCGGAAATTTAAAAAAATTATTATCTTTTAATGATTTTATTTTATTTCTTAATTCGTATCATAAATAACAGTTATTGTTTTAATATTGAAAAGCACTACTACATTCAGTATTTATTTACAAATGTATCACATTACGGATTATTGCGAATAATTTTCGTTGATGTTTTTATTTACAAAACTCTCGCTAAATATATTATATTAGCCCATCCATTTTCAGTGTTACGATACGAAGTAAAATACTAGTAGCTCCGAAAGTTTGTGGTAAATTAATGCGGGATAATTAACCGTATTTATCTTTTAATATTTTTGTTCCTCTTTTAATGTCTGAAAATATTTTTCAAAAATTTCACGTTAAAAATAAGGGTTTACAAAACTTTGGGAGGTACCCCTCCCGCCCTTGCATTTACATATCGGATCCGTCGCTGATTACGATGCTCGGATATTTTGATTAGTGGAACGGTTATATATTTTCATTTCTTATGTAAAATGATGCAATCAAATTCTGTTTAATTTATTGTTGGCTATAAAATTCTTTTCGTTGCTTCGTGAAATATTGTATGAGTTGACGGTGCGACGAATATATTTAACTTTGAATCTATTAATAATATTATGCACAAGTGTCGTTAAGGTGACCATAAAAACAACTGAATTACTAAATCAAGGCCCTGATTTGTCGGCGGCGGGGAAAAATTATTGAAAAATCATTTTTCTGATTGCATAAACATTTGAACGATAGTTGCATTAAATGGTATTGATGACGAAGCTAAAAAATTATCCGCGTGTCGGTTGAAGATTTTAAAATGTTTTTAATGATTTTTTTATGCTCGTATTTTTACATATAAATGTAAAAAAAAAGTAATTTTGTTCTATTTTGTGCCGGCCATATTCGTTTTCTCTACTGCTATTCATATTAAAATCGAACCTTTTTTCACATTTTTAACGTTATCCTTGGTTTTTGAGTCACTTTTCCTGATTGGCACTTCCCATTAAAATATATATATATATATATATATATATATATATATACGATATGATTAAATAAATGAATACTGTTGCATTAAAAACTAACTTTCTGCTCGGTGAGGATGTCTTCCCTGACTTCGTCCCAGAGTTGTATAATGATAAACATTTTCAAACAGTGTTAATATAATTTTGCATGCACTCGTAATGCACACAATTGAAATAAGCACTATACAAGAAAAGGAATGTACGAGTAGACAGTTGTGATAATCTGAATTGAACAATACGACTAACAAGATTATACAGTACCTGGGCGATCGAGCTTCGCTCGGTATTTGTTTTTGTAAAATCGTGTTTTTTCGGAAAATATACTTAGATACGAATCACATACGGATTAAATATGAATATTTTTTGATCTTACTTACATATGAACTGGTTATTTAAATAAAAAAATCATGAGTGCAATTAATTTAACGTATTAATAGAAACAGTTTGCTATATTATAGTACTTTTTTACAGTTTATCTATCATTACGTATCTCAGTTTTACCATGATGAAATCGGGTTTTAACTTAATACTTCCATA
Source organism: Icerya purchasi (assembly GCA_039619475.1). Taxonomy (NCBI): domain Eukaryota; kingdom Metazoa; phylum Arthropoda; class Insecta; order Hemiptera; family Monophlebidae; genus Icerya; species Icerya purchasi. The sequence continues at coordinate 118,077,442 of CM077116.1, read as the reverse complement.
CTATATTGCGCATATGTCGAGGATTTTCATTTGGAAGAAATACTTTTAACGTAGTTGGTCGCTTAACTGCATATAATATGCCATGCATAAACACTGACAATCTTAAGTCCACGCCGACAAATTCGAATGTTTGGCCTTCAGATTTGTATACTGTCGTGGCAAATGCAGATCGTACTAAATTTTAGGTATGTAGGGTCGTCAGTTTTATCTATCGGTTTATTCGTTATAAAAACAAATAAAAAGCGTCTTGTAATTTTACCTGTGATGAGCTGTTTTCCAATCAATTTGAAAATTTTTTTGACTAAATCACTACAAAATGTAAAAAGGGTGGGGGTTTTTAAAATGTGTACAACATATTCTCAGTAATTCACTTTCACAAAAAAATATATAAATACGCAAAACATTTAATATCTGTATATAAATAGGCAAAGACAAAACAGTTCAGTACCTTTTTCTCCTTTGTTTATTAACCGATTTTCTTTTTCTTTTTTTGTTTAGTAGCTATTAAAAAACTTTTTTTTTTTTCTTATTCAAATATAAAATTAATACAAAAAAAATAAATAAAAAATGAACTATTCTTATCAGTAAATGATTGTTTTTAAAAATGAAATTGAAATCGCTACAGCCAGCAAATCTCAATAAATGATTGTCTCTGCGATTTATTACTGAAAACATTAAAACCCATTTAAAACTCGCGAAACCGAATTTTGCCATGGATTAGACCTCGACAGATCTATTTATTGTCCCAAAAAAACCCTAGTATTCAAATTTCATCCAAATCGTTAGAGCCGTTTCCGAGATACGCGAAATAACTTTTTATTCAAGAATTGCTCGTTTAAAGATATTAGATAAATATTTTAATGTAGATTCAGATTTTAAAAATGTATAAGAAGCGTTAATAACAAAGAAAATGTAGTAATGAATTATAAGGGTAAAATTGAGTAACGAACAGTTTATTAGATGGTAATATGATTTTAGTAATACACTTAGTTGAAGAATGAAAAAAATCGATCTTATTAGTTTGTATTTGTACGATGGTTTACAGTAAAACAAAAGATAATTCGAATAAACTAATTTCAAAATAACAATTAATTTAAATGTATGTAAGTTTGTAAATAAATCAAACAATAAATATTTAAATAATTTCATCTCGACTGTATTCCCATTATAAAACTGCAGTCTTGTTTCACACCATCTTAATGAAAATGCACTTTAATGAATTTATCCGGAATTATATGCGTTAATCAAAATGAAAATAATTTTGCATTGATTAAAAATAAAGTATTTTTATTTGAGCCATTTGATGTAGTGTTTTGGAAGTGAAAGGAACAATGTTGTCTTGCTGTTATAAAATAACTGATTTTTCAGTATTATATTTTTGTTGTGGCAGTCCGCTGGGGCATACATAGAGCTAATTGTTTAGATGCACATGTATCTAGGTGAACTAATGATAACTTTAAAATATTCAACATTGATTTAACTTTGTTTTTTTTTGTTTTTTTTTAGTAAGTTGTGGGTCTCACAGGGCAAATATGCTCGTTATGTGAATGCCCGGCACTTATTATCGTTTATTTTAAAAAAATACAAAAAACAAACGTAGGTAAAACTTTTTCACCAGTTTTATTTGGAATGTTTATTATTTTTCAGAAAATGATGAAAGCTGTTACACAATACGTTGGACAGAATATGAACTTCGTTCGACTACACTTGTTAACAAATGTTCTTCAGCTATATGTTTCGGCGATTACCTTTTAGCTCTGGGTTCTATTTTATCAGGAACACATGATAATCATCGCGGTGTTGAATTGTTAGAACCAAATGATTTTATCAAATGTAATTACGAAATGTCTGCTGATCAAATTAATCAGACTTTATATATTGTAAAAATATTTAAAAGTACCCTTATTTCGAACATTCTGAGGAAACCTTTTATTAGTACACAATTTGGATTAATCGATGATTTGGATGTTGCGCTATTTTCGTTTTTTGTTGTATTGTGTAGATTTAATGATGTAAATGCGAATTGTTTACTCGCCGACTTGTAATCACGATGCTTTTCCATTACAAAAACAATGATTTGCAATTCCATTACAACTGCATCTAATTTGACAAATGATTCTGATTTTAATGAAGCGAGAAAACAAGTGATTATATTCGGTATAATCGAAGACATCTTATTTTTAGTTGATGTTAAGTTTCCGGACAGTTTTAAAGGGACTGTCATCTATAGGTAAGTAATTCGAAAATTACCGTTGTTTTAATTAACGTACTCTGTAATTCGTTAGTAAACAGTCTGTTACTTGTTTACTAACTAATGTACACATAATAGTTTCAAGCAGCAGTAAATTGAAGATCACTGTACTCAAGCTTTCCGTTTAAGACTTTAGTTTCAGTTATACGAAACGATTTTTGAAAATTTGAAATAGTTTTAAAAATATTAATAATAATTGTAATAAAATATTTTTCGTTTCACCTAATTATCCGAAAAGAGAAATAAAAAAACAATTTTAAACCATTTTTAACTGGAGTTTTGAATTTCTTTTAATTAAAAGGCAATAAATAAAAATTTATAAATTTTTTGTAACTGTTTGGTAATAGGTTTAAAAACATTTCTATATAATTTCATCGATCCCTCGATTTTGGAAATTGTTTTATATAAAAATTCTTTTTGAATTCTCGACTTTACAACACAGTTTCCAGTTCATTAAAATAAGTTACACTTTTTACATGCTTTATTTTTGTGCGCTGTAACAGAAATTAAATTAATCTCCTTAACATGATTATTTCATTGTAATTATAAATCATAATTTATTTAGTACAGATAGAAAACTTCTTGGGATGGTAATGGCTTTTTTATATACCAGTGCCGGAAAATGTTCTGGATTTACAATCTGCTTATCGTTACATGCGTTAATGTCCGAATATTTCAGTGTCGAAAAATCTATTTATAACTATTACGATCCAGGTACATTACTTCATATATACATATATATATTTTTTTAAATTTTATTTCCTTGAGTTCAGCAACGACTCATTTTTAAAAAAGATAAGATAATGATTAATAATTAATTTGTAATACGCATCGATAGTAATAGGTAACGGTGCTAATTTCTCTCCATCGGTAAAGCACTTTTCACGTAAAAAAAATATTTTTTTTTAACCAAGTGGAATGTAAGTCATTAAGAGCTTAGAACTAAACTGCGTACAAACTTGAAATCTGGGAAGTAGATGCCCGTTAGTTATTAGCCGAAACTTATTAAGAAAGGATTTTTGACAAAATAATAATGCTGAAAATCATAAAAAAACTCCCTAAAAAAAAAAATAAATAAAATTCCTGGATCCACAATTTGAAATGTAGTACAGATTGCTCCAACGTTTTTTAATAAATAAAATATAGTTATAAACATAAAACATCGAAAATATGTTGTTAATTATTTTAAAATAATATAAAAATTAAAAAATAGTTTTTGTTTTCGAACTATTTGAACCAAATTGCACGATCGTAATTATTTACGTAAAAATGTTATATTATAATACATTTTTTTTTTTTTTAATATTTTTTATTAGTGCCCGTAACTGTCTCGCAGACTGCGTCAATCTACTTTTTAATAATTTTCGGACTTGATATTGATTTATGCAAGCAACTTTGAATTTTTTACGAAACGATTTTTTTTATTAAAGTAACCGAATTAAATTCGAACGGAAATTATAATTTTAAGGGGAATAGATTATTAAACGGTAATACAATATTTCGCGAGCCTGCCGAGTCCGAGGCTGTATTTTACAAATAGATAAAATTTATATTCGAACAAACGAGGAATTATTCAAAGGCAAAGTTTTCCGAATTGGAGCAAAAAATTAAAGTTTTACGAGAACGAATGAAAGAGCTAAATGATACAGATGTTGTAGGAAAGGTGAATAGTTTAGCGGATCGAATTAATGAAGTAGAAAAAAAACATAATGTATATTATTTAGTGTACGATGTTGAGAACAAAGAAACGAATACAGCATACAGTAACGAAATAAAAAGACTATTGTTTTGTATAATTACATATATTATTATTATTATTATTATTATTATTATTATTATTTTATGCTATATTTAACTATGAACTAAACGATGTGATATAATTGCTACGTGAAATACAATAAAAAAAGATTTTACATTGCGAAAAAAATTTTATTTTATTTTTACATACAGTTTATATGTTTCTAATTATCGTTGCCACATCCGATACTGTTAAAGTGCTCTTAATCGGTACTCATAGCATTTAGGCAGGACCAGCAAACATATTTCGCTTTCCGCAGCTGCATTCGTAGAAGTTTACTCAAACGTTTGATCCACGCAAACTGGTAATACCTGCTGTGCCCCAAAACAGTATATTGGTATTCGGTAATTTAGCATGCCGGTATTTTTGTCAAACACGCGTACCGTTTGAATAGTATAAGTGGGGTGGTATTCGCGTTGTCCGGTTCGATTAATTTGTATAAATTAACGGTTGTTCGGTTTCGTCGTTCAAATTCCACTATTTCACCTAGCGCGGCTGGTAGCGTGTGTAAATCAGAGAAGTCGTAAATCTGTTCTAGCACGTTGAACTGACGGATGCTGTAAGGTTTGTGGGCAAATTTTACGAGCTCTGTTAACATGAAACGTTTTCTATTGCGAGGATCCTTCGGGACTTTTACATGAATTACAGCCTGGCGAGATTTAATTTCTCTCGGTAAATCCATTATCGGCGGTGTTGTTAGTACTGGAGGAAGATCAGGCGGTTGTGGACATTGCGAAAGCGGAGATGAAGAAACAGGGATTGACGATGCTAATGGAGTTGGTAGTGGATAAGATGGTGATTGAAATATATTAAATTCCTGTTGCCAATCGGCTAGAGGCGGAGATGGTGGTGCTAAATTATGAATCTAAGTTTGTGGTGGCATAGGGGGGGTACCGGCAGGGCCGGATTATAGCCAAATGCCGCTGTGTGCTCAGTAATTTCTGCCGCTCTTGGAATAATTTATAAATGAAGTAATAAAAATTATAATCGAGTATCTGAAGTAAGAAAGGACATGAAAGTTAAAAATTAATTTTAAATTAAAAGTTTAAAAAGTTTTCAATTAAAAAATTTCACACATTTTTAAAACATACCTAAATTTTATTATAATTCTATATATAAATTATTCTTTCATGTGTCAATTGAAGTTTACATTTTTTACGACGCAATTTTAAAGATGCAAATTCATTTATTATATCGTCAAAGTTTAAATTCTTTACTAACTATTCTTCAATAAATAAAACAGATAAATCGTTTAACTTTTGGTAAGACATTGTTGATTTGAAAAAATGTTTAATTCTTTTCATTGTAGGAAAGGAGCGTCCTGCTGAGCAAATTTTATTCAGCGCTAATCTTTCTTTGTGTTTTTTCCCATCATGTTATCACGTTATTGTAATTGTGTTTTTTGTAGTGTTGTTAGAGTTGGTTTTTCCAGTTACATTGAGTTTTTACCTTTGTTTGTTAAATTATTATAAATTAAATAAAGTGTACATTTATTCTTAATATATTATTTTCGCCGTTAGCGTGTTTATTCATCACATTAAGTATTCAGAATAGTTTCAATAGGTTATGGGTCTAGCACGCTTCCCGCAGTGCCACACTACTTTGAGCACCTTTCATTGTTTGGTACGGCAAGAAATAATATAAATAATTCTTCGAAAAATCTTCTAACTTTTGTTGTATCAATGAGATACCGCTACTACACTTGTGAATTTTCAGTTTTTCTTCCAGTCTTGTTTGACCTCTTATCATGCCGACCAGCCATTGTCTCGTGCACACTTCGGGAATTTCCTTTAACTGCTAATATAACCATTTTGCCTAATAATAATGCACGTTCCGGTTTACACTTCGTTAATTTTAAATTCATTTCTCCATTCCCCCGTTTACATGTCATTTGTCTATAATCATTTGGAAATTTTACCTAAATCAATATATTCCCATTTTAACTGTTCTGTACATTAAAAAGTTAAAAAATGATTTTCTTACATTCCTCTCCTACCCTGCTGTGATTAAAGCGCCATAATATGTAACAATATTTTGGAAATTTTAAGTATTTTTCAAACGAAAAAAACTTTTTAATCTCATGCATATTTGCCGCCTTTCGAATTTTGCCGCTGTGGGCTGTAGCCCATTTAAGTCCGTGGTGTAAATCCATGATTGGGTACCGGTGTTACTAAATCCGGCGTATTAAAAATCATAGCGTCTCCATCCGTATCTTTAAAAAAATTTTCGATAAACTCCGCCGCTGCTGCTGTCGTTGTTACATTGGAATTAGCGGTTGAGGCAATGTTAATATTATATTGTATTTTGCGCGTTGTTACCTTCAGCGAACTGACTCGTGTTTTTAAAAAAGTTATAAAACTGACTTTTTAACGAGAAAAATTAAATAATTTCTATACTTTAATATACGTGATTTTAACGCATATGCTACGAGCTCTGAACAACAACTAATACACTTTACAATTATTCAACAACTTTAACGGTCTTGTATACCTCCCTACGAATAAGAAGTGTTGCTTGACGTAAGCGAGCGCAAGTAGGCAATCCTGACGGTAAGAGTGGTGATTGGTGGAAAAATAAAACAAAAGTAAATGATGCAACAGGTTGGGACAATGATCGAACGAAAATCTTCGCGATTCCTGGAAATACCGGAGTGTTATGTGTGTGTGTGTGTGTGTGACGGGGATATAAGACATTTAAAATGTAGCTACATCCAGTAGAGATGACCGTTACAACGATGATGCAGTCGCCTGCATGGCCGATGAAAATAACGTATTTTTCCTATACGTCTTGTAATGTAAAAATTAAAATTAAAAAAAAAAAATGCCAGAACGGAACGCAAAATTCCTTTAAAATTTGGGTTATAAGTGTCGAGTTTCGAACGTTTTTAGAGCTCTGCGAAAATTTCACATCTCCCATCCCCCGTAAAATTAAAAATTACGCCGTAGCTATCAGATATAGAGACTTGTATAGTACGCCTGTGTAACGAAAGTATGCAGCGTGCGCGAGAACATGAGTGCGTGGAGCTGCGGGATGGGATTTTTTGAAACCTTGATAGAATACTTACGCCTGGAATTTTAAAAAAACGCGGTAGTGGACGATCGCGCGTGGGAACGGACAATGCGCGTTCACTGCGCCCGCAGCTGGTACCGTCATGCGGGGGCGGACCATGAGATAGAAATCGCTAGTGTTCTCTCGCTCTTACTAGGCCTAATTAGCGCTGACGGCATCCGTTGCACCAATATATGTGATCGTTGCTTTTCTCTGCAAAGATATAGTGACCTCGTTGAATTTTCTAAAGATTATAGCGAGATAAACTAATTTCAGAAACCATTGTTTGCCATATGAAATATCGTCATATTTCGCCCCATTTATGAAAAGGTTCAAATCGTTTCCAAGTTCATATAAAAACTTAGCTTCTAGAAAGCCAGTTCGGGTTCATTATCGGTTTTTGGCATGGTGTATACGCTTTTGCAATGGTTTACTAACTGAAAAACGGTGTCGCAAGATTGCGTCACATCTTATGGAGATAAAAAGCCGATATAAAAGTGCATTCGGTTGTTACGCCGTTTGTTTGTTTGCTTCGATGTAACGTTTATGATGGTTCTCACTTAACGAGGCCAGTTAAACTTATCAACAGCCCTGCTAGAAATGTCGCACTGTACACCATTGCCTGATATTTTGCTGTTTGTTCCTTTGATAACGGAACAGGCGCATTGCATTTAGAAATAAGGACTAGTATTTTGACTCGAGATGTCTCATGAATTTCGATTTATCAATGTAGTGGTCGTAACGTTGACAGCGAACGTTGAAAGAATCATCCGATATGATGGTTCATTATATAGTCGTATCGATGAAAGTATCAGCTTACTAATAATATATTCTTATAACTAAATAACTGGCGACACCGTTAAGAGCCACATACCGTGAAACTTTCAAACTTACTCTATAAATATAGCTCTCGTAAAGCACAGAAATCAAGTTTTTTTCACGGTTTTGAACAACCTTGAAAGTGGATAGCTTTTAACGTAATTTACAATCCTTATAGCTTAATTCTGATTTTTTTTAAAATGATGATGGCATTTTCTTCGCTACAAGAACTGGTCGAAGCAAAATGCAATGGCCACTGTTACACATTTTTAATTCTTGACATAGTACCTTTTACTTGTTCTGCCATTGCTGCGGCTCTATCGTTGCATACGTCTATTAGATGTTTATTTCAAACGATGACATTAAATATTTCGTTTCCAGTTATTTTGTTGGTTTCTAATGATGTGCAGATAAACAAATCAATAAATGGACTGAAAATACACCTCGCAAATACGAATAGTATTAACAGTCCAGCAACTCTATACTTTCATCAATATTAAAATGCCTATTTATGAATTCATCTTCGATATGATCGAGTATTTTATAAATTCCCGGTAAGATACAGTGTTTTTGAAACAATGAAATGGTAAAAAGTAACTAAAAAAGAAATAATTGTAGTAACTGAAAAAAACAAAGGGACCTTAAGGAATGATGCTGATTGACTCTCAATAAGTATTTCAGCAAGAAAGGTGCATAAACGTAGTATTGAATTGTGCTGCACAATCATAAGTATTAATTACCTGTAAATAATTCTTCTTGTAATAATATTAAATTTTTTCGGGAAAAAACATCAGCCGCGCAATTAAAGTAATAACTCCGCGCGTGTATGTTCGGTAAAAAAATTAATTTTATGGGAATATTAAGAGATTTAAGTTCTTGTAAGAGGAGTTTCAATGTTTACTACTGGGAATATTATTATTTACATAGAAATCCGTAAATTTTCACCAAAGATTGTGGTTTATTGACACGAACTGTACTTACATTTGTTTTAATTGCTACATTATTAATGTGACCAAAACGAAGGGAAAGCGAATAAAAGAAGTCCATAGTGATTGAAAAGAAAAAGGCAATCTTTAGTAGTAGAACAGAGTTTCTTGTACACAAAAAAATAAATAAATAAATAGGTAAAGATTTCAGTTAGGGTTAGTTTATACATACTGAAGAATGTTTATATATAATTTGAATATGAAAATTTCTTATTCGATGGAAATTGTAAAAAAGACCTTCTGTATCAGCTTCTAAGAAACTGGATAGATTAATCTGTGCTTCGATAATTCTCGGTATTTGAATAACTCGAAAAAGTAAAATTTTTAAATAACTACTTCTCGATCGGATTATTTTATTCGTGTTTGTACGAAATTTTAAAATTTACCTCGCAGCTGATAAGTAGTTATTTATTAAGATTCTATTTAATTATAGCACATACTCTCGTATAAATTCATTTTTTATTATTCTGCTGCATTATTTTTATTTAGCTATGAAGAAAATTATGGAATCTATGGTTATTATTTTGTACAATAACAGTATGGGAACTGGAGTTATCGTTGATTATAAGCCAGGCATAACAATTACTTGTTCGCACGTTGTGAACTTCGTAAGTTATTATTTTGATTCTAAATACGTTTCTTTATGGTCAAAAGGTGATTTTATTAACCGACGTATATATTGTTTTAAACGTCGTTTTTACATTAATTTAATCATCTTATTCTTTCCAATTTCGTTTATGGTCGTTTTTGTATTCCAAATTAAGTATAATTAAATATTTTTTTGCTCTATTTTTTTTTTTTTTTTTTTTTCTTTCAAGACGTACCGAACTTAAGTAACGTACTCGTAATTCAGTTGTGATCATAATTATTAAACCTTTTATATTTTTCCTCGTACGTGTTACATGCAATAGGTAGAAAACGAGCTTACGGGCATACCCGCTACTGTAAAGAAAAATTAAAACAACGACAGATTAAACACGTCATCCAACTTATAATTTAACCTGATTTTAATTTTGCTAATATTTTATTTATAGTAACGTAAAAAGTAAAAAAAAATGACTTTTTCCTTCGACGAGCATGATCACAACTAGTTATAATTCACTTCCTGTAATAAATCATCAAAATTAGCTGTTTGTCAAAAGTTACATTTGTACCATTACCATAAAATGATTCATACAAATAAAGGCGAAAGTAGAACACTGTATTTTTATCTTGATTCCAATAAAAGTTCCGTAGCGTCTTAGGCGACATATTAACTGATTTATTATCAATGTTTTTGCGGCACAAATAAAATTCCTTTTCATCGTCTACAAAATTGTCTGCAGAAGCATCGTTGGACATGTTAATGGGAGCATTTTTGTTAGGAAACTTATTACTTACAGAAAAGTATAAAATGGTTTTAAAAAATTCAATAAATACACGTTTAACGTGATCTAAATTATTATCATTATACGTCGAAATTAAAGATTTTTTCAGTGCATTTATTGTTAACTTTTAACAATTTGAATGGGGGTATAAGCAGTTATAAATGAAGCATTTTCGAATCTTATATATCTTTTTTATGTATTTTCAAATTTCTACTACTATTTAAATTTTATTCCCGTATTTAAGCATTTAGATGTTCACTTTTACTTTACCATTTAATCAGATGCGTATTTATTAAAGTTGTCCTACCCTCTTGTTTCTTCAGTTTTATCCTCTGAAATGATTCTGAATAAGAAAAAGCTAAAATATGTAAAATGTTAGGTTGATGAATAGATAGTAAATAGTGCTGTTAAAACCTTGATGTTGTTATAAATTTCCTATTAAAATTTAAGTGAATTTCTTATATATACTTTTTTCGTTTGTGAAATTTGTCTTAATGAAGCTTTTAAAAGATGTTTTCATAAAAGTTTCTTATTTCATAAATTTCCAGTCCGTTTGTTATAATAAATTATTAAATTTTTACCGCTAACTAAAATACGTTTATGTGGTATTGAAATATATGTATATGTTGATTCGTTCAATTTTCCAAACACTTTCCGTGTTTTTTTTCTACTATTAGGGTACGACACAGGGCATTTATCAACAGCTTTAGGATAAAACCTGTTATCAATTATTATTTTTTATCTCGATATCGCTGAATTCTTTAACCCGCCGACTGCCATCTGACATTTTGTAACGTCAACTGCCACCTGGGGTCTCTCAGTACACCACGCCAATTTTCCAATTTTACTCATTGTAAAATACTTTAGAAAACGTATCGTATTAACTAATCTTAAATATATTCAATTTCATTTATAACTGAAATTTATTAATTTTTATTATTTATAAAATTTAAATATATTATATAATTTTTTAATATTTTAGAAAAGCGATATACATTCATTTACTAACTATTATAAATTTTTTAATATATTAAACAAATTTTGTGGAAATCTCCAATATATGCTTTGGGAATCGCCAACACATGCTTTGGGATTCCTGAAAAAAAAAAACATTTCATGAAAATGCGCAAAATTAAAAAAAAAAAAATGCAAAAAAAGTTCTATGATATTTTGTAACGCTAACTGACACCTGGGGGGGGGGTCTTCTGGTACCTCAGCGAGCAAAAGCGTGAAAATTCAGGTACTTCAAAGCAGTCCAAAACTTCAAACTATAACAATTTTATAGTAAAATATATTTTTGAAAGCTATTGTGAAGCACAGCGATGTAGCTAACAAACTTTAAAAGATATTTAAAAGTAAAACGCCTGGGGTACCAGTTGACCCCAGGTGTCAGTTGGCGCGTTAACGTAGATGGTTTCTTTCATGCATTTCTACGACTAATAGTTTTATACGTGTTTTTAATTCTTTTTGTTGGATCCGCGTTTAAAAAATATATTTGCATATTTTAAGCTCTGAAAAAAAGTTCAATTCCCATAAGTAAACGAAATATAACTTCAGTTGTCTGTTGTTAAAATTCGTTCACTTCGTACGAAGGCATCTACCGATTCATTTGTTATTTTTATTTTTCCATCTGGTTGTTCGGTTATTCCTTTTCCTTTTACTCCTTTTATCCTTACCCCCCTTCTCCTTCAGAAAACAATCACTGATTATGAAAATTATCCGAAAGAAAAGATAATAATTAAGAATTTATTTGTAGCTCTATGAAAGATGGTAGAATTTAATTGACCTTTTCTCAATTTGCGATTTTCAAGAACTGTTCAGTTTATGATCATTTAATAACACAATTGAATTAAAAATTCACGCAAGGATCCGTTCCATTATATAGGCGAAAATTAATTTTATTTCAAAATGTACGAAGTTACTAGGACCAATTTTAAGTTTATTATATTGCTGTAAAATCTTTTTAAATATTTGCATTTCTTTAAAATAATGACACGGGTGAATAGGAGGGTTTTGTAATGTTTTTTTTTTCGTTTTATTTTACAATCAGTCTTTTTTTTTTTTTTTTTTTAAGTTGGTTAATTACAGGTTTATTTATGTGTTCGATCTATAATTAGTCATTTCTAGATTTTTAAAGAGGTGAAACATTCTCCGCATGGAACTATTGAAATACTTTCACGAAAGAGGAGTTATAGCTAATTTTAAATTTAAAGTAGAGTAAATCGGTTACCAGTAAACAATCAGTATTTAAGAATATGGGATTCAAAATTCCAATCAAAAGCCAAGTTCGTATCGTAGGTATATTTCAAATAGAGTTACGGTAGAGATTTGTAGATCGTACATTAACGATAAAAAGTATTGAGAAATTTTTAGAAATTTATTTTAATCGATATACTTAATAAATAAATCGTTCTGTAAAAATATTTTTAATTTATCCGGTGAATATTATAATATTGATACTTTATTAATTTAATAAAATAATTTTCGTAGTGCTCGTTTAAATCGTAGTATCGAATAATTGAACCAACGAAACAAATGCGATTTTCTATTAGAATAGTATAAAAAGAAGATACCCCTTCTTTTGCTTTTTATTTATTTCACGAAAATTTGAATTTTTCTTTATAGTTGTGCAAGTGTAAAATTTATTAAAGTACCTTTAAAATCATTAATGACATTTATATCTCCGATATGAGCGGTAACAAATTACATAACATTTGAAAATCGTAATAGTTGGAAACTGCATTAAATCAGTCCTGTCTAAAAGTGCGAAAGGGTACAGGCAGATAAGAATGCTGAATCTGCCTCCACAACGGTGTTTTCTATCGACACTGGGTGGTGGGGGATAATTCTGGTACGAAATAAAAACAATTCACGCCAACTTTCAGCTTTTAATTTCGAATATTGTCCGAGATATTTAAAAAATGCCTTATTTTTAGTTTTTTTTTGTTTTTTTTTTTCGTAGTAAAAATGCAAATTAACGAATGGTAATTTTTATAAGAAGGAAAAAGTGTTGAAGTATTTTTGTGATTCTCAAATATAAAATCAATTTTTTATAAAACTGAAATATTTTTATTAATTGTGCTCCTTTGGACACATGCAATCAAAAAATTTTAACAGTAAACATTGTTTATGCTTTACTGAGGAATTTTTTTTAAATTTTCGATTCGGTATGCAACATTGAAAAAAAAGTTATTTTTCTAAAAAAACTTTATAGATTTAATTTTTAGTTTTTTCTAGGAAAATGTTCAACGACGAATACAAATGTTGTATTTGTGCAATGTATTTTCGAATACTGCACGAATATATCAATAAATATATATTTTTTTTATTTTACATTTCTTCTTGGTTCTGCCATTTTGTTTTCTATTATTCTTCCTTTGTTTTTAATAACGCGTCTCTTTAGGCGTATACCGAAACTGCCGTAATCGGTGCATTCTTGACTGATACAATTTTTTTTTTTATTATTAATTCATGTTAGCAATTTCTTTAGTTTAAATTTTACATTTCGTCCATATATAAATAGGCGTGCAATGCAAAAATTTGCAAAAATTATAAAGCCAGTAGAAATTTCGAGTCGTATTTTCAATAACATAGGAAATTGTGCTTGTTTCATATATTTATTAATCTTATTGATATCTTCGTAGTATCGTTTATTGTTTAAAAAATTATTAAATATATATTATTTTATATCAATAAAATCACGAAAGTGTTCCAAAAGAAAAATTGGTTTTTAACTTTTTTCACGATGTTGTATCATATCGAAAATTTAATAAAAATTCCCGAGTATAGCATAAAATTTGTAGTTAAAATTTTGTGATTGCAAGGAGGAGCACAGTTTAAAAAAAATATTTCAGTTTTATAAAAAATTGAGTTTACATTTTAGAATCGTAAAAATATTTTATTTTAATGCCTTTTACTGTCTAGTATTTGGATAAAAATCGCCGTTCGTTGATTTTTATTTTTTATTTTTAAAAAGAAAGGATAAATAAAAACTAAAAATAAAGCGACTTTTTTTAAATATCGCGGAAAATATTTGAGATTAAATAGATGAACGAATTATACGAGTAACTTTATCATGGCGACACCGCATTCTGCTCTCCTATTGTAGCCTCTGTTATAATTCTGAACTGCGAATGTATTCTCTAATAATTGATTATATTCCGCTATAAGTGGGATAACAAATAAAAATTACACACTGTTTTTCCAATTAAGGTCTCTCGTATATTATTGTATTTTTTACAAATGCCGTGTATTCTAATTAATGAGGAACATTTTTTATTCATTTGTTTTTCAGCAAAAGGGACGCGTGAATATTTTACATACGGATAGTGGGAAAATATTAGACGGAACCGTGATATATTCATCTCTGAAAGAATCTAATTACGATTTAGCAGTTATTCGTGTTGCTCCTATTTCAGTGTATTCGAAAGTGTTTAAAAATCAGTTATCGTTTAGTTTAAAGCATCCTTTGACAATCGGTAATCGTATTTATCTTATCTTTTTTACCGTTTATTTGTTTTCGGAAAATCGCATTTTACATATTATGCTGTTATCACGGTATGCTTAACTTTCGGTACAAGACTGTCAATTTAAAATAATTGGCAACATTTTGGAACCGATTCTAAAATAAAGAAATTTGTAACTTTTGGCCTATATAAAACGTTTAAAATAAAGATGAAATATTGATCTAGATTTTATTTATACGAAACCGAAATAAGAAGAAAAGGTGGTTCAGTCGATCAAGATAGTTCCTGTTTTCTAATACATCCAATATTATTATTTTATACAGCAGAGGCTTAGATGTTGAATCAGGCAGAGTAAAAAAACTAGTGGGAGTGATTTATGAATGTAGCATAAAATGTCTTGCGAATTTTTTAAAGAGCGAAGACAATAAATAATCCCTAAAATTCTAAAATGTTCACGGCGAATCTATAGTGAAAGGTCAGCGTTAAGGAGTAATCCAACATAAGAATCATCTAGTCCTTAATATATTATAAATATATAAACAAAAAGCCAATATTTGCCGCAATAAGAAGAACGAAAGGTAAATAAACTTTAAAGAATTAGATCACTCAATTTTATCGAATTAAAGTTGCTCCTGTGATCGGTTTACGAATAGAATGACTATTTATCGGAAGAAACGATGGTTCTTTTTTATATTAGCTAAGTTTAAAATGAAATTTACGTAACAAAGATTCTTCTATTTATCGGCGTAAAATTTATTTCCGAGCCTGTGACATACCAGATTTTCTCACAATTATGTAATATCTAAACTACGTGTGCAGTCTTCACACAAATTCATTACAATAGCATAGCGATTTTTAATTTTGACGAAGAAATAAAAATATGTTATCAATACAGTTGGTGGGATTCGGTTACGGTTTAATTCTTCCGCATCGATTTATGAATTACTAAAGATTCTAAGAATTTGTATACAAATATTGAAGATGTATCCTATTTTTTTAGGTTAACAGGAAGAACATAGAAACGCATTCTTGATTACAAAAAAACATTCGATGATTTTCGATGTCTTTTTCGTGAAGTGGAGAAAATAGGGACATTTACAATAGGCATTTATACGAACAAGGTACCCATTTTTGTACAATTTTTTCCCCAACATATGTAGTCTATGTTTCTTTTTCCTTATTTCTGTTGCTACAGCAGTCATTTCATCTTCAATTATTAGTAATTTTGTCGTTATTTTTTTCCAGCATATATTCCCCACAGTTATTTCTTTAAATTTGCTTCTTTTCTGAATTCGTTTCTTTATTTTGCGCATTTATTTACAATCGCCATATTCTTCATTCGTATTTAATTTTTTATTTCTCTATTAATTTTTCTATTCTGGCTTTCCTTTTACTAATCGCCTCTTCACTATAAAATCTCTGCTGTAGCCATCTAAGGATTTTTCTTAGCACTGTGTTTAATTTAAGCCTGTTTTCGGAGAGCGTGTTGTTGATTTTAATACCAATTTTACCTATTCCAGTTTTAATATTTAAATTTTCAGTTAATTTTTATTATTTTATTTTTGAAACCATTATCTCTGTGTAAACTTCACTTCAAATTGTTCATTTTTAAGTTTTAATTAGGTCAAGCGTCTAATTTTCTTTTTCTCCTTTTATTTCGTGTTTACTTTCCTTTCTTCATTTTAATCGAAACCTTACAGTCACCTCAAATGACGAAGATCCGAATACATTCACCCTGTAGTAAGCCGTTAGCGCCTATTTTTCCTGAATCGTATTATTAAAGATAATGTAATCTCTATTTAAAATTCGTAGCAATCGATGTTGTACGTAGTCTTCGAAGTATGGTAGTTCAGGACATTAGTGGTTGCGGAATTATTTATTATAATTCACAAAACTGAAAACCAGTTTCCTCTTTCGTTTTCCATATCCAGTTCGAAAGGACCCACATGCTGTTACCTTTTCTGCTATTTCCGACATCCGCGTTTAGATCACCCATTATTAGCAAGATTCTGTTTCTTTTCGTACAAACCTATTATTTTCTAAATGATAAAAAAATTCTTCTACGCTTTTATCGTATTCTTTATCAACAGTTGGAACGTAAAGTTGAATTATGTTTAACATAAAATTGTATTTTACTGCTCAATTGAGGGGAGCATAAGGTTTAGATCAATATTAGACCATGTTCGATAAGAAAAGTTATAATGAGTTGGCCCTGTTAAATTAAGCAATGTAAGGTTAAACGCGTCAATTTCATTTTCTATGATTTTGCCTCTTGAATTTGGTTTTTTGCTTGACCATATATATGGCTATGAGCGTTCAGATCTTCTAATATAATGAACCGTTTAGGCAGATGTTTTATCAATGAAAAGAAATGTTCCGTACTAATTATCTCTGTAAAATACACAGTGAATGTTATAATTGGTTGTTTAAAGTAAACTTTGACTGCTAGCTCTAGTAGCCCAGTGTTTAATTAGACTGTTTCATAATGATATTTTGATTTAATAGCTATTAATATGCCGCTTTGTGCATAGTCATGTATTGTAGTGAAAACTATTTTGTAGCCAGGGATGCAGAAATTTTGGTTGATTTTTAAGATGCGTTTCTTGGAGACAAATGACAGACGGATTATATTCTGATAGGATATAAGTTTAAGGTGTTCATGGTGTAAATATACGCTATTGCAATTTCACGAAATAAATGTACCTTCCTGCATTTATATGTTTTTGTTTTGTTATAGTTAATGGTAAACTGTTATTAGAGTTGATTCTATCTCAGCCTACTTAAAACATTTAAGTTGACATGGCCGAATCGGATTCGTCCAATTCTGTGTCGATGCCTATGCTGGTTGTAATGTTAGCTTGTGACATATCTTGCAATAAGCGTTTTTTAAATTTCGTTAGTCTAATGTTGATTGAATGGTTATCTCAGTTGTAGATTTACCATTCTCGTCTAACATTTTGATAATTACACATCGTCAGTAAATTCTTTAACTATATTGAACGAATTACCTACACCATTAACCATGTCCAATAGTAGTGCGAAATTTTAAAATGATAATGGGTATTCGTTGTTGACTTTTTTATTATTAATGTTAATTTCAGTTGGTGATAAAAGGTGTCTAGTAGATATTTGTTGTTGGTCTACATTCTTAATTTTTTTTTTTGGTGGCTGAGGTATTTTGTAATTTTCTGCTTCGTTTTTGTCTATTTTTTTTTTTTCTACCCTGGGCGAGCCAGCGGCCTTGTCCCAACAACATGAAAAATTAAGAGATAGAACAGCCAGGCGGTCAGAAATAGAAGAGACAAAGGACAGCAGCAACGGAATAACTGAAGGCAATGGGAAGAAAAGGATATAGGTAGCGTTAAAGAGAGTAGGAAGACCCAAAACTAAAAGTTGGGCGTAAAAAAAGGAGTGTTCGTTAGAGAGTGCAGAACATTCGAATAGGATATGATTTGAATCACAAATACAAGAAGGCTCAAAAGTGTGAAGAGAGCAGAAAGGAGAAGGGTTGGTCTATTTGCGTATTACTGTCCTTTCCGGATATAGACGGCTTGACATTTGAATTAGTTGATCCGAATTACCTGAAGTTGAAGAAGGTGGGCCTCTTTTTTTTTATCGGATTACTGTCATAAGTAGATTCTGAATGTTTGATAGGCAGAATGGGATTTTTAGTTGCTGACAGCTTCACAGTTATTTTTATCTGTTGTGGGTATTTCACTGGTTACTTCAGGTGTTGATAGTTGGGTGTCCTGGTATATCCTTTATATTATCTTTATGTGGTTCACATTCTGCCGAAATATGACCTTCATTTTTACAGATGTGGCATTTAAGTTCATCGCCTGTTACAAATATATATATATGGAAAGTTTCATTATCGTAACTTATTAATAAGGTGTGTCCGGTACGTGCACGTCTTTATCGTCATGAATATAAATTAGTCTTCTGAAGCTCAGCATGTGAGTATATTCTTCATCCTCATTAACTCTTAGGCGTATTGTTATTAAGGGTGAAATCGGCGTGTGTGTAATGCCGTTAGTGAGCAAGGCGTCAAGAATTATTTTGTCTGGAATGGCAGGTATGGAGATTTGATAAGATTAGTTTTCTTGATGGTTTAGCGAACTTGACGGCTGCTATAAATTTTGATTTTTTAAATTTATACCTTTGTGCGTGCAGATAAATGCATTAAGTGTTTCTACAGAATCGAATTAGATACAAATACGAGTTTTCGAGATTCTTGAAGCGGACAACATTTTTTTCGGACCAATTATGTACTCCTGTAATTGGTTATTTTCGATAGCGGAGAAAGTTAGAGCTTGATTTTTTTTCGGTATCGGCTTTGCGACGTTAGAATATAATAAACGAGTAGTCGATGTGTACTTGGAAGAGGCATCGGTACTTTGTTCGATTACATTCGGTTGATTAATCAGTGTGTTGTCAGCACTGATAGACGATAGCGATTCGCGTGTATCGTTCATCGTAGCGCACCGGTTTTTCCAGTCGGCAGCCCGGTAGTAATGACGGCGATACGATTATCGATAAGAGAATAATTGTTACTCACCGATTAGAAGGAGAATATCTGTAAAGAGAAGAAAAGCGAACCAACAACGATGTTACGCGAAAACGAACACAGCGGAACACGTGTACTCACTCAATTTACGGGATTATTTCAAGCACTTTTTCTAGAAAGGTGAAAACCTGCCGATACCAATACTTCGTAACCGGGACAATTAAGCAAAGCGTACAGAAATCTCTTATGTGCGAAAATAGGCGCAATTAAATAGCGAGAGTATAGAACAATTTTTTTCCGCTTTTTAATTTCTTAACATTTAAAAATTACAAATAAAAAAAAAAAAAAATACAAAAAAGGCTACCTACTTTTACGCTTTGTTAGCTTTACTAATTAAAAAACTACAGTCGCTTTATGAAAACTTCTTATTTTAGGAAGAGTAGTGTAGATTTAGCTTTATTCCGGCGGGAATAATTATAGATAGCCGTTTTGCTTGTTGCGTTAAGGCACTTTGTCTTTTTTTCTCTTTGTCTTACAAAAAATATTAATTACTCTACGAGAACTTTGTTGTTTTACTTTTTCGTGCTAATTCTCGGCTGTTAAATAGTCCTCCAGTATGAAGTTAACACGTTCAGGATAATTTTGATGCACATCGTGATTTCCTTCGACCATGACTATTCGACAGTTCTTTCTTTGACTGTTGAATTCGTGTATGTCTTTCAGATAGGTATTGTATCGTTGCATGTTTTGGTCGGCTAAAATGTACAGTGTGCAGCAGCTTATATTACCAACAATCTGCGTTTGTTGTTGGAACGTAAATATCGGCACCGGCTGATTCTTTAGCCTTTGATCGGACGTGAATCTGAAACCACTTCCGGACGGACAAATGCATCGCTCTATTAGGTTCTTGGCGGCTCGGTCGGTCAGCGTGGAAGGTCGATTTTTCGTTAACTTTTCCAAAGCTTGTTTGTAAGAGTAAACTGGCACCTTGCCAGATTCTAACTTTTTTTCCAAAGCCAACTGGAAATCAAGCCCGTTCCGCAGATGGCTTAACGTATCTGAAAGTAAAACCTGTCTCGGTCCCATCGTATCCAACACTATTAGTTTACTTACATACTCCGGATATATTCCGGCGAAATAAGTGCCTAATTGTCCGCCGAAGCTGTGTCCAATATAGGTAAATTTACTCCAGCCGAGGTAATCGACTACACGTTTTATCGATTGTACGAAATTAACGAATTCTATCGGTAGGCCGCTCGGAAAGTGCGAAGAGAATCCATGGCTAGGTAAATCAACAGCGACGATATCATAGTCACCTTGCAGTGTTCGAATTATCGGATTGAAGGAACCGCAGTTATCCTGTATGCCGTGAATCATCAATAGGCGACTGTCTGGTGATGACGAACTAGTTTCGCTAACAATATCAGCGCTCCAACGTTTCCCTGAAAAACCATCATATATTATTTTCCCCCCGTTAATGTAAAGTAAAATAAAGGGACAAAATTGCACGCGCGAGGTGAAAATAATTAATTATGATCGATGCTGTTTTAATGCAGAACTCGATTGTGAGAAATATGACGAAGCGGAAACGGTGTTTATAGATAAATTATTGTCTAGATGTCTTGCTTTGTCGATATAACTGCATAGTACTCCCCTGACCACAGGCGCCGCCTTCGGGGCTTGACAATGAAAAGCGGTCGTTAAGAGGAAGCACCTACTCGACCCAGAGCATCCATCAATTCATTGTATGTCTGCATGACTAGGAACCCGTAACGTACGAATTAAATGAAAACTGAAAAGGATCATGAATGAAAGAACGTAATATCTGATTCCAGACCAATTGATTAATGTGTACTGGTAAAGTGTTGAATAATTTTACTAGTTTATGAATAAAACCAATTCTTCGGAAATGATATAGCTGATAACCGAATACCAGATGACTAATTGAACCCTCTCGTCCATAATACCATATTCACATATCTTTGAGCTAACTATATTAAATTTATTTAAAACTTACGAAGTAAGTATACGCTCTGTTCTCAATTCATTGTATTTAATACATTAGTCAATATTGATATGTTATCTGAAGTCTATATTAATACTTAAATTCTCACAATAATACTCTAATTTCCATTTAGCGTTATATTTTAGTACATTCTTGACTTTTTTCCAGAAGTATTTAATTCTATTTATTTTTTCCGCATCATCCGATACAAAGTTTACCATTTTATCCATCGTGTAATTTCTTTCAATCCCATTGTGTCCATGTATTCATTTAAATAATAATAATGTCACCATTGTTTTCTTAAATTTTCTCAAGGATTTTAGTGATGTTCCACAATATCGTATATTATATTTCTGAGCTCCATTATCGATTATCTGAATTACTGAGAATGAATCGGTTAACATAATTATTTTGATACTAATTTTTTTTTCACATAACAAAACCTTGAATATAACTATTAACGCAGTCATACATGTGGAATGCACCCGAAGAATTTTAAATGTTCTCTTAATGTTAAGGGCTCGATTATAAAAAATAACAATGGAGTTTCATTATATCCACAGATGCATATATACAAGGTCTGACAATTAAGGATTTTTTTCCGCGCTTGTGGTAACACTGCGACCTCGACATTTCTACACGACAGTCTGGCATCCCTCCCCTATAATTAGACGTGTTTGCGGCCCTCATGCGATCGTTACAAGTATATCAATGGTGCTCGTCACGAAAATGGAGAAGCGAAACTTCAAGCAACTGCGTTAAACTGGGCGATTCGACGACCGAAACGTACGGTAAATTGCTAAAAGTGTATGGTAGTGGCTGTATGAGTTGTGCGGAAATGTTTCGTTGTCATAAAGAATTTAAAGAATTTAAAGAGAGAGTGTAGAGGACAAGACGCAAAGTGGGAGACCGGTGGTAGTGTGGACTGACGCGACTGCACAGCGCGTGCACACCCTAATCCATCAGGATCGTCGTTTAACGGTTCGAATGTTAGCGGACAAACCAAATATCAACCGCGAAACCGCTGGACAGACTTTAAACTGTGATTTTGCGATGAAAAAGCTGTGCACGAAGATGGTACCGAAGAATCTTTCTGAAGAGCAAAAACACCATCGAATGTTAATCGCGCAAGATTGTTCGGAACAGATAGAAAACGATTCTATGCTGCTCGACCGCGTTATTACGGATGACGAAAGCTGGCTTTTTCAATATGACATCCAGGTGAAGCGCCAAAATCAACAGTGGCTGTTTCCAGATGTCCCGAGACCGAAAAAGCATCGGTAAGTCATAAGTAGAGGCCAAGATCATCTGATTTTTTGACAGCCGCGGGGTGGTTCATAAGCAGTTCGTTCCAGCTGGGCAGATGCTAATCATGTCTACTACCGTGATGTACTAGAAAGACTTCGAAAAAGGATTAACAGAGTGCGTTCAGACATCGCGAAAACGTGGATTCTTCATCATGACAATGCGCCTTGCCACAGCGCGTCAGTGTTACTGATTTTTTAATATCTAAAGGGACTGCAGTGTTGCCGCAGCTCCTGCATTCGCCCGATCTGTCGCCATGTGACTTTTTTCTATTCCCCAAGGTCAAAGAAGTGGTAAAAAGTACGCATTTTGAATCCGCTAACGACATCTAAGAGGCCATGACGACGATTTTTATAGTTGTCAGTCTCATTAATTAATTGTCAGATCTCGTATATATACATTTCTATCCACTTTTTCAATAGCTCAATTTCTCAACTTAAACTTGTAATTATTTTTATCACGTTATACATAAGGTGTACTTTATTTTTACTTTCCTGAACTGCGCCTTGCGTTCCTTTGCACGGGTTAAAAAATTATTCGCTTTTATCTTTTCTGCAACCCCATTTTATTTCTCCGGAGTCTTTTATATTCTGTTGACTGGCCCATACCACACTGCTTAAGCTTTCTTGTTTTCATTACTTTTTTTGTAATTTCCTCCGTTATACACATTTTTGTCCTATCCTCCTACTTTTTTCCTGTCTCTTCAACCACATCTTTGCAGTATGCAGCATATTTTTCTTCAACGTTGTACAGTAGGTTTTTGTATATTTTACTCTTAGCATTTGCATGATATACAGTGTTTAGTAATAATTATGCTGATAATCTTCTTTAGCAACAACATTAATTATATCGCACATTTCCATGTTTGAAAAACTACTGTTGTAAATTTATTAACACTGATATTGAGTATTTTTAAGGTTTGCAATGCAGGCAAACTGCGCTGAGCAATGATGTGGTCATTAGTTTCTTTTAAATAGGACGCCGAAAGCTCAACATTTTTGAAAAAAATATCTTTGTGATATATCGTTAGAAAGATTGCTTTTTGTCGAAAACGAAACCGTATTTCATTCTCTTAAGGAAATTTTCAAAGATAGCGTTAATTTCAAAGAATTGGCTCTCCTACTCTCATTAGTGCCATTGAGCTTAGTACATTGTGAACCTTAACTTCACAATTCCCAACGTCTTGTTATAAGGGTATGAGACTTATTTTACTTTACCCTCTTTGCAGCGAGAAAAATCACATTCCCTTTCTTTGAATTTAGTATTATGTGAATATAAATATTATGGTTATCGTTAACTTAACATACGGAATCCTCAGCGCATGAAACATCATGCTAGACTGAACTTGTTTTATGTTATTTGGCGATTGGATTATAAAAAAATATTTTGTTTTCAGAAAATTAAGTTATCCTAAATTGTTACATTTCCAGTGAGACACTACTTACGGTCTAATATTTTACTGTATACGTTTAGTAATTCATATTTAAGTTATTTTAAATGGTTCATATATGCATATTTTTTTAAGAATTTATGCGAACAGATATAAAAAAAACTTTAATTTCAACAGCGGTAGAACAGTGATGAATTCAGGAATCTGTTTCCGGGAGGGTAATTTATGTTTTTGGGGGGCAGAGGTTTTTTTATATTTTTACTGAGAAAATTTTTTGGGATATTCGTGAATAAAACTAAATAAGTAAAAAATGATTTATTATGCAATTTGAAATAATGAAAAAGCAAGTGTGAACAATAAATTTCAAGTAAAATAACCGATTATAAACAATGTTTTTTCAATTGGTTTTAAAATTATTAATTCTAATTGTAGCATTAAAGAACATATTGTAAAAGCATTCTAACGGGTTCATTATCCTTTTATAATAAACGAATACGTCGTGGTTTCAGCTATTTTAAATTGACTTTTCCTTTTCTTTTTTTTTTACCCTTCTTGGGTTTGCTACCAGAGAGCACTAGACCACAAAAAATCGAAGAGATGCATGAAACAGAATTGAAACTATGATTTTTATTTTATGGACAATGGAATTAAGGAATACTTTTAGAACAGGAACAACTGAGAGAATAGGCAGAGAAAGAACATAGAAGGCATTGAAAGAGGCAAGAAGACGAAGCTTTAAAAGTTGATAATAAAGTAACTCACGCTCGCGAGATAAACCAGAACACTCGAAGAACACGTGATTCGTGTCACAAACATACTGGGAACCTTCAGGATCCAATGGACAAAAGAGAGATGCAGTCAAGGAAAAGCGATTTAGAGAAGAAGGAAGGAGACTATGCAAGAAACGGAGGCGATATAGTTTAGTAATTGTGGACCGACGCAAACTGTGGAAATCATAAGAACCAAGGACGAGAAGAAGGAACAGGATTAATCAAGAGATAAAAGAAATTAGGATTAGCGTAAAGAGAAACATAAGCAGAGTGCCTAAGATGGTAGGATTTAGCTGGAAGAAAAATGTTGTGTGCTGGAACCCTACTAATAAAATTTCCATTGGAAGCAGCAGCTTTAGCAAGGAGGTCGCTACATTTCCATCAATGCCTGAATGTCCGGGAATCCAAAGAAAGTCAACTTGGGTAGACGTCGATGAGGATAGATCACGGAGAAGAGAACGAATAGAACGGATGATAGCATCAGTGGAAGGAGAAAGGGAAGGTGGAGATAACGCTCGAAGAACACGTAAAGACTCAGAAACAATAACAAATTTGGTAGGACTTGCAAAAGAGGAAATATAAATAATGGCTTGTAAGATGGCAACAGATTCAGCAGTAAAGATAGAACAAAAGGACGGAAGTCTAAAGGACTGAGAATAATTGAACTGAGGGTATAAGAATGAGCCCCGGACTCCGATCGAGCTCTTTGATCCGTCACTAAAAATTAAAGAGCGACCACGGAATAGAGAATTTATTGTATTATTAAATTCCACAACTTCATTTGGAAATGAAAAACAAGAAAAAAGCAATAGAGACCGAAATGAAGTTGTAGATTATGTTGCTTTAAAAAAAAAGAGAGAATAAATGAAAACTGAAAAGAGAAACCTTTTTAATACAATTTATTGATATTAATGATAAACGGATCGATGTGAAACTTGAGAGTTTCCATTGACAAAAAATACGAACTGCAGCTAATATTTTTTTTCAGCTCGTCAGTATTTTACATCTTTCACACATTTGCAATAAAAGAATATCAGTTTTTTCATAAAATACACAAGCAAACGCCGAAGTCAAATTTAAAAAGATCATTTTTTTTTTTATTGTTATTTTATGAAGTTTCACTTTTTTGTCAAAAAGAAATTTCGTAATTTTGAAATTTAAAAATATACGACTAATTGAACCATTTCAAACTGTTTTGGCAACAACTTTCGACAGAATGGTAAATAAAGCGAATAAAAAGAATTTTATTAATATTAAATTGCTGCATTCTTTTAAACAGCTTGTATTAAGTTCTGGGGGGTATTGCTCCCCCAAAAGCCACACTGCATGTAGAATTATAATTCTTAAACAACATTAACTTTTTGGGATCGGCGCAAAATTCAAATTCCAACAATATTTTTTAAATCCGCATTAAATATTCCCAATTTTTCTAACTCTTAGCTTATAAAAAACGAGTAATTGTGTCGTTATACTCATATTAAACTGTTTCTAAATATTCTAGTAGTTTGGATTTGGTGCCGACGACCCTAAGAAGTATTAAAGTTATTTAAGAATTATAATATTCTTATGTGTATTACTCTGAATAAATTATTTTTTACTTTTTAATGCGTTTTTATTAAATTTTTAGAGCAAATCTTGAAATCACTATTTTTTTTTTAAAGCAATTTCATTTCAAAATTTTTAGTGAGTGATAATACAAATTAATCAACCCAAAAAGAATGCTACTTTCGGTAATGGGTGTGAAGCTGGGTAATGGTTCAGGCATAATGAGTAGTCATCAAATAACGTTAAAAAGGGGTATTTTTAGAGATATACTTTCTTTGCTTAACACAACCAAACAAAATTAGTCAAAAAATTTTCCTTCAAATGTAGCGAAAAGTACATCTACATTGCAGTAAAAATAAATAATGTAAACCTCTTTTTTAAGTGGTAACCACGCATACAATTATATTCATACATCTTGTATGATAAAATATCATTGATTGCAAATATAGGAAATGTTTAAAAGTATCACAATATTATCTGCGAGTATACATCAACAGATTTCATTTATTTAAATCAAACCGTACGACTTTCTCTGTATGTGCTTACATGCATATAAAAGTTTGAAGAAAATAAAATTTCATTATTTCCGAGGATAAGAAAGAGTAAATACCCTCGATCACTGAAAAGGATTAAATTTGAGACTTCAATTTCAAATTTTAATAAACATTTTCGTAGCACGTACAAAAATTTTACATTTTATAAATCGCATCGCTTGAATAAACTGTTATACATCGGAGGAGCAGTAAAGGTCGATTTTACGCGTGAAAGGAAACAATATTTGCAGAGGTTGATGAAACATGTGTCTTAATACTTGGGGTACAAATTTTGAAGGAAATTTTTGTACCTTGTTTCGTTCCAACATTTTCATTTTTACATTTTTTAAATTTTCAAATATATAAATATTTTGAAATCCACGGAAGCATCGATGAGAAGTTTTTGTCATTATGGAGAGACCTGCAGAAAACTATCAACATTGCACATGTGTGCGGAGTATGTGGGAGTATGTATGCTTGAAACTTACAAAACAGTTAATAAGAAACTACCGTTGAATCACGATGCCAGGTACAGATCCAGTTGTAGAACGAGAATGAACAAGATAGAAATATTTTTTTTAAATTAATCTATGTAACCCTCTTTTTCCGTCCCGCTGTATGTTTCCAAAATTCAGACAATGCATATTCAAAATGAATCTAAATATATTATCACGGTAGAAAAAATTAATGTATCTCTTCTCTTCGCTTTTTCCTTTTACTGTTAATTTGTGATGTTTTTTCCGATTACGCACAATTTTTTAAGTATCTGTTATTGCATGCACCTCTCGCTTCACGATTCTTTTCGTACATTTTTATGGACTTTTTGAATTGAAATTGTGTATTTCAATAAAATTTAAAACTGTGTTATCCTGTCCCTCTTTTTTTTTTCTTCTTCTTTCTACAGATAATCAGTGTTAACTAAATTATTTTCTCATAACCATTTTTAGTATCATTACTGACAACTCTGGCAATTGTAAAATATTTTTTATTTATTATCTGACTGCGCAAAAAGTGGTAATTTTTCAATTTTAATGAAACATATAAAATACAAAATTACAAAAATATAATGTACAGTTACAACTTTATGTTGATTTTTCGTGGCCCGGGGCCAAAATATGATTGAGACCTCTTAAAATAAAAAAAAATATTTTTTACTGAAAAGATATTATATATTTTTCAAAACCCACTAACCCAGTATTTCTTCAAATAAATAAATAATAATATTAATGAAAAAAATTAAAAAATAAAATACTCCCTTCAATCCTTTTTTTTGTGGAGTTACTCCATGGCTGGACTGTTTTGTTTTCCGTGCTAGTTATTTCGTTCAGTTGGTTCAAAATCAAGTACACCAAAGTTTATTATGGAAGGTAGCGGTTATAACGATAATTGGAGAAAATTGTGCGAAAAAGTTCAAAGCCACGAAAGTAACTCCCAGCAGCACATTAATAATTATCTATTGTAGAAAGATCGAAAGAATGATCTCGTAACTGCATCAGAGATATAAAGCTCTTGAAAAAAATATTTTACCTAGCTTGATTGATGTTACACTTTTCTTAGCTGAGAATAATTTACCGTTTCGAGGCGAAAAATGTACTATTGAACTCGAAAATTGTGGTTTAGTTTTATCAACGGTGAAATTTATTAGTAAACATGAGTCTAATTTAAAAGTTCATTTGGATTCTGCGTCAGAAAGTAGTTTCTGACTAAAAACGTAGGGATAAGAGGATTTTAACTTTGTAGGTTTTGGGCCCTGGGGCAATTTGTCCCAATTGTCCTCCCCTTGTGGCGGGCCTGATTATTAGTATACATTCTCGATATGATTATAGGTACGTTTATAGAAACGTGAACCTATATTTACCTTCTAAATTAACACAAAAATGAAAACAACATTATACGGAACACGAAAAAGCTCTACACGGAACCAGTTAAATCGTATTTTCACAGAATAATTTATTTTTAATGTAATACAAACGTTCTTTATAAGTAGGAATAGTCATTATGCTAATGCGAGTTTTTAGACAAAAAATATTTTTTTTGCAATAATTAACATTTTTTTGTAAGTTTTTTCAGCAATACTACAAAAACAATAACGCAATAGGAAATAATTTGTTTTTGACGTTTTCGTCTACTTACAGAATAAAAGATAGAATTAAAAATATAAAACGATAAATTATGTAAATCAGTGATTTTTCAGATTACATATTGGCCATCTTATAAATATAAAATTAAATATCGACTTGTTATATTTACGAGTATAATAAATTGTTACGTTTGTTTACATTACAAATAGTTTGTTTTGTTCCTTATCGCACCATGAATATGAAGTTGTGCTCCGATACGTGCCGATGTTTATAATATTTTTAATATTTATTATTTAATTAATATATTTTTGTGTTAAATACTGTTGTTTTTGTTACTCAAGATATATATATATAATGACATAAAGGGCGTATGATTTCAATTTAAACTTAAGTAAATTCGATTTATAATGCGCATCATAAATCGAATTTATTTTTAAAATAAGAAAATATTAGCTTGCCGACCACAATATTACTAAAACAAATCGTAATAAATGTTTTTTTAAATGTTTCATTCAAACTGAAATATCACATTGTCATTCTGTAAACATTTAGTAGTGCTACTAGGAGGTAGCAATTGATGTAATATTTGGCACGTAGACGAAATAACCCGGTAAACTTGGTATTACCTATTCTGTTGCATCATCATTCGGCTATAAAAATTTATTTTCAGAAAATTATTAGAAAAAAAGAGAAGAAAAAAAGCAAATAGGCTACTTTTCGATATGAACTTCCAACAAAGTTAAGGTCGATATAATTAACGTGGTATTGCATTGCGTGATATAACGATAAAATTATATTACAGAATATTAAACGGTGGTAATAAGAACGATTTACCGCCTTAGCAAAATTTGTACAGCGACAGTACATTTGCTTATGCGGTACTAATCAAGGAAAATAATAAATTACGGTATTTTTATATTAGAAATAGAAATCTAAAAAGAATTTTTAAATTTATTTAATCTATTATCCGTACAAATTACTGTATTTATATTTTCTTTTTTATTTATAAACGAACAAAACCATATAAAAAATATGATTAAATTACCAGTCCCGTTTTTTTCGGTATGTTATTTCCTTATCCTATTTATTAGATTATTGTTAAATTAATAGTATTTAAATAACATCTATAAGTTATAAACAAGATTCATATAGGTAAGTTGTGTTTTTTTAAAAATTTTATGAACAAATTGAAAGACTGTACATAAAGTTTTTCGTCTGCATTTTAATTGTTTACACAATATTGTCCCAATGTTTTTTACAATTCTTCCAATAGGAGATATGGTTTTTTGTTTTTTACTTTTTTATTGGGCTTGTCAGTTACGGACGATTACCCATCAAGAAGGAAGAACGTAGGACAAAACGAAAACTGAGGACACTAAGAAAGTTATTCGGAGAAGAAGGAGACGGCCAGAACTACTATGGGAGAGATAGCAAGGGTGTCAAAAAAGATCGGTACTAGAACCCGTGCAATTAGCAGTTCGATGGGATGGGTTAGAAATAGAAACATTTTATTTTGTTTTCAAAGAATTGATCTGTAATTATATATATTCTAAGTAATTCAAAAAATACATACACACTATACACAATGTAAACAATGTGTAGTGCACAGTGTATCGCTAAGTGTATGAATGCACAACGTCTGGTTACCGCTGCGACCCCTGCAGCATACGATACAATATCGTGTGAATTTCATCTCTTTTTACCTTCTTTATGAAAACGTCAATTTACTGTGCAACCTATTTCTCAGTGATGAAATCAAAAAGTTTTATCGTAATATTTCGAAAGGGAAAGACATAAAGAAGTTACGGATTCTTTAAAAGCCAGTTATATTTTATTTCAAACAGATATGGTTAATAATACAAAACAAGTTCAGTCAAGCATGAGGTTTCATGTGCTGAGGATTCCGTTTGTAAGTTAACCATGAATATAATTATTTAGTATGTAAGAAAATTTGTTTGAATAAACTTCCATTTTTATTTTATTATTTTAATTTAATATCTTAATAAATTTCAGAGATCTTTTCTAATAATAATTTAAAATAGTAAACCAAAATACTAATTTGAGTCAAAGGCTTATTAATTTTAAGTGCAATGTAATGGTTATGAAGAACAAATATATATGTAAAATATTTAATTAAATCATTTTTTTATTTATTTAATTTTTATTTGTTTTTTAAATTATTGGTTTAGATTTAATAATACTAATATTAAGGTTTTTTATGATTTTTTAAAATGTATGATTTCATTATTCCCTACACCTATCTTTCTTGAATAGCCGATCGTTAAAGACACTTAATAAATATATAAACGAAAATACGCAAAAAAGATTAATTAGAAATAATATGCGGCTGCTAGAATGTTGGTATTCTCTGCTGACAGGCTGGTGTACGTTGGTGATTACATCCTGGATTCTCGGTGAACAGGAGGGGCAGACACGGTAATCGAAATTATAGTTTACGAATTTTGTAAATGTCACTAATTTGAAAACCGAATTTCGGGGCGATTTGGTTACTAACACCTTGTTGGATCAAACTTCTTTCAGTTGCGAGACGAACTGGTTATTTTACTAAAAAAGGTCGATATAGTTCCGCGATGTGACAAAGACTGTCGTTCTACTTAGATAATTTTTCAACAGTTCGGTTTTTTCTTTCGACTATCTCAATACGTTAGACCATTATTAAACATTTTTTGTTATTTATTTACTAGCATAGTGCGTTAAATTGTTTAACAAATCGAAATACTATTCGAATCTGTTTTTTATCAGACGGACGTATCGCCTAAACAATGATGCGCTGAATCCGTTCCTTTTATTACAGTTTATAACAACACTAGCCGTAATGAAAATAACCAAACCGAAACTTGCGATCCCGTTCAGTTTCTTAGCCCTCGTACTGACACTACTAACGCAAATTAGAACGATCCGAACCAAATTCTAAAAACCGCTGCAGTCTTGTACTCCGATAAAGCCAAAAGAATAACAAACTCGTTTATTCCTTGCATTCCAGAAACCTATTTAAAACAAAACCAACATTTAAAACTAAAAAAACTATAAAGTTTTGGAATCAAATTCGGTGCTTGCTGGTTGTGCGCATGGGGGAGTAATATTAGCCGTTCGTGCGGATATTAACTTTCAACAGATAATGTTACCATTCGATATTCAACCAGTAACAGTCGAAATTCGTACGCGAGCTCCACCTTCAATCTGTACCATATATCTTCCCTCAAATCAACAAGTAAAACCAGAAGATATACAAAAATTGCTTCGCCTCAAGGGGAGCTTCTAAACATAATTCGGAACCGTATTTTGAAACTTTTAAAGTTGCCAAAAAGTTCTCACAGTTCCTTTCCTCTAGCGCCGCGAGTATTACAGCTAAAAATGTTGAACACGGTTAAACATATGAACTTCGACCATATATTTCTCAAGTTTGGAACATCAAGGTTTGAAAGTTTCGTTAAGGAAATAACTTATGGTTTCGTTCTCGACAAATAACGATCTTTCCATCGATATATCACATGACTGGAAAAAAAATATTATTTTTGAAACTTTCTAGCTTTCGGCGATAAGGGTCCGATTTTAGAGTTGGAAACCCAGATGTTCCAAAGTAAAGAAATAAACAGGGACATGCATTTTTTAACCTTGTTCAAAATCTTGAGCTACAATAACTAAACTACAAGCGGGGCTACACGTCATTTTTCACGATTTTTTGAACTTTTAATAAACTTCCAACGTTTCGTTAAGAAAATTAAATACGGGTCTGTTCTCGCAAAAAAAAACACTCTTTCCAATAATGATACATTTGAAAAATTTATTTTTTTACAAAATTTCGAGCTTTCAAAACTGCAAGGCACTAATTTTAAAGTTGAAAACCTAGATATTCCAAAACAGAGAAATAAATGTGAATGTCCATATTTTATACTTTCCTCAAAATTTTTAGCTATAATACTCGCGTCACAAATCAGTTCCCACGCTTTTTCGAACTTATCGGCAACTTTGAAAGTTCCGCTAAGAAAATGAAATACGATTTCGTTCCCGACAGATAGCGATCCTTCTAACGGTATATAACATGCCCGGGGGGAAAATCCCCCCCCGACCAATTTCGAACTTTTGACGCCCCAAGGTTCTAATTTTAAAGCTGGAAATCTGGATGTTCCAAACTAGAGAATTATACGGGGCTGCGTATATTTTTAACCGCGTTCAAAATTTTTAGCTATAATATTTGCGGCGCTAGGGAGAAACAGACACGTAAATTTTCACGCTTTTTTTAACTTTTCGGCAACATTGAAACTTTCGTTAAGAAAATGAAATACGGGTTCGTTCCCGGCAGATAACGATCTTTCTAACGATATATCACAAGCCAAGGAAAAACATTTTTTCCCCTAAAATTTTGAGCTTTCGATAACATAGGAGTCTAATTTTAAAGCGATATTTCAAACCAGAGAAATGCACGTAGAGTTGCATATTTTCTACCTTGTTCCAAATTTATAGCTATAATACTCGCGTCGCAAAGAGGGAGCTACAAATTAAAGCTCGCGCTTTTTTAAACTTTTTGCAACTTTGAAAGTTTCGTTAAGAAAATGAAATGCGGTTCCGTTCTCGACAAATAGCGATCTTTCTAATAATATATCACAAGCCCGGAAAAAAAAATATTTTTAAAATTTCGAGCTTTCGGCGCCTTGAGGGTCTCATTTTACAATCACCATTATGTTGTTCTATTGCTGTGCCTCACAATATCACACGTATCGAATATTTTTGTAACTGCAGCCCCCGCTTTTATTTTTCAGAATTGACTTTTTACTATGTATTTCAATAAAAAACAATAAATCTAGAATTGTATTTTTTTTGCTTAATTTTATTCAATATCTTGATTGCATTTATAGAAATTCAACATAGTTTGCCTTCTTTTTAATCACAGTTAAGGGTCCGATTTTAAAATTGGAGACCCAAATGTTTCAAAGTAAAGAAATACACAAAGATGCGCATTTTTTTAACCATGTTCAAAATTCTTAGCTATAAAGCTGAGCCACAAGCAGGGGATACACGTCGTTTTTTGTGCTTTTTTAAACTTTTAGTAAACTTCCAATGATTCGTTAAGAAAATCAAATACCGAGTTTGCTCCCGACAAATAGCGCTCCTTCCACCAGTATATCATATGCCCGGAAAAAAATATATTTTTTCCCAAAAGTTCGAGCTTTCGAAGCTACCCCCGGGGTTAATTTTAAAGTAGGAAACCTGCATGTTGCATAATATTGTATTGCCATCTATAACAAGCATTTTTGTAGAAAAACATTTTTTTAATTCTTCGATAAGTAGGTGAAAAATCGTTCGCAAGATTCCCCCCCCACAGACAGAATGACAAAGCGAGTTAAATAAAAGCCCATAAAAAGCGCCATAAAGAGCAAGAAGTCAAAGCCCCAGCAAACTGGAGCACAGAGCAGAAACTTCCGCAGAAAGAGATTATACTCCGCACGAAAGTGGAGCGGCACGTTCGTGCAAACCCCAATCTTGATCATTCTTGAGTACCGATAGCGCAGCGCACTACCAATATACAAACCACTAGTAAAATTGTAATCTGCAAACGTACACTCGTCGAGGGGCGCGTAATTACGATACACAAATCGCAGGGCGGTACCTACAATACCATTGTTTACGAGTATACTAAGTGGTGATCTTAACTTGAATTTACGAAGGTAGCAGGGTCCCACGTTTATGGAATTTATGCACGTAGAATTCGAATTCGAACTGAAGAGTGAACCAACCATCCACATCACGCAATTCCACTTTTGACATTTTTATGTCTTTGCTCTGGCACATAAACTCGAAAAGCGTAACGAAATAGAGCGTCACGGAAAAGCGTTACGAAAATTTCATGTCTTTACTTTGATACGATTGATTACTAATATTTTCATGTCTTTACTTTGGCACATAAACTCGGTTTCAGCTTCTCTTCTTAAGAGGTTGGTGGCTCTTCAGAATTTTGAATTGAGGCTTATATTAGGTAACCTTAGATCTTGCCCTGTAGTTTGCTTCTAAATGAAGACGACAGTGCCACGGTTACATATTAGAAGAATAGCTTTAGCTGATGAATTTTTAATTAAATAATGTAACCTTTTAATCACTCGCTAATAGTTAATACTATGGATCTGCACAAAAAAGTGGATATGATTCCCGTTTTTCCTTCCATGTACATTAATATTCCGTATGACATCTACTTAATCAATATTGATATTAATATACACTCCTTTCAAGAATTATTAAGTAAACTTAATTTACCTCCCCATGCAATTAACTATCATTTCTTAAGTATTATGGAATCTCATATCCCCATTATCTACAGATCTTCAGGGACGATGCCAAATTTCCCGATACCAATCAAGATGTCCATCACGAATAAGGTTTAGGTTGCTTCCTGGGTTTCGGTATTTACGTGGGAGCGCTTGGCTATTGAAAAGGCCTGTGAATATATTTTAAATGTACCCCATTCCAATGAGAATTTTGTTGTATGCTCGGATAGCCTTAGATCCCTTCTGACTATTAATAATTGCCATTTTAATTATGAAAGTCACCCTATAGAATTGGAAATCAGGATTGAATGTTTGAATATCGCACAGCTTGGTAGAATTATTAAGTTTTGCTGATTGCCTGGGCACTGCGGTATTCTCATTAATGATAGTGTTGATGCGGTAGCTAAAAGCGCCTAGTATGTATATCTGGAGATCGGTTTCCTTATATCCCATCTGCTGACTTAATGGAGAAAATTAAAAGGAATAATAGAGCGGACTGGCGAGCTTTTATCGATTCTTGTCCCGGTATAGGTACAACATAAACGGTTATTCTACCATCTTTGCCCTCTTTACCCTGTCCACATCTCACCTTTTTCTTTATATATATATATATATATATATATACATATTTATATATTATCCAGCTGTCTACTTATTTATAGGATTTATTCAATGGCCATATGGTTTTTAGCCAGGTGAAAAAAAAAAAAAACACTCTACAACACTTTACCTCTTTTTATTTACATCGGAGTTCTCGTTCTCTTCTCATGCTGTACGTCATAAAAATTTGATGTCACAATCGAAAATTAATCTAAGTTTGCTGTCAATGATGCCGTAATTAATACTGTACTCCCTTGTTCCCTTTTCATTGTATGTTTTTAAAAAAATTCTACTCTTAAGAATACTATCATTTCCACCAAGTTTAGTGTTAGTAGTAAATTGTACAGTATGTTGAAAACATTGGATTCTTGTTATAACCATTAAATTAAAATAACTAATTAAGTGGTTAGCGCTATTTGTAAATAATGATCATTTGAAATATTGTTATTTTTGTTATATTCTTCACAAGTTTGAACTATGAAAATAACTTAATAAAGTAGTTTATTTTATGGACTTCTAAGGCAACTTAGGATCAATCATAAAGAATTTGAATCGGGTATATTACTTAATAATATTTAAGCAATAAAACAACGTATTTAACTAATTCATAAAGAAAGAATTATGTCCGTTTTAAAATTCTATGTATCTTTTTTCACATGTTTATGTAAGTTTTTTTGTTGGATATTGTTAAATTAATCTTTTTGCTGAAGCATAAAACGAATTAATCTATTTATTAAGCGAATTGGAAGCATATAGAAGTTTAATAATTCTCTTAATTAAAAAAGAATTACAAATTAAAAACTTGTCAATAGCTAGAACTTTTAAATATTATACATCATGAAAAATATAATTTTAAATGAATCAATAATAACCAAATTAATTAGGAACTAGTTTTCTTTCGATATTGTCAATTATTTTTATTCCTGACTGTATTATTTAAGTATTTAAAGTGAAATTTTGGTGCCTACTTTACTTGATTATGCAAAATATTTTAAAATATAAATCATTTAAATTATGAAACAATAAATTTGTAAATGTATATGTATTTTAGATTACAAATACACTGTAATCTTATAAAAAAATGAAGTATTTAAAAATAATTGTTGTAAATAAAATAATTTAAAAAAAAAATATATATATCTTTGTAAGTAAAATTCAAATAAAAAAATAAAACCGAAATAATGAAACTCGAATAGTTTCTACGCGATATATTCGAAAGTAGTCAATCCCAAAAATAATTTGTAAAGACCCTCGATGCGCGCCGGGTCACAAAACAAAATATCGATACGGAGAAACAAAAACAAGAACTCACGAAAATAACGAACAAATAATACCAAAAACGACTTTAACTAAACGTTCACACAATTTAATTTACAAAATAGAAAGCGGAAATATAGCACCACGTGCATACACATCTACGCGACCAAAAAAACACGCACAAAGGCCGACGCTAGATTCTCACACGCGCAACATCCGCAACTACCTGCAGTAGACTGCCTGACCCAAACAAAAAAAATCGCCATGCCGTCTAAACAAAGACCGACGCCATCCCTTAGAAAAATGGCTGATCGTTTAGTGGCGCTAGTGCACGAATTTAATAACTAAAAATAATACGGAACATATTTATATACGAGTAAAGAAAATAACGATATAAAAAAAATTAAAAAAAATTTTATCGACAACAATAATGTAACCATTCTCACTGCATCAACAATAATAATTAGTAAATGATACAAGCGCGGATAACATAAAATAAAAAAGATGCCCCTTTTCTAGACTAAACCACCTACATACTCAAAGGGAAAGACATATGGATATAAAATATTAAATATAGCGTGTAAAATATAAAGTATAAGGAACAAAACCAAAACATGTACAATAAAATATCAATAGTTAGTTTTGACCACTTAAATTATATTAAAAAAATATTTAATAAATATTATAAATTACTGTTTACAAATAAAATTAAGTGTATATTTTTTAGATCTAACCGATTTCTTTGTTTCCTGCTTTTGAAAATAATCTTTCTGATGTAACAGATATGGCTGGGATACATAAATATTTTAATCCAATATCAGCCAGTTGAGGTATTATAAGTTTCTGTTTTGCCCAGTATCTTATTGAACGAATTTCTTTATTTTCATAAGGCAGAGATAAATACGGTCGTAACTGAACAACATCATTACTTGCTGGGGTGTTGTATGTACTTGCATAAGCAATTTTGACATCGAAAAAAAATTCCGCAATCTTGAAACATAATTTTCATTTCACTTAATACAACTTCTAGAGCAGTTTTTGCATTTGATCCTGCGTCAAAAGCAGCCACTTTAAAATGTGGATCTAACAGTGCACATACACTAGGAATTTTATTCCTTTCGCACGTACCAAACCTGTTGTTAAATTAATCTATGATTTTATTTTTTAACTGCAGGGTTACTTTAGACGATCCCACTGCATCTTTTAAAAGTGTTTGTAAACCTCTGACCAATGAAATAACTTTAGATAAACTAACATATTTTTCGCATGATAATTCAATTTTAATGTAAATTATATTCCATTCATTCTAATTCAGTGATTCTGGTGGTTGGTTTAATACATCCAATGTAGGCGATAATGGTTCTTTAGTTGTAACCAACCTTTCTATCATGAGCAGTGTGGAATTCCATCTTGTAAGAATACCTTGTTTTAAATTTAAAATAGAGCATCCCATTTGTTGCTGCATGCTTCTTTATCTTTCCGTTGCTGTTGCGCTCGATTTAAAGTGTTCTATAATTTTGTGACATTTTTATAAAATTTCTTTTACATCTGTAACTTTTTTGACGGAATTTTTCGCAACTAAATTAATGACATGAGCGTTATATGTAAATGATGTATTTGCAAATGATCCTTACATGCTGACGTTTATGTTAGTTCCTCCATCACTTACTATTGTACATATTTTATTTCGTATACACCACTGTTCAAAGGTATTATTTAATACACATGCCATATTATGTGCAGTGTAGTTTGCATTTAATTTACATGTTTCCAAAACATATGAACATAATGTATTATTATGAATAAAATGAGCAGTAACTGTTATAAAAGACTGAACATTTATGAAACTCCAGATATCTGTAGTTAACGATACAAATTTTACTTCGTTTAGAGTATCTTGAACTATTTCTTTGATTGTTTTATAAAGATCCGAAAGAAAATTTCTAATAATTGTCCGACGACTCGGTAGTATACAGTATAGTTCTAATTCAGAAATTAGTTCTTTGAATCATTTGTCTTCTCTTCTGCAGACAAAGTTTGTAGCTGTTTGCAGATCATCTTTGTAATTAATAGATTTAACTTGTTCTTTTTCGATTCAGGTAACAGCGTAAGTTGACATTAAAGTTAATTGTCGCGATCTGTTCAACTGAATGCTTGATGTGAAACTTGAGATTGAATATTATCAGCACTAAAAGTTAGGGGAACAGTTTTAGATGTTGTTCTAATAATGGGAGAATTAGAACAAGATCCATAAGGATGAACAAACTCAACTGATTTGCTAACGTGAAAAGGATGTTTTCGTTTTAGTTGTTCTTTTAAATTTGTAGACTGCTGGTGCACTTTAAAATGTTTGAACATAAATTGCATTTTGCTCTATCACATGATTATTTTATAAGATGCATTCAAACTACAGATTTATGCTTTCGTTCCATTGCACTTTGAATCTACCTATCATAAAGAAATAATTCGCCAATTAATCGTTATCAATAAAGAACAAAGTTAAGATTTGTAAAACAGAGCTTAGAATAAATACTAAGAGAACAACTTATCCCTGATAGATTTGACTGACCTATGTACTTAAAACATTAAATTATATAATACAGGTAACAGATTGTTCTACATAATTAAGTAAAACAATTCTATTATTCCTTTTAAACTTTCTCTTTTTATTTAAAACAACTTTTTTCCTTTTTAAATAGTGATTTGTTCATAATATTTTCGATTTATGTACGATTTTTTTTTATTTTTAATCTTCTAATTGTTCTATAATTCTATAATAAATATAAGATTTTTTTTATTTTGCTTGTCCATTACGATTTATTTCCATAAATCACTGTGCGATATTAGACTGTGCATGATTCGTTTTGTTTTCACGTGTGTTGTGCGTTCGCACATTTCTATTGGAATATTTATATCGTAGTTTACGTCTCGTTTGGTTTCGCGAACGCCGTTCATTGATGTTAGTCTGCGCGACGTGTCGCATATTCGGTATCAGCTCTGCCTTCCCCCGCTGCAGAAGATATGATACATCCGCCGAAACTCCGTCTCGGCCACGAAAAAGCCAAATCCACTGATGAGGCTCCTGTTTCGCCTAAACAGAAATCTAATCAAACCCACACCCATTCCACCGCTCTTCGACTCCGTCAGCGATTATCAAGTACCGATGAACGTTTCTTCGCCACCGCCTTATACAAACCAAAATCATAATCAACAATCCGCTTTTTCTATCCAGAAAACCATTTTAGCTTCGACTGCAAACGGCAGTATCTCTGAAATACAATCAGCACATTCGGGTACATGCACACAAATGTCAGCAGGTAATAACTTTTCAAATAATAATAACTGCACCGTCGATTCAATCAATTCAACTCTACCTTATGTACTCTTGGTAATACATATGTAGTTGGAGGTGACTATAATGCTAAAAACGTGTACTGGGGGTCGAGGCTGACTACACCCAGAGGCAGAGAACTCAAGAAATCATTGAGGATTCTAACGGATGCAGCATTACAACGAGCGGATCGCCAACATACTGGCCTATCGACAGAGAAAAATATCCCGACTTACTAGATTTTTTCATAGTCAAGGGACTAGCTTCAAACTACATACTAACAGAATCAGAGTTTGGTCTTTCACCTGATCATTTCCCAGTGATTCTTATAATAAGTAATACTCAAAAAATGATACTTTCAATCAATATGTATCTTCCTTATCTCCTGTTGATAATGCGTACTAACTATGAGAAGCAACGTAAAAGTTTAAAGAGACCACAAAATTCAGTCCACCCTATTAGGAAATGTGATGGCAGCTGGGCTCAAAGCAGAAGAATTCGTTAAACACCTTGCCAACGTTTTTACTCCAAATCCTGCAGACGACACATTACCTACAAATGAAAACAACTTTTATGTCTATCTTCCTATCAAGCCAGTATCACCGGGGGAGATTAAGGCTGCAATTAAAACTATGAACCCCAAAAAAAGCGCCTGGTTACGATCTAATAACCGCTAAGGTCCTAAAGGAATCACCGCACGAACGGTTACTGCTACTAACACTAACATATATATTCAACGCTATGCTGAGATTAACCTACTATCCTGCACAGTTAAAATTTTCGCAAATAGTAGTAATACCGAAATATAATAAACCACCTACATATGTTACCTCATACAGGCCTATTTCAATAATACTAGTGATATCGAAATTATATGAAACCCTGTTATTAAAAAGAGTGCTTCCTTTAGTCACTTAATATCAAATAGTACCATTTCAGCAGTATGAATTTAGAACTTACATAGGGTGGTACAAAAAATTGAGTCTGACTTAGAAGAGAAAAGGATTTGCGATGCTGTATTTCCAGATGTAAGCCAAGCTTTTGACAAAGTATGGCACGACGGCTTATTGTATAAAATAAAAAAAAAAAAAAAAACGAAATCACTATTATGAGTTGTTTTCATCGTATCTGGATGAAAGGTACTACCAAATCAAGTATGGAGACGAAGTATCTAACTTATATCCAATTAAGTCAGGAATTCCACAGGGAAGTGTTTTGGGGCCGTTATTGTATCTTATTTTTACAGCAGATATACCAGTTGAAGACAATTCCTTAATGGCAACTTTTGCAGATGACACCGCAATATTGTGCTCTGATTTAAGCCAAACAAAAGCAAATAGTAAATTGCAAAGAGCAGTGAATAAAGTTATGTCACGGTACAAGAAATGGCGAATTAAAATAAATGAAAATAAATCAGCACATATCGTTATATGGAGCCAGAAAATATAAAAATCGATAACAAGATAGTGCTAATCAAAAAATACGTTAAATACCTAGGCTTGTACCTAGACAACACGGCGCAAGCACATTGATACAAAAATGGCTGGACTCAGAATCAAAATCAACAAACTACATTGGCTATTAGGAAAATAGTCCCAACCGTCCTTAAAAAATAAACTGCTATTATACAACCAACTAATCGCTCCGGTATGGAAGTATGGATGCGAATTGTGGGGCTGCAGTGCAAAGAGCAATATTATGAAGATTCAAAGGTACCAAAATATTACTCTAAGGTCAATCGTTGACGCCCCATGGTACGTAAGTAACAAAACCATACATGATGGCCTTTACATGGAGTATGTAGCTGAGGTTATCAAAAGAATGGCAATAAAACATCAGGAGCGGTTATATAATCACGCGAACTGGACTGCAACTGGCCAGCCGGACAATTCGCCACAAACGCAAGTGCGCAGACTAAAAAGAACAAAACTTTAGACCTGGTTTAGCAAAAAACAAAAAAAAAAAACACCTTTGTGAGAACCATTCAAACATAAGTTACTAATACAGGGACTAGTCACTGGACTACGAACCTTTCACGTCACAATCATTTGCCATACCAACTACTGATAGCCAATAGGCTAGGAATGGCTTCCAAAAAAGGAAAAAAATAAATCACTGTGCATTCCATCGATATATCATACGCCGAGAAAAAATATTATTTTCTAAAATTTCGGACGAAATAAATACCTCCAAATTATTCGACACTTAATTTATGCTTTCTAATAAAAGCTATACCCATTGCCAAATTCAATTACTAACCTGACGTACAAGTTTTTAAGTACTTTTCTAGTTATAAAATTTTAAATAATTCGGAAAATAATTAAAAACTGCTTCAGTACGTGCCATTAATTAAACGATTTCGTTAATCAATTAATTTTTTTTACAAACAATTCAAAAACGTACTCATAAGTGACGGAGATATTGTTTGTTTTATTGTTCGCTTTTTTTCATCTAACCAATTTTTTCGAATCTTAAATAGTTTTTTCAAAAATATTTAAAAAAATTAATTCGGAGAAACTAAAAAATACTAATAAGTTTCACGTGTACAAGTAGCGCTTTTAGCATCAACTTGAGAATATGCTATAAAGACTAAACACATGCATACACACTGATGGAGCAAAATCCATCGTAGTTGACGGCAGAATACCAGCAGCCTGCTCCTATCAAATCGAGAACTTGGTGCATGCGGTCTGATTAAATGATGTCTGTACATCCTTAGATGCAGAATTATGTGGAATCATGTAACATGGCAAGTAAAATTAAATAGACATCATTACCGGCGAGTACTGTTCACCACAGACTCACTGGCCTCTTTGCATCTAATATGCCGCCGAGATAATAAAAGCCCAGTAATTCAAAAAATTCAGGCTGATTTATATAAGCTGCACCGAAGGGGATGCGAAATGTCTTTCCTGTGGGGATTCCGAGTCATGTCGGAATACGTAAGAGCGAAGAAGTTGACCTCGTAGCACGTTCTGCAACATACTCACCGATGACAGAGATTCTGCCTTCCTCTCCGACACTATCCCATATATATCTATAAGCATGTGCAAATAAGAGTGGAGGTCTGATTAGATGACACAAAGAACTTCCCTAAGAAACATTAAACTAATCGCTGACTACTGGTAGCTTCCTGATGGCATAAGCAGGAAAGATGAGCAATACTCAATCGTCTCTGGACGGGACATACTGCTGCGTCAACTATCTTTATAGCAAAACAGCCGTCAGTATGTAGACTGCCAAAAGAACCAACTGTGATACATCTGATTTATAACTGCAAGAAGCTCGCGCAGCACCAAACAGCGCATAACATGGAGGTCCCTATGCAGAAGAAATTCTCTCCTACATTCCGGGCGCTATAGTCAAACCGGGTTACAGTTGTACGTGTAAAATTCACACAGTTCTCTGCGTTCCTTAATAGTCTGAACAGTTAAAGGCAGAACATAGAGACGTAATAAAATAAAAAAATAAATAAATACAAAACAAAGCATGTAGCTAAGACCCGAATGGATGAAACAAGTTTTCGATTTTTCTTTTAGTGACGTGGCGTATAACACCTCATATCTAGGTTATCTCGTGATACTACCCAGAAGTAACGGAACTTCATTTCTTTACTGGAATTCAGTAACTCAAGGCGCTATTTCATTCTTCCGAGAACCGATGCATTAATAACCTCGAGAGGCCATGGAATTTGCAGCACGCGCCAACATAAATATAATACCAAGTCTTCGTTGTACTTTTCCAACACGAAGTCCAGCATACATCTCTCGCAGCTGAGTAATACAACCAAAAAAAGCATGATATTTCAGCATTCTGATATGCAGTCGCTTAGTTCAACCCTAGTGAACATACTCTTCACTTTCAGGAGCACTATTCTCGATTCGCGATCGTACTTCTTTCTTTAATGTGGAACTATCATCAAGTATTGTATCTAGATATTTAATGGAGTGAACCTGATCCAGTTCATTTATTGCTACCGAGCACTGTGTAGGTTTCTTTTTAGGAAA
Organism: Icerya purchasi; assembly: GCA_039619475.1. NCBI lineage: Eukaryota > Metazoa > Arthropoda > Insecta > Hemiptera > Monophlebidae > Icerya > Icerya purchasi. The sequence goes on along the minus strand of CM077116.1, from coordinate 118,033,095 downwards.
CATTATAACCGCTGTTTTTGAGCTATTAATAGTAAGTCTAATAAAGGATTTGTTATGATCTACAAGTTTATTCACTCTAAAAATTATCCTGCAGATTTAATTTAAAAGAGGGTAATTTACAACCGCATTTATTAATTTTTTTTTATCGAGCTTCAGCTCGTCTTTTCTTTGCTTGCTAATCTAATTTATTTTTCGGAAAAATTATTTGAACAATTTTCGGATCAAACACTTTGAATTCTCGATTCCAAATAGTAAAATATGTCCACGATCGAGAAGCGCAACTTATTCGGTAACCACGGTCAATCGAAGATTGAAATATTCTTAAATGTTTTCCTTATTTTCGCATGTTTTCCATTTAGCCTATTCAGCACGACGTTTCACTCTAACGAAATGAAATACCTTAAACCTAGGTGCAGTACACCCGCAAAATACAGTTTAAGAAATATGTTTCTATTTTGACATTTTAAAGTTTCCAGTGAAATTTAACGTCAAATCACTGTTCCGCCAAATCCGTTTTAGGACAATGCTTAAATTCACGTCGAAAACATAGTATCACATGAGCTGTCAGGATGAAATTCATTAACCGACTAATTGTAAGTGATAGCAGAGTTTTATAACGGGCTCGGGCAATTGTATACGGTTTGATTGTTGTGACGCGTTTTTGACATTTTCTTATCTATTTCAAACTTTTATGCTTAGTCAAAAGTACTGCTCCTCTTTTGCTCCTTTTTTTTGTTTTTTTTTTTTTTTGAAAACGAGCCTTATTACTACTTACATTTCTCTAAATGTTATGTTATTTTATTTTTCAACTCCCGATTGACAACAGTTACACTGTGTTTTTAATCACACTTTATATTACGGTGTGCCATTCTCTTAAGCGTTTCTAGTACTGCAGTCATGCACATGATTCAACGTTCTTCGTGGCACACGCCAATATCTCACTAAATCGACTTGCATCTTTCACAAAATTAATCAATAATGCTACTACTCTTTCTGTTCCAACTAATACTCGTACCCATTTTGAAAAAACCCCTACTATCTTAACGGCTACAAAATTTAAAAACTACGTCAGAAGATTTCTCAATAGTAATAGATCACATAGCAATGCCAAATATATTAAAACTCTATATAACTTTAGATCTAAACTAGAGTGCCCTATTCGTAATCACAGAAATAATTGCTTTTAATAATTCCTTTCTACTCTTAACATAAAAGATAAGCGTTTGTGGAGCGTATGTAAACAGTATAATAGACATGCTCCATTCCTCTGCTGCTCGACTTGAACTCAAACTGCTACGTGTATGAAGACCGAAATAAAGCTGAATTGCTTTCAGCGCACTAATTTCCAATACACGGTCAAAATTCTCATCTTGCAACTAATTATCAACGAAATAAAATCAGAGATCATATCGCTCATTTTTTAGAGAATGTAGTATCAGCCTAACTCAGGTGAAACTTTCTACGCCCAAAGAAATCCGTAATTATATCAAAAAACTTATTCCAGTATGCCCGTCGGGAACGATAATATTCCCAACACTGTTCTAAAAAATATCTCAAATAAAGGTATCGTAGAGTTAAATAATACAATAAATGGCATCCTAAAAACTGACTACTTTCTTCAAGCATGGAAAATTGCAAAAGTAGTTCCAATACCCGTTTGATAAAGATGCGTCAAATATTGCTAACATTAGACCCATTAGTCGTCTCTTGTGTAATATGAGTAAAATTGCTGAAAGAGTACTGCTCAAGGGATTAAGGGAACACTCGAATATTAATAATTTAATCCCAATAAGTCAGTTTGGGTTCCAACCTCCGTCACTCTACTACTCAGCTAGTTGCCAGAATAACGGAATTTATTACGGACAATTTTAATCGAAATAAACATTCTGGGTTAGTACTCTTTGATGTGGCTAAATCTTTTGATAGTAGCTGATATCGAGGACTTATATACAAACTAATAATTACTAAATTTCCTACTTACTTAATTAAAATAATTATAAACTACCTTAACAGTAGACTGTTTTGTGTAACTCTTAATAACTATTAATCTACAAGGAAAACTGTCCTTGCAGGCGTACCGCAAGGTAGTGTCCTCGGGCCCTTCTTCTTTATATTGTTTCTCAGAAATTTTCCTGAAATTTCTAACATTGAGGTCGCTTTATATGATGACGATGTTGTTCTCTATTGTAGTTCTTATAGACCTATTACCATAAGTAACAAACTTCAGAGAACCTCGGCAGGCGTTTTTAATTATACTTTACCAGATGGCAGATTAATATTAATCCATCAAAGACCCAATCTATATTCTTCACCCGCAGGCGATTTCCAAGAAAACTAATCATTTCTGGAACTGACATTGCCTGGCCTAATTATATCAAATATCTTGGCTTAATATTAAACAACAAACTAACTTACAGCAAGCATATCGTGTATATCTCAGTTAAAACAAACAGAGCTATCTCGCTAGTGTATCCCTTGCTCAATCGCAAATCCTATTTAAGCGCAAATAACAAACTTGTCATCTACAAGTGTCACTTATAACACCTATTTTATCACATGCTCTTGCCCAGTGTGGTCTTCTGTTAGTAGGGTGCATTGTAACAAACTACAGCTAATCCAAAATCGATGCTTAAGATGTATTCTTGGAGCAAATATAGATATGCATAAGAGTAGCATCTATGTATAACATTTTAGAGTTACCGCAAATCAGAGATTATGTGTTCTAAATGCAACAACTAAGTTCTGCGCTAAATGTGTAGCGTATGAGAATGTATCAATCAGCTGTATTGGTAACTATGATTCCAGGCAACTACGCACTATTTATACTAAAAGTATAAACATCGTAGACTTAAGCATAATGTATTATTCTGAATTGTATGACGTAAGTACACTAGTTTTATTTAGTATCAGTTTTATTTTTAAATTATTCTATGTGATAATCATTGTGCTAATATCTATGTAATGTGGCACTAGCCACTGAGTCCTCCCCTCCTGTAGTAGGTTTTTGTTTCTTTTTCCTACTAAGTTAAACGTCGCATATCATGTCTTATTTATATTCATTATTTAGTTCTGTGGTAAGACTCGTGTCGGTACACACATTAATAATTATGTCACGAGTGTAACGTTATTATTTATGCAAATAAGTATTTCTTTCTTCTTCTTTCTTCTAAATTGTTTGTTTATTTTTTCGTACCTTTGACGACTCCACAATTAATAAAACTCAAGGGAACGGAATGAATTATACTACCATTTAACATGAATAATATCGATCGGATGAGTTTTCTTAGTACAGACGGAATGAATTAATTAAGCAACGTGTTCAGATACTTTTGTGTAATTACTGCAGAACTATAGTAGATAAGAATGACTTAGTTTTTCAAAAAACATTCAAAATAATGAACTCGTGTAGAACCAGAGAAATAACTGGTTATGGAAAACACACACATATGCAGTGATCCCCATTAAAAGAAAGAAAAAAAAAATTTCCGTTCCTCTTTTAACCCCCCCCCCCCAATAATTTTATTATTGTTTAATTCATCTATTCGCATTCATCATCATCATCTTCTCCTCAAAAAACGAATGTATTAAGCCTGAACTGCAGGATCTATGTAAAACTTCAGGCCTTTTGACTGTCGTCAAATACGCGTTATGATTCAAAACTGTCCTATTAAGTTTGCTCAGCATGTTACGTATTTCGATTTATTCTTAGATCCTAAACTAACATGGACATTTCACATTCAATCACTAGTAGAATTTAGAATTAAATCGTATAGCCCCTTAAAGGCTATCAGTAATTCATGTTGGCGAGGCGATCCAGTCACCTTAAATCAATTATATAAGGGTTTTATCAGATCGAAACTGAATTATGGAGATATTTTTCATGGATCAGCTTCGAAGACTCGGCCCAGGCAGTAAAATTCATTACAGAACCTCGCCTTAAGATTACGGACAATATCAGGTCATCGTCGCCTACTGTCGGTCTCTGCATGGAAACGAAAATTATTCCTCTTTATATTAGAAGAATTTTTTTAACTGACAGATTTGTACTTAAGTACTGTAATTACAAACATCCGCAACCCATAATAAAAATAGTGCAGTTAAGTAATAATTGAAGGTTTGTCCATCACAGAACGCCGCTCTTGCTTAAAGGAACTAGGGAATATTACAGTTACAGTCCAGCCCTTATGCCAGTTCATTTTAATTTAAGTTATAACCTTAATTTGATCAAATTCGATATTAATATTAATACCTTCAAAAGCCAGAATTTGCATCAGTTTCTTGACAATATTGTAAACCCTGTTTTTCTAAATAATGTGAATGAATTGTATCCTGGTTACTGGTTGATCTTTACTGATGGTGCTAAATTCCGCGTGTTGAATGAACTTGTAGGAGCAGGGTTTATTATAGAAGGTATCACCGAGCAGAAATTTAGGTTGCCTCCGGAGGATTCGATTTTTTCGGTCAAACTTCTCACTATTGAAACGGTATTAGAGTTTGTGGAAAATGTGTTGCAGTCTAGGGGGGAATTTTCGGACAGCCTTAGTTCTCTCTTGACGCTTCAAAGTAGTAACATCAAGTATAATTGCCATTCATTTATTTATGAAATTTAAAAAAAACAAAAAAGCACTTTAATATTTCAGAACTGAGAGGAATTATTAAGTTTTGCTGGATTCCAGGCCGCTGCGAGGTATTACTTAGTGACAGAGTTGATTCAATTGCTAAGGAAGCGGTCAATTCTGGTATTAAATTTCATAAAGCCAAAAGGGATAATAGTGCAGATTAGGTGACTTATATAGGGTGTGGCAGCATAACTTCCTTTTTTAAAATGCGACACTTTTTTGTTACTAAATTTTTAAAGAAATAATAACAGAAAATCGAAATAACATACTCTAGATCCCATTGGCAATATGTATGTTCGATTTTCTGTTATTATTTCTTTAAAAATTTAGTAGAAAAAAAGTGGCACATTTTAAAAAATGAAGTTAAGTTGCCGCACCCTGTATATGCAGTGATCGAGGTCCTGGTAAGTATTTTCATAACTTATTTTTATTTTTGTTTTCCGTTAACTTCATCGGGCATTGTGGGAACTGCTCGGTAGTTGCAGCCATATTGTAGGATGGAATTTCCTTTTCTTCCTTTTCACTCCTTATTTCTCTATCTCCAGTAATCTTTCATAGCGTAGCTTGCTGGCCAAATGAACTGCAATTGTTCGGGCCAAAAAAAAAAAAAAAAAAATCTATTTAAAACTGGTTCAAAAAAATATTTTCAAGTATATTCAAAAAAACAACACTCTTAAAGTAGAGTCTAGCTACAACACTACACATGTGGGAAGAAAAAGTAACCCTTACTTGCTGTAACTTTTGAACACTTACACACTACCGGAGTCCTTGTTATCATTGCAGTAAACAGAACTACACAGACAGGTACATAGCGATTGCGAACGGGTTTCGAATTTTATCTGGATTGTTCGATTTTACTGACGTCAAATCACGTAGTGCACTAACAATTATAATCAAAAGTGAAGTGACTTAATAAAAATGTAAACTAAAATATTATTTCTGACGTGATAATGTCTTATGGCTGTCGGTCAGTCAAAAATCTGCGTGACGCTTTTTTTTTTGTACAGAAAGAAAAATGCAAAGCGATACTTCAATAAATCTGACCATCCATGATGTAATGAATTCGTAAACTGTGTCACACAAAATCATTTTTCCAGGTGTTAAAGTGTCGTTCATTGGACGTTCAGGACGTACGCGTGAGGAAGAAAAGGACCCTCAAATTAACGAATTTTCGATGAATACAACCGAAGAAACTGCACACAATTTCTAATATTTTTAATTTTATATGTTATAATATATTATTCATATAATAATAATAATAATAATAATAATAATAATAATAATAATAATAATAATAATAATAATAATAATAATAACGTACACATATATCATAATATATGATTTATTGTGGAAAGGAACTGTTCTGGCAAAAGTTTTCTCTAGATTTCCCTTCACATAACACTCCATAATTTTGAATTAAAAAAAAAAAAAAAAAGAAAAGAAAATCCAAGTTTCATTTGTTTAAAACGTAACCGGTTTTTACACATTTCCACGATATATGTTATGTTTAAAGATCTTAATGTACACAATATATCTGAGAATAAAGTTTTAGAAATATGGTCAAGTTTTTATTCTTAAGTATTACAAATGAAAACCAATTTTTTTTTTTGTTTTATTTTTATTTCCTAATATATGGCTTGTATATCACTTACCGAGTTAACAGCGTAGGCTTTAAACAAGTCAAGGTTATTTGATATTTTGCGTTTTGCCTCGAGTATAAATTTATTACACTTTAAAGAGCTATTAGTAAGGTAGATTGTTTACCGTTGCATATATTATTCTTGGTGATTTTCATCCTTTTTAAATACTCGGCCAAGTTTGCCTATCTAGATAGAAATTGCGTTACAAAAAATTTAAGAAATTGTATCTTTTTTCTTGGTGTCTGTCTTTCATACTAGGTAATAATTTGAAAATTCTTCTTCCGTTCCAAATTGTAATTATTTTGCCAGATTTCAAAATAATAGTTTAAATTAAATCAGTTAATTCAAGTATTAAAATTTTATTACTGCTTTCATTTTTAATTATTTTCATTTGATTTATTCTAAGCGTAAAGACTGGTAGAAATAATTGTTGTGATGATATGTTCGGGTCTATACATGATGCCGTTCTTCTTTTAGTTTTATTCGTGATACAGCGGACCTATTTACTAAAATTTAAATTTTCATCAATATACAAGCTTAAATACTTTGTATCTTTACCAATTTGAAGGTTTCATTATTTAAATACTTTTTTAAATGTTTTCTTTTGCTTTTTTTGAAATCGGTTTTTCAAGGTATAAATCTAGCTCTAATAATTTAATTTCTCCATATTATTTGATGTGAATTACTTCAATAGCATTTATACCTTAAATTAAAAGAATATCATCGGTGTATCGTATAGGGTTCATATTTCTTTGACAACCTGTAATATAATAAATATATCTGCCATTGCAATATTAAATAGTGCGAGTGTAAGAGTAGACATTTTATGGAGCATCAGACAAAAGTTTCCTTTCATATACTATTATTTCATTATTGTTCTTATAAAATCTACTTTCTAGCAATTAAGAGATTTGAAAGTAATTCGATCAAATTATTTTCAAAACGATTCTTGTGGAGATATTTCATGATTTTATAACACCTGATACTATTAAATGATCCGCTAATGACAAAACTCTGAATAATAATATTAATTTATAGTTATTTTACATATATATACATATATATATATATATATATGTTTATAATTTTCTGTTATATTTGTACATTTAATAATTGATTTTTCAGTTGATTTGTTTTTAATATGGCCGTAATGTTGTTCGCAGAATATCTTTTTATTACCGAGTAAATTATCAGTTTTATGATGTACTAGCTTTTAACCCGTGACGTTGTCCACGGAGAATTATTATTTCAAGTAAGCTGTTTCGACGTGAAAACAAATATAAATGAAAGAGATTTTATTATTAAATTATAACTATAGTTTTTTTTTTTTTTTTTTTTATTATTATTGGTTTTTTTTTATTAGGTATTTACTTCTATATATTTTTTTTATTATTTACTTTTATGTAATTATTTTTGTTTATTTACAATTACAGTAGTAAAATTTTAATTCAACACATTTTTGTAAACAACGTTTTTCAGACGTTGTCCTGCCAGTGTATATTCATTTACTATTAAATATATATATATATCTCAGATGGATGGCCTTTATATTACAATGAAAAGCTTTGTCGTAAAAAAATCAGTTAAGCGGTTTAAGCGTGAAAAGGTAAAACAGATAGACAGACAGACAGACACACAGAGTTACTTTCGCATTTATAATCTCGGCAGCCCTTTGAGAGGCGTGACACTCAGCGTCTAAAGCTTACCGTGCCTGAGTCTGTTCTAAGGTCTCTGAAACCTTTTGAGAGGAGTGACGCTCGGCATCTAAAATCTGTCGGGTCTGTGTCTGCTCTTGAGATTCCTCAGTTCTAGCTACTTTCGCAGCTCGAGCTCTGTTAGAGTTACGCGCTAGATCAGATTTACGCCTGCGAGGCATATTGACAGTAAAAATAATAAGAATTTTTTTTTTAAAATCAAAATATAATACGTTTATGTAAATGTTTTAAAGAAATCTCCGGCCTACTCACTAAGTACCTATATAACTATCGTTATGATTTAATAATAAAACCTCTTTCATTTATATTTATATTGACGTCGAAACAGCTTACTTGAAATAATAATTTTCTGCGGACAATGTCGCGGGTAAAAGCTAGGAACGGACGAACGAATGGCGACTATCGAAGATGAACAACACGTTAATAAAAGCTAGCTAGTAATTTTGTTTACATAACGAAACCGATTTCTGGCGTTCTGATGTTTCTTAGAATTTCCGAACAAAAACATCTGGCTGAATAAAATAACATCGACTAACGAACGAATACGTAAGAAATAATAAAATTAATATAATATTTCCAGAATAAAAACTATCCTATGTTCTTTCCTTGACCTCAAACTATCTCCATACAAAATTTCATGTAAATCGGTTCAGCGGTTTAAGCGTGAAAAGGTAACAGACAGACAGACAGACAGACAGAGTTACTTTCGCATTTATAATATTAGTAAGGATAGTAAGGATTATTTTTTCATATATTTTTTCAACGTTAACAAGCAATGCCATAAGTCTCTTATACTTCGAGAAACATAGCGTGATTTTTCAAGGACCTATATGCAAAGCAGTAATATCTGTGCTAGTTCTTTTCCCTCTTTATAAGTATCGATCCTGGGAGCTTACATTACATTTATCGGACGGCACTGTAGTCACATATGTAATACAAGTATTAAAGTTTAAATTCTACTGATCATTCTCAAGTGAAACTTACATATATCATGCGCTAGATAGAGTTAAATGCACTTGTACGTGATTTAATAATCCTTATTTCTTTGGTTCATACTGCGTGTAACAATTAAACTGTATGACAGAGCAAAAGGGGAAATTAAATAGTTTTGCGACACAATCGTATTTTAAGATTGTGAATCGGTAGCGTTGAATTTGTAATATTTAATACGAAATCATGTGAATGGGATGGCAACAGGACATTTTAAAGACCACAGTTGTAAACAAAACATCCTGCTACTAAACGTTAACCTATGGGTCAGAGATGACGTTTAGCCTTATTGAATCCCTCAAACTCACCGATCATACATACACATTTCTATTAATTAGGTTCTATTTATATATATTTCACACATGTATATGCTATAAAATTGCGGCTTGCAGTATTCGAAATATATTGCATAAATTTCTTATATATTCTAGTAAATTTTACATTACTGCATGTTAACAAACGACACGACCAATATATGAAACGATAACATAAATATTTATTAAGTTAAGTTTAAAGAGAAATTATCCGGACGGTACCCGAAACGGCAATAAAAAATAAAACTACATATTAATAGAAAGAGAGAGAGCGCGCGTAGGAATAACGAACCGCAATTTTATCGACTAATTTAAACGATACAAATAACGATTCGCGGTTACAGGAAATACTGAAAATTCTCCGGTAGTTTCACCATTTTACTAAAAATTGATCTGTAACACCACCAATACAGATTTATTATGTGTATATAAATTAAAAATAATAACAAAAACAAAGAAACCAACGGTGACGAGTTGTTTTGAAATTTCTATATTTGAAACAGGAATAATAGTCAATAACAGTTAAACAGCCCACAAAGAAAAGCAAATAATTCTGAGTTCAAATGACCACTGGAAATAAAGATCTATTGCGACTCTTAAAAAGAAATGAAATAGATTTTTTTGTTTGATGATTTATTTTTTTTATATTCATATTCGTCGTCTAAGCATGTTAACAAACTAATTCACAATCGCCAATTTATTTTTGTCTATTAATTGTTTAATGAATAGATACATTTAAACACGAGAAATTTTTAAAAGTTTTAACATTTTTATGCTAAATCACATGTTACGATGAATATGGCTTATGAAGACTGAAAGAAATGATGAAATCTTTATTTAATGAGGTATTTTTCCACTTTTTTTTGCATTTATAATTCAAGTATAATATATACGATATGATAAAAATGTTTAACACGTCTGTTTTTATTTTTCTTAATATCTATTATCAAATATTAAATATTCTCGGTGCTAATATTATTACATTAAACTATATTATTATTTTAATAATTATTTAAAAATTATTTTTGAAAAAGTATTTACTCTATCAATAGTTAAAGGAATGCTATATAAATTGAGTCAATAGAAAAAACAGTAGACCCAATGAAGAGAGGGAAAAAACAAACCCTATTAAAATTTGATGATGTAAAAATTCTTCGGAAAAAAATTGATCCTACAAGAACTAAAAACCATGTAAAAATCATATAAGAAAAAAAAAAAACATACATGTGTACGTGCAACTAACTAGGTCCCACTTTGTCGAAATTATTTACGGCGAGATACAGCGATTTTTCGGATGTTAGGTCAGAAATGTTGATTTTGAGATTTTTAACGTTTCTGATAGAGTGAACACTGCTCTTTCCAATTTCCGCAAAACCGCAATGTGCTCGCGTTCGTGTTCTATGGCCAAAAACCTGAATGCGCCTCGCCTGTCGCCTGGTTGCTATGTAAAACTTTAAACTCGTTTTTCTTAAAAGTATGTTTTTCAAATTTCAACTTCAAACGCAAAATATCTCGGCGAGTTTTGTACTTAGAAGGCTCCATGAGTCTCAATCGATCTAAAATTTTATCTAGTATCCCGGGATTGGGCTTACCTTCATACCGACAAAGTGGGACACCTAGTTAGATGCACGTACACACACACACACACACACACACACACACACATATATATATATATATATATATATATATATATGTATTTTTGTTCTTAGAATTTTTAAAACATACATTAATTATAAACCAAAAAATTAGTCGGCTGTTCAAATAACAGAATCGTATTCTAGATAGATAGAATCGTTTTCTTTTTTTTTTAACAGTCTGTTGCGCTTTTGATTTGGGTTTCTCATACAACTTATTATATATTTTTATTTATGTCGTTAAAAAGAAAAAATGTATACGGATGAGTAATATGTTAAATTCGAAAAACTAAAACTTTTACTTAATACAAGAATTCAAGAGCTAACAATTTATGATGGAAAAATAATAATGCAATAAGTGTATACTGTAATATTAACTTCATAGCTATTGTATACATTCCGTACGATAAATAAATAAATAAATATGTAAATATTTTTCCGTTCGACGGCTGATAATATAAAATTTCGTTTTTTAGATTTGTTAACCGTAAAAAAAACGTATAACTTTCCGTTAAAAATAGACAAATAATACATCCGTTAAATATATAAATAAATAAATATTCCATACGGCATATGATATTTCGAATAATTTTTCGACAAAAACCTCCTTTTTTCGTGAGTCGATTAAAAAAATTATACATGTTTTTAAAATAACGCAATATCAATTTAGCATGCTGATCGTAACATTAATATGTACGGTATTAATAATTCATAGATGCTATTGTTTAGGCCAGATGCACACATGAGATTTTTTAACGTGCAACCACACATACACATTACACAATCATCCAAAATAATTGTAGAAACATCTAAAATGTACACGAAGAACGGTTTTTAATGAAGAAAGTATCAATTAATTTGGGGAGTTTTTATTAAGTACGATCTGGGAGCAGCACATTCCGTTCGTTTCCAACCGCATTAAATATTGATAAAACAAGGTGGTTATTTTTAATTATGCCGTATATTTCTTAAAATAGTAGACGAAAGAAATCGTTTGTTTTTTTCAAACATTTCTCTTTAACCATAGTTTCTATACACCCTAGTAGAATTATTTTAAAATACACTTTAAAGCCTAAATTTGTAAAAATACCGTTTTTTATTATTATAATAATTATTATTGTGTAATTTTTATAACTTTCAAAAATTCAATACTGCTTTATTTCATTACAAGAACCCCACAGATTCAATGATACCTTCCGAATAAATAGGCTCCTCATCGGGCACACTCTAGACGATTGTCGTAAGGACGCGTCACCGCTTAATAGTAGCGCAATATAAAAAACTGTAGACAGAGTGTGGGGTTTCTGTCGAGATAGATGTGTATGAAAAAACTCAGAAATAAGTTACTATTATCGAGTTCGAAATTGAATACATTCGTCGAATGACGCGGCAAACCAAAATTATCGAATGTGTACACCGACTGATTTGGCGTATTACAGAATAGCGTTTATGACAGCGTTTTGTGCTCGGTTTTGACCAGCTGCCCCCCTTCAAAAAAAAACCCCGCGTTATAGCGTCACAGAGAATTCCTATAATAACGCCGCAACTAGTGGGCGCTACTGAATTTTACTTGTAGTATTTCGCACCACAATAGCCGGGTGCCGTACACCCAAAAACCGGATATGATGAAATGAAATGGCAATATATGAAGCATTCAAAAATGAGATGACAATCAGATGCTGTTATTAATACTGTACTCGTCACGTACGGTCACCACCAATATGAATTGAAAAGAACAGCTACTGATGAAGACTTAAACGAGAAAAATAACGAGCAATACCGTATTACATTCTATCTTGTTAATCTCGCCGCACAATCATCATAACCTCGATGAAGGGAAAAAAAATTCGTCCACGTAGCGTTCAATTATTCCGGGCGTGTTCTGATGGAAATCGTGATTTCCCTGTACCGTTGTAAAGCGGAAGTTACGATTCTTAAGAACTGGAAATAGATCTGAAAATAAATGTTCCATTACCTTAATACGGTCGCTGGATAACAAGATATAGCACGGGCATTTAACGTTAAGAAGGATTTCTTTGGCGAGTGAATATGTCAACGATGGAAACGGATGCAGTTTTATGCGTTGATCCATACGAAACAGGTAGCGGTCATCTTGCTTGTTCGATTTCTGCAAGCTTCGCTCGAGAACGATTTCAGCGGCCTCTTTCGTTAAATAAGAGTCGCGAGTTAGCATCTTATTTAACGTTTCTTCGTAAGTATAAACGGGAGCTTTACCGTTTTCCAATCGTGTTTGCATTCGGAAAAAATCTTCGAAATTACTTTGCATCGCTTCCAGCGCATTCCCATCGGCACTGAATTCCAGAGATAAATGATCGATTACTATTAATTTTTCCACCGTTTCCGGACGCAGTGCGGCTAAAAGTAAGCCCATCAAGCCGCCTAAGCTGTGCCCGATATAGTAGAACGAGTTCCATTTCAGCCATCGCAAAACGTAGTTTAACGCGAATACGTAGTTTGGAAAGTGAATCGGAAGTCCGGCTGGAAAGTGCGATGATAAACCGTGTCCCGGCAAATCAATGGCCACAACGAAGTAATCACCATTTAGCCTGGGTATTATTCGATCGAAGACTGCACAGTTGTCCTGTTTCCCGTGTATCGCGAACAGCTTCTGATGATCAGCATTGCCCCATTGTTTGCCTGTAAGGTGTTGCAATGTAGAACAGAAAATTAAATTCAAACAGATGCAAACAAATTCCTCCTAATACAGCTTCATTAATCGTTCCGAGTTAAGTTACAATTCACGAAAAATATACGACGCTGTTCAAAACCAAAAAATATGAACGTTATAAAGCACCCTGCTAAAACACGGCGACGGCTGTTCGACCCCCTTCTTTTAACTGCGAATATTTTCGAAACATGAATTTTTCTACGTATTAAGTAATACCGACTGATTTTATAAATAATTTTATTATAATTTATGTGTTCGATTCGAACGAAAAAAGTATAAATGAGATCCTATTTCAGAAATTTTATGCCTAAATCGTAACAATTTGTAATTATTTCTCTGTCAGCGTTCTATTAAGTTCTCTCTATCGAGCTGTTTGCTATTTTCTTTGATCCCGATATATTTTTATTTCCGAAACTGCCGAACTAATTTTTGGCATTCACGCTCAAAACCTCGATTCCTGTCGTTGAGTGAACACCAAATAATAGTGTAGTACGCAAGAGCGTGGGTCAAATTTGTGAGTCTATAACTGTTTTGCAGTTTGCTTTTGTGCAAGTAATAGATAAAGAAAGAAAAAAAAAACAGTTGTTTTTTGTATTTGATTTGTAAATGTTTACACGGCAATAAGAACAAAACAAAGTTTTCGGGCGCACCCATTGATTGGTTGGTGCTCTGAAAGGTACTTTAAAAACATTATACATTTGACTTGTGTAGTGATTAAGAACATTTTTTTTTGCCTATTTTATAGCGAGTGAAATCGTATAATGAACTTGTGCTAAAATAAAAATATGGTATAGTCTCCGAACAAAAATATACGATTAGCTACTAGTACGTAAGAAATTTGTGCAGTGACAGTAAAGTTTTTAGGAAAAAATACGTCCTTTATTTTACTTATTATTTATACAGATTTATTATTCTTTATGTACTAGCCTAAAGCACAACTTTGTGGCGGCTTGCGAATCGTGTTTCATGAAATATATATATTTCTAAAAGGAAAATAATTATATTTTATAGGTCAAAAAAAATTTATTAAGAGAAATATAAAAATCACTAAAAAAATTACATCGAAAAATCATAAGTAAAATTGTGAAGCATAATAATCATAATCTATTATCTCTTTAACAGTTTTAAAGTGAAATATCTCCAGCAGTTAATCGATAATTTTTGTTATTAATCAATTTAAAAAATATTCATACGAATAATGGAACTATTTTCATTAAGAGCAGATTAATGATCTATTAAAATCAGTGACTATTTAAAAACAAAACTATCACCTCCTTTACTAATATATTTTCTACTGGATCGTCGGTAATAAAATCAAAGATTTTTCGCGTGTTTAATCCATAGGGTAACGCGTAGCCTAGCGGTTAAGGCGCTTGGCTACTAAATCAGAGGTGTCATACGTTATCGAGACTTGTCTCGTTCCAGATCCGAATCGTTCTTAAGTGTATACCTAATCTGAAATTGAATATTGGTTATACCAGAAAATTATCTGGTGGTAAGTAAAGGCGGCCGAGACAAAGGAACTGGCCCCCCTACTCCTTTTATTAGTGTCGTTTGGCTTAGTATAATATGAAAAGCTTAACTTCACAATCTCCGACGTCCTGCTAAGGGTATGGGACTCGCCTTATTTTTGTTTAATGCATGCTATACTTGGTTCTTGTATGTATTTTATTTTTCTGTTTTATATTATTTTGGAGGTTTTCAAAGGTATTGTATGTCTGATAGTTGGCGTGATTCTTTTTATGTCATTTGGCCCAAAGTCACATTAAACTCACTCATTTTATAAATATTAATATTATATAACAACATTAAAATTATCGCAGATTCGAACAAATAACAATTTGAATTAAAACTTAAAATAATTAACTTACGCAGTAAATAAAAGGTATTTAAAGAAAGGCGTCAATATTTTCCTATATAGCTTTTTATAATTTTTTTAAATATACTTTCAAGACTTCAGGAAGTTTATTGAAAAATAAAGTTCACACATATATGCAGCAGCCTGGTTTTAACAAAGTAAGGTTCATCTCAATATATAGTGTACCATCTGCTCTAGTTTTACTTTGGAACGCAGAAATTTAAATTTATCCTCGTGTTTTTAGATAAAGCTTAAACGATTTGATTTATAAGCAAGATAATGATATCACACTCAGTTTCACACTTGTTAGGTATGTATTCACTTCATCAAAATGTCTCTACGTAAACTCCGAATATTCAACATAAAAAAATTAGTTTTTTTTTTTTTTTTTTTTGAAGTTCATTTTAGTTCAAAATAACATTTACACTTTTATACCTTGATTATAAAGTCATGAAGTAAATTAAAGCACATATAATTTAACATTGTGATAATTAAGACGGAAAGTAAAATTAAAAAAAAAAAAAAAAAAACATTTAAAATCAAATCAACTTAATAAATAAAACGGTGTAACAATTATCCCGATATTATTAAAGTAACAAACAATGTTTCATTACTCGGTAAACTGTGCAATATTAGTTAAATCCGGTTTAATAAATATTTCTGTTATAATTACCAGGAACGACATAAAAATAATGGTAAAGTTAACGTTATGTAATTTATTAATAACTGAATGAACTAAATGAATAATCAATTTACTTTCATTCAATCCATTAATTTTGTGTTATTTTTTATTTTTTCCTTTTTTTCTTTATATATACTATTAATACACATACACATATGTAATTTAATATTCAATAATTAATACAATAAATTGGAATGTAAAAATAAATTAAATAAGATGAGATTAAAACTCATTGTGTGAAGAGATATAATTTATAGAATGAAATAATACATCATAGCATTTCAGGCGATAATTTAAATTTTAAATTTTTTATCGGAAATTAAATATTGTAATACCCTTAACAATATTTTAAACTGGAACATTAAGTTAGAAATGCATAATAAATCAATTCTAAACTAATATTATTGAAGTTAATGTCGTTAAAATTTGAAATAGAACAATTTAAGTTATGATGATTACAGTTAAATTAGGTAACATGTGAAATGTATATTCTCGAACACGATTTTAACTATATTGCAACATTAACGTTCTTGGCATATAAACTGTAACTTTACTAAATACGAGGAAAACTTAGCATAAAAATAATATTACGAAAGACTTGTCCAGAACATAGTATTGTAAATTGGATATACGATTTTATCATTATATAAATCATCCCTATGCATACTATTACATTTATGTAATAATTATGGAATAAGTAATTACCAACACACCATGCAGAAGAATAGTTTAAGTTTAAATAAGAATATTTTACAATATAAATGTTATTAAGAAATACTGCTACTTTTATGTGAAAATTTGACATGTACTTCTCTCAAAAAAAAAAAACTAAAAATAGAAGAAAATCGAATTTTAGTATTTTTACATAACACTAATCTGTGTAAAATAAGTGAATTGAATATGACTAGTCCAAATGACATAAAAAGAACCACACTAACTATCAAACGTACAATAATACTTTCGAAGCCGTCAAAATAATATAAAACAGAAAATAAAATGCATACAAGAACTAAGTATAGCATGGATTGAATAAGCGAAAAATGATTGATTTTTTTACTAACGATCCAACAAAAAATATATTAATAAAGGTAATAGTTTTATTTTTAGTCGGGTTACTGATTTTAATAGACCCCTTTAATATGCTCTTAATAAAAATAGTTTCATCAGTTGTATGAATATTTTTAAAATTGATTAATAATAAAAATTACCGATTAATTGCTAGACATGTTTCGCTTTGGAACTGCTAAAGATAAAATATATTATGATTATTATGCCTTTTCTTCATTATAATGATATTACAAAATGTACTTGATAGCCCGAGAGAGCTCATAAACATTTTTAGGTAGGTATTTGAGGCACTTCGAAAACTTGCTCAATACCTCCTTTATAAAATACCTAAATGCGAAAAGACAGATCTGGCTGAACGGATAGAGGGGGCTTAAGCGACTCTTAAATGTTTAAAGATGGGAATTTTTTTTCTTCAAAAAATGCATTTGAGGCACGATGATATTTTAGTATGTTAAAATTTAGTATTTGAAGAGTTAAAAAATCAAAAAGCCAGATCATTTACCCAGGGAAAAAGTGTTGCAGGGTGCTTGCAAAATTATGTTTTACAAAATCGAAAAAATGTTCTTGAGGCACGATGGAATTTATATAGGATAATATTCGTGGCTAAAAAAAAATATTTACAAAAAGACAAGTCGTTTCGGTGGGACATTTTACCTGCCGGGCGATTCAGAATGTTCAACGTGAGTGTGAGTGAGTAGCGCTATGGGTAGGTTAAAGTGTAAGAGGGAGCGTATATCGGCAACTGTCTCAGTTGAACGACGCTGCGATGCTATTGGCTCTCGCGTAATAACGTGACTTACAGCACGCTAGAGGTTTTTCCTAGTATTTTGGAGTATTCTCAATCCTATAATACAACATATTTCTGTATCACATGTTATTATTCCATAGTTTTGTTATTAATTTCGTTATCATTCGCTAATTTGCTTAAAAGTTACTGTATTTAACGAAAAAACTTTTAAAAAAGTCTCGAAGTGTTGGAAATCGGGAAAATACATAGGTTAATACATTAAGAGAGTTAGACAAAAAACTGGAAACTAATTACCACAAAAATGTACAATTGCATAAAGAAACATTTGATGAAATTTATAGTTTTATTGATCAAAGTATTTTGGAACAGAAAACATTCCACTCTTAGTTATGTAGATATAATAACGAACATGGCAATAACAAACGGTAATAAGTATGACAATGTCTTCAGTAAAGTTCACTTTGAGATGAAATTGAAAAAAAAAAAAATATGAAGATGAGTTAGAAAAAAATATTAATGAACAATAAAAAAATTGTGGAACCAAAAGGTTATTTAGTCAATGATGACTTGTTTTCTCTTATAGAAAAGAAAGACGTTATCCAAAATGCTGCTCTTATTTTACGGCAAACAATTTTAAACATGGAAAAAACAGCATTACCCGAAAATTTGCACACCTCGGATTTCTTGGAGGGAGAAAGAAAAAGACCACAAATAATAAAAGATTTTTAATCGGCTGTGTTGTATGGGTATCGCTACAAAAGTATAAAATCCACCGAACATGAACGAAAATGTTTCTCATTGGCTGACAATTTAATTTTTAATGTTACACATGGAAAAATAAAAGCTAGTAAACATATTACATTTGGTATGACATTAAAAAGTATAACGAGTTCCCGAAAAGTTGTTGAGATCATAAATAGGTATTGCCATTGCTACAGCTACCATACGATTGAAGAATTAGAAACAGAGGCTACATTTTCATCAACCAGCCGATCCATGTTATGTCTTGAAGGTTTTGTTACTGAAAATGGGTTATGTACTCAAATAGCGTTTGACAACTTTGATCGTTTTGTTGACACTGCCTCCGGTAAAGGGACATTACACGACACTGTTGGTATAATTTATCAAAATATATCTCCGGTAAACAATTTAGAAGACGATATTTTTGTAGAAGTGCAAGAAGAATCAACTTTAACCTACCCATAGCGCTACTCACACGCACGTTGAACATTCTCAATCGCCTGGCAGGTAAAATGACCCACCCCAAACTACCTGTCTTTTTGTAAATATTTATTTTTAGCTACGAATATTATCCTGTATAAATTTCATCGTGCCTCAAGAACATTTTTTCAAATACTACTAAATTGTAACATGTTAAAATTCCAAAGTGCCTTAAATACATTTTTTCGATTTTTTAAAACGTAACTTTGCAAGCACCTGGCATTTGCCCCGTGTAAATGATTTGGATTTTTGATTTTTCAACTCTTCAAATACTGAATTTTAACATGTTAAAATTTCATCGTGCCTCAAATACATTTTTTGCAAAAAAAATTTCCCATCTTTAAACATTTGAGGGTCACTTCAGCCAGGTCTGTCTTTTCGCATTTAGGTATTACTAAAGGACGTATTGAGCAAGTTTTCGAAGTGCTTCAAATACCTACCCAAAAATGTTGATGAGCTCTCTCGGGCTATAAGTAGTGTTATTTAACACAGATGAAGCCATTTTCACAAGCTCGAAAATGACAGAACATATACTATAATAAATTGCGATTTGAAAGAGTAATTATTTATTAAAAACAGTATAATGAAAATAGCTATGAGAAAAAGTTAGTATGACGCAGAGTTATTATAGTGTAATTATGTAAATACAACAACAATAATTTGATGGTTGCAGGTTTAATTCTAAGGTTAGTTAGAAGTTTTTTTTTTTTAAACTTCATTTACAATTATAATTTATGAAGGTAAATATCTTCAATTATATACCCAGTAGTCAAACGAGAACAAATGAATTTAATGAAATTATTTTAGCTACTTTCATTATACTATTTTTAATCAATAGTTATTCTTTCAAATTGCAATATCGCAATTTACAGTATATGTCCTATAATTTTCGGTTATTTTCTACGTGTATATATATATATATATATATATATATATATATATATATATTTATATTTATATATATAGATATACACATTCATAGGTATGAAAATAGAAAATAACATTTTTTATTTGTACAACTTATTTTTTTTCTTAAATAATGATTGATAACACATCTAGACACGAATGAATAATTATGTTCAATTTCATGTCTAGATGTTTAGCAGCTTTTTTTTTTTAAAATTAAAGGGTCATTTTGATCAATATGTAGGCTGGATTCGCTCGCCTAAATTATACAGGGTGCGACACAGGAACCGAACGTATTTCTAAACGCTATTGTACCTAAAACAAAAGGGAGGGGAAAGTGAGATTTCTACTGGTGGTAATCTGGTCCGTAAGTTTCGTTTAACAACAGTAGCCAGCCGCCATGTCTGAGTGGAACACTTGAATTCCGGATCTTTGCGGTAAAGGGTTTTTTCAAGAATCATACACATCTACCATTCGCGCTTTTCGTAATCATTTCGCTATCGTGGCGCATAAACCAGTAACCAGCGAAAAAATTGTGCGCTTACAGGTAAAAAACTCCCGGGAGAAAAGTACTGTTAATAAATTGAAACCTCCGAGATCTTTAAAAACAGTTCGAACACAGGAAAATATCGAATGTATGCACGTCGCCTTAAAAGTTAGCCTGAAAAGATCCGTCCGGAAGCATGCTGCGAATTTAAATTTAAGCGATCGAACCGTGCGACACATACTGCACGACGATTTACACTTGCACCCATACAAAATATTCATGACGCAAGAACTGATGGTCATCGTTCGCGCGTCAAGGTTACAATTTTGTGAACGTATACTTGAAAAAATTGCGAGTGATAAATATTGCCTCTTGATCGCGTTATTTTTTGTCGCGACTTCTTTCTATGGGGATTTTTAAAATCCAAAGTGTACAACGACAAGCCGAAGGACGTCGAATAATTCAAGGCCAACATTATTCGTGTATCAGCCGCTATTTCTGACATAATGCTGAAAAAAGTAATCGAAAATTTTATAAAACGTTATCAAAAATAAGGGAAGTCATTTATTGGATATTATTTTTAAGACTTGAATTTTTTTTAATATTTGTTTATGCCGCATAGAAATTGATAAAATTCCGCGTCTTTTCATATAACAAAAATTCCCCTACGGTTATTTGTTTCCAAGCTAGATCGTTTAGAAATACGTTCGACTCCCGTGCCGCACCTGTATTACAATAACCCGATGATGTTTATCAAAAATGTAATTACAGCGGGACATTGATCGACAACATTATAGAAATTCGATAAACGGAAATCAAACGTAATAATTTCATTTAAGCAATATAAATTACGCGCATTAAAATAATAATAATAATAATAATAATAATAATAAAGTGGCAATTAAATCCAATTTTATTTAATGTGTAAAATAATGAAGCAGTAAGAAAGATAACACACGTATATATTAATTTATACGAACGTATAAAACTGTAGTGTCTGTTTGTGACATGCGAGCACATTTTTATTTTCATCGCATTCGAGTAAAAAAAAAATTTTTTTTTAAATTTTTGCCCGTCTGTCTATTTTGATTTACTCAAAAACTGTTACAGCACTGATGATGAAACTCAGACAGCCTCTACAGCTTACAGCTTATGTTAGCGGGATAGTTCTAAACTTTCTTTCACACTGGTATCTCAAATAATATAGAAATTGCGACAGTTTAAAGTTTAAACAGGAAATTACTAGCGAACGAGAGAAGCAACAAATGTCAAACCATTTATATCGTATTTAGAAGAAGTAAAAAAAAACCAGTAAATTTGATAAAGTTATGGTCATTTTTTTTCGTTTCCTCTAGTGATTTAACACGCTTGTTCTCGAATATGAGCACTAGGTAAAATAACACGTGTTTTCAACAGAAACAAAAAAAAACATTGCTATCAACAGTTTGAACATTTTCATCTGTCTGACAAAAAAATTAAAAAGCCGAAAAGTTATATTTGTTTCGACCCTTTTTATGTAAAAAAATTTAATGGGCGATACAGGTGACTATTTCAGAAAACAAACAAAATCGGGAAAGATGCATATATACATATACGCGGTATGTCTGAAAAGTTTCCGAACTAATTTTCTACACTCGATACAAGTAGCGTTTTTTCTCGTTCAACCAAGGAAGTATGTAGTACGAAGTCTAAAGAGTGTGCATACAAAATTCCAGCGCTGCCAACCTCTTAGTTCTCCAGTGGTACTATGCAGTTAAGTATTGTGTGTTTATAACCCGTTGTGCAAGCTCGCGATATGGAACAACGAAGTGCGATTAAGTTCTTGATAAATCTTTCGTAGAAACTTTTTCGATGATACAAAAAGTATTCGGTGATGAAGCTCTATCACATACAACAACCACACCAAACGACAATATTCGGCGTGGTTAAGCCTGAAAGCTCAAACAGCCATGAAAGTTCGGCAACAAAAATCCAAAGTGAAGACAATGCTCATCGCACTTTTCGACTCAAAGGGCCTCTCATTCATCATGAAATTCGTTTGAACGGGGCAAACTGTGAATGTGGAATTCTATCTGGAGATAACGAAGCGTTTGGTACGTTGAATTCGTCGAATCCGGCCCACGATCCGGGCAGTTGAGCCCTGTTGCATGATAATGTCACGTTGGCAACACTTTTGACCCGTTACTACACCGCAAATCGGATCACCGACCCGATTTGGCCTTGGCAGACTATTTTCTGTTCCCAAAAATCAAAATGAGGATGAAGTGAACTTTCACGGCGATATTTCGGCGATTCAACGAACTTGCACAAGGGGTTATGAACACACAATACTTAATCGCGTACTACTCAGAAACTTACAGACTGGCAGCGCTGGAATTTTGTATACACACTCTTTAGACTTCGTACTACATACTTCCTTGGTTGAACGAGAAAAATCGAGTGTAAAAAATTAGTTCGGGAACTTTTCAGAAATACTGTATATATATGTATATATATTAAAAAAATATACATGTATATTCCGGTTTTCTACCATCTGATGTGTCGACCATTTTCATATCAAACTAACATGACTGTTAATAATTTTTCTGTTTTCTAGTCAGTAGGCTATCTTTAAAATACCGAATTTTCATTCCTTTTCAGTAAATGTTGCTTTTGCATTTCGAGTTATTCAGGTATCTATGTATTCGTATTTTCCTTTCAATAAATTCTGTCTATTATGTTCGCGGTTTTCGACCGTTTAAAACATCATCACCTTTTCTGTTTCAATTGTGAACTACCTGGCTGCAAAATAGTTGTGTTTTAATTTCTGCCTTTACTGATTTTTTTTTATTAACTTATTCATTTTTTTTTATTCATTCTTTGTATTATTCAATTCTGCTACCACCTGTTATTTATTCAAGTGATAACACATATTTACCGCCTTTCGTTACTTTTTCGGGTATTATCCGTTACCAAATTGTACGAAATGTTCGGTATTTTCGGATATTTTTAGTATTACGTTTTTATAAAACATTTGCATTTTTTGCGAGTAACATTTTTTATATTTCAATTGTAGCAGTATCGCGATTTATTATTTTTTCTATTTATATTATATAAGTTTTATTTGATTTATTAAACATCAGAATGGATAATGCAAAAAAAAATCAATCTTTCTTATAGAGTAAATAAAACAAGAAGGCAAAATTTAGAACGCTTTTCAGAAATTGAAGAGCAAATAAGTAATTACAGAAGCCGTTAGAAACACTTCCTGGAATTACAAATATGAATTTTAATCGTGTCCGTCTAACCTAAATAACTAACATCTGATGATGCTTAATGAAATAACCAATAAAAAAATAATTGGAAAATAGCTGTTACGTTGTTATAATAAAAAATTTTTCTTAATAAATACACATTTTATTTAGCTTAATATAATAACACTAGTTGAATGATAAAATCAATTCAACTTCCTTTAAAAACGGGTCTCTAAATATGCGCAGGTGAAAAGCTAGTTAAAATACCGGATGCATTTAGGACATTAAAAACAAAAACAAAACATTCGTTTCTAACCACAATTCTCTAACTTTCGTAAATAAAAAGGTTTATTACTGTAATTTTTCGTAGAAAAATATTTCCGATAATTATTCTCAAAATTTACCTCCTAGTAGGAAAGATATTTTAATTTTATATCCCTATAAATTGATCAGGAGAACCTGAGTTGTATTGCGAGATATTACTGTTCTAAAAGCACGCATCTTTTCTATTTTCAAGTACCGTGTATTCAATTTTATTTTTTCGCATTTTCACAAGGAACAACAAAACTCGTTCAATATAGCCACTTACAATAATAAGGGCGACTTCATCCGTACAAATTTTCTTTATGCCTTAATTGCGACATTTTTAAAGGTTTTCTTTTCTTTCATATTTTATTCGCTTAAATGAAATAAATGTTCTTTTAACTACTGATTTTTATTCAAAAATAAAACGAAAAAAAGCCGAAACATTTGATGTGTTTCTATTATCATTCATACTTTATGAGTAGAGATTAATTAAGTATTTCACTCTTCTAGAGTATAAAAATTTCTAAATATTACCTTACATTAATTGAAAACAAACAGTGAACAGAATTCTATTTTAATATTTACAATAAAAAAAAAAAAAAAAAAAAAATTAAAAAAACCGATATGTTTTAGAAACATAAACTTTCGTCCGTTTATTCACGGCTAATTTAAATTAAAAATAAAAATGAATCATTAATATTTAATTTACGCGTCATTAATTTCGATTTATCGATAACATTTAATTTATGTTCAATTGCATGAATGTACTGTTCCGCGATTAATGTTTAACTTTAATTTAAATTAACTATGAATATACTAGTAGTATTTTTTTTTTTTTAGTCGTCGCAATTAGTTGCTAAAGCGCTTGGCTTCCGTTACGAAAGTCTCGGGTTCTATCTCGGGCGATACCAAGTATTATTATCATTATCACCATCATTATTTCATTTATTTATGGGCGTCAATCATTAGTCCGGCACAAGTGAAAATTTTTAGTTTTAATATGCAACAGTGGGATTCGAATATCAAGTCTTACCCGAACGAAACACCACTACTATTATTATTATTATTATTATTATTATTATTATTATTATTATTATATATATATATATATATTTTTTTTTTTTGGGCGCGTTAACTATGAACATTAATTCAGCACAAGTGAAATATTAGATGGTTTCCACCGCTGACCACATCAAATTTTTATATGTAAAATAATAATAATACAAAAGTGAAATTTTTGTAATTTTCAATGTACAGTAGCAAAATTCAAACCAGGTTGTACCCAAACAAAGCACCACTGTGTCTAACCAACTATACCGCGGTAGTTAGTTCACCATATTTTAAAACGCGATAGCCAGAAAATAGAAAATGCCAGGAATTTTTTTCAATTTGAAATTAAAGCAAAAATAAAAAGAATTTTTTAATTTCAACAGCTTTTTTGTTGTCAAAAAATATTATCATCAAGAGGAGATTATCCTACTTTATTGATACACTTGCCAAGACGCCTTACAAAATTTTCGAATATTTTCTGTAACATATTTACCGGAATGCTTGCGGAATGTCTTCAAATCTCTGTTCTGAATTGTTTCAAATCCCGATGCTTATTTTCATACACTTTGGACTTCAGATAACCTCGCAGGGAAAAACCGCAAACTAATAAATCAGGTAATCGCACGACCAGCAGGTTATCACCGCGCAACGCGAAATTATTCAGCTACCAAACATTCGTCGTCTCATTTACCGCATGCCAAGTGGCTCCATTTTGTTCGAACCAGGTGCGTGAAGACTTCCTCCAATGTTTTAGTTCAGGCTAAATGGAATCAATCAAGAACTCCTGATATCGTTCTCCGTAGACAGTGCCTCGAAAAAGCGCAGTCCACTGACTCCTCGCGCCGCTAAGCCCATCTGTTTTGCAACCTTGGATACTAAGTTTTTCATAAATAATTTTTCGGGGTTCTCCTTGTACCTTACTAATGTTTCCGTCTGAGGAAAAATCTGCTTCTCCGATAACGAGATTACGTTTAAAGGAATTTCATTCGAATTATTTTCTGGAGCATCACTCTGCTAAATTCCATTCTTGCCGCGTGATACACTGATAACAGTTAGTTGTTGAGTATATAACATTTTATAAGGGTGGTGGTGGTGGTGGTAATTCAAATCGAAATGAAAAATACAACCAACTGCTCTGTTGGACATGTTCAGATTTTTAGACTGCATGCGCACGGAACGATTCAGATAGTTTGCATAGTTTGACACATATGAGCGATGTTTAGCGAAGTCCTCGCTTGCTTAAGAAGTCCCGGCGGGAGCCTCTTTTACAAGCAGAAACGGATTTTTTGTAAGTTTTTACTGGTGGCTTCAAAGTTTTCTGAATAAATACAGATTTTTTTAAGACTGAAAGCGAAACCTTTTTCGAAATTCACGCACTGTCAACATGTACGACTGGTTACTGCGAAAATACGGTTCGACGACGAACACGCAATTTTCAACTGTCCGATAACTTACATCGACTTAAAAAAGAAACCTTCTTTCTCATTCTTTCAGGTGCGACTAAAAAGTTGTTCTCCTATGTTACTCGGGTGAGGAGTTATCGCATTTTAAAACACGGCGCAGGTGTCTTTGCAGCACCCTGTAAATATACATATGTAAAATGAAAGCGATGAAGTAACATTCATTAAAAATAACCCCGCAATCAATATACACAATCAAGGCCGTGCAAATTCGAAAATGTAATGTATGCCGCTTTTTCTTAAAAGATCATAAATGATTATTGCTTGCGATCATAAATACAACTAATTATTTTAGTGCAATACTATCTGTAAAATCCATAATGCTCCAAAATTTTAAACACTCACCATTTTGTCGACTGCACGTAAAGAAATGCAACTGTATTGTTTAGATACTTTGTAAGTTTAACGAATGAACATCATCTCTCTGGCAGTGTAAAATGTTTTCAGCGATAAAGTTGCCTTTTTATCTTAATCATTAATATTGACTTAAACCGGTGCATTGTTTTTGGTTAAATTAAATTGTGTAATACCACACCATTTTTTATCCCTAATAAAAACAATGAGAATAAATAGATGACAAATGATTTTATCAAGCTCTCAAAAAGATTCACATTGTATTATAGCGTAATATTGAATTTTCCAAATTGAAATCATAATTCATCGTTAGTTCGCAATATCCACCATTCCAAGTACCGCTTTGTTTTAGAAACAATATTTTTTGATTATACACACGCACACGTGCGCAAATACATACAGATACACAGGAATGAAGGAAAGTTGATCCCGACGCACCAGTGATCCTATTATTTTCCGTGACCCATACCGACACAAATTTTAGAACTATAGTATACACGGGTTGTCCAAAGAAATTTCGGGACTGAGCCGATAATTCCGGAACTACGCATGCTAGCGATAGGCGTGTCGATTAGCCAAACACACGTGTACGACAACATATTCAAAAATCAAACCTCTAGGTGCAGTAGAACGCGTACGAGAACAAAACGTGCACACTGTGTAAGAGGTGACTGTACGAGTTTTTCAAGAGCAAAAGAAGACACAAGAAAGACGAAAAATTTTTTTTTATTCATATAGGGCACAAAACAATCAGTTATTCTTTTTCGAAATTTGGCACCATTTTTCGATAACAGTTTTGGCAAATTCGGCAGCAGGGAGGATCGTCTTGACGGTGATTTGACAAGCACTGACCACTTCTTTATTAATCCCGAACTTGCGTCCCCGTAGGCAGATTTTCAAGAGCGGAAACAGGCAAAAATCTGATTTGGACTGTATCGCGGATAGGGCAGGACTTAAACGTTTCGCTTCGTGAGGAAGTCGACAGTCGCATGAGCAGTGTGCAGTCTCCGATTGTCTTCGTGCAAACACCGAGATTTTTTTAAATTCAGGACGCTTCCGAGAAATGTGTCCTTGCATAGCTGCAAGAACTGAGCGGTAGTACTGTGCAGTGATCGTTTGGCCTGCAGGCACACGATGCTGGTAAACCAGTCCTTTCCAGTTAAAAAAACGCAATGACCATGACTTTGGCAACGGACTTTGCTTGCCGAACTATTTTTGGCGTAGCGAGCCGATTTCCTTCCAATGTGTGGTCTCCTGTTTCGACAACGGGTCGTAATGGTACGTCCATAACAAAAATGCGTCACTGCTCTTTGGTTATGACGTCGCACAGAAATATCAGAATCTATTCTCGTTACAACACACGAATGACACAATCGACAAAACGTTCCAGTTGTGCACGTGTTTCTTTACTGCGCAGGAGAGCGTTCAATTATCGCATCTACGGCGGTGATTTTCGGATATGTTATAGCTGGAGAATGGGACTAGACGACGTTTTTTTTTCGCCTGCCGCCAGGATGTGCGGTTGCTCCAGAACTTCAGTCAAACGCCGCCATATACGCTCGTAGGGTGAATTTGTACATGTTCTCGTACGCGTTCTGCTGCACCTAGAGGTTTGATTTGTGAATATGTTGTCGTACACATGTTTGGCTACTCGACGTATTTTACCGCTTGTCGCTAGCGTGCCTGGTTCCGGAAATATCGGCTCAGTCTCGAAATTTTTTCGACAACCTATGTACAATGAAGGTTTCTTTCTTTTCATTTTTACGTGCAATAAAAATTCCTTAAAGTTTTTTTTTTATTTTTTATTTTTTATTTTTACGTCGTGCAAATCGGTAAACTGAATTTTGTCAGTCGCTATTTGTAAGCTGCAAACGGAAAGCGAAATTTAGTACCGAATTAAATCGATATATTTATAAGGAACTTTTCCGGACATTACGTAAGCAAAACTGTGCAAAGTTCGCTTAATATGA
Organism: Icerya purchasi; assembly: GCA_039619475.1. NCBI lineage: Eukaryota > Metazoa > Arthropoda > Insecta > Hemiptera > Monophlebidae > Icerya > Icerya purchasi. Next base: position 118,004,148 of record CM077116.1, on the reverse strand, counting down.
AAATTTAATGTTCTGAGGCCGAAAAAGATTTTTCATTCTTCATAAAATCCCGCTGAAAAGGTCTGGAAATGTTAGCAATAAAAAAAAACAACAAAAAACGAGAACAACATCTTTTTCAACTTTTGTTTTTTTATCGAACGGATGTTAATAATGTGAACACAGGGGTGAATAGCAAGCCAGAAGACAGGTAGCGGCTAATTTAGCAGTGTGCACACAGACAGCGCATTCAAAGTGATAATGACAAAAAATGTTGATGATTGTTGTAAGTGTAAACTAACTATAACGATGATTAATGAGTAATACACGACAAGTTGAGTGCTAATGCAAAATGGAAATTTTAGTCGTTTAAGCCTATGCTAATATATCAGTTTTTATAGCTGCTACGTAACTAATGGCCAGTAATGGTTACGCGTACGGTAACACTGTTCGCTGGTATTTTTCGAATAATAATAGCAGATATCCAAAACAACAGTAAGCAGATGTAAACATATTCGATGCTCACAACCGGGCAATATTTCGAGCCGTTACAAACCCTGTTATCACCTCATCTGATATCTTAAATCGCTACTAACTCATTCATGCTCTGTCGTCGGTCGGTTTATATTGTCTCAATCATGTACGTTCATTCCGGTTTTTTGTCGCTGTCATACGCGAATGGTCAGATCGAAGAGTGTTAAAATCTTCGTAAATTTATATAAGGAACTATGACTAACAATAATATCTACACGAAGAAATGCGGGGAAATTTGGTTTCGCCTTACTGAAGAAGGTGAGCGAAAATAGATTCCGAATTCTTTATGGAGTATATTTAAGAGGGGAAAAAAATGAAGAACTTTACAAAAATAAATTAAACACACGAGTTGATAGTGTTTATATAAATGTGGGCTAATTCGATATGCATCTACACTTAACATAGATAATATTCTGCAAATAAACCAATCAGACAAATGTAATTCGCCTTAGTGGATGGTGACCAAGGAATTACAGATTGAAAAAATCTTTAAAGCAACAAGATTTTGAATGCAAATTTCATTTATAACCGAATTATAAAACTAAAAATACCCGTTATTTAATATTCGATTATAAGCTATTCGAAAAATCTTGTAACGAAATAAACATACTAAATGTTTTTTGGTCAACTAACCTCAACGGGTGCTGAAATGGGGCATTTATTGTAAAAAAACGTCGGCAGAAATTAAAATTTATCAACAAAAATACTCAAAAAAATTTATACTTCTAGTATTTTAGTATTGTGTGTTTTTTTTTTTTTCCCCCAATTTTACCAAAAGAATTCTAATCAAAGGTTGAAACAACCGCGATATTTTTTTGAAAAACCAAAATTCACATTTATGATTTCGCAGGGACCTATAGGTATTTAGAGGTTTGAAATGTTAAAGAAATGTAATAAAATCGATAATCGCGCATTTATTATTTCATTTTTAATGATAAGTAAGAAAAAATGGACACTTTCTTCTTCGTACACGTCTAATATGCGTACATATAGCGAAGAGAGTTTGCCTTAATTTATCCAGTATTTTATTTTTTATTTCAAAAATTATTACAAAGACATTTTCATGATATTTATATATAGATTTTAAAATTATACTTCTGCGCTACACTGTAATTTACTACGCTATAAATGGTATTTAACCGATGAAAATTTTAATGACCATAGTCTCTTAGCATATTTATGGCCGCGTTTGGTCGACTTGTTCTTCATCTAAACGTATTTTAAAGTTCAAAACTTAAAAGAGCACGAAATACAATGTTATAAAAAAGTGATATTCCCATCATTTTTTTGAACTTGCAATAATAAAATATTTGGGTCTTTTACTTACATTTTTTTTTAAATACACAGTTTAATATCGTTTTTGTAAAGTATTTTTATAATCAATACTATTTATAGGTACCGATTTCGCGCATGAATGCAAAAATAAACTCAACCAAAAATTAACTATATGGGGAACTAAGAGAAAAGGCCCAAATACTTACATTTTATTACATCTATACAAAAAGTGTTTCGAAATATCTTTAACATGTTCGATAAATATTAATTCCATTCTTTTAAAATATGAAAAATGTATAAAATATATCTGCATATTATTAAATATTGATCGATATTGTAAACTTTTATTATACATAAATTCAAAATATACGACTAACAAAGAGTTATATTCGACCGATCAATCACCACATAAAATGTTAACATCAGATACGAAATTAAAACTACACCACAAGGAAATGATCGAAATGAAAGTAACATTTAAATCCGTTTTTACATACCTAGATAAAAATATTCGACTATATTTCAAATTTGAAATTTACTTTTAACATATACCGTGGGTGCAAACACGCAATTAGTTAACTTGATATACTGTATACTATTTTAATATCTTTGGATTTTGTTTATCATAAACCACTTTCTAATTTGTAATTCAGGTACCAGCGGGAAATAAAAACAAAAAACAAAACATCTGTCGATAAATTTATTTAAAAATGGTAGTATTTATTGAACGCACAATTTGAAATTATAATATCCGAAATCAATTGTAATTTCGAATTTTATTTGAGCTTTAATTATTAGATAACGAAACAATTCGAAGTGCAAAAAAAATTCGTGAAACGAAACACCATTTCCTTTAACGTAAGAAGTTTTCGGCTTAATTTTTAGCCCATTATAACCAGCTTAATGATAAGTAAAAATTTAGTGTTTTTTTTGGCCTTTTTTGTATTTTCATCGAAAACAATACTAATTCCCAACTAGTATGTAAAAGTAAATTAAGTACATATTCTAAAATGCTCATTATTATTATGCGATACATAAAACACAAAAGCCCTTGATAAATATGTGCTGGTATTTGGAAAAAGAAAAAATATTTTAAAACGCACGAAAAGTAAATTTACCTGCAATATGTCCCCACGGCACCGGTATAGTAATATCTTTAGACGTATACTTAGACGGAGTTTCGTCCATATTTGATATTATACAAGCAAAGAATGACTCCTTACAAAAATGAAACACATCAATTCTCAAACAACGCAGCAAAAATAGATAACACCGCAGTAATATTTATCTAATTGACTGTTCATATTATCGACCTTAAGATCCCTCAGTCGATTAAAGCAATTAGAACGCTAGGCGAAGCACGATAATGAAGCAAAATTGTCTTACGTCATCGTTGTAATACAGACGGATAAATGTCGAAAAAAATATGAAACAGTCCATTTCATTGTGACGTCATATAATTCGTATTTTTAAAATTGACTTTAATGTGTGGTAGTCAGGGCTTGAAAGCCAGCCGAAAGCCAACAGCTAAAAGCTGAAAGCCAATCATTTTTAGATGTCATAAGCTTAATCCAAAAGCCATATTTAAATTTCCATAAGCTAAAAGCCTAAAGCTTAAGCTATATTCAAAATTTAAACAGTCGAAAGACGAAAGCTTAAGCTGTATTTCTAAAAAAGCTAAATTAAGCTTTATATTCGGCTTAAGCTTATTTTTTTTAATTTTTTGATTTTGCATTTTATTTTTGTGGGGAAAGAAAAAAGTTGAAGTTCCAGTAGTAATGCTTAATAGTTTGATACATGGTAATTAGTAAATGATTTTAATTTACATCTACTGAAATTCATTTCGTAAGCCGAAAGCTGAAAGCTTAAGCCGTATTTTAAATTTAAACAGCCGAAAGCTTAAGCTGTATTTTTCAAGAACATAAGCCGTATTATTATTCAGCTTTCAAGCCCTGGTGGTAGTGAGGTAAGAGTGTTCATAGCATTAAATGTGTTGCGTTCTTATAATTTAATTACCGTATTTTGCTTTTCGAATAATTGTTATGGTAATTCAGTAAAATTCACATGGTTTGTATTATTACAAGCGATTCCTTTCTTTTGGAAACGGTACTTGAAAATGCGCTATATTTGTGGTATTCGGTATAAATCAGGAAATGGTTTTATAAAAAAAGTGAAAATGAGAAAATTTTAGTAAATTTTACTAATTATTATCAAAACTCAATAAAACATTAAGCCATTTGAAACAACGCAGTTACAATTTTTCAGATGATGACGATGGAAATTATAATTTGAAGCTGTTATTCCACATTGTCAACTATGCATTCTTTTCTGATTTCCTTTATGTTTAATCGATAAGCAATTTTTTAAATTAACTCATTTTATTTTTTATTGTAAACTCTTTATTGTAGTATATATCACACTATCTGCACACCTAAAAGTAAACTTCTTAAATGTTATACGTATTACCAATAAAATAAATAAAAATTTATCAAATCAAAAGTGCCTTTTTTAACCTATTTTACAACTGAAAAGTTAAATTTCAAATAAAACAAATAATTTAGAAAACTTACACTTACAAATCGCATTACGTTTATGCTTGAATAATAAAAATGCATCAAAAAATTCGTTGTTACCACATAAATAAAATAAAATTTTTCATTAAAACATAACTGAACATAGCAGAAGAAAATGATATTGCAAATTTACCGTTAATCATTTGGTACGTTTATAAATGGTGGAGTTATATTTTAACACTTCCGCCGTAAAAACAAATATTAGCAGCAAGCGCTTATGCAGAATAATTTCTACACCTGATGACGTCTTAATGATCATGGACTGTTTTGTGTTTTTTACGATATTTATCCGGCTGTGTCGAAACAAACATCTAAAGCGCTGAAAGTGTGACCGAAAATTAAACAAAATTAATCTACGTCATTGTTTGATAACATCATTAAATTTTATAAGTTATTAACTGGAATTAAATAAATCGGACGTCTTTTTCTTTAAAATTAGCATTACATATTAATAAATACTTATAATTCAACATAAAACATTATTTTTACAATTATAAATCTGTCAATATTTTATAGTTACAAATTACTTATACAGATAAAATTTAATTTATTTAATAGTTATCAGGTGCAGTAAAATTAATGAAGTAAATATATTTGCTTGTGAAATAATGTTATATTACTTTTGTTTTTAATAAATTATTACACGACATTAAACTGAATTATGTTTTTTGTTTGACAAAATTACAGATTTAAAACTTGTATGTATTTGTATAACATACTAGTAATCAGCCCCGGATCTATGGTTTTTCGAACCGGGGCCATAACGTGATAATGGCGCCCCCTCTCTTCAGCGTTTGAAATAAATTGTTAAAAAAAACTTACAAATATATAATGAGTGGCATTTTTTATGATCGGGAGAATAAGTACCATTTAATAAATTTGCATTTTTTATTATCTATTAGCTAATAACCTTTTCATTTATGTGACATAAAATTAAATATAGAAAACATATAACCAGGAAAGATAACAATCAAGACATCTTTAGATCCCAGCATTTTTTCTCTCTAATCTTGCTACAGCTTTACACGATGTACTTTCTTTTCTGCGGAAGAATCTATTAGCTCATCAAAGTTCATCTCAAAGGTAGTTTTATTTTCAACGGTTAGGATCGCGAGGCTAGATAGACGTTCCTGACTCATTGTTGAACGTAGATAGGTTTTAATTATTTTCAGTCTGCTGAAGCTTCACTCACAGCTTGTAAATGTCGTCAATAATGTGCAGTATATCCTTAAAACTATACTAACATTAGGAAACGCTTCTTGCAAGTCATGCTTACACAAATGTTGTAACAAGTCGAATGCACTCGATTTTTCATTAATTGTCATTACTAGCTCTTTGAATACGGCAAGTTCCTGGCAAAAATCAACTGCATTCAAGTCTTTTGAATATTTTCGTGCTAGACCGGCTCCATTTTTCTGCAGATCCACAGTCGGCATATTTAAAAACGCGTGGCCACTGAGGAAGGCGAAATTTTCATGTAGACTCTTTGCGCTCTCTACCTTTGTTTCTATATCTGTTAAAATTTTGTCAAACACTAATTCCATATCTTTGGAAAATAGCTCAGTTGGATCTAGCGTTCTTGATTCGTCTTCGTAGATTTTGTCGTGTTGCCTTTTCCTTTTTGGAAATTCGTTTCTAATACAGGTGCAGCTTCTTTGTTCCAATGTTCTATTGGGTTTTCTCTCATTCCTTGCAAGAACTTAACAAGACCTTGCATTATTGCCACAGAGGCTAAATGATAATGTCCTTTTTTTGTATTTCAACGTTCACTCTATTAATTACTTGCACGCGCAATCAACCACCTAAATAAACAATGATCGTCACTTGACGTTCGATCGTTCGGGTTTATTCGGCTCAGATCGTGTAGCCCCTAGTTGTAGATGCGACGGGGATTCCTCTGGTATAAACATCACGTACACTATGCACGCGTTCATAAATCAACTTAGAATGCGCTCAAAAACCAACTGGGCGTTTAAAATCAAATGAATAATCAATAGATCAACGTCACGCTGGATGCTAGGCGCTGTAAGAAACAAGTACTTTTTAAAGTGAAACTTCTTTAAGCGCGGTATGAGAGCGATATATAAATTAAAAATACCATTTGTAAATATCTCAATAATAAAATCGATTCCATTAAAAACGAATAAAAATGTTCTTTTGTTGATGTCTCTCTTATCCGATTTATTTCAAGCATCGAATAGAATATATAAAAAAGTGTGTATAACCGGTAGAAGTTTCACTTTTTGCGCGTGTACACACCGATACACGCACTCGTATTTTTTTCTAAACATATTATATTATGATTTTGGCGCTTCCTGAAACTGCCGCCCGGGGCAGGTGCCCCGAATTGCCCCTCCTCTTAGATGCGGGGCTGCCGGTAATAAGATATTCAAAATTTTGATTTTTAAATTATTCTTTTATACTTACTATGTAAGTTGTAAATTGTATATTTTTCGTTTTCTTTACAGAATGAAGTACCTATAATTTCTATTTATAAACAAGTACTGCATACTAAATGTTTCTTATTCTTTTTGTTATGAAAACTTATTTAGTAATATATTTTAAAATATATATTCTGTATAATTTATTCTTCTGATTCCGAATTTCTAGATATACAATGTAATGTGTATTTAAAATGTAATATTTATTTTTCGCGTAATCAGCATGAAACTGTATTACTATTTTTGTAAGAAATTGACAGTAAAATATTAAACTTTAAAAACAATTTTTTTTTTTTTAAAATATATATTAGTTTCTATATCTTATAAAAAAAAATTAAAATTGAAAAGTTAAAAAAAGAATAACAATAATGTATAAAATAGATGTGATAAATGTATTGTGCAACAAAATTATATATGATTTAATAAACAGAACATAAAATAATAAAATTTTATGCAAAGTTGGGGCGACAACGGTCATATATTTATTTTATTTAATACTTCAAAGTTATCATTACAGCGGGTGACTTCGGACATAAATTATTAAAAAAAAATAAATAAATAAACTAATTTTTTCAAATGTACATTTACAAGTACATAATGCATATTTCTTATACTTACTCAACATCAGATAATTTAACAAAGTGGTGGTTTGCAAGGGCCGATACGACTAAGGCTTTACCAAAAGATTACAACAGTTTCCAGAAAGCTTTGGAGTCTATTGCTGGCGATGAGACTCAGACATCACAAGTGATTCACGAGGCCAGATGTCTATTAAAGGATTTGGAAAAAAAAGAAAATTTCGTAGGGCTGCCATACTAGATCGAATCAATGGTGAAACAATAAATGTTGAATTTCGACGGCAGTCGATTTTTTAAATTCGCTTTTAGATTTTTTATTTGCACAGTGAGAGATATTTGACGATTACGAGATGAAGGCAAATAAGAAAACTGATATCCAATACAGTGATGAAGATCAGCATGTGCGAATAAGGAAAAGGCATCACGATGACGGATCTGCAGAAGACGTTGTGCACAGAGCAAAAGAGAAGTTAAAAATTGAAGCCTATTTGCCTGTACTAGACATGCTGTGTATAGAATTGTCGCGGCGACTAGAAACTTACCGTGAAATTAATTCCCTGTTTGGATTTCTAACAGATTTGTCGACAAAGTCCAACAATGAAATTAGAGAGGCTTGTACAAAGTTTAGGAAACATTACTCCGAGGACTTTGAGTCTGAGTTTATAGACGAGATGGTGCAGTTCAATACTTCATCTTACAATTAGAGGATACCAGAACAGATAAAATTGTACATGCCGAAATATCGTATAAACTGATTTTTGGTAATATGGCACAATCAACTTTCCTGAATGTAATGACAGCATTGCATTTTGTATCTAAAAAAGATAAAAAAGTACATATTTAAACATATTTTACTTTACAAAAAGCGATTTAATAAAAAAATACGCATATTTTTCTTTCATTTGTTTCAATTTTTAATTGAAAATTTTCAATAATTCGGAAAATTATTGTTTTCACCTCAATTTTCGAAAATCGAGTTTTCATTAAATCTTCATGTTTTGAGGTCCTAGGAAGCTATTCTGACTACTTTTACGATTGTGTCCTAATGTATGAGTGTGGGTGCGTGTGTGTATGTAAACCTTTTATAACTTTTGAACGGCTTGACTAATAGAAAATCGGTTCGCGGTATTCGAAATGGTTCCATTAAACTTAGATTTCCTGAAAATTTGAACCGATTCGACTAGGTAGATTTTGAGAAATCTCAAAAATGAAAATTGTCAAAAAAAAGTTTTTTTGAAATAATTGCGTCGAGTGCCGTAAACCGCGTCTCAATTGGTTGATTCGTTCGAGAGATATCGTTGACGAAAATTTTTTCAAAAATGTGTTTTTTTGAAATAACTTTTAAATTTCTTGTCGGATTGTGTTTTTTTTTTTTACAATAAATCATCTTTTTGTTCTTAAGAGACGGCGTCGAATGCCGTCAACTGCATGCCAATCGGTTGATTCGTTCAAGAGATATTGCAGTTCAAAAATTTCAGAAGAAATGTTTTTTTGAAATAACATTCAAATTTCTTGTTGGATTGTTTTTATTATAGCTAGCCATCTTTTTTTGTGCTTGAAAACTGCGTCGAATGCTGCAAACCACATTTTGTTCTGTTGATTTGTTCAAGAGATATCGAAATTCAAAATTTTCAAAAAAGTGTTTTATCAAATAGTTACCAGATTTTTGAGCTCAAAAAGTTCAAAAATGTAAAAGGGTAAGGGGGCCTCGAGACTTGCATTGCCTAGGGGCCTCGACATAGTTAATCCGGCCCTGCATATGAATATAATAACCTAATCACAGAAATCCTATAAAATATAACAAACCTTACATAAAAAAATTGGGACATTTTTTTGGAAATTTTTTTGGAAATTTTTTTGGGACATTTTTTCTAATGGGGGGTGGCCTAAGAATTACGTTGTAATTAATATATAGTACCTGAGCGACCACGGTTTGCTAGGTATTTTTTTTTGTAACTTCTTAATTTTATTTTAATCTTTTACATGTTCACAAAATATAAAATATTTTAAAACTAATTTATGAACACATTTATGAATTTAAAGTCTTTTTCCATACAACTTTGCTTTTCAATACTGAATGCAACAAAAATGTAGAGGTACTTCGAATTCGCTTCCCGAATGGTTGGAATATGTTTTCAATGACTGCACACGTTGATTTTTATGAATACATTTCTATGCATTTTTCATTAGAAAAATTAAATTTTAGGTATATAGGGTCGTTGTCGTCAGCTTTATCTATCGGTTTATTCGTTATAAAAACAAATAAAAAGCCTCTTTTTATTCAACCAATTGAAAAAAATTTCCGGCTAAATCATTGCAAAATGTAATAAGGGTATATAGCACATAAGGGGATTTTTAAAATGTGCACAACATATTCTCAGTAATTCACTTTCACAAACAAATACATAAATATGCAAAACATTTAATATCTGCATGTAAATAGGCAAAGTCCTCCTTTGTTTATTAACCGATTTTCTTTTTATTTTTTTGTTTAGTAGATATTGAAAAGCAGTTTTTTTTTTCTTATTTAAATATAAAAGTAATAAAAAAAAAATAAATAAACTGTTTCTAACGATATTTTTGATCATTTATGTTTTTTTTTTGTTATATATATATATTTTTACTGTATGTGTAGCGCATGATTTTCGAACCGCCATTATGTGACCGCCCGCTGATCGGCTGAGAGCCAAGACCGATGCTTTTTTTTTGACTATTCGTTCTCTGGAATTACGCGTTCGTCTGTTTTGCCGACCATATCTTTTATTGCTTTGCACTACCAGTATTTGTTGTTCGCTTTTTACTACCAGAGCTGATATTCGACGACGTTCGAAAATCAAAAAATAATACTACAGACAGAACAAATTATCTATTAGATCGTCGTCGAAAGATCGCGCCACCAACCCTGATTCGTATTATACTGAAAACATTAAAATTTATTTAAAACTCGCGGAACCGAATTTTGCCATGGATTAGACCTCGGCAGATCGATTTATTGGCCCAAAATACCCCTAGTGTACAAATTTCATCCAAATCGTTAGAGCCGTTTCCGAGATATGTAAAATAAATTTATATATACATATATACACTTTTATCAATTATTGTTCGTTTAAAGATATTAGATACAAGGCCGTATCTGGGGGGGGTTTTTCCAGGTTCACCCCCCCCCCCCGAAATGCTTACGAAATAATATCTACTGAATTAAATTGACCGAAATTCAGAATAAATTTATTTCTTTTCAATTTTTGACAAAAGAAAAGAAAATTGAAATTGTTATGAATTCTATGGAAACGACTATTTTTTATTTGTTTTTATTGTAGTGTTCAAATATTGCATATACAATAATTGACTGCAAGGCTTTAGTGTACCATTTATAAATAAATATATTTCATGATACACACACACACACACACACACATACACACACATACACATACACATACACATATACAGATATATATATACATGTACAGGGGCGGATCCAGAAGAACATTTGGGCGGAATTATATAATTACATAAAATCTTCTACGGTAGGCACTAGATTTGAGAAATACCCCTTGTTTCATAAAGAAAATCAAATAGCGACCTTTATAGAAATTTAAAAATGTTTTGAAAATACATAATTATTACAATTTAATACGTGTTGTTTTATCTTTAGGAGGTGAAAAATAAAACGAAATTATACAATTCGAGCTAAAATGGTAGTTTAGAAATAGTAAGAAAGATAGTGTTTTTATTAGACTTTACTTCTTTTTTGTTTTTGTTAATAATCCGATCCGAATTCTTTGTTTGTGAGCAAGTAAGAAAAATATACATATATATTTCCCATTGAACTACTATTTTTATTTACATTGCAAAATAAAAATTAAAAATAAATAAGAAAGACAAAAGATCAATGACAGTTGTGTTTAAAATAGAATAAAATAAGAACATTAATAGTTTTACTAGAAAATAGTATTAAATATTAGTTATAATTAAATCCGTAGGTAAAATTCATATAAATCTTTTATAGCATAAATTAAGCTTCTCTGTTATAACCAATTTTTTCATAGAGGCTTTGGTTCTTTGGCGAAGGGGGATATCCCATATCCCCCCTGTGGTTTGACACTGATATATATATATATGTGTAATTATAAAAGTATTTTTTCAACCCCCCCAAAATTTTGGTCTACATACGGCCCTGTATAAATAATTTAATTTATTTAACAGTTATTGCTACCACAAAAACTGTACAGGACCAAATGACAAATGAGAAATGTTTCAATTTCTGAAGACAGCATTAAAAGTCAAATAAGTCGATAATTGTTATAAGAAATCGATGTAGTTTAACAATTTTGCTACCGTCAATGACTTAAGAGAAGTTTCTTTCATTTTGTTCCCTCACTTCTAGCGTTTTAGTTGCTCTTTTTGTTTCAATATAAGCTACATATCAATTTTAAGCTACATGTCGACTTTAATCATTTGTTTCTAACAATTATTGACTTATTTGAATTTTTAATGCTGTCTTTAGAAATTAAAATAATTTTCATGTGCTATTAGAATTGTAGTTCACCATCTTACTATTTTTATTACAATTTTTGACGGATTTATTGCTCTTATACATTTTATATACTTTATATTTATTCCATATACTTTATAATAACATATTATTTTGAGTATTACTGTTTATTTATTTTTCTTGCACATTAACGTTCTCTATTTTTAGGTATAGGTGTTAGATTTTCAAAATTTGTTATTAGATTGGTAAATTTTTTAAAGCGTTATTTTCACCCAATTATATTTTGTATTAGAACGTTTCTTTAGTGTTCTTGTAGATATAAATTAAAAACAAAAATTAAGACTTGTGAGATTTGTGAAATTTGTGGCGTGTCATTTACAAAACTCAATAATATAATTAGGCATTTCAATATTTTTTGAATTTGACAGTTGCATATATTTTCCCTTGTTAGTATAAAGATGTAGAGATATTAACCTATAGGCATTCACATATTAAATGTTAAGAGATTTCTGAATATATTTGAATGTTTTTAAAGAACCATAGTAATTAAACTTATTAAGGCACATAAAGCCATTACCCATGTACCATCAATAGTTAGTGCGGGCATATTGTCTATCAGTTAGGAACTACAGAAACATATAAATATATTTCTAATTAAAAACAAAATTTTTATTAACTGCCATTTTAGTAATGTAAGGTACAAGTATCTTTTTTATATTATTAGAACTAAAGTGACAGAGTTAAGATAATTTAGAGAATATTAAATGAATATTATGGAAATTAACATTAAAATATATGAAATATTTATAATGACCCGATGAAATAATATTTATTAAACATTATAGATAGATACAAACTTCTTTAATGTACAATTTATACCCGGTTATAAAATTTTTGAAGTACGCTTATATAAATTTAAAATTATAGACCCTGAAAAATGTAACTTATGTAACTTTAAAAACAATATCGGTCATATATTAAACGAATGTAACCATGGAAATAAAATATTCAATAATTTACATGCTATAGAATTAATTTTTTACTTCTCCCCTTTCCAAGCGCCCGGTACATCCCTCTCCCGCACTGCAACATCTCCTTTCCTTTCTAGATTCTATCGCGCCCGACTACGCTCCTTCCCTTGAGGAAATCTCGCTTCCTGTTCTTACACCCAACTCAGAGTCTCACTTCTTATCTCTTCCTTTCCGTTATGATGAGCTACTATCTATCCTTAATAAATCCTCCAACTCCTCACCAGGTTTAGATGGTATATCTTTCCTTATACTTAAAAACCTCTCCACGCTTTCTTTGCATTTTCTTCTGAATATCTTTAACTCCTTCCTACTCTCCGGATCTACACCTAAATCCTGGAATGACTTTGTTATCATCCCTATACCTAAAAAAAATCAATCTACGTTCCGTCCTATTTCTTTAGCCTCCTGTCTTCGTAAACTGTTTGAAGGTATGGCGAACAAGCGACTCGTCTGGTGGCTGGAACACAATGATCTAATTCCTTACAATATGTTTGGCTTTCGCCCGGGGTTGGGCCCGGTCGATTGCATCAGTCTTTTCCTATCAGACGTCTACAAAGCTTTCATAGAAAGAAAATTCACTGTTGCTACATTTGTTGACGTCTCCTCTGCGTTTGATAATGTCCACCTTCCTACTCTATGCGCCAAGCTTCTTGGGCTTAACGTTCCATCTAATTTCATCTTTCTGATCCTAAACTTGTTCCAAAATAGATCCCTCTTCCTCTCTACTCCCTTCCGTGTCATTTCCAGATGCATCCACCGGGGACTTCCTCAGGGATCATGTCTTAGCCCCACTCTTTTCAATATCTATCTCCTTAATATTGCTTCCCTCCCTACAATTTCCTCCTCTCACCTTTTCGCAGACGATATCCTCATTTACTCCAGTTGTAATGATGTGGCCGCCGCCAACGAAGAGATCAATAACTCTTTATCTATCCTTAGTATCTCCCTCGCCTCAATTCACCTCTCTCTCTCTCCTTTTAAGTCCTCTTCTATGGTGTTCTCCCTCCGCCCCTACAATCAAGCTTTGGTAAATATTATTTCATCTAACATTCCGATTCCGCTCGTCAGCTCCTTCTGCTATCTTGGCGTTATTCTCAACAGCCGACTCACTTTCTATGAACACATCAACTATCTCTACAATTCTTCCCTCAAAAGACTCAATCTCCTGAAAGCCCTTTCGCCATCCAAATAGGGTGGTGACCCTTCCATTCTCCTAATCCTTTACAAGGCTATAATTCGTTCCAGAATCGATTACTGCTCCTTCATCTATGGAAACTCCTCTAAATCTCTCCTCACCAAACTGGACAAAGTTCAAAACTGCTGCCTTCGGTTGTGCATTGGAGCGCTAAAATCTTCTCCCATTCCTGCTATCCTCTCTGAATCTGCTATGCAACCACTGTTTATCCGCAGATCGCAGCTTGGTTATAATTTTCTAATTAAATGGCTTTCTGTGTCCTCATCTAATCTTATCTCTTCCTATCTTAGTATTAAAAACCAATGGCGATTTGCTCCTCACAAAATCCCAATCCTTTCTCTCGTAGCAGCTCGAGTCTCCAATTTTTCGCCTTATGTCTTTTCTTATTCCAAGCTTTCTTACTTTTCCCATGACTTTTCCAGCATTTGGCAGACTATTAATCTCTTCTCTCTCCCTCTCCAAACCAGCTCCACCGCACATTCTTCAATCCAAGCCGAATTCTTCCACATGCTGGACACATCTTTCCCTTCTCATCTAACATTCTTCACTGACGGTTCTAAAAACGAAAATGGGGTGGGCGGCGCGTTTACCTCCCTCTCACTTAATCACTCTGAGTCCTTCAAGCTCCCTTCCTTCTGTTCTATCTTCACAGCGGAGTCTATCGCCATTTTACGCACAGTCTCGTTCATTCCATCCATAAGAGAGGTCAGTAAATGTCTGATTGTCTCCGATTCCAAAAGTGTTCTTCAAGCCATCTCTTCTCCTCCTTCTCATTCCTCCAATTCTATCATTCTTTTAATTCGTTTTCTTATATCCAATTTACTTTCATCCCGTTCCATTACTATTGACCTTTTGTGGGTTCCTAGTCACTCTGGCATCGAGGGCAACGAGTTACCGGACATTTTAGCCCGCTCGGCCGCCCGCGATGGTCCTTTATTCTGCAAAATTCCTACCTCGGACATCCTCCTTCTTTCCTCAGCTAATCATTCCCGACTATGGTCGGACATCTCTATCCTTCTCTATTTTATAATCCCGCCTCTCATTATCTTCAAATTCAACCGGTTCCCTCTTCCCAGCCGTGGTTTCAATCCTATTCTTATCAACGCTCCGCGATCATTTCCTTAATCAGACTGCGTATTAATCACTCACTTCTACCCTCTTCACGTTTTCGTTTTTCCCTGTCTCCTTCTCCCGATTGTCCCCTTCATAATTTCATCTCTCCTCTCATATGTGATGCAAACCACATCTTCTTTGAATGCCCTGCCCTTGATTCCGAGCGCTCTGTTTTGTACTCGAAAATCTTGGCACTGGGTCTTCCTGCTCCGTATAATTCTTCTTTTGTCCTTTCCTTTCCATCTCCAGATATAATCCCTGTACTCCAATCTTTCCTAAGCTCTATTTCTAATCGTCTTTTTATTTAACCCCTTCCTTAATTTCTGTTGTTGTCGGGTCAATGCCGCTGGCGCGCCCAAAAAAATTATAAAAAAAAAAAAAAAAAAAAAAAATTCTAAATTTTTGTAATGAATTTAATTTATTCATTATTTAGAGAAATTTAGTATCGTACTCATAATTCATTTTTATAATAATGTAAACATATTATTGTAAAAATCAGTATATTAATAATTATATAAAGTAAAGGAAAGTAAGTCCCATACTTTTAATAGGGTTTCATAGATTGTGAAGCTAAGGTTCACAAGGTACTAAGCCTAATGGATCTGAGGGTACTGGGGCCAGTTCATTTCTCTCGGCCGCCTTTACTTTCCCAGATTTCTCCGGTACCAAATTCTAATTCAGATTAGGTATAGACCTGGGAGCAACTTCTATAGTAGTATAAAAATAAGGTTAAATGAGATATTACAGAAAAACTAAAATTTAAACGGATGGCCGCTGTATTGAATAATAGTTATATTTAATTAAAAAAATAAACGATCCTGTCAAATTTTTTGAAAACAAGGCAGGACTTGTTATAGAACTGTGACTGCAAATAATAGCCGCATTAAAATCTTAAACGTTATTTCAAAACGTGTTATCAGGATACATAACAAATGCTTTCTGATTTGTGAGTAAATCGAAGTGAATTCAATCAGAACAGATTCAAGAAATAATCAAATTATCGATCAGCCTTCATTGTCTTTAATTCATCGTTCGGAAGGGAAAGGGGAATTAGATTAATAAATATTAGATTAGACAGAGAGAAGGTATCGCCTCTAAAGAGGAGAAAGCGCGATAAAGCATAGTTGATAGATGCTCTGTATAAGGAATATAGGGGTCGTTCGGTGAGAATTTAGTGAACGGAGAAAATAATGCTTATATGGTGTATCGAAGAGCTCGGTTTCGTTGAGTAATTGTGTAAATCGTATATACTCAATCAAAGTTTAGTTTGGAAGTAAAGTTTTTCAAGGCTTCGTTGTAGGCTTGATTTGACAAAATTTGTCAGTAGGTGGCGTTAGATGCAATTATTTCTGTGATAATATTCTCAGTCTTGATTTTATACTCATTTCTTTAGATAGGATGATGGGGCTGCAACGTTTAGTACCGGCAGAACCATAACGGCTTCCTTTGACGTTAGTCTGTCAGTGCATGCTAGTGTTCACCCGCTATTGGTTGTCATATATAAGGAAAGTGACTGCCCGATCTAGCTTTTCTGATATTAATTTTACAACTTCCTTAGTTACTGGATATTGAACATGGCTGAAAACACTCGACGGAGCCATGAGAAATAGCAATAAGTCTGAACTCACCGTTAGTAGTTGATGTAGTTCAGAGTCATCAGGGATTCAGCGGGAGGACAGGTAACATATAATTTGACGAATAAGATGAAGAACGATTCCAGAAGCGAATAATAAATGGTGACACTCTGTCTTTGATAGCAGAGTAGCCAAAATATTTGGTTTTTGAGCTGGGGATCATTCTAAACTTTGCGTGACATGAACAGTTTTGTGTAGACACTTTGCGACATCGATGCTTATTTATGATCTGTAAAGTATTTATTATTTTAAGCTCAGAAACATATCCGTGATTTCACGTCTTTAGTGTAGCGGATAAAATGTATTTTATTAAAAAGTTTTGATGTTTTTAATTTTAGCTGGTTAGCACAGTTAATTAAATTCATATTTTTTTCATACGGACCTGCATAATGAAATTTTGTGTCCAGCTAGAAAATCGTTGAATCCTCGAGGAATAATATCGTGGTCATGTGTCAATTCGAATACCGTGAATTGTATCATGTCATTTTTCTCTACTTTGTGTTGCGCGGACATAGTCCAACAAAATCCATAGTTCGCGCATGTCCTACTTTCTTCATCAGACATTTTTTCTTTAACAAAGAGCGCCACTGTGAGTTCTGCATGAATAATGCGTCTAAAATAATATAGGATGCGTTTGCAGCGCTGATCTTATCTGAAATGGAGGAATTTGTTCCCTTGCCAGTCCATCGAACCTTTAATAGACCCTTCCGGTATCACATTTTTACAGCATCCATTCACCTATTTTCGGATTGATGGTAGTTTCAGGTTTCAGCGCTGAATGGAAATATTAACATGATAAACTAGGTGACCAAAGGAATCTTACTGGTTTTATTAACCGTGGAACTGGACCAGATTGTTTTTAGGTGGCCCATGGTAATTTACCGGTCGACCGCTGAAAATACACAATATTAATTTACGAATCCGACGACAACAAAAGATTATGTACAAGTAATAATAAAAATCAAGGTTTAAATTCTACGTAACACTGTTTGCCGGCGGTGATCCGTGGTCCGTGAATTGGCGGTTTGTTGATCGGCTGGTGAATTCGAATAATCGGGCCTTTATGTTTGGGTTCCGCGATTTGTTTAAGTTTTTACCGAACTTGACAATTTTAGTAATTGACGATTTCCGGTCACTATTACATATTAGACCGAACACTTTAGCGAACGATAGCTAAATTTCGGTTATTCTAGCAGACTTTTCGATACTCGACAAGAGGTAGACGCCACTGTTCAAAGGTATAACACGAACCCCTCAAAGGTAAAAACACAACTGATTGACTCGTCTCAAGTCACTGCTTTTTTCTCTAAAATCTTCTCCCGGATTTTTCAAAATTTCGACCGCCTTCTCGACCGTGACCGCTGGACTTGGCCGAATCAGGTAGATCCTTTTGTTTTTTGCTGAACAGTGATTGGTTGCTCCCACCGACAACAGTTCTAGGCACGCGCACATTCGCACTCGCATCATTTACTCTGAATTATGGTTATTTTTGTATTATTTTATTTTTCTTTTATTTTCTCCGCCTTTTATTGGTTCTATGTAATGGATACATT
The DNA here is from genome assembly GCA_039619475.1 of Icerya purchasi. NCBI lineage: Eukaryota > Metazoa > Arthropoda > Insecta > Hemiptera > Monophlebidae > Icerya > Icerya purchasi. The sequence goes on along the minus strand of CM077116.1, from coordinate 117,985,750 downwards.
ACAAACTGAATGTCTAAAGGTGCTTATTTCAGTAAGAACTGACCGTAGTTTTATCCGGTGAACGCAATCACAAGCTTTACTGTAATTCCGTTAATTTTCACAAGCTCAAAGTGTGAATTTATTACGTAACCTAATGTAAACGAAACGGTATCAGTCTTTCGTCGTTCGGCGATTCTTCAGATATTCATTATAGTACTGTGTATTGTGGTGAACCGCGAATACCGAAATGAAGTTAGTGTCGTAAACTGTATTAATTATTAAAATGTTTATTATTTAAAGAGGTAAAATAGATGTGAGGTAAATTAAAACTTATTTATATTTATTCTATTGATTGGAAATTTATTGTTTTTGTATGTATTTTGGAATTTTTGTTAAATAACGTAGCTTTATATATATATATATATATCAGGAATTTCCTTCTCGATATGAATACTCGTTCGGAAAACATGTAACGTAAATTGAATCAGTTGATGTTCCTTGCATTTTAAACTGGTTTTTAAGTACAGTCCATTGCTGACGCGGTGAAGCAGCCTCTATCTGTTATAAGTTTCTTTACAGCATCTCATGTATAGCTAAGCGAAAACGCCGATCTTTATAACCTCTGTTTTTCGTGGCTAATCAGATTTCTAAGACTGTAAACTTAGGCTTACAATTAGACGTAGTACCATCAATACTAGCCGATAATCTAAGTTCAGCGTCCGTTATTTTTCTTCCTTTCTTTCCAAATCGCTATCATTCTTTCACCACGTATTTTTTCTTTTTTTGGTCCATATTAATGACAACGTCATTCTTAGTCCGACCTCTAAAATTCTTTTTTCTGTCACAAAAACTGTTATGAAAATTTTTCCTCAAAACGTGACATGCTGTATGTAACTGACACGAAATAAGAAGTTAAAGTACCGACAGAATGGATTGCTTGACGTTGCCAATTTTTTTCGTTCTATACGAAGTATAGAAGTGATAGGGCTGGGGGTCCGGGAGTCCCCAGGCGAGTCACGAAGAGCCGAATTTATATATATATATGTATATATATATATGTATATAAAATTAATAAGATTGATAAGAAAAAATTAAAAAGGAAGTTAAATTCTTAAAATGAGACCGCCGTTAATTTTATAGGTCGTTTAGTTCGAAGTATCCGTAAAATGTAATAAATATAATTTACTAAATAATTATGAATATGCTCGAAACGTTTTACAAAATATCATCTCATCTTCATCAAAAAAAAGAAAAAAAATATTAGTAAAGAAAAAATGTAAAATATGTTGTTTAGAATCCACCGGAGGCCTAATTTATTTATTTTCGGTTAGAAAAGAAAATTAAACAAATATTAATAAAAACGAACGCAAGAAATATAATCTGGGTTTGAAAGAGATCTATTCTTTTTCTTTTACTTGCTCTTTTATATGATACATACTACATTATTTGCGCTAATGTTTTTTTTCTCCTTTCTAATTGAAGATGTGATATTTTAGAAACATTTCTGAAATATTAATTTATATTTTATTTAAAGCTATTACTTTTATTAACTAATTAACAAACCGATTGTATAGGTATACTATATATTTAAGAAGCAATGTTTAACATTTTTTGCGAATTATCAAACGAATACTGAGTGTTCAGAAGGTATCAGCTATCTACATCTTTAAAGAATTTAAGAGATACAATTTAGAGATAAATTTTTGGCGTTAGATAACGGAATCTGCGATCAGAGCGCGATCAACTCTATTGCTATTACAATTATTTTAACGTGAATTGCACAACTATAAGAGAACAGTAGTCAATCAGGGCATCATCTGCTTTAACTCGTAATAATTGTAAAATGAGAGGAAATTTTAAAGTTTTTTCATTATTAAATAACTGGTTTTTGCGAAGAACTCGTTTGCAATTTCAGATACTATCCGAATGATCCCACGTTAAATTGTTTCATTTCGTATCGTCGCTATATTGCTCAGCAAGTAAAAGAGTTTGATGACGCACACCTTGACCATGACTGGTGTGGTTTAATTAGGCGGATGTGAAGTACAAGTCATTCGTTAATTTTTCATCTGTTACTTGAGAAATTAATTTGCGGTTTTCTGACAAAGAGGAGATATTCCCCAATTTTATACTTTATCCAGAAAATATCTGTCAAGCATCTTACGCTAAAATAAAATTTAAAAAATACTTTTATAAAGCATAACTGCAGTTTAATTAAATGATGAATGATAACTGTTAATATGAAGACAATTTATTCCTATATAGGCGTATGTATGTGGTGTGTAAATTTTTTTATTTTACGATAATATATCATGATTTGCGATTTTCACAGAAATCTGATATCAGAGTCAGCGATTTTAAATAATGAACCTGACAAAATAATTTATTTGCGAAAAAATAAACGTATTCAGGCCCCGATTAAGTGTGTGATAGGCCCGGGGCTACGGAAATATTAAGGGCCCTTTTCGGAAGTGATAAAATGATCAGTTTTATAGAATAACTAAATTTTATTTAATTTAATTTAATTATATTATTTTGAATTCACGAATTAACATATAATTATTAATGTAAACAAAACTAAATATCATATAGACAATGGGTAGAATTTTCAATGCCAAAAAAATTAATAAATATCAGGGGCGTAGCGTCAATGGAAGCGATGGAAGCGCCGCTTCCCTAACAAATAAGTACAAAATTGTTTTTTAGTATTTGCGAAAAGAATACCAGCCCTAGAAATAAGATGAATTAACTTGCTGAATTTAAATGCCAAAATTAAAAATTACTAGCAAAAAGGAGCGCAAAATGAAAAAGCTTCGGCAAACGCGAGTAACAGAAACAGCTACACGTACTATTTCACGTTACTAGTGCCTAAAGTTGTCTCTGAACGACGATCTGCTGCGTACCGATGATAGAAAAAGGTTGCGCACGCATACTCAATTTGGAAGCGCCAGGTTGTGTTGCTTCAAGATCACATCATTTGCGTAGATTTTGATCCGTGCGATTCCAGAGTAATGTGTACCAAGAGTGAAGTAAAAATGCGCGCGCATGTACAGTTTGGAAGCGCCGAGTGAAATTGCTTCACGGTTACGTCCACTGATGAACAGTGCGATTTTTATGCATGGCAGTGTATGTGTCTACGAGCATGGGTAGTGAGGTATTTGCAGTACGCATTTTCTTTGGATGGTTTTTTATATGCTGTCGTTTACTAACAGCGGAAATGGAAGCGATGGTTAATGGTCGCGCTTTTTAGTCTACAGTAAAAGTTATACTGGCCCGTTTATCTTATTCCTGCCAACAAATACCAATGTTTCAGTCTGTTGAAATGCTAACACTTTCGAAATTGGGGCTACATACATTTGTATTATTAAAAAACGTTCACTGATTAGTTTTAGTTCATTCGGTTTTGAAGAAAAAATTGATATTATTCAAAATGATAAACCAACGCCTAGTTTAGAAAATTCGATTACAAAATCAAAAGGTATGTGGAAATATTCTCTTCTATAATTTATCAAACTTCTCTATGTATGTAAAATTGTATTTAACCGACATTTTCAAACAAATTTATACACAACAATGCTATGGTTATGCGGTTGTGAGAAGATAAAAAAAATTGTTCTATTAGGCTTGCCCTCTATTTAAGTAAGAAAAAAAAAGTACGAAATACAAATGGCTTTGATTTGATTGTTTTTGGGGAAGACAGGAAGCTATGATGGAAAAGGATATTTTTAAAAATTATCGATATTATGCAAACAAATATGTCTAATAATAGGGGTTTAACGATGTAGCAAAATTAAATTTTTTAAATCTCTTAAATATAAAAAATATTGTAAATTCTCAATAAAATTTTCTGGAAGAAGACTTCTTAAATTTAAAACTGAATTACGGAAACTTTTTCGATCTTGCAAGTTTAAAAAATGTACTTTAAAGATTCTAACATATATAAAGACACTCCGATGCACCCGCTTTTATACTTGACTGCTTCAGATCTAACAGATGTTTTTCGAGAAGTGTATACACGCTTTCTTATTTAATAACCACAATTCTGGCAATCACTCCATCTGCAGAAAGATCGTTCTCAGCAGTGAAACAAATAAAACGTATTTAAGAAATACACAAGATCCGGAGTGACTATCTTCATTAGCTATTTTTAGTATTGAAAATGAATTATTATCAAACATTAGGGGAAGCGACCATCTTTTCGTGATGATGTAATTAAGACACTTTCGTAAACAAGAACTGGAAAATCGAATTAATTTACAAAAAAAATGAGACATTTTGTTCCTCTTAATTAATTTTCATTTCTATTCGGATTTAACTGAATTTTACACATGTTTATTTTTATGTAAAAAAAAATATTCGATTTTGGCGCTTCCTCAGTTCTGAAATTCACGCTACGCCACTGATAAATATATATATGTGTATATAATTATAAACAATGAATTTTTCTTGGTTTTTTTTCCTGCAAATTCTTGTATTAGTTTCAATTGTTAATCTTGATGATGCCGATAATCTATCATCTGGTTGATCTATACATGTTTTTTATTCATTTTAATATCGAAAAAGATCTTTCCGCCTCACAATTTGTAATTGTTATAGTTGCAAATATTCTATATATAATATAAACGTTTTGAAAAACATCTATTATTACACGTTTAACCATCCGTGTCGGAGCTGGGAGCCTCTTGGGGGCCCCTTTATAAGGCGGGGCCCGGGACTGCAGCTCCCTCAGTCCTCCCCTAAATCTAGGCCAGAACGTATTTATGATTGGCGCAGCGATTAAGACTAATTCTTATGTTAATGGCTTATTCGCTTTACGGCATAAGCAGGAAAGTTAAGTTGTAAAGAAAATAAAAAAAAAAACAAACTATAGTTTTTTTGTTTTTTTTTTTTATGGCCCGGCTTTAGTTAACTATCAAGTCATTTGGCCACCAACCAGTTAATATAAGAATACTGCCAACTAATAAAGGATACATAATATTTAATTGAGAAAAAGGTTACGGACAACCATGGCCGTAAATGTTCAGCATTACCCACGGAGGCTGAATAAAATCTTTAGGAAAGAGAAGTTGACCAGACTGAGTCCAAGGTACATTACCTGAACTTGCCTAACCAGAAAATTAATGGAATAGGAATCTTAATCATCATATACAATAATTATAACAAACAATCATGGCCGCAAATGCTTCAGCATAGTCCACGAATGTCTGCACAAAATCATAACAAAGGAAAAACTGCCCAAGTCGAGTTCGAGATGCGTTAGATTTCCCGAACATGACAGGGCATCAAGAATTAGAATAATGGATCACGTATCATCAACAGCTGCATAGAATAATTAATTAATAAAATAAATAAGTGTATGCTGTTAAATTTGGATGTCGTCTAATATAATAAATTTAAATAAAATATACAGGACCTGGTTGTTCTGGCACAGAAGATTATAAATAGTATACGGAGGAAAGAACACAAGAGACATTAATTGTTCACAAAACGATCTTTGGTAATGTTCATATTTATTACAATTAAACAGCAACGTACGATAATTAAGAGTAGGGTATACGAGGTCTGTCCAGAAAAAATCCGACCAAAATTCAAATCTCGCACCACAACAACCGCAGCATAGCCACGCGGCAGTATGTTGTATACAGACTCGTTGTGAAGTTCCGTTCATAGTTTCAAGGCCGGGCGGTTCATAGTTGGTGCGCTGTTGTTGTTTATTTATGTGATGTTTTTTTCGTTCGGCGGATTTTGATAACAGTGAAAATGACTGAAAGATTGGAGCAACATTATTGCATTAAATTTTGCGTTCGAAATGATTTTTCGTGCACCTGAAACGTATCAAATGATGAGAAAAGCCTTTGGTAGTGAATGTATGGGTGTTATCCAGATGAAGCAGTAGTATAATCGATTTGAGAGCGGTCGACCAAGTGCAGAAAGCGATGCTCGATCCGGCCGGCCTTAAACCACAAGAATGCCTGAAAATATCGAACGCATGCGACTTGCAATTGAAGAAGATCGCCGTTTGACTGTACGTGAGTTAGAATATGACCTAAATATTCCAAAAAGTTCGGTATCAGAAATTTTGACGAAGGATTTGGGTATGGTTCGCGTCGCCGCCAAATTCATTCCAAAATTGCTCTCAGCTGACCAGAAACTCCGTCGCTTAGAAATCGCTAAAGAAAATTTAAAAAGATGACGAAAATGTTCTTAAAAAGGTCATTACTGGTGACGAGAGTTGGATTTATGGCTATGACCCCGAAACAAAGCACCAATCATCGCAATGGAAGACCGCAAACGAGCCGCGACCACAAAAAGCGCGTCAGAGCAGAAGCAATGTGAAGTTAATGTTGATCTGTTCTTCGATTACCGGGGTGTTGTTCATTATGAATTTGCTCCACGAGGTCAGACAATTAATAAGGAGTACTATGTAAAAATTTTGAAGGGATTGCGTGAGTCAATTAGAAAAAAATGACCCGATCTTTGGCGCAGGGGGAACTGGCTTCTCCATCACAACAACGCTCCGGTGCACTCATCGCAACTTGTTCAGCAATTTTTGGAAAAACATCGCATCAAGCAGCTTCGCCAACCACCTTACAGCCCAGACATAGTCCCCTGCGACTTTTGGCTATTTCCAAAGCTAAAATTACCACTGAAAGGGCAGAGATTTGACGACATTCTGACAATACAGCAGAATGCGGCGCGCGAACTCAAGGCGATTTCAAAAACGGCGTTTTCAGAGTGCTTCAACAAATGGAAAAAACGTTGGCAACAGGTTGTGGACTTCAAGGGGGACTACTTCGAAGGTTGTACTGCGCCGATTGTAAAAAAAAGAAAAATAAATTGATTAAACAAAATATGGTCGGATTTTTTCTGGACAGACCTCGTACATAAATTATATATGAAAAACGTAAAACACAAATTATTAAAACTAATAACACTCTCCAGTCATTTTCGGATAAATTACAGCGTATTAAACTAAAATTATAAGTAACAAACAGAAATATACATATACATATATATCTGAAATAACCCCCCCTCCGGGGGGTACTTCGTACCTCCCGGGAGCCGGAGCTCTAACCGGAACGGGGTGCGCCCACAGGCTGCGGATTGTGGAATGACCTCTAGATATAGAGGCTAGCTGCGAATAAGTCCGGAACGCTCAACTGGACAAATAAGCAGTCCCGGATTAAAGAGCGACTACTGGTAAAAAGTCTCATTTGCAGACGATTCCAGTAGCGACAGGACATATAGGGCTGGAGGATGTGGAGAGGCCATGCAGGGACTGGTCTACTAAAACTTCAACAGTATCCGTCGAATGCCCTAGTCCTGGCGAGCCGAGACCGCCATAAGTCTCGCCCCGCTATCTCCCTAATAGCAAAGGGTAGGACAGACTCTTTAGCCCTAGGAGAATGGATACTCCAAAAATAAACCACTCTCCCATTAGCATCTTGAGCAAATGCGGGAGAGTACCTTCTTCCCTTTTCCTTCTTCTATTTCCAAAACTTCCGAATGTTCTTTCCTCCATAATCTTCTTCTCAACTTTAATCCTATTCCTTCCTCTCGAGCAGCGTGAGCCATGCATTTCCACCGGTCGTCTTCCTTATGGATGCCATCGGATTTTGGTGTGTTTGGTGCTGGATGTGGTTATGGTTGTGCACCCATCTCCACATTATCAAATTCCCGCACAGACTATGCATTTCATCCAAAATCTTCGCAAAATCATCCTAAAAACCTTCCCATTGATATTCCTAAAATTTTCCCACTTTATTTACCTTTAGCTTCTTTCCCATAGTTTTCCTTTCTCTTATGTGATTAAAGTCCTGTAGCGAGAGAGCGCGGTGACGGGAACAGGTGCGAATTCACTGGAAGTTCTTAGTCGTAGCTCTACATGCAAGCGGCAGAATCCTCTGGTCGCTAATGTCCTGGAAACAAGACGGCAGACATTTCCGGCAGCAATTTCTGTGTCCAAGCAGCCCTATTTAGGGATCGCCCTGCTTGCCCCATATCAGGGGGAGAGCCTAGAAAAGGTGGCTTAAACATGGTCCGTATTGAACAAACCTGTCCCGGGTGCCGCGCCTGGAAGGCTCCCATAGAGCGGTCGATTTAATACAAGAAATAAATCTAAATACAAATCTAATCATCACACTATACGAACAGCTACTTAGAATGTAAAAAGTTTATTGGATGGCACAGCAGAATATTCGCCGGAAAGAAAAACGGCCTTCGTAGACCTTGAACTGCGCCGGTATAATATTGATATAGCAGCCCTCAGTGAAACAAGAATATCAGAAGAAGGAGCAATCGCAGAGATACACCTTCTTCTGGAAAGGACAGAAGGCCAGAAAACCTAGAATCCACGGTGCAGGTTTCGCAGTGCCTTGACAAAAAAATTAAAAACGTCACTTACCCGTCTTGACTGTGCAAAACATCAACGTGAGTTCTATCAACAATGCTGTAAAGTAACGGAATGGGATGTAGCTGCGACGTCTACTCTTGTACTTAATTATGATCATAGAATTGAAGTGAGATATGCAGGAACTAGATATGTAATCGCTTGCCATCCGAAATTAAATTTATGCTAAAAATCTTTAATCGACGCAGAAAGCGATTGCTGGTTTATTTACAAGGAAATTTATGAGAAAGAGCATATATTATTACCTAAACACTACTGTTAAGTTTATTTATCCCTATTACCGCTACTAGTACTTATAGTAATTGTCACTGTACCCAAATCTAGAGGCCTTAAAACTACTACTTCTTGATGATTACCGAAGGTACCTTATGAACCGGTCAACTAATTTATTCTATATATGTATATATGTATTTTGTGGGTATACGCATGGTACTTGGTGTGCGTGCGTATGGGTACTTATATGCGCATATGATTATTTGTATACCTATACATTAGGAGTTATGCAATTGTACATAGTTTCTAGTCTGTTCATGTTACAGATTAGTTAGATTAAGTTGTAACCGGCTGAGAGATATTCTGCAACGTACTTCAGACGGAAACTACTGATAGTGATACAGTTTTTGTCTGTTCACAGGTAAAGTAAATGGAGAGAAGCGGCACTTTCGTTTGAATTCTGCAATGTCCTGGTCAGTATTATGTAAGTTGATAATTGTGGCAGTGGCAACGGGATAACTATATATATTTTTTTTTCTTTGGCTCACCCTGGCTTTAACATAACTACTTAAATGTATTATGTTACAAATTTAGATTCTGCGGCAATAATGGAAAGAGCAAAGGATCGAAGTAAGGGGAATACTGCTGAAGATGGGAAGGAAAAGATAAAGGAAGCACCGTAAGGAACAGGAAAAGACCTAGAGCCAAGATTTGCGAATACAAAAGAGCACGAAATAACATAAATGCGATCTTTTGAAACAAACAACAGGAAAATTGAAATAATAAAATGAAAATGAAATGGGCGAAAAATGAAATTAAAAGAGAAGACGATCTAGCCGGTTTTGTAGTTTATCCAACAATTCAGATTAAATCGACGATGGCGCAATCGGAACAAACTGTTAACCGATAAGAAAACAACGCGAACGAACAACGTGGTCTTAACACACTTAAACCCGATAATCTCTTGAAAGTCTAAATATCGGAGCATTGCGTTATATTGCAATAAGAAAAGTTAAAAATAAACAGCGGCTAAAAAGTTTAAACAGATATTAATATATGAACGGAGCATAGCTAAACGCTAGTCGGTAATAAAAAGATGATTTATATCTCTCTTTGAGTGTTCGTTCTCATCTTTAAATAAAAACTCAGAAAAAATTATTATTTTGCTATCCGATACGCGTGAGTATTTAAAATCTGGATGGTGATTTGAATGTTTATATCGTTTATTGTGCACTATACTTCGTTTAATACTCGTATTTTATTTAACTTCAGAATAACTTAATTAGGTGTAATACAAAAAAAAAAAAGAAAAAACAAATTAAATAGAGGATGTCTTTTGAATCTAACGAAACGTCAAGAATACATCTGAGTGATAAACGGTGAATACGGGAAATGACCAAAATTGAGATCCCCCATTTCTACCGGAAAAGCAGATGATTCGAAATTAGATAAAATTTAGTTTTAAAAGAATTATCGATTAGGTAAAACTTACATAGCAGTATCGCGAATTAAACATAAAAAAATATGTTTCTACATTCAGGATTGATCGACTAGCAATGAACTGTTTTAAAGCTGCGCTATGAGCTTCTTGAAGATTTGACAGTGGTTCCAACTGTACTGTCCAGCTCGGTTTACGTACGTTTTGTCTTAGCAATAATTCCAGTTCATAATTTAAATTCAAAATCTGTAACTGAAAAAATATAATTTTTGTTTTATTTGAATTATTTAATTTTATTTTCGGTATAAAAATTATTTTTGCAATCAAAAAGGGCGCAAAACAGTATAAAATAAACTCTTCATTATTGTTGCAATTTCACGGTTTTACTTTTTTTTTTGTTTTTTAAATACAAGTTTGATTTATTTTTTCAATTTTTAGGTTTGCCAAAGGATAGTCTTATCCAATATATCGCAGTAATTAGAAAAAAACATAGGATCGAGGCAGAAACCTCCCCGCATGGTGCCTCTGGAAATCAAGTATTTCGATTTTAATCTAACTAATCCCTACTCTCCATTAGTGCCGTTGGGCTTACTACATTGTGAACCTTAACTTCACAATCCTCGACATCCTGCTAAAGGGTATGGGAATTACTTTACTTTTTTAATCCTGCCACCACGAAGACGCTGATAAGAAAAGTTAATTTAGACATAAAACAGTTCTTATCAGAGCCAATTTTGGCGATGATCTCAATAAACATATTGAGTGTCTAACTGAAGTAAAGACAGCGCTCTTGGTTGTGATTTGCAAAGAAAATTGTGATAAGCTACGTATTGAAAAATATACTTTAGCGCAGAAAGTCCGGTTATGTGGATAAAGGATTTTAAACCGGTTTCCGAACCGCGGAACCCAAAGAGCGCGCTAGTGCTGTATATATACGCAAAAAGATAGTTGAAACAGGTTTTTATTGAAGAGATATAGATATAATTACAATAGACAAGTGCGCAGTAACGACTATTGATCTTTAACTTTCATGAATTTTCCAATTGAAAGAAAAAGAATATTACAATTCTACTGGATCAGTTCATGAGCCACATTAATCCGCAACCAGTAGGCTATGAAAAATTTCTAGTTGCTGTTCATGAAATATGCAGAAAAACAATCCCTATACAGGTTAAACAAAATATTTCGGGTTTGGGGCTCGGATACAAAAAAAAAAAAAAAAAAAGATGGAATATTATATTTGGGAATTTGATAAGGATGTTTTCAGTTAAAACACTATCTCTCAATCGGGGAAAAATCGGCAAAGCAAATGACGGAGAATAGGTATAGAAAATGGAGAAAACTGGACCGACTTTAGTAGAGGTTTAAGGTTTGGCAGCTAATCACAAGATTAAACTGTGAAAGATCGAACAAAACAGCTCAATTAGAAATTACATCTAACAAAATAGCGAGCCAAATAATTTTGAATGGTAAACCACATGAAAAAATAAAGAAAAGCAAAATTATAAAAAGGGTAGACGACGAAATTAACCATTTTAAATCCGTTTTCACAATAAATGAACTCGCGAAAATGATAAAAGCATTAAGAAGTAGGAAAGCGCCCGAGCTGGATGATACGCTATTGGAACAGATAAAGAATTTTGTATCGAGTACAATGAACAGTTGATTACAAGTTTGTTTTAATTAAATTGTCTCAACCGGTAAGATACCTGAAATATATAAAAGGAAGCCGCGTAATCGCAGTATTCAGATCTGGAAAAAATCTAAATAAGTCATAGAATTACCGACCAATATCTCTTCTTTACCCTTTATGTGAGGTTTTCGAAAGATTAATTTTGAATCGGAACATCGATACGTGCCGATAGCGATCCTTCTCTCCATGGAATCCATATTGACTTGCTGTGGGTTCCTGGTCATTCTGGCATCTCAGGTAATGTTCTTTGGCTCGGGTTGCTGCTTCTTCTTCATTCTTCTTCAAAAAAATCCCATCCTCTAATCTCTTGCCTTTGTGTAAATATTTCCATCTCACATTTTGGTCGGATATGTATCCTTCCTCCTTTTCTAATTGTCGCTTTTTTTATCTGTCCGTTCAGCCTAATCTTCCTTCAAATCCTCGGTTCCTTCTGTTCCCTTCACTTCCTCGTTCTGTTGTTGTCGCCATTGTGCGTTTGCGCTTTAACCATTCCTTGCTGCCTCCCTCACGTTTTCGCCTCTCGTTGGCCTCTTCCCCATGTTGTCCTCTCCATTCAAATGATGCGGTTGTTTGTGGCGCCGATCACGTGTTCTTTGAGTGCTCTGCTGTTTCGGTGGAGCGTTCGGCTCTCTATTCCCACTTGCTTGGTCTGGGATTTCCTGCTCCTTTTTGTGCTCTTTATATCCTGTCTTTTCCTTTTACACTTATTATCCCCTCCATTGTTTCCTTCTTATTATCGATATCTGATCGTCTCACTATATAACTTTCGTTTTCCTTTAATTGTTTCTGGGTGAAGGTCTTTGGTTGACGAGCCCAATTTAAAAAAGAAAAAAAAAACAAATTGATGCCACAAAAAGCTGGTTTTATGAAAGGCAAAAGCAATGTAAAACAGGTTACAAATGCAGTCCAGCAAATTGAAAATGGATTTAAAGTAAAGCTGATTATCGATGTAAGTTGTTATACTGATGCAAATAATACGGAAAACCGCAGGCGAACAATTAAAAAAAATACGTGAGATAACAAAAGATTTTTGTCTTATTAGAATATACTGCAAGAAATGTTATCTGAAAAAACATTGTACATAATGGTTAAAAGAGCAGATGACGATGGAATGGAATATTAACGGATTGCACAACAACCATGAAGAACTCCGCCAACTACTCTCGCTCAAACAACCTATAATCACTTGCATCCAAGAAACCCACCTCTTACCAAAACACAAACCGACGATAAGGGGCTACCAGCAGAGGTCTCAAAGCATCTGGAGGCGTAGCTACCCTCATCCGAGACTCTGTTATCGTTAACCACTGCTCACAAACTCAATCAAACATCCAAAATGTGACCATTCGAGTCACAATCTGCTGCCGTCCTCAACTTGCGAACTTGACAATCTGCAACATATATATACCCCCTGATGAAGACCCAACTTACAACGACTTCTTCCACCTCATTCATCAACTGCCTCAGCCGTTCATCATTCTAGGAGATATGAACGCTCATCACACCGCTTGGGGAGCTACTAGAAATAACAACAAAGGATACATAATCAATAAAATCCTCCAGGACGACTGTCAACTAATCCTGCTAAACAACGGTCAACAAACCAGATTCAACAGCTCTAATGGAACCTTCTCTGCGATCGATTTGTCAATTGCCTCATCCGACATTGCTCACCGATTCAATTGGAAAACGCATTCCGACCTGTGTAATAGTGACCATTTTCCTATACTTATTTACATCTCCACCACCTCGATGAACCAACAACTTCCTACAACCCAAAGATGGCTTCTAAAAAAGGCGGATTGGAATAAATTCAAATCAATTTGCGCCCTCCCACTCCCCAAACCATCAGCAGACATCGACTTCTGTATCCTAAACTTCAACCAACACATCCTACACGCAGCTGAAAACTCGATACCAAAATCCTCCGGCAGAATATCCACAAAAAATGTTCCTTGGTGGAATGAAGACCTCAAACTAGCCATCAAAAATCGCAATAAGGCCCTTGCTAAGTTCCGAAGAACCAGACTCACAAACGATCTCACCAACTTCCGCCGTTACCGAGCAGTAGCCCGTAGACTATCCAGGCAACTGAAGAAACAGAGCTGGAACTCCTTTATAACCTCTGTAGACGAGCACTCTGACCAAACCGAACTCTGGCGGAAAATAAGGATCCTAAACGGTGCTAAACAGCCCTTGAATGCAATCACCCTAAAAAAAGGAGATACTTACACGCAAGACTCTGACGAAACCGCTAACCTACTTGGCTCAAGTTTTACACAGACCTCATCTGATGCAAACTACGCCCCGACGTTCCTGAATTTCAAAAAAGCAGAAGAAATAAATTCCTACGATCTAAACAGTGACGATTCAGAAGAATTCAACACCCCCATCACCATGCCGGAGCTCTCCAACGCCACCAAGCGCCTGAAGCCTAACGTCACCTGGTCCAGATAATATTCCGTCTGCCTTCATCAAAAATCTACCCGATACCCTTAGAACAGAACTGCTGAGTATATTTAACTCAATATGGAAAGAAGGCACATTCCCCAAGATCTGGAGCAAGGCCATCACTATACCTATCTTGAAACCAGGAAAGGACTGCTTCCTACCAACATCATATCGACCCATTTCTCTTACCTGTGTCATGTGCAAATTACTGGAAAAAATAGTCGCCATCAGACTGACCTGGTATCTCGATAAACAAAAAATTCTATCAAAAAACCAATGTGGATTCAGAAAGCAACGAAGCACTACCGACCACCTACTGGGACTGCAAAACGAAATCCTGCAGTCATTTAAACACAATGAATACCTAGTAGCCATCTTCTTCGATATAGAAAAGGCGTACGACACCACCTGGCGATTCGGAATCCTGAAAGAACTCACGAGTTTTGGAATCAGAGGGCGTCTGGCAAAATTTATCAATAACTTCTTAAATAATCGCACGTTTATGGTCAGAGTAGGAAATACTCTTTCAAATGAATACCAACAAGAAAACGGAGTCCCTCAAGGCAGTGTCTTTAGTATCTACTGCTTCCTAATCCTGATAAACACTATCTCCGCAATCATTCCACTTCCTATTAACCACAGACTTTTCGCTGACGACTTAAACATAACTGTTAAAACTACAAACCTACAGTTCGCAGAGAGCCTTCTCCAAGCATGCTTGGACAATCTAGCAAACTGGAGTGAACGCACGGGACTCAAATTCTCTGTTGAAAAAACGAAAGGCGTCATCTTCACGAGAAAACGCAAACACCGACCCGTAAGTCTAACACTCAACGATCAACAACTAAAGTTTTCGGAAGAGAAGCTCGTTTTCTCGGATTATAATCTTTGACAAAAAACTTCGATGGAGAAACCACATCCTATCCTTGAAAAACCGAAGCCTTTCTGCACTGAACATACTGAAGGTGCTGAACAACAGGAAATTCGGACCCAGCTGTTCCACATTACTAAAAGTATACAAAAGTTTAATCCGACCAAAACTCGACTACGGCTGCATCGTCTACTCATCCGCCTCCAAAGGCCTGCTCCAAAGTCTTGACACGATCCATAATTCGGGCCTCCGAACTACGCCTGCCTCCAGTATGCACGTGCTCGCCGGTATTCCTCCCCTGAAATACCGCCGGCAAACATTATCGGTCGATTACGCCCTATCAATCTTAAGTTACCCGAACCATCCAAACCACAGCATTTACAGTCCATCAAACCCATTATACAGAGACGGTACCCTCGCTGCCCAAGGCTACTTCAAATGTCATGACGAATTTACGCTGGACATCCCGAATTATCTACTTAAGCGCATGCCTTCCGCCGATCCACCGTGGAGTCCAAACCACCATGAAGGCACCATTTACATCATGATCTTTGATCACCTTCCCACGCTATCGACCAACGCCGCCGTACCAGTGTTACACCCAAGCGAACTGAAGAAACACGCAAAATACAAAATAATGTCTTACTGGGAGGTTGAGTGGAACAGCAGCTATTCGAACAAACTACTGGCAATTAAACGGACGATTACTGACTGGACTTACGTTATAGGCAAAGCTGTATCAAACCGGGATATCGAATCAACCTTGAACAGAATCTATCTAGGCCATACTCTAACCACCCATGCATACCTGCTGGACCACCAGGAGCCTCCAGCCTGTACTCAATGCAATTGCCAGATCACAGTCAAACACATCATCACTGAATGCCCCATCTACAGTGCCGAACGCCAACAATCGACACTTACAGACGATCACTCCGCGAATTTAAACATAAATAACTTATACAGACTTATTAAATTTAGAAATATTACAAACCTTAAAATAATGTAAATAACCTCACCCGAGGTGATAGCCCCCTCCCTGGCAATATGTATCTCGTAAATAATAAAATAAATAAATAAAACTTGCATAAGCAAATGTTAACGGGCTGTTGGAAAGAATATACGAAAAATTTTATATACGCCGATGATTTCGCTGTACTAGAGCAAGAAAAATCATTAGCCGCAGTTGAGAACAAAGTACGCACTGATTTCGTAGAATTAGATGAATATTGCCAGGAAAATGTATTTCTAACCTGCGTAAAACGTAAGTATTCTACCCGAAAAATACAAAGGCCAAATGTAAATTAGAAATAACATGGAATGATCCGAAGCTCGAGAATTGTGATAATCTCAGATATCTAGGGCCCCGCTGGACAGAACACTTGTACCATCTGGGTAATTTTCCCTAGCCTCTTTTAAAAGTATGATTGTCCAATATCGGGCAGATCTATTTATTCAAAGAAAGTTGTGATGTTGCTCCGAACGGAGACTTGCTGAATAATTACAGGCTGTTCATGTCAAATGAAGTTAGAATACGTTTATTATAGTAATTATTTTCAAATAAAGCAGCAGGGAACGAAGGAAAAGATAAGAGAGTTGAGTAATAATGAAGGGAGAAAAGAAGGAAACTTGAATTGAAATAAAGGTAAACCGCAAGGTCACTGAAAGCTCATGCTTCAGAGTAAAGGATGAATAATTTTTATCATAAAAGTATCATCCCGTGTGCACTTGACGTTCAGCATGAAGAGTTTGATTCCCGAGAATGCATATTTTGTAAACGCGGGTGAAACAATTAACGTAAAAACAAAATAAGAAAAAGAAGATGAGAGGGTTGTAAAATTAAATGAATTTCAACAAAATTTATATATACGTAAAATAAAACCATTTTTCCCCTTTAATTTTTTCCAATTTTTATCAATGAATAGCCTGATTTTTGAGGAAGTTTTTCGTGTATGTTAGCTGACCTGCAAGAACTGTTTTCCATGAAATGAGAAAAAAATTGGTTAAATGCACTTGATAAAATAAAAATTAACGGAAATAAAAATGGAAGTGAATGGGAACCAAGGTTGACGGTTGGGCACCCCGGCTTTTTGAGGAGGTAGAGTGAGAGGAGCGATTAGAGAATAAAGAGGGGATATATGTCGACTAAAGTTCGGAAAAGGATTGATTGAGGAAAAGAGAATTTAGTCTGCGGCTGGAAAATTATTAGTGATAGAGAAGAAGATTAGAAGAATTTAACGAATTTGCGATTTTTACCGACTTTTTTCTTCTTTTTTTATTGTTTGTTCGCGCATAACTTATATCTACTCGTATGTCAACTGATTTTAATGATATTAGTCAGCGACGGTACCGTGCGAGTATCGATGAAAATCGATTGGTATTCGGTAGTCACTAAAAATTCGCGAAAAAATGTGGTCCCTTTAAATCATTTTTTATTAATACGACAGGCAGAACTGACTCGTTGAAATGTTTATAAACACTGTTATAATTTGAATTTGATGCCGATTCTGATTAAAGTATTAATGTTGCATAAGAATGACGATAGTGTATCTCCTTAACTCTGAAATATATTGTTTATTATGGGAATAATCATTTTTTACTTTTAAATGCGTTTTTATTAAATTTTTAAAGTAAACTTTGAAGTTAATAATTTTTTTTTTTTTTTATTTCATATTAGATTTTAAAATTCGGTACGAAAATGTTTATTTTCTTTACAGCGAATAAAACATACTATTCAAATTCTTATTAGCCAAATATAATCTCGCGACTTAGAAAGAAGTACACTAGTTGTTGTTCGAGATTATGATGATACTTATTGCGACGATGTTGCACGCTTTGTGATAATTGTGCATGCTTGTATAAATTACGTGCACCTATAGGAAATGAGTTCACTTTTCAACTATATAGTGAGACGACCGCATTCTACCGGTATCTTTGTAGAATCGAGGTCGGAATTTGCGAGTACGTGCGTTCTACACTTCGGCGCTCGTAGCAGTCGACCAATTATCGAACTTCCGAACGACCGTCCTAATGGTTTTACTCGTTGATCTTTCGCATTTCGTTTGATATTAGTCTGCCTACAGCTCCGTTGAAAAGTTCATCGATTATGTCGATATTCTTATCACGTGGAGTTTATCGAGATTAAAAATGTCCGGTAATCTAACTGTTTCGTCTGGTTTTATTTTGTGCATTTGTCGCGCGTGTGCCAAGTTGGGCGCCATTATATGACCGGACGTTCTCGTTTTGAGCGACTTTTTCGATTACCCTGAAACTTACAAGGAAAGTAGGCGAGTTGTCAATCGTAGATTTCGATGAAATTTTGATATGTTATAAAGAATTTAAAAATATTAGACGCCTATTTTTTTTTATCGGTCCATATGCAGTTTAAAGGGGTGAAAATCACCCCTAAACTTCCAAAACTGTTTTTTCCACATATGTATCTCGATTCAAACTCCATATTTTCCCATAAAACAAAATGGAGATTGTTTCTTATAAAGGAGGCGAGTAACCCGTAATGATTTAAATACTGCATCCCGTATTTTAGGGGAGTCAAGACACGTATTTTTCAGCTTAATTTTGAAAAAAAAAAAGACAACTTAGAAAACAGCTTAAAAAACTCTAAAAGATTGTTCCAAAACGTAAAACAAAAAAATAGAGTTAACCTATTTCGGCATTTTAATATATACTACCCCCAAATGCAAAGTAACTTTATATGTGTGTTTCCAGCGAACAAAATTTCTTTTAAAATTCGTGTATAGGGGTTTTCGAGATCGCTGATCACGAATCTGATATTAGATTTTGTATTTTGTTAATTCAAACCGGCGGACGGAAATGCCCTAAAAAATTTAATTTACGTAAAAGCTTTTATATAGTGTTATTTTCGAGGTTTGCTGGTAATAAATTTGCAACTACGCATTAAAGATTTATAATAGCGGATCTGATAAGACAAAAACGGAAGTCAAACATATTTTACTTGGCATTAAAACTTGTCTGCAAAAGTGTCGAACAGCGCTAATTACAAATCCGAGGCATGAGTTTCAAAATACAAAATCTAATATCAGATTCGTGATGAGCGATCTCGAAAACCCCTATACACGAATTTTAAAAGAAATTTTGTTCGCTGGAAACACACATATAAAGTTACTTTGCATTTGGGGGTAGTATATATTAAAATGCCGAAATAGGTTAATTCTATTTTTTTTTGTTTTACGTTTTGGAACAATCTTTTAAAGTTTTTTAAGCTGTTTTCTAAGTTGTTTTTTTTTTAAAATTAAGCTGAAAAGTACGTGTCCTGACTCCCCTAAAATACGGGATGCAGTGCTTAAATCATTATGGGTTACTCACCTCCTTTATAAGAAACAATCTCCATTTTGTTTTATGGAAAGATACGGAGTGGTTTATTCCACTTGTCATATTACTACGAGTATAATTGGATAGTCCTATATTTGCTGATTCATGATTGCACTGCAGAAATTTTGCTAATTTTGTTTATAAATGGGAGTAATTAACATATACATAAGTATATCATACTATATTCATTCTGGTTAACGACGATCATGATCGTGAAGCCATATGCTGTAGATGCGAATTCGTCTGTTCGAGTAATACGGAAACCGATCGTAATGTTTGTGTTTACAAACATGTTGCATGATACGAGTTTACTGCTTCTACGGAAATACCACTTTCTCGCTGGGAATTACCTATTCAGAAAGCGGCGTCGTTTATGTTGTTACTACATACGTGTTGAACGCTGCGTTATGAGATTGCAGGAAACGGTAGTACGTTCTCGTGTGAAACTTCACGACGAACATTTTAATCCAGCTGTTCCGACGAGGAAGATTTACGACGGCTGACATTCCTCGACGATGCAGATAACATCGCTTCGAGAATAAAGTCTCATTGTCGATAATTCGTGCTATCGCTTTATGGTACTCTTCCACAGGCATTACCTTCTCCCGTTTCTGTACGACGTTCGACATCTTCCCCGTCACTTGTATTCGTACATCGTTCACAAATCTACCTCACAGAGTACGAATTCTTCGTTTGTCGCTTTAAATTCTTTCGCCTTCAAATCGTAAGGATAACGTGAATCGTTTTCTTTCTTGCACAGTTACCGGCCCCTTGTCGAGAACTTTAACAATATATCAATTCAATTCGAATAAAGTACGCTTCATTGCGGTCGTACATACATAGTTTGGTACCTCTACTGGGGTCCCCGAGTATTATGATCTCTTCGTTATGAGACGGTACGTGAGGAAGCGTCATTTCTTATTTGTACCAACTCGCTGAGTTCGTAATTACGATAAAGAATAATTCTGTGGATATATATGTATATCTTGAATTTTGTATAGTCGTCCTTTTTCGATGTATGGTAGTGAGCGATGAATTGTGCTGACAGTAACGTGTGTAAATTCGATGAAGGCTTTTCGTACTTTTCTGAACATTGTTCTCTCCAAACGCCAGTCGATTCCTGTGATACCTCTTATTGTCCATCTGTTTCTTTGCTTTTCTTATTTTCCGTATTTTTTCTGTTCCGTTTTTTTTTTTTTGTTTGTTTTGTGCATTCGTCAACTTGAACATTGGTCAAAGAACTGTGCAAAAAGAGCTTTATGGATGGTCGACATAAATGAATCAAGAGCTTCAATTCAACTGAACGGCAGGGAAGAGCGAGAGAGAAAAAACGGGGAGCACTGTAGGGAGTGGGAGTGCTGTTTGTTAAAAGAGAATCATATGAGGACATTTTCTCCACTGCAAGCGACAAGCATTCAAATCTGATGTAATCGAAGTCACGTATAAATCTGTTGTTGGAGGGATGCAAAGAACAATAGACAGCGCGAGAGAAAAACTAAGCAAGCGATGAATGGTGTAAACTGTGCAGAGAGATTAGAGCGCCGTAGAGAAGGGAAGTCAAGAAACCAGGATTAGAGAGAAAAAGAAGGTTGAATGTAGAAGTTCAATGAATTCGGGTTAGAGAATAAGGAGGAGGAAAAGAGTTAGACATAGGTTTATAATTGTTCGTAAAATCGTACATTGGTGGTTTTCCATTACCTTCTGGCAGATTTTCTGTTAGGACTTAATAGAGGAAACATAGGCAGTGATAAACATACGCAAGGACATAAGAAAGAAGGGCAGCATAAATTGCGAGAAAGCAATAAAAAGGGTAACGTGATTTCAATAAAATGTTAAAAATAAATTTCTAAATGATATATGTAAATGTAAAAACATTGAGCAGGATATAAAAACAAAAATGAAGTGAAAGACACGTGTTTTACAAAATTAAACTAATAACGAGACATTCTATTCCCACAGTAATTGGGAATAAAGAACGAAAATGGAAAAACATTGTCTGGAGAAAATAAACTAATATCTGTATGGCATGGAAGGACAAGATGAAAAAAAGAAAGTAACAAGAACGTTTAGCGAAACAACCGAAATGGAACTGATGCTATTAAAAGATAGAGCGCACGCTACCCTGCAGAAGCTAAATCCGTTTAAAGCAGCAGGAGAAGATCGAATTGTCGCCGAAATGTTTAAACACCTAGGAGACATCATGATAGACGTTCTATATAGAAAATGCCAAATAAAAAAGAAAATACCGGAACACCTGGCCGGATGACTGTACAACGTCGACTTATGCCCCAATCTGTACGAAACTATAGAACAATAGTTTTGATGTCGCGTGCTAGTAAAGTAATAATGAACATTATTCACGAGGAGCTAAAACCCGGTATATTGCTCCAAAAGTCACATGAACAAACAGATTGTATATCGGGAAAAAGTACGATAAAACAGATTCTGAATATACGACAGATAATAGAGGAGTGTGTTGAGAATCCAATTTTAATGTCTACATAAGTTTTATAGATTACACAAAGACGTACGATTACGAACAATGGAGAACGTTGTGGTAAATTTTGGATAAACGCGGCATTTAATAAAACTGTTATTGCCATGAATATGGGGTATGCAACTGCGAAACGTGTCGGCTATATTTTATATTTTTTATAACTACTCGTATAATTTTCTGTAATACGCGTGTTTATATCTATTTAATAAAACTCATTAAATTGTTACGCAATAATCAGTGGAGAGGATAAGGTTAATAATATGTTATCCGGGAAATATTATCCCGAAAAAGGAATTTGACAGGATTTTATACTGAGTTTGATTTCATTTTTAACATATTTAGCGAACAGATAATTAAAATAATCAAAAAAGCTTACGGCATACTGACGAGATCACCGTAATCGTTTCGTCGATAGATAAGCTATTTACTCGTTTCCTAGGAGTTAAAACTGTAAGTAAAACAGCAGGTTTAATAATAAGTAGAGATAGACAAAAATAATGATTATCAACTAAAATAATTCTGATGGTATGCAACATTTAGACAACCTCCAGTAGTTTACAAGTTTTTGTATATCTAGGATCAGTAATCAGCCAAGGCGGAGGTTTGACAGATAAAATTAAAAGACGGATAGAAGTTTCCAAAAACACGAACATTTCTTTTTTTACATGTATCAGAAACAGTTGGATGTTTTAAAGTTAACGGACAACGGATCGATACGTTCAAAATGTTCCGTTGGAGAAGATCGTTGCAGATCCCACTGGTCAGAAATAGTAATGCAGCGAATGTGTAATTTGATCGTATCATACCGTTGGGATAGTTCGCAAAAATTAACTGTAGACGGTTTAGACGCAAAACAAAGAAGAGCGTCTATAAGATACACAAATAGAATTAAATAATTAGTAACCGCCACATCGCTCTAACAAACTATCAGTTCGTAAATGAAAATTTCAAGCAGAAGGTCGAAAGGATCAGATGGTGCTGTGCCGCTTGCGTACTGGCCATTACATCCTCACACACGCGTATATACATATATATTACAGAATCTTGTTCCACCAATCTGTGACAAATGTGAAGTTCCTATCACCATCACCTTCTAACCGATGCTCTAGCTTCTCTCCGCAATATCCCCCTTTATCACTCCTATCCCAGGATTCGCCATCCGTCGTATCCCTTCTCGATCTTTTCAAGTCAGTAAACCTATTATATAAACTATAATAAACTTGCTGGCCGCGCTCCTAGCCTAGCCACCGTACATAGCGCGGGGAAAAAAAGAACAATCTGTCTAAATATAATGTATATTTTAAAATTACAGTTTTTATTTGCAAAAAATATGACGTTGACTTAAAAATATTGATTGCGCATCAATAGATAAATTATAAAGACAAAAAGCGCTATACCGGATAATTATCCTATCGATTCATGATATCAGCTTATGTAGAAAAGAAAGTAATACCGCAGAAGGGAACAGAAAACTTCTGCAAGATGTAAACATATATTAAGTAGGCGAGCTCAAAATGGAAATATAACAATAAATAATTACAATTAGAATACGGTGGGTCAGTATATAAGAACACTCAGGAGATACTGGGACTTTAACCTCAATTTAAAATATACATGTTTGGATCCGTTTTCCGTATATTCTTTATGAAAAACACGTATTACAGAAAATAATTATTACCTAGCAAATATAAATCTGCCGATATGTTTCAGAGTTACATACTTCGTGATCATGGTAATAATAAAATAAAGTTAATGAAAAATAAACGATAGCATACGTGTCTTATTTACAGTAATTGATCATTCGATGTATCGATACGTTATAATTAAATGTTAATTTTAAATAGTGGGTTATTATTTATAATTAGGTTGTTATTAATTAAAATATCTTTAAATTTATTAATATAATATGTTTCGGTACTGTTAAGTGCATTATTATTATTATTTCTAAATCTGTATGTTTAATTTTAACCTATGTTTATTAATAATAATATGTTCAGCAACAGACGATTTATTTTTATGTTCATGTTTAACAGCGGTAATATGTTCGTTATAACTTATATGGAATGTGCGACGTGTTTGTCCTATATATGTATCGTTGCATGTGTTACATTTAATTTTATATATATCAAATTTATTATACCTATATATCTGTGTTTATAAATTTATTGGTATTAATTAAATAATTATATAAGTTGTTGTTTGTTCTATACGATATTTTAACTGTTTTACGGAGTAGGTTGGTAAGACTGTTTGTTGCCGGGTTAGCGTGTATGTGAATGTAGTCCAGATACGCTTAATATTGTTATGATTATTTCGCTTATCTTTTTTGATATTAAAAATATATTTAAAATATAATTTATCTATTAAATCAGCTTCGAAGTTATTATTTAATGCGATATTCTTTATTGTGTCCAGCTCTGTTTTTTTATCCTAAATACTTACAATTAGCGGGGTGTTTATTAGTCGGTATATATAAGAATAGGAAGACGAATATTTATGTATTTGAGAATGGTTAGAATTGGAATTTATTGTGATATCTGTAAGTGTTTCTTTTCTATATATTTTATATTGTATTTTATGATTATCATTAATGTTAAATCTAAAAAATTTAATTTTCCATATCCTATTTTGAGTGTGTATTGTAAATTATTATTTATTGAATTTAAGAATTGTAAAAATTTTTTGGGGTCTGAATAATTTTGGTTTAAATTATTAGTTTTGAAAATGGTAGTAATATCATCGACGTATCTAGCGTAAAAAATAATATTACGGTTATGAAATTGTTTATTAATATTATCTTTTGGTAGTACTGTAATAAAATTTCACTTAATATAGCAGATATAGGAAAACCTATTGATAGACCGTTTGGTTGTATATTGTTATTATTATTATTATTAGCCTTAGTGATATAACGTTACACAATATACATTGAAGTAAATCAACTATTGTATAATTTAATTTAGCCCTGAAAACGAACAAAGACCTCTCTCAACCGAGCCCACTCTAGTCTGTCATAAGCCACCTGATGGTATTGTTTGTGCTTTAATATTTCAGCGAAACTATCTTCCCACCTGTTTTCCGGTCTTCCTCTTTTTCTCTTCGCGTATATTGTCCAATCTGTTATTTTTTTAGTCCGTCTTGTGGAATCCATTCTTACAATATGTCCTGCCCAGTCCCATATTTTCCTTCTTATTGCCCATGTAAAATTGTCTTTAACTTTTAATTTGTTTTTGATTTTTTTTGAGTTTATTTTGTCTTTTAATTTAACTCCGATCATAGATCTCTCCAATGCGTTTTGACATATCTCAATTTTATTCATGATATTATTTGTTATTGTCCATGTCTGACCTCCATATGTTAAGTAGGCAGGATGCACGCGTTTAGAATTTCCCTTTTTAGTTCATTTCTGTAAGGTCCCTTAAAAATATGTTTCAGCGACCAGTATTTTTTCCAAGTGAGTGCGATTCTACGCTCTACTTCTTTTTTTGTTTTATTTTTTAGAGATATTAGTTGTCCTAAATAAATTATACTCTCTGCCTTTTCGATTTCTGTGTTGTCTATTGTAATTCTTGTTTTATTTTCGTCTATAGATAGTATTTTTGTCTTATCTAAATTTATAATTATAATTATAATTATAAATTTAGATTTGGTTGTATATAATATTTATTATTAAAATAGAAATAATTTTGTTCAACTTTTGTTTTACGTGTTGTTATTAGTTCATTAGTGTATAGTAAATTTTAAGTGTTTTTTAGAATGGTTTTTTCAACTAACAGGATGATTTAGAAATAATAAAATACATTAATAATAATAATTCACTTAACAGTGCCGAACCATATTATATTAATAATCTAATTATAAATAATAACCCACTATTTAAAATTAACATTTAATTATAACGTATCGATATGGACTATGTAACCCCGAAACATGTCGGCTGTTTTATATTTTCTTACCAACACAGAAACAATTGATGAACAAAGAGAAATCTGGCGGCAATACATAAAAGAACTATACAGTATAAAAGACAAAATGAGGATACAAACTGATCAAAACGATAAAGAAGAGTGGGAAGGTACACCACTTCGCGATGAAGTTGAAACTGCCATAAAGACAATGCACCGGAATAAAGCACCAGGAATAGACAACTTGCAAGCCGAATTAATTATTAACGGTGGAACAGAGCTGCATAATAAATTATATGATTTAGTATGTAAAATCTTCAGAGAAGAAAATTGACCGGAAGATACGGTTACATCGGTGCTAGTGCCAATTCCCAAAAAAGTGCGCCCAAAAGGTTGTGAAGAATATAGAACGATCAGCTTAGTTGCACACGCATCGAAAATCCTATTACAAATTATAAAAAATAGAATGAGAAGGTATATAGAACAGTACATGGATGATGCGCAGTATGGTTTTAGAAAGGGATTATCAACAAGAGATGCGATTGCAGCACTAAGGATCATGGGAGAAAGAATAACGGCTTTAAACGGTAAAATATATGTATGCTACGTGGACTATGTCAAAGCATTTGATAGAGTAGAATGGAATCAGCTATTTAAGACACTGAAAGTGGTAAATATACCGGATAAACTTATAGCATTAATACAAAAGTTATACGAGGACCAAAGGGCGACGGTTAAATGGAGGAATAAACTGTCTAAAACAACAGAAATTGCCAAAGGAGTGCGACAAGGATGTCCATTATCACCAGCGCTATTCAATATCTATTCCGAGTTCATAACAAGCGAAGCATTAGAAGAAGTGCAGGAAGGAGTAAAAATTGGTGGGCGATATATAAAAATTATAAAGTTCGCGGACGACCAAGTATTGCTTGCAGACAGCCAAGATGGACTGTCAAAAATGGTACAAACATTAAGCTGTGAAGCAAGAAAATACAGAATGGAAATAAATATCGAAAAAACAAAAGTAATGTGCATCAACAAAACGCCAGTGGAAATGAATATATCAATTAATGGTCAAAAGATAGAACAAGTGGAGTCCTTCAAATACTTAGGACACATTATAACGGAGAATGTATATTGCAGCAAAGAAATTCGGCGGAGGATTGCAATGGCAAAAGTGGCGTTCATGAGAAAAAGGCAGGTGATTACACAGAATACACTCCCTATTGAATTGAGGAAACGTATAGTTAAGTCATATGTATGGGCAGTGGCACTGTACGCTGCAGAAACATGGACGCTAAATAAGAAAGATATACAGAAAATTGAAGCTTTTGAAACATGGTGCTGGCGATGCATGTTGAAAATCTCATGGGTCGATAAAATATCGAATGCGGAAGTTTTTAGTCGAGCACAAGAAAATAGGTCACTCTTGAATACGATCAGGAAAACAAGGCTGAAATGGATAGGTCACGTATTAAGACATAATAGCCTACTGAAAGACATCATAGAAGGAAAAATACCAATGCGCAGACTAAGAGGAAGACCAAGGCAGACGCTGATAGATACAATCAAGAAGGAAACAAACATTAAGACATACGCAGAATTGAAAAGGCGAACAGCGGATAGGAATAGGTGGAGGACTTGGACGATAGGGGCGAACCAGTCAAACGACTGAAATACCAATTTGATTTGATTGATATATGTATACACATATATATATTTCATTACAAGAAAGGCGGCATGTCAACACGGGCCTAGGGCGTCATCGCCATCAAATTCGTCACTGAGTTACCCATTAAAATAACACAAGCTATTCTGGTAGTAAAATGGTAGTATTGCTGTACAAAACTGTTGGTTCTACTTGGTAATAGTGAATTATCACCAAAAGCAATATTCTTTTATTTACAGACTTTACTAACTAAAATACACAACTGTACCTCACTAAAGAGCGAATAACGAAGAACCTACAAATATATATTTCATTTGACAATAATTTTTTCTTAACCCTATAATACATGAAATTTTTCTTTTCGCTAAAAAAAAAATTTAAGATATATTTTGACCTAATCAATATGAATATAAATTTGAAAATAATTTTGGGCACCCTAATATATTCATAGACCCAAAAATGTCTGTGTCGGTTAAAATCAGCATCATGCATTTATTGTATTGAAGGAAATAGACACTTACATAATTACTCTATTACACGACAATCGTGAAAACAATTCTCTTTTGCCGTATAACATCATAATGTTTCATTACACTTGCTACAGCTTGTTAAACTGTAACCTTTACAGTTTGCATTTTTACAACGACCTTTTGTCCTAAATACCGGTCAATGATCTAACCGGTCGAAGCACGCAGCTCGCCTTTTTATTTGCGGCTCATCTGCTGGTGATTATTTTGGTCGTCCGGGTTTTTTGGTAGAAGAAATAGTCACTTCTAATTGGCGTAATGTGCTAGCCATCTCAGTTCTAAAATCAATTCATTTTATGTTCGAATTTGTTACCCGCCTCTACAAAATCCATGCATTTATTGTTGATACATCGAGCAGATGGTAAAAAATGCAAAAATACCATTTCTTACTACAAATTAAAATCCTATAACGACCAATATAGGAATCGGTCAGATCTACGGATCTCATATATTTATTATATTCCGTTACTGCACTATTATTGCAGCACTTTTCATATCAATTATACCTTTTCACAGTTCTTATTGATTCAATCCCAATAAAAGTTGATAATAATGTTACAATTTTTATGTCTCTCCATGCTGTTACATACAGTGAACATAGTTTGCAATAACTGTGCCTCTACGTTCTTTTATCATTTCTTATATTTCAGGTAGTTTACAGTTAAACAATTGCAACGCGCAGTACCCAAGCTTGGAATTCCTTGTTTGTATAAATCAATCTGCAACGCAATAGAATTAAAATAATTATCAAAGTAAAGCGTAAATCTGCTGTATTAATTTCAGCATGATTTTCAGTTTCAGTAGTATCCTCTCAAAAAGTTTCAATAAATGCTCCAATTCAACATCAGGATCCTTTATAGTCTCATCACTCGTGATATCATGAAAATTACTTTCACAATAGAAATCATCCGTTTTGCTAAATTCTTCTTCTGATGCCGAATCCGACATGTCATCATCGCTTGTCTCAAAAATTAACTTTTCCAGCTCCTGCTGTGTTAGTTTCTTTTCTGTAGCCTAAAATTCTCCGTCTATAAATAATAAAATAGATAAAATAATACTAACAATGGCTTAATGCATACTGTTGCTTGAAACACATACAAATAAGACTCAGTAATTTACACGACAAAGAAATTTTGCATTATTTACCATCATTTGATTCAATAATAGCTTGAAGAATATAATAATGATTTTCATGCCTAAACATTTTAAACAAAAACGTATTTACTTAACTTTAAAAACTACACATTTAGAACATAAACAAAACATCTGGCATCGAAAAAGAAAACTACATTAAATTTTCTGTTTCACGTTGTTTACAATTTACGTTTAAGATAAAACTAATAATTAATCGTGAAAGTTTCTCATTGTAAATGAGTGAATAATGAAGAACAGAGAGTATCGTGGAAAAATCTGCAAATTTAGTAAGTATAATGAATCGGTGGTATTTAAGTAACAAATGATTAGCACCTTCCACGAAGTTAATTGAAATCGCCCTGTAAGTGCTCGTCTATAAAATCAAGAACTACGCTTCTGTGACCTTTACGTAATTTGCACGTATTGCATTTATGAACGTGACGGCTAAGAATCGATAATGGGAGCCTATGTTGAAATAGTTTACAGTGTAAACTTTGCCGATCTTTACTGCAGGCTATCTGTGGAGCGTTTTTTACTCCGATTTTTAAGTGTTCTAAAGAGAAAAACGGACATGGAGTCCAATGTAGTTTTCTTAGCAGCACAGTTCACTACGAGTGACCAGGCACCCAGCAAAACTGCGTTACTTATCCATAGTCAACGATTCTCTAATGTCCCGTACAGTTGGCGCTTATGCTTAAGTGAATCGTTCTGAACATAATTCGGTGTTATTAAAGAAATGATGAAGAACCGATTGAACTAATTTAGAAATTTCTGTCGTATTTTCGGCCATCAACCAATGGTCAGTCGAATGAGCAACTGAGATACGACTTTGACGACCGACTGATTACATTGAACCACTCTAAAATCGTTCAATCGGTCGTAACAATCATTCAGTTTACGCGATCCAATTAGCATTCAGTCGCTCGGGCGATTCGTTTTTTTTTTTTGCCTTATTCGTTCATCTGTGCATCTATTAACTTAACATTAGAAAATTAGCGAGAATATTTTCCGCAGAACTTCGATGCAACATCGACTGCGCGCTACGTGTTTCGCTTTCATTACGCGGTACGATGTGTTTTATTTGGTTTTTCTAGCACAAATGAGCACTAGGAAAAAAAACGTTAATTACTCGAAAAAGGTGTACACTCGTGTGTACTTGCGAAATGTTTCTAAATAGTTTTGTTACAATCATTTAACTTCTGGAAAAGCGTAAGCGCGCGACGCGATAAATCCATTGACGTGACCGATGGTAGATCGGTCGGTGCTACAGAGAAATATCCGAGACTAGGAAAATCCGGTTCTATCTGATAATTTTTCACATAGCTGCTCGGCGCGTCACAAAGAAGACTGCTGTTTGCAAACCTCGTTAACTTTTAAATTTAGACTTTGCTTTGTGATAAGGCTCGTTCTAATTTATATATTAACTATCGCAGTGTCGCTTCGCCAGCACATCAGTAGGCGTGTCATACATCCTTCACGCGTTTAACTTATCGCAATCTTTTAATGCGTACATTAACTGTCATCCCTGTTAAGCTTACTGCTGTCTGTTTCTTCAAAGAAACCGCCTCAACCACAATGTCGATCACTTTCCTGTTCGACATGATTAATTTTTCTAATTTATAATAACGAGCCAAGCTGCAATTGGCTATTTTTTTCTAGCCAGAAGCACGGTTAAACTAACTCAATTTTCTATAATAGTATACAATTAAAAATATTAATTGCGAAAACGAATGAAAAAAATGCGGCGACTCTTTGGATTATCAAGACTAAATAGCTCATTAATTGCGGTTGGAAAGTGAACGGTAACAGTTGGCTATTGCAGTCGGAACACATAGTAAGGTTTGTTTTAAATAAATGAAAATTAATTGAATAATTGTCCAACGTCGCAGTTATAGAAACCATTACAAGGTTTGTTTTATTCAATACGAAGCTGGGTGTTAATCACAAACGACCACTAAATAGTTCATTAATTGTCGTTGGAAAGTGAATGAAATACGTTAATTTGGTTATTCGGAGCACGTAGTGAGGTTTGTTTTATTTAATACGAAACTAGGTGTCAGTCACAAGCGACCCGTGTGCGTTAACTGCTCCCTGTGTGTTCCAACGATCTACCGGTTAAAATTAAATTTATTTTATCGGATATTTAAGTATTTTATACTTCATTTTTTGAATTTTTATGTTTACTACTTATGTCATTCCTTTTTATTTATTTATTTATTTATTTATTTATTTATTTATTTATTTATTTATTTATTTATTTATACTTACATACATCTTTGTTTATTTAAAGAAAATTTTCCTCCATCTTATCTAATCATTTCCGAACCTATTTCCTTTTATTCGCGTATTTTCTTTCATTTATTTCTTCTCGATTTTATTTGCTTCTTCGATTAATCATCCATCCCTTTTTGAATTTTTTTTAACACGTAAATTATACGTTCATATTTCATCGGGTTATCGTTCTGCCGTGTTTGTACAATTATCTTGTACATATTTATCTAGACTTTTTTCCTTCAATCTGTACATTCGATTCCATTCTCATCCTATTTTATATATTTAATAAAGTCTAATCCGTTTAACCCTTAAGATAAGCTATGAGGAGACTTTGCAATTCATAAGCCTTTGAAGTTGCTTTTCCAACTGGAACCCCTGATTGAACAGTTGTGTGTTCGAAGCAAGTCCATTGGGTCGTCTCTTAGTTCGTGCAGGTCACGATGATAATTACGGACAGGCTATAATTCTGATTAGAAACAGTATTTAAGTTTATTTCCGCTAAACATTTCGTTTGAAAAATAAATAATATCGGATTGTCACAGAAGCTCCATTTAAAAAAAAAAAGCGAATCACAATTATGAAATATTTGGTTAATTAGAACTGGAAAAAGAACTCGTATCTTAATTTATTTAATTCTGCAAATATGACAATATACTATAACGTATTTTTATCATGGAACCACAATGGCTACTACAGTCATTTGGAGGATCTTAAAGTCCCTATCCACCAATACAATCCAATAATCATCAGTCTTTAAGAAACCCACCCCAAAAACAACCAGTTTTCCAATCTATCGAACTACAACACAATCCAGACTACTAGCGTGGTTGGTAATACAGCTGATGGAGGAGTCCTTCCCACTGTACGATCAAACATACATTTCGAAAAAATAAACCTTCCGACAGATTTACTGGCAGTAACTATTTTCTTAAAGTAACCATTAACTATCCTGCACGGCCTATTTTCTGCCTAATGAGGACGTAACTGAAGATCATCCTGTCGCCATTATAAAAAATGTACCGTCACCGTTTATTTTAATGGGCGACTTTAATGCTCACAGTCCTTCGTGGAATAGTTTCCGGTACAATAGAAACGGTAAAACTTTAGAAATAGTACTAACTTCACTAGATTTGCCGCTACTAAACACAAACACACAAACCCATTATAGTTTCTCTTACCGCACATGGTCCAACTTGGATTCAGTAGTATACTCTCCCCGGATGCTTAACTCGTTACTAGTCTACGCTTACACCGATTTAACGGAAAGCGACCGCAGCCTAATGATTATCCAGAAACATAACTACAATCAAAAACCAATAGTTCTAAATAACAAAATAAACTACCAAAAAATCGATTGGAACAAGTATCAGTGCTCCTGCATATACGATTATCAACAAGTCCAGGAAACTTATGTTAATTCGGCAGTCAACTCTTTCACCGATCAACTAGTTTTATTAGAAAAATCGGGAAACTCGATGTCTCTATAAAATCACAACTAAAGTTTCTGCTCTGGTGGACAAAAAAATGCTTAGAAACCGTTAGAAACCGCCGAGCAGCATTGAAAAAACTAAAAATGATTCCCAATGAAAAAATCACATCGAATTCAAAAGACAGCGAGCAAAATCTAGATGGACTCTAAAGCAAGCCAAATCATGATTCTTGGCGGAACTTTATTCCAACAATAAACTCATCTGTATACTTATCAGCGACGCTGTTCAGGAAATAACCAGCAACCTATCAAAGGAATGGTTCGACTCGTAGCTCAACACCCCAACATGGAATAAACTTCATTCCATCAAAGAGGACACTAATTTGTGGAAATCGTCGCTCCGGCCAAGCAGAAAGGAGGAAGTAGCACTGTGTCGACTGTGCATTGGTCACACACGAATTACTTATTCATTCCTCCTGAACAAATCCTTATCACCTATATGTGAAACCTGTTCTTCGCTTCTCTCCGTACAACACATCCTATTAGACTGCCGCAAATATAATCACATTCGTACCACGTTTTTCTTTCCGTCTACCTTGAAAGAACTCGCTAAGTAACAATGAAATTAATATAAAGAAATTATTCACTTTACTCAACTACACTAACCTCCTATCCCAATTATAGAATCCTAACTTTTCGTTCCTCTGGCCTTTGTTGCAGTTCATGGCACGTAAATGAAGAAGAAGAAGAAAATTAAAATTACACCCGTTTTTTTCAGAAATTTTGACCGATATTTTTGCTGTAAACTCAACGATGGTAATATTCGACAAAACTGGTCACTGTATAATCATAATTTTAATGTGCTAAATGTGCATTTTTATAATTTGTGTTCTTAAAGTTTGCTATTGATGATGCGATCTCTTCCTTCTAAAACGACAGTCCTATCTATTTCAAATAGCTTTTTCTTTTTCAGTTTTTGGTTAAAAAAAAATGTTCCTGTAACCTAAAATCTTCCAATTTCATCTGCTAAGTTTTCCCGTCAGAATACATGCATCCGACTTTTGAGTTCATTTTGTTGTATCGCTTTTCATTTATTTTTTCTGTAATCGGCGATCACGAAGTACACAACAAAGTATTTAATTGACGATGGAGACTTCTAAGCTCTGAATATCCTTTACGATTCTGTTTATTCTTCTTGTTGTCATACTGAAGATTTTACATTTTATCTTGATTTTCTGATTTTCTAATACAATCTCGTTACGCGCAATATTGTCTAGCAATTGGATTTCTGACCTCAGAGCATTTACGAAGAGATAAATAAAAAATTAATTTGCCATTTTTGTTGAATACTGAAGAGGGCGGAAAAGGAAAGAGAAAAAGTAAACAAAAAATAAAGATGACTAAATTTAATATTTACCAAGACTAATTTTAATAGCTGATAATATTCTTCAGCTGATATCAGAGTCATAAATACTATAAAAAAAAAAAAAAAAAAATGACGTGGGGGAAAAATAAATAAAAATAAAAAAATCCACATTCATGAAATTAAAATATTTTTCAGTGTGTGTGAAATTTTTTTGTACTACAATATTGTTCTGGTAAAATAAAATTAAAAATTAAAAGTACTTTTCCTCCCAATATCGTAGTTAATGTAAAAAATACAGGGATAAATGTGTTCGGCATCAATTTACTAAAGTAACTATTTCTATTGTCTTTAAATTTACCACAATTAAAAAATAAATAATAGTTATGTCTTTTGAAAAAAAAAAAATTAAACTTGTGATAATTACGTTCTCTCTAATTATCTACATGCATAAAATTAAGGGATACGTCGGAGTAGCCCATACACAGCTTATATACCGCAGTGACGTATCTCTGGAGAATAGGTGATAATGGTCTACTGAAAATCTTATCGAAGGGAAGTATGGAAAGATTAAGAAAGAGAGAGAAATAAAAATATTAGACGATTTGTAGAGGGAAAAAGCGCGCGAAGAATTGAACGCTGCCGCTCGGACGAGACAAAGGGGCGCGAATAAATATTAATACGATAGTGTAAAATTGCTTCTGTGCACCTATGACCATCGAGTTTTCGAATTTAGCGCCTGAATTTGACATACCATTTTCGTAATGTATCATTATTATTTACATGCGCTGACACGATTTATTTGAGTACAACTAATACTCTTGCAGTAGTTGTCCAAAAAATATTAAAAATAATCTAATCATTTTTCGATATATTTACTTTTTTCGTACGCACGCTGTTTCAATATGAGGATGGACAGGTTAAAGAAGGAGGGAAAAAGATGAAATATAAAGTTTCTTTGTAATATTTACGCTTCTATGGCGTGTCTTGTTTAAAATTTACAATGGTTATTTTTCATTTATTCGTTAATTTCGTAAAAAGGGGACGGACGCACATAAAAGAATATATTATGCAGATTATTAGCTTATCTGGCGATATAGTTTGCCGACAGAGGTATTCTTAATTTAATTATAAAAAAATTACGCAAATATTTAACAGGAAAAGGCGGTTTATGTTGCCGGTAAATCTAACATGATATAATAATAATAATAATAATAATAACGTTTATTTCTAGTTTTGAAGCATCACTGTTAATAATGTTGTGGTTGATTCATATTGGAAGATTTTGGCGCTCAGAGTGCGATAGTAGCAGTTGCGAACAGTGAGGGAAATTCTGCACTATCTATTAGTAGATAAGGACATTTTATCAGTGATCGTATTCCGCGTTTTCTCGCAACATTAACAAACGCGATGTAAATGCGATAAAAATTATGGTAACGGGTTCACGTGTCTAAAGTACCGTGAGACCAAAGTTTACCATTTCATTAACTATCACCTTCTTCAAGGTTCTTTTCAAATTCGTTACTTTGCCACCAGTATTTAGGTCGCAAAAGGGGAACGAACGCGTGGCCTTCGTAGTTTTTAAATTTAACGGGAATTTAACAACACGCCGGCGAACAAATGTAGAACCGGTTTTCATGTTTCACAACTTTTACGTGAATTCCGATCGAAAAATAGTACTTTGTCAGGCAAGAAAATTTTTGGACTGCGCGTGAAATTCAACGATACCTCCTCAGTCGACCAATATTGCCCGAAGCTGTCGGTAAGCTTGTTGTCTGTTTTAAATTCGAATTTACTCCAAGTCTAGTTGGAAAGTCTCGTAAAAAGAACCATTTCAACTCCACTACCGTTTGCCGCTAAGACATTTCACGAAGTCTGCAGGATCGGGCGTTGCAACTCTTCAGAATTAAGCGTTTTAAAAGGAAATTTGTCAAAGAACTTCTAAAACAGAATGCATTTAGTTTCGTGGAAATAGAAAAATTTCGCCGTAAATCCCGGTAACGCAAAGAAACAAAAACCGTTTATCCTCATTTTATAAAAGAATAAGAAAAACGTTCTCCTAATGGGCGTCTGTTTCAATGAACCGATCAATACCAATCGAACGTCCGTAAACGCAACCTAAATGTATTGCGCGTTTATATTTGGAGCGCCTATACTCGCAATATGAACCCAAAAACCTCGGGTCCAGATTTCCAAAAAGAAACAATACTTAGAGCGCGATACTAAATAACAAGTTTATACTATTTTCAGAGAATAAAATGTCGCGTAGACTTGGGTTTGTAATCAAGTGGGAACTAAACTAAAAATGTCTCAACCAACCGTCGTCGCGTTATAGATTTGATATGAAAAAGTCGATAACGACCATGAGGTTTTTTTTGTCACACTCGTTAGTAACGTTTTTTGCCTTGTGCCCCCTCGTATTAAGTAATTTTCTAATGCCAAAAAAATAAGTGGGTTCAAGTAAAACAATGCAAGACGGTTTTTTTTAAAAATAATTTGCGGGTTCCACAAGGCACTAGCCCGTCTGTGGGTTCTCAACATAATTATATCATTTATTTGTACAATATAACATCAACTTAACTTAAGTACTAGTTTCTGTTACAGCATAAAAAGTATTAACTTCATATGTTAACTGCTTTTGTAATGATTTTATCACTTGCTTAACCTTAATTCGTATTAATTTCCTTATATTCTTTTATTTAAGATATTTTATTTACTAAAAATAATAAATTGAAAAAACACTTTTACACACAGAATTTATTCACAATAAATAATAAATGATAACGATCCGTAGTCATGGCTTATTAACTTTTAATAATATAAAGTGAAAACATTTAGTCAAAAAGTGAAATAAAAAAACGTAAGAACGTCTAATACTTTTTGCCAACTTACAAAAAAAAAAAAAAAAAAAAAAAGAGCAGATACACGTTTGTTGCGTATGTTTTTTTTAAATGTTTGATCGCGCATAACTTGTATCTATGCCGGAGCGATTTTAATGGCCTTTAATTCATTCAAAAGTGTATACTAGTCAACGGTGGTGTCATTAGCACAAATACGCGGTAGTCATAAAAAATCATAAAAAAATGTGGTCCCTTTAGATAAGTTTCCATTAATATAACAGACGCGATTCACTTAAAATACAAGGTATGATCAATAAGTACCGGGAATTTGTAATTAAAACAAGGTTGTGTTACTTTTCAGAAAATTTATTTTATTTCCTTCAAAATAATTTCCATCTGAAGCAACACATATACGCCAACGCTTGACTCAATGGATATCCATTTTTGGTACGCCGAAACAGGGATGTCTTTCAGCACCTTCGTCGCATTCTGTTTTATGACTTCCAGAGACTAAAATCTTTTTCCACGACCCGTGGAAGAGAAAAAAGTCACACGGAACCATATCTGGCGAATATGGTGCCTGCTGGAAGATATTTATTTGGTCAAAAAATTCATTACAATTCGCGCTCTGTGCGACGGCGCATCATTATGATGCAAAATCCAACTGCTGTTGGCCTACAAATCCGGTCGTTTGCGGCCCAGAGCATCTCTAAAACGCTTCAAAACAGCGAGGTAATACTCCTGTACGAACTCGTAATGGATAATACCTCGGTAATCGAAGAAAACTGTTAGCATAACCTTGATTTTCAAGTGACTCTGGCACGGTTTTTTCGGTTTCGGCTCGCCCTTGAGGCGCGCCGTTCGGATGATCGTTGAGCTGCTGGCACGTCGTATTCATAGATCCCTATGTCTCGTCTCCCGTAATTTTCCGTTTCATGAAGTTTGGATCACTTTGGGCCTCGGAAGTCATCTCTTCAGCAACCTTCTTTCGATGGTCTTTTGCAGGAAATTCAACTCCTAAGCCGTGCGGCAACGCCCCGCATGCCTAAAATATCCACAACAATGTGCTGAACGGCTCTGTATGAGATGTTGAGATAACTAGTTATCTGTCTAAGGCGCTCATATGACAATTTTCGAACACAGTTTTCTTCACAATTTCGACGTTTTCGTCGATATTCAATGTGGAAGGGCGTCCAGAATGAGAGGCAAGTCTTCAATCACTTCACGACCACTTTGAAACTCTTTTTTGAAACTCTTTATTGAAACTCTTTATACTATTCGTATGCTCTGATTTTTGATAAGGCAAACTCCTCAAAGGCTTTCCGCAACATTGTCAAGGATTTGGCACAAGAAATTTCGTTGAAAACTGAAAATTTCAAGCAAACTCGTTGCTCAATAAAATTATTCATGATAAAATACTACGAAACACAAGAACTTGTCTGTTGTAAACAGCTGACAAACAAATACTAATGATCCGATCTCACTCAAAACTTGACACAGATGTCAGTATAGGAGCTGCCAACTTAAGAAAGAAAAAAAAACGGATCTGTCAAGCGCGATTCATTTAAATCAAGAATTCCCGATACTTGTTGATCATAGTGCATAGGGTCTTTGAATAGGAACTCTTGAAATTTATTTGAACAAAGTTTTTATTTTCAAAATCGGTGCTCCGTTCGAAGAACGTGCCGGCATTACGCGATTTTTGATCCTCGCTACAGTTGTCTTACCGATCGGCTACTCGATGTTTGGTGGCCAAATCAGCCAACACCCGTACGTCACCGAATTGGATAACAAAAAAATGTTTTACAAAGAGATCAGAGTGTGTTTCAGTGAAATTTTACACCAGACGATGTTTTGATAGTATTAATTAAATTTTTAAATTCGAGGCAGTAATTTTTCGACATTCATTAAACCTTGGTCCTTCTATGACTTTAATTTGGCGTATTTTGCGTTGAGACTTAGGTTCTTACCTGTATAATAGCCCGAGAGCTCATCAACAATTTTGGATAGGTATTTGAGGCACTTCAAAAACTCGCTCAATGCGTCCTTTAATAATACCTAAATGCGAAAAAACAGATCTGGTTGAAGAGTCAGGGGGCTTAAGCGACCCTTAAATGTTTAAAGATGGGAAAATTTTTTTGCAAAAAATGTACTTGAGACACGATGAAATTTTAACATGTTAAAATTTAGTATTTGAAGAGTTAAAAAATTAAAAAGCCAGATCATTTACACGGGGCAAATGCCAGGTGCTTGCAAAGTTACGTTTTAAAAAATCGAAAAAATGTATTTGAGGCACTTTGGAATTTTAACATGTTACAATTTAGTAGTATTTGAAAAAATGTTCTTGAGGCACGATGAAATTTATACAGGATAATATTCGTAGCTAAAAATAAATATTTACAAAAAGACAGGTAGTTTGGGGTGGGACATTTTACCTGCCAGGCGATTGAGAATGTTCAACGTGCGTGTGAGTTGCGCTATGGGTAGGTTAAAGTTGATTCTTCTTGCACTTCTACAAAAACATCGTTTTCTAAATTGTTTACCGGAGATATATTTTGATAAATTATACCAACAGTGTCGTGTAATGTATCTTTACCGGAGGCAGTGTCAACAAAACGATCGAAGTTGTCAAATGCTATTCCAGTACCATAACTCATTTTCAGTAACGAAACCTTCAAGACACAATATGGATCGGCTGGTTGATGAAAATGTAGCCTCTGTTCCTAATTCTTCAATCGTATGGTAGCTGCAGCAATGGCTATACCTATTTATGATCTCAACAATTTTTCGGGAACTCGTTATACTTTTTAATGTCATACCAAATGTAATATGTTTACTAGCTTTTATTTTTCCATGTGTAACATTAAAAATTAAATTGTCAGCCAATGAGAAACATTTTCGTTCATGTTCGGTGGATTTTATACTTTTGTAGCGATACCCGCCCTGCGGGGTACACAGGTTGTTGTAACTAGAGTTACCTTCTCTAGTAAGTAGTCACTCGATCGCCATACAGTGCTAGTCCCACTGGTGAAGAAACGAAACAACAACCTCGTGAGTTCTGTACGTCCACGTCGTGCAGGGTGGCAAAGGGAGGTATACTTGCCGAAAATGTTCCTACCAGTAAATGCCGTTAAGCGCTTTACTGCATTTTAAAACTAGCAGACTATCAGCAACTCGCTTGTGACATGTGCCCCAGCCGGATTGATGCATATCAGTCTAAAGCGAGTAGGCGAGTGTCCGGCGCCTCAAAACCGGGTACTTTCGGCTAAGGGAGTAAACCCTAACAGAAAATTCAGTGGACGGCAAGGGGAAACCACCACTGTACTTTTCCCATTATCAACATGGCACGCAGAAGAAATAGAACGAATGCTGTACTTATGGGGCATGCTAGAAACAACATGTCAGGCAATGAGCGGTCACCTGCAGTAATGCATGCTGACTCGAGTTCCCCTGTGCCATTGCTGGTACAGAAGTCTACTGGAGGGAACACGCGTGCAACTAATAACACAAAGGAAATGTACTTGCAAGTATTCAACAAGCAGTTACAAGTCATTACATGAAATGTACGTAGTCTTTTGCAGGCAGGAAAATTAGCGAACGTAGTCAAAGAAATGAAAAGGCTGAATATTGATATTTTAGGTCTCAGCGAAGTAAGATGGCCGGGTACAGGATCCTTAAGGTCAGATGGAATGTACATCTACTTCTCCGGAGGAACAGATAGTAGGAACAGAAATGTAGTTGCAATAATGCTGCTAAATGAAATAGCTAAATCAGTGGTAAAATTTATACCTTTTAATGACCAAATCATACTATTAGTCCTAGAAACAACATATCGCAGGATCAATATAATACAGGTATATGCGCCGACAAGTGTTAGTTTGGATGAAGAAATTAAAGATTTTTATAACACCCTCCAAGACGTATTGCAAATTACAAAGAAAGGCGAAATTACTATGGTAATGGGAGATTTTAACGCAAAGGTTGGAGAAGGAGCAGAAAGTAATATTATCGGAAATTATCGCTTAGAGAAGAGTAACACGCGAGGCGATCGGCTCGCACAATTTTGTTTAGAAAATGAGCTAAAAATAACTAACACCTTTTT
This sequence comes from Icerya purchasi, assembly GCA_039619475.1. Taxonomy (NCBI): domain Eukaryota; kingdom Metazoa; phylum Arthropoda; class Insecta; order Hemiptera; family Monophlebidae; genus Icerya; species Icerya purchasi. The sequence goes on along the minus strand of CM077116.1, from coordinate 117,944,605 downwards.
TAAGCATCATCCTCGACATTTATGATTCCCAAAAGTCACTGGAAGTATGTAAAATCAGTAAAGACATACCCGGGAACGGATATCAGTTCAGACCACAACCCAGTAGTCATGAAAATAAAAATCCACAGATGTTTTGTCAAAATGAATCGTGTTCGGAAAAGGCAGATTGACGTTTTGAAGCTGAAAAATAGAACATTTGAATCTAAAGTAGTGAAGACTTTGAATTTAAAATTGAATAAAGAAAAGTCAGATCTAGAGCAACCTACATGGAGTGAACTCCGTGACATTATCATTGACGTTCAAGAAAACCATATAGGTGTCGTCAGTAATATAAAAAAGTAAAAATGGATGACAGACGAGATTATTAATCTAATGGAGGAAAGAAGAAATGCAAAGAGTAGACCGGCTGAATATAACAAGATAAATAAGACTATCAGGAAACTTTGCAGACAGGCTAAAGAAAAACACTGGGAAGTGAAATGTGATGAGATTGAAAACTTTCAAGAAAAGCACGATCTGCTAAATCTTAATAAAAATGTGAAAGAACCAGCTGGCATATACAGGAAGGCCGGTACAAATCTGCTCCTTGATGACGTTGGGAACATGGTGATCGGGGTAAATGAAAAACTCCAAATATGGGAGGCTTATATTGGCCAACTCTTTAACGATAATAGTGGATCATTTATAACAAAGGAAGAAGTTATACATGCGATTAAACGACAGAAGAGTGGTAAAGCGGTCGGTCCAGATGAAATACACGCAGGGTTGATCAAAGTTCTAGCTGACCATAGTGACATAGGTATACGCAAAATGACCGAAGCATTTAATAAAATATACGATGACACAGGAGAAATACCGACCGAATGGTTAAAATCGACCTTTATTGCAATTCCAAAGAAAACAAAATCCTTAAAATGTGACGATAACCGTATGATTAGTCTGATGTCACACGCTCTAAAAATATTTCTAAGAATAATACATACAAGAATATAATATAGACGGTGCGAAGAGCAAGTGGGAAATACACAATTCGGTTTCAAAAATGGCATGGGGGCACTCGTGAAGCCCTATTCGCCGTCCGTATGCTCACACAGCGCTGTCGGGATATGAATATTAATGTATACGCGTGCGCCATAGATTACCATAAAGCTTCTGATTGTTTGCAACATGGAAAATTGATGGAAATTTTAGAGGGTATCCCTAGACAGGAAGGACTTGCGCATAATAAGTGAATTATACTGGAAGCAAACGGCTGAGATACGAATCGAAAGCGTAACATCGGAGGATATAGAAATTAAAAAAGGAGTTCGAAAGCGATATTGTCTCCTCTGCTTTTCAATTTATATGCCGAAGCAATATATTCAAAGAGGCGCTTGATGAGGATGACGGATTGATCAAGGTAAATGGAGTCACAATTAATAATATTCGATACGTAGATGACTGTCTCATTATAGCTGATAGTCAGGAGGAACTGCAAAAAATAATGAACAAACTTATAGACTATAGCAAAGCTTATGGGCTCACTATCAACAGCTCTAAAACAAAAGTAATAGTGTTCTCTAAGAAGCCTGTGCAATCCGTAATAGAAGCAGATGGGACAAAACTAGAACGGGTCAAATCAATTAGATACCTGGGTATCTTTCTCGTCGACAGCTGTAGCTGTAAGAAAGAAATCTGATCGCGAATAGAGCAATCGAGAGCAGTGCTCATAAAAATGAAGAACTTGCTCAGCAGAAGGGAATTAAATCTTGGACGTTTTCTCGGTCTTACTATATGGCAACGAAAGTTGGACGTTAAATGCTTCATTAGAAAGAAGTATACAGGCCTTTGAATTATCTTCGTATAGGCGTATGCTGAAAATTCCGTGGATCTTAAGTTACTAATAAAAAAGTCCTCAAAAGAATCAATAAACGCCCGGAATTATTACATTTGATTAAGGAAAGTAAACTACGTTATCTAGGCCGCATCATGAGAGGCCAAAAATATGAGATTTTAAGTCTCATTATGGAAGGAAAGCTTTTGGGCGAAAAATTAAAAGGGCGCCCACAAAATTCGTGGACAAATGATTTTCATCGTTGGTTCTTCAGATCTGCCATGTCTAGAAAAGACATTGCCGTGTTGATCGCCAACCTTCGTAACGGAGACGGCGGCTGAAGAAGAAGAAGAAGCGATACCCATACAACACAGCCGATTAAAAATCTTTTATTATTTGTGGTCTTTTTCTTTCTCCCTCCAAGAAATCCAAGGTGTGCAAATTTTCAGGTAATGCTGTTTTTTCCATGTTTAAAATTGTTTGCCGTAAAATAAGAGCAGCATTTTGGATAACGTCTTTCTTTTCTATAACAGAAAACAAGTCATCATTGACTAAATAAACTTTTGGTCCCACAATTTTTTTATTGTTCATTAATATTTTTTTCTAACTCATCTTCATATTTTTTTTTTTTTCAATTTCATCTCAAAGTGAACTTTACTGAAGACATTGTCATACTTATTACCGTTTGTTAGTGCCATGTTCGTTATTATATCTACATAACTAAGAGTGGAATGTTTTCTGTTCCAAAAGACTTTGATCAATAAAACTATAAATTTCATCAAATGCTTTTTTATGCAATTGTAAATTTTTGTGGTAATTAGTTTCCAGTTTTTCGTCTAACTCTCGTAATGTATTAGTCTATGTATTTTCCTGATTTCCAACACTTCAAGACTTTTTTAAAAGTTTTTTCGTTAAACACAGTAATTTTTTTATTGTCTTTTAAGCAAATTAGCGAATGATAACGAAATTAATAACAAAAAACTATGGAATAATAACATGTGATACAGAAATACGTTGTATTATAGGATTGAGAATACTCCAAAATACTAGGAAAAACCTTTAGCGTGCTGTAAGTCACGTTGTTACACGAGAGCCAATAGCATCGTAGCGTCGTTCAACTGAGACAGTTGCCGATATACGCTCCCTTTTACACTTTAACCTACCCATAGCGCTACTTAGCCACGAATACTCTTGTATAAATTTCATCGTGCCTCAAATACATTTTTTCGATTTTTTAAAACATAATTTTGCAAGCACCTGGCAACACTTTCTCCCTGGGTAAATGATCTGGCTTTTTGATTTTTTAACTCTTCAAATACTAAATTTTAACACGTTAAAATTTCATCGTGCCTCAAATACATTTTTTGCAAAAAAAAATTCCCATCTTTAAACATTTAAGGGTCGCTTAAGCCCCCTGACTCTTCAGCCAGGTCTGTCTTTTCGCATTTAGGTATTATTAAAGGACGTATTGAACAAGTTTTCGAAGTGCCTCAAATACCTACCCAAAAATGTTGATGAGCTCTCGGGGTAATATTTGAATTCTAATTTTTGGTTTTCCAATTTTTATAACTTTCTTAGAACAGATATGTTCATAAGCCATAATATTTTAATACTGCTACGATATACAAACAGAAAATGTGGTAGGTTTGTTGGACAGAGATTGGTGTAACGATTTTCAGTATATTTAGCACACCTAACTTTACTTCTACATATATTTTTCAAATAACCATATCAAAGACAGTTGTAACACAACATTGGCATACGCGAGCAAAGTTCTAAGTTAAATTTCATTTTATAATCATAAACGTGATCAAATAAGGCAGAATCTCGAAAATTACAATCAAAGACAAAAGTATTAATTGATCGGAATGTTTTTTTTTTTAATACGCTCAGTACTGTTTATAATAATATATGATAGATTAATCTGTCATGCTAATGTTGATACTTATAATTATTCCAAAGTAATGTGATAAATTATTTAGCATATAACCTCGCAGATTGAGTCGACAGACAATAATAAATTGAATTCTATTCAAAGTCATTTCTACCTGCAAAAGTAAATTCTTTAACTCTGTGGGTGTTGTTAGAAATTCGCTTATTATTGGCCAAATGATGTAAACTTGTAATGTTTAACACTTTCAATTAATACGTAAAGTGTACCTCTGTGATTAGAAAAAAATAGATCGATCGAAAATTTTCATCGAGACCCAGATTACTGTGCTTTTAGCGAAGCGTAGAAAACAAATTTACAGGTTTACTAAATCTTAGAAAAACACGAGCACAAAAAAATGAATAAATTACAAAAAAAAAAAAATTTGGGTACGGCTGTGCTGCGGCACTGGGCCGTTGATTTAACGTGAAACGCCTATATCGGTTTAAGTATTTATATATATTTTTATATATATATGTACGTAAATATAAATAGATGTAATTATATATAAATATATATAGATATATACATATTCTCATTTAACTGATCCTTCTCCCTCGTTTCGTTTCTGGGCGAAGATCCTTTGTTGACATGCCCAAAGGGGGATTAAAAAAATAAAATAAAATAAATATATGTAATTATATATAAATAATATTTATATAATATATATAGACATGGGCGCAACCAGCGGGGGGGGGGGGGGGGGGAGCTGCCCCGTCTGGAGCCTTGAAACTTTTTAATCAAATGGCCATGATGAGTATTCATAGGCGCATAATCATAATTTGGAAGATTTTTATGACAAAGTAGTAGAACAATTTGCCAGAAACCCAGGAAAATTATGTTTTAATTAATATTTTATTCTTGTTTAATAAAATATTAAGTCTTTACAACTTATACATTTTATTTTTCCTATAACGCATATCCTCTTTCTATCATCTTTCCCCCTCCCCCCATGGCGGCTGGAAAATCATCTTGCTCCCCCTGGCTCATCGGCTAGCGATGCCCATGTATATAGATATATATATATATATAAATATATATATAGATATATATATATATGTATATATAAATAGACATAAATATATATATAGATATATATAAATATGCATAAATATATATAAATACATATAGATATATATAAATATATGAGAGGAAAAATAATAGTTGTTGCGTTGCGCGATTTCGTTTCACAATTTCGTTTCACGAGCTATTTTCAAAACGTTTCACGTCAAAAAACATATTTTATTTTATAAACCGTTTCGAATTATGAAAAAAGCCGTATACGAAAATTTTACTGGAAGGAAACTCAGAATCGCGGTTTGATAAAGTTTACCTGTGTTGCTTTCAATTGTTCCTGAACTATCGATGAGATCGTTTCTTTTAATTGTTTCGTATTTACCGTTACGTATTCGTATAATTATTCTTATCGCTTCTTTTATCTCTATTATCAATTCTAATAATTTTCGTTACTGTTTCGTTTAACTGTTGGTTCAATTTATTAATTTAGCTAAATGCCACGTCCGACGAGGAAGGCAAACCTCCTTCACTTAATTCTAGTCGTTAAAAACGCAGTTAATGACACCGAATAAAAATAAATCTCTTCAGTTTGTAACTTCTCCATCGTCAGCTAATACTTCCCTTCTGTCTCTAAAATCACGAATACTGAATAATCTGCAAACGTTGATAACGTTTCCTAGATAACTCTTCTGCTCTCTCTGCTCCAAATGTGCTTTGTAGACCTTGATTTAGTTGTTAATGCTGCTTCTGGAATCACGTTGATGAGAGTCATTACATTTTCATCAATAGACAGAGAGATGACTGCGAAGGGACTTTCTCGAAAAGTATGTTTAGTTTGTGAAAAATCTGTGTGTTATTTAAACATTTATTCGAGACTCGAGTAAGAAAACTGATAAAGAAAGAAAAATGATCATTACTGCATCATAGGTCTCGGTGCACAGAAGTATTCCGATACGGGAATAGTCGAGGCGACGAAATGTATCGATGGATTTATGCATGAAATTGAAGTGCGTATGAGAAGGTGGAGGCAGGAGTACAATGAGTGGTGAGTGTGCATTAAAGTTATCTAAAAAATTAACGAAGGATGTAGTGTAAAGGGAACAAATCTGATTTTATGTTGTGGTTTAAACAGGTGAAACATAATAGTTGCACAGTGTCACCGAGGGAAATGGGACGTGAGATATAGTCATTGTAACGACGACAGCTTGCAACGTGAAGTTAGTAGTTTCAGCTTGCGCAGGTAGATAGCGTGTCTCTGTAACGTGGTCACTAGCGGCAGATACCTAGGTATAATCATAAAGGAACGTTTTATAGCTTTCAACTACGGCTGATTGAAATGGTTTCACATGTACCTCCTGTAAACGCAATATGAGTGGAGCCTTAATCATAATTAATATCTACAGTTCCACTGCATAATACACTTTGTTCCCGGCATTCCGATTACGATTTTATTTTTGTATTCTTTTGTTTTAGGTATTGTTTACGGTTTTGCATCACCCGTTGTTTACATCGTCATTGTTAGGTGAAGGTTTTACTTGGTTGAACTTGCCTATTATCCAGATATATTTCTATTCCTAAGACTTGTATTGCCTAAAAACAGTTTAACTTGAGCTATCAAATGCACTACCCTATCTATCCCTATCTTGTGTAAAATTCTCTGCACATTTAGTAAATTTTGGATTTACGCTGACATTCTTATTAAAATTTCGGAAATTATTGTAACCTACTATGAAATAGGATTGCTCATCTGTAAAAAGGTGCTTAGCCCCCTCCGTAAAAGTATCCATATCCATCAATTTGTAGGCTTGTTTTGGCTGATCTCTTAAAGAAGTTTAGAAGGCGAGGGTTGTTTAACATTTGCAAGTCATTATTTTTTTTGTCTACCCAAAATTGATCAGGGAAAATAAAGACTCAGGAGTGCTAGGTCTTGTCTCAGGTGTGTACTCGGATGTGGAAGTTTATGCACAAGAATGTGCTGTTTAATGCTCGAGTGGTTCATTCTATATATTTCCATCCGTTGTTGTTCACTTGCTGAACTCTGCGACGCCTGATTCTGTATTTTCTCATAAAGATTCCGCTCTTGCAATTTTTCTTCATCTTGAAGTTTTCGGGATGAGTTAGCAGATGTTTTGAAGCTATTGGTAGGTTTTCGAATTTCTTAGAACAGTATTTAACGAAGTAGTGCGTACGTCCCGAGCACCTATAACAGTGAGCTAGGACACGTGTGATCTTCCATCCGAGTGAAGATGGAGAATATTCTCGCAACTTGTCTGCTCTATGTAGCACTGTTTTCTGAAACTAGTGATGTGGCCAAATTTTACGTCCGTCGGACTTGTACGCGAAATACAGTTAGCGACAGGAGGATTCTCACTGAAAGAACTGACTGTATGTGACGGGCTATTATTATTTCATTGGGTATTGCGGCTGACACATTTGACGAGATGAATTTGCTTGTCCGTTATTCATCCGTTATTTTTAGACTGTAAATTCTCAATAAAATTGAAATCTGTCGGTCAGAATGGAGTCATCGATCTGCGCGCTGCATTGGGTAGTAGTTATTTGCTTGTTTTAAAAACAGAATATATTTTGAATTCTCGAAGTTTTTCTAAATTATGGCTCAGTGTATGTCTATATGCTTATCTGCATTCGTGAAATCATTAATTAAAGTAAGGTTACCCATTTCACATTGTGCACTAAGCGGTGCTAATTCTCTGACATTTGTTGACTGCAGCCTCTTTAAATTTTTGGTTTACAGCTCCATGTTTAATATTCATTGCGCATGCATATTTCTTTCTTTCAAAGTTAAATAAGTCGAATTTTACTCTGAACTTCAAAACATTGTCGGAATTATTCTTCCGTAAATTGTAGGCGACGTTTAACTCGGTTGAAATCAGAAATAAGGGTTTTTTCATCGGAGACATTCCTTAAATGTGAACAAAATGGATCATATGGCTCACTGTTTTGCAGTTATTGCGACATGATTGGCTAGCATTTGAGTACTCAAAAACGTATTGTTTCACGATTCACGAATAATTCTCTTCTTTGGTCTTGCAGAAGCTCGCCTGGTCGCTTGGAAACAATTAAATTTACGTAGCGTGTTCGGAAAGCGTGTAAAATGGTCCTGACCTAGTGTAACCGATTTCACTCAGCGATATGATGTATAAACTTTTTTTGTATCGATATTTCTAATATTTTCAAGATGTTGCGTAATTTATATACCGAAACGTGCGTATGTTGCAGATGGGGAAATACTTGTAGAAGGGAAAGTAACTTATATTACATATTAACGCGCAACATATTTCAGCCTTTACCGGTAACTCGAATCACCGGTCGGTAAACAGAATGCATTGACCGTATTGATGCCACTGTTGCGGTGCATTTGTGCGTTTTCGTTACCGTGACGTTTGAGAATTTACAAAAGTTGGTTTTTACCGTCTTCATTTCGATGCGTAGCATAGATGTTTTTTTCCCCGTTAAATTCCGTTTAATCCCGCTTTACCGTATCTTTTGGTAGTATGCAAATATTTTTTTTTTTTTTTTTTTATCCACTGTATATATTTTTCTTCGATTTTTTATTATCTATTCTGGAGCCAAATTTTATTGAAATCGGTTTGGTATTTTCAATTATAAAGAACCGCAAACATACGATTCTGTACGAAAGTAAAACCTAGAACAAAAAATCTCTCGAAATTCTGAGAATTTCCCGAGTCATACTGATAAATTTTCCAGTGTTCCATTATTAAGAGCCACGTGGTTTATCATAGAATTTACCAAAAGCAGTGCAAAAAGTCGTCGCAAAATAGCGGAGTTATACGCATTGTTACACGGATGAAGCAAAATCGGTAACTGAGAGAGCTAAAGATTTTTGCTTAACAGTTTTTGCATTCGGAATTTATGTTGAAATAATTATCACACTTTTATTGGCCCATTGCTCTCTTCTAGACCCAGAATTATATGAAATCCTTCTTTGCTCAAAAACATATCCCATCTGCTTTATAATAGAACCGAAAATACTTGTAATAATACCGGCAGCCGCAAATGCTTTAGGGGATTAATATAACAATGCCCCATTAATTGGCAAAATCTTCTCTTGCATATTGCATTTTTTAATAACTGCCCATAATTTTGCAAATGTCATTCGCGCTCTTTTGCATTGGCTTTGCGATTCAATCTGCTATATTTGGCTTATTTACACCAAGTCCGCGACAAATTTCGAATCTTTTATTATCTTTCATGAATAATCAGCGGTGCCCTTCACCCTCTTTGCTGCAAAATAGTTAAAATAGTCCGCTGATCCGTGCTCTGTAAGAGACCAGATAATCAGACTAGTGTCTCGAAAATCTGTTACGGCCAGGACACACGGGATTGCTTTATAATTATATTTCAACCGGTGTCGACCAGACTTCTTCTCCACTGAATAGAGAGAAGATATATCCGTCGATTCAACCGTCGAATGAGGTAGGTTATCGGCTGCTTGAAATAAGCATGGGGACATTTATAGATTACACAGTCCTATGGAATCTACCTAGAAAGATAACAGCGACCTTGAAATTTTTAAAAGGAAAATAACGTAAGGGGCATTCTTTGATCAATCTCCGTCGGATCGTAATGACTATAGATGTTAAAAACCGCCCATAAACAAATTATGAGCACGCAGACAAAAACACGACCATAATCGTGACTATGAAAAAAGTTTACTAATAATGCCTATATATTTATTTACAACATTTTAAAAAATTGCCTTTTTTTAAACTTTAGCCGTCGCTATTCTTAACTTTCATGCTATAATTACCTAAAAGTTATTTCTATATGTACCGCTGTCTGTATGTACATTCTGCAATGCAGAATGTATTTTTTCCGTTTTTCTATTGCTTCACAAATTTTTGATCCTAATATCGAAGTGCTCCACTGAATAAGTTATACCGTCCGTGAATTCGAGAACCTCTGTCAAGCGTACAAGATCCACTTTACTTGCATGACTTTTCAAGAGTACTTCGGTTTCAACAAATTACAAACGCTCTATGTTAAATTTTTTCGTATTCACTTTTTCTTCAAAATTATTCGGAGCTTATCTTTAAAACATAATTTAGATCGGCAGAATCTTTAAATAATCTGAGCAACCATCAGCTTCCAAAGCCTTTATATCATACTGCAGGGAAATCGCTTAATGTTCGCTCGGATACTTTTAATGTAATTTCAATATGACGACGTTAAAAATGAAAATCATCAAATGTTCTTTGAAGTTCTTTTTTGAAAACCACGTGTAATGCGGAACTTCGCGTATTCGCCAGTTTATCATAATTTTTCCTCTGTTTTTAATCGCGCTATTCATCAGCGGCTGTATGCAGCCAGCAGTTTTTAGACGCGATTTCCGGATTATTACCTGTAGCGAATATATAGTTGACGAAAAAAAATATTATTCTACCGGTGCACATGTCGCGTTGCTGAGAAGGACTGCTCTTAAAATACTACCTTGCGATATGAAAACAGCTCGAACAGGTTCTATAAACGAGAAAGCCTTGCCTGATAGTAGGAAGTCTATCGTTGAAATACGATTTTATCACTGACAAGGAGGCATATTTCGCAATACAAACAGGATTACTCTGTGTTACAAATTCTGTTAAATCACCAAGATTTATATCAAAACACACAATCGGGCATAAGAATTTCTCCCAAAGACGACGAATATGTTCTTTATTACCACCCGATAATGATACATATCGGTTGATAAAGATTTTTCATCGAAAAATATTTTAAAAAGCTAAAATTAATTTTTCTTTCTTTCCTTTTTTTTTCTTTTTGTCCAATGTCGTATAAAATCAAGGTAAGAAAACGAAAGACCGATTGATCTGAAGAGTATTTATTGATCTCTTAACATGAAGCAAGCTGTTACAGGATAGCCCTTTGCCGGCAATGTATATCCACGAGTTCTTTTACTATCTAAAATTATGCCGTATTAGAACTTTATTTCCATTCACATAAACATTCTTAACGAGCAAGGTCAATGCTAGGATTCAGAGCGAAAGATCAATTACTAATTCTCATAACATGAAAGAAAGTTTATCTGTCTGTATATTCTAAGCTCCTTAATAATGTTATCATTTATATCAAAGGTTTTGAAAAATATTAGTACCAATACCATTTACATGAAATCGTTCTAACAATCTATCTTTTCCTCTCTCTATCCCAATCGTTTATAATATATATATATATAAACGGTGTTTGATGATCTCTAAATTTAATTACATTTATTACAAATGTAAATAGAGTGAAAATCAGTTATAGAGACGAATATTTGTTGTATACACCCTATCGGTTACAACGACAATGATTCTCATGAAAGATTATTAAGACCAAAATTATGATACCTATATAAATAATTACCGCTTATAACGTCCTGACGACACAAAATTTAACTTGGAAAGGGTTTACAAATTAATTTGACAAAAAATAACACAATAAAGTTTGTACAAAGGGAACAGTCTTGTTATTTTTCTGTTCTACTTACATTGTTAGCGGAGAGTATTAAATGATTATTTGCAAATCTGATAACAGTGATGGAAACCTGTGATACGTGACATTAAAAAAATGCATTAGAAAAATATTACTGCCTATTTCGTTATAATAAAAAATCAAAATTTAAAAATTTCTTCATAAATAGGAAACAATTGGTCATGATTAACATTGTGCGTTTCTGCATAAAGAAAAATTTAGTATTTGCACTTTTGAATTCCGTTAAAAATATGTAATAGAAAATGATAATTTAATCCATAAAAATTTAGTCTACAAAATATTTCATGAAAGTTTTATAACGAACTAACTGATCAATAATAATAAGTCTCGAGTATAAAAAAATTGTAAAACATTATTTGATACCGAACATATCGACGAATCTGTTATAACAACCACATTATTCACTCCATTATAACCGGCTTTCACTGTATTTGTAAAATCTTAATGAATAAATGCACTTGATAACTCTTGACTCCCTTTTTATCGGTTTTGTTTCTTAACTTCTTATTTCGACATGCCTATATCATTACCTGGTTTGAATTAATCAATCAATGTAGTAGTATTAATACTTTATCCCTCTTCCTTTTATTCGTAGATCCTATTTGGATTATCATTTTTTTATTAAGCGTCTACCTATTTATTCTTCTTCACTTCTTTTTTTTTTTTTTATTTCTTCTTACTCCTTTATCCTTTATAAATGGCGATTTATTTTTAATAAAACTCCAATTTTATCCCTGATTTCTGTTCGCCTTTATTTATAGTCACGATGAATTTCTTTATTTCTCTTTCAGTTTTTTTTCAATTTCCTTCATTCTATAAAATTCTTTTCTTTGCCGTTTTGTTCTAAATCTGTTCCCCGAAATATTTTCCTCTTCCACTCCATCGAAATCAATCGTTTATGGATTCCTGGTCATTTAGGTATTGAAAGCAATGATATGGTCGATTCCTTAACCCGTTCTTCTATTTCCAGGGGCGTATTTTTGGGAGCATTTTCAGCCCATTATATTGCTCTCCTTCGCTTAAATGACTTGTTCTAAACTATGGCTCAACTCTTATTCTTCTTCATTTTCTAATCCTGCCTCCTTTTACCCCTCTATTCAGACATTTCGTCCTTCTCGTCCATAGTTTCCTTGATACTTGCCCTCTTTTAAACGCTCTACAACCACTGCTATTTGCCGTCTTCGCTTTAACCATAATCTCTTTTCTGCATCGCTTTACCGGTTTTCATCTATATATACCCCATTCTGTTCCTTTTATCCATCATCCATATACTTTCTTTGTGATGCTCATCACATTTTATTTGAATGTGCGGCCTTCGCTACTGAGCAATTGTTCTTTTATTCTTCACTGTTAAAACTTGATATCCCTACTCCCCTTATAATACTGCGTGTGTTCTCTCATTTTCCTCTGCTTCAGTTATTGCTGCTCTTGAATTATTTTTATCCTCTGACTTGAAGCGCATAAAAATATAAATTTACTTTTTTCCCCCTTCCATTTCTTGGGCTAATATCCTCGGTGATAGACCAATTAGGGAAAAAAAGGTAATACTTCACCTGAATATTTAAAATTTCCTTAGTACGATATTAGTTATTTACTTATTATTCCAAAAAAAATTGTTATAAAAAGTTTTTCTTTTTTCACGTTTTCTTTAACCTAGAGCTCTGCACCACACTGTACGGTCTTATATTTGTAACAACTTTTTGTTCAGCATGAAATTTCCTATCAGTATTTCCAGTTTGAGGATCACTTGCACAGACACGTTATATATATATATATATATCTGGGTCCCGATCGTTTTAACCTCAACAATTCGGCCTCGATTCGGCTTTGTTTTATTTCGAAAAATATATAATTTAGTGTTAGATAATGTTTCTAGTAATATACGAATAAAAAAATCATTAAAATCCGCTGATTTATTTTGTAAGGAAATGAATTATTGATTTCGCAGTTAATATAATATTTAAAAACGGAAAATTCACTAATGCTAAACTGAATCTATTTCGAAATCGAGGCTAAAATGTAGCGAGGCAGAAAAGTTACAAGGCCGAATAGTTGAGCCCAAATTATTGAAGCCAAAATGATGAGACCATATATATATATATATTGTATATGTATGTATGTATGTATGAATGTAGAGTGGAAATTTTTAACGACCTTCAAGGCGATGAATGATTTGGTCGTTATAACCGGTTTGTCATTATATCTGGTATCAAGTTAGGTACTTCGATTTTTTAATGCCTAAGAATGTTATCGAAGAGTAGTTACTTCGTTATAAAACTTTTGTAAAATATTTTATGGGATAACATTTTTCATTAATGAAACAAATGATAACACTGGTCTGCAATAAAATTCTCCTTTAAATAAAAATATGATGAATATGAGGAGTTTAACATGCTGAATCCAGATTTGCTTTCCATTTTTCGCTATCACGTATATATCTATTTTTAAAATGTTTTTTTTTTAATAGCTCAAAATTATACCTATTTTGTCTGTCGTTCTTGCATTAGCGGTGCTCTATTCAGTTCAGATCGTATTTGTACACATAAAAACAACTCGCACCGATAGAAAGAGAGAGAACGATATCAGAGACGCTTATCCTACACTTAGTCAATCGAGTATTTCCTCTGCTTCTTCGTCATTATATACGGACTTAACAAAACCTCGTCTTCTTACGCAATCTGATTTGAATAACTTTGTTCGCGATTTAGGACTCTCAAAATCTAGGGCTCATCTTCTCGGATCAAGATCACAACAATGGAATTTGTTAGATAAAAATACGAAGGCCTTAATTTTCGTAACAGACAAGAAGATTTTATGAGTTATTTCACCAAAGAGGGTGATTTGGTATTTTATAATGATACTAAAGAACTTCTACAAGAAATGGGTTTTCCCGAAGGATCGGAGGAATGGCGACGTTTTATTGATTGGTCCGAAAATCAGTTTAAAAGCTGTATTACTTCACAATGGCAATAAATATCCTTCAATTGCCCTCGCACATACAACAAACATGAAAGAAAATTATGGAAATATGAAATTAATATTGGAAAAATTCAATATTTACAGTACACGTGGAACATCCGTGCTGATCTAACAGTTGTAGCAATGTTAACTGGATTGCAAAGGACCGCTTTCGTAGAAGTGTGTCATAATTTTCTTGGAAACAAAAAAGTGAAAACTACCAGGAAATCATCCAAGAACTTCTTTCTGCATATAAAGCTCTGAAATGCAACACGGCCTTTAAAATTCATTTTGTAGACTCTCACTTAGATTTCTTCGCCGCAAATCTTCTTGGAGCAGTATCAGATAAACACGATGAAAGGTTTCATCAAGACATAGTGCACATAGAGAGGCGCTACAACGGAAAATGGTTAGAAGCAATTCTTGCCGATTTTCGTTGGTCGATTCGTCGCGGAACTTGAATAGAAAATATAAAAATGAAAAAAAAATGTAAAGTGAAATACTATTAACAGCAAGTATAATTAGATTATTTAATGGTTTTTGATGTTTCGTAACAAATTTTATCAATATTGAAATAGTTATAAAATATAAAATTTAAATTTGAAGCAAAAAGAAGAGTTTTATTGAAAAATTACATTAAAAAAATGTATACCTGATTTGTAATTTTTTATACTATATTTCTATTCAGAAATATTCAATTTCTGATGATTATGCATAAAAATCAGAAGGAGAGAAAACATTTTTTTTTTTGCAGACCAGTGTTATTAATCATAGATATATAAATTTTTTAATAAATTCTAAAATGCAAACACCAAACTTTTTCTTTATCGTGAAAATGCAATAATAAAAAAATAAAACCTAAATATCAATTTGAAGTAAATATGAAAAAGAAAAAAAAAATTACAGTCCATCTATCGTTTCTTTATTTTTGAAGACATCTGTAATTTTCGATTTTTTTGCTATAACTAATATACATATAACCTTTTTCCCATATTTCTTGTGTAACAGTTTGTACCAAAAATTTTCAGCAGTTTCATTAAGTTACAATAAGCATTTAACATGCTAAGCAGCAACGTAAGTAAAATTAAAAATTAACAACTGTTCAATTGTGCACACATTTTTTTTTCATCTTTCTTTTTATGTTAAATTTATCTGCGGAAACTTTTCAAAGTTAAATTTTGTACTGTCAAGTAACATAAGCGATAATTATTTATCTGGATACCAAAATTTTGCTCATAATAACCGATTTTTCATTATAAGAGAAGTAAACGTATAATTTTATGGAATTTTACCGGTTCCAGCAACATTCGATTCTATAACCAGTACGTCGCTATAACCGACTTTCATTGTATTTGTATATGTATGTGGGAAGAGAGTGTTGTGCGCCACCGGGTAATTTATGAAATGAACAAAAAATCTCACATTCCATGGATTGCATAAAACTCTTCTGCAATTCCTGAATTGCGCTGAATTTTAAGCAATCTATGAAATGTGCGTAATGGTTTTTGCTCATTTCGTGAACTGCGCAGTATTAAACTCGTATTTTTTATGTAAAAAAATTTTTATTCAGAAATGTTTTCTAGATTTACTTATTTTGTAAATTGTGTTACATGATACTCATATTTGTTATATAAAAAACGAATCTTTCAATCAAAATAATTTTTATAACATAAAAATATATTTCTCAAACAGTTCGCGAAAAAATGTGCATGATGGTTTTTGTTATTCCATGTTCTGCGCAGTTCATGTAATTTATAATTTGATTTACTACTTGCTTAATTCGACTTATTATTAGCTGCTTAGTATTGCTTTTTTAGTAACCAGAAAAATACATTGTAGTTTATTTTGCATTTGTATTTCGTTAGTTGCACGAACCTATAATGCGTGGAACGTTCAAAACCCATTATGCACATTTTA
This sequence comes from Icerya purchasi, assembly GCA_039619475.1. Classification (NCBI taxonomy): domain Eukaryota; kingdom Metazoa; phylum Arthropoda; class Insecta; order Hemiptera; family Monophlebidae; genus Icerya; species Icerya purchasi. Next base: position 117,928,457 of record CM077116.1, on the reverse strand, counting down.
TGAACTGTACGACAGTGTTAATAAATATGTCCTGAATGATACGATTTCATTATTTGCGCCTAATGTGTGTACGTATGTATAATATAGACTTATTTATTTATATAACAAAGCTTGGAAAAAAATCGACAGTACATTACCAGATTTACTTTTTTTGCTTTTTTTTGTTTTTTTCGTGTGCTTAACTGGAAGTTTTTATCAAACGTGAGTAATTATTTAAATGATTTTCAAAACATACATTGTAATGAACCGCAGTCCGATTACAGAATTGAGGAGAAATTATAAGAGGGAGAATCTTGCACTTGGAGCAGAGAGGGTCACTCAAATAAAACGTGGTTAGGGTTATAATGAACATTTCGACAATAGCAAGGACAAAACGGGCTGTTGGAAAAACCAATTCTAAAATTTCTGCCAAAGACACAATTGCAAGGCGAGGGTGATTTAGAAAACAAGTGAACCACGGATGGAAGGGAAGAGAGTGTTTGTCAGATAGATTAATTTCATTTCCCTACATGTTTTTTACCATTAAGAAGTTCGGATTATATCTTGAATGACATAAATTAAGAGGAGAGTTACCGAATTAAACCGTTTCACTTTATAAGGAGCCAGCTCCCGCGACTTAATTGGTTAGACAGTGATGTCTGGTTCAGATGGGACCTGGTTTGAATCCCGCTGCCGCACATAGAAATTCTCAAAAATTTCCATTGTTGACGCGTCCAAAAAAGAAACAATTTACAGAGAATGAGACTAAACAGTGAAATGATATATTACATTTAAAGTATATATCACTAATAAAAGAAGCTGTAAATCCGAAATAAAAATGAAAACAAGTCATACACTCGACCGAAAATTATCTCATGTAAGGAAAATACCGGCGGTCCGGTTTTGCGAGCCAAAGGAAATTTTTGACAGGCGACAAAACGACGGTTTTGGGAGCCAAGTAAAATGATATGTTCACATCGGCAACCGAGCAAGACGCGTTTTACGAACACAACGATCGACATTCCATTTCGGCGATGATTTCTAAAATTTATACAATTCAGTCTCATTTATATAAAGAATATGTGCACGTAAGTTTTATGGATTCCGTATACATATAATGTACGGAATCCTAATAAGATGATTGAGAAATGACAAAATTATTCAATTAAAATATGTAATAACTCACGAAAGGCTTGACTTATTAATTTCGAAATTTGGAACATAAATTACAATTAAAATTCCCTTTAAAACGATCTGTAATTTCAAAATGACCGATTACTGTAGACGGCAAAAAACCCAAAAAACCGTCATGAATATATAATATGATATTTAAAACTACCTCAAAAATCACTTAAAAAATCATAACTCATTACTAGATAAACCTTTAAAGTTCAAATTTGAAATATAAAATAAAATGCAGGAGTCCTTTCATAAAAAACGATATGAGTTAACAGTTGATTTTAGGTAATAAAATAGTATACTTCGACAAATTTTAAAACATGTTGCAGGATTTTTTCAGAAATGTACAAAGGAATAGAAAGAGGCTTTGATATATTAATTTTACTGACATGAAAGTATATTTAGACTAATTTCGTGTCATAGTATTAAATTTTGAAGATCTATAGCATGAGGGAAAAGGACTGATCACATCGGTATGAGTAAAACGAACAAAGCGTTTTTGTATGCTAGTGATTATATAGAAAAAATTATGTGTGATTGGGAAAGTGATAAAAGTGAATAGATAATTTTTGATATTGAAATATAGTATATTTGGGTTAATTTAAAAAATTCCTGATAGGTTAGTGAAGGCGTACAGTGTACACATTCATTGATGCAGTGATTCCATTGCCTTACTATAATTTCACGATGCTAAAAAATAATTTCATGATGTAATTATAAGGAGTGGATTTTTCATGCATGTAGACAACAATATGTTTTCTATAGGTTATGACACTTGCGAATTGAGGAAATAATTTAAACAATAAAAATAATAGGTGCGATAGATTAAAAAATATATTGTTCGATGTGAGATATAAGGTAAGTTGAGATACTTGGATTTATTTATAATACCTGTTTCGAAAATTTTGAAACACATGAGCATATAGGTATAATGTCAAGGTCGATGATTAATGCGATTAATATCAAGAATTCATACGGAAACATAATAAAATAATAATAAAAAAATACTATGTACAATTACAAAATATACGTAAGTTGATTCTAAAATAATTACGCATGATTTGAATTTTGGAAATAGATCACATTACATGAACGGAGTGCAGAGAAATGTTGTATGATTTCCTGAAAAAACTATGTTACGATAAGAATAATAAATATGAATGTATAGATATATCCGTGGTAATGAAGCGACAACAGTCTGCACGGCATATTACAAAAGATTTAAATATTTTTTTTGTGTAGCGAAAGAATAACAAGTTCAGTCAAGTATGAGGTTTCATGCGCTGAGGATTCCGTATGAAAGTTAACAACAGCTATAATTATTTAGTATGTAAGAAAATTTGTTTGAATAAACTTCCATTTTTATTTTATTATTTTAATTTAATATCTTAATAAATTTCAGAGATCTTTTCTAATAATAATTTAAAACAGTAAAGCAAAATACTAATTTGAATCGAAGGCTTAGACTAATTTGAAGTGCAATGTAATGGTTATGAAGAAAAATTAATTAAATCCTTTTTATTTATTTAATTTTTATTTATTTAATTTTTATTTATTTTTTTAACTTATTGGTTTAGATTTAATAATACTATTATTAAGGTTTTATGATTTTTTTAAATGTATAATTTTGTTAATCCCTACACCTATCTTTCTTGAATAGCCGACCATTAAAGACATTTAATAAATATATAAACGAAAACACACAAAAAATATTAATTAGAAATAATATTAATGCTACGTATCACTCTGCTGCGACTGCTAGAATGCTGGTACTTCCTGCTGGAAGATTGGTGTACGTTGGTAATTGCGTCCTGGATTCTCGGTGAATAGGAGGGAGAGACAGTAATCGAAATTATAGTTTACGAATTTTGTAAATGTCACTAATTTGAAAACCGAATTTCGAGGCAATCTGGTTACTTTGTTATCAAACTTCTTTCGGTTGCAAGACGAACTGGTTACTTTACTAAAAAAGGTCGATATAGTTCCGCGATGTGACAAAGACTGTCGTTCTACTGAGATGATTTTTTAACAATTCGGTTTTTTCTTTCGACTCTTTCAATACGTTAGAACATTATTAAATATTTTTTTTTTTTATTTATTTACTAGCATAGTGCTTTAAATTGTTTAACAAATCGAAATACTATTCGCATCTGTTTTTCATCAGGCGGACGTACCACCTAAACAATGATGCGATGAGTCCGTTCCTTTCATTACTGTTCATAACAACACTAACACAAGCCAGTATGAAAATAACCAAACCGAAACCTGCGATCCCGTTCTGTTTCTTAGCCTTCGTACGAACACTACTAACGCAAATTATAACAATTCGAACCAAATTCTAAAAACCGCTGTAGTCTCGTATTTCGATAAAGCCAAAAGAAAAATAACACCGATTAACAAACCCGTTTATTCCGTGCATTCAAGAAACCCACTTAAAACAAAACCAACATTTAAAACTAAAAAACTATAAAGTTCTCGAATCAAATCCGGTGCTTGCTAGTTGTGCGCATCGGGGAATAATATTAGCCGTTCGTGCGGATATTAACTTTCAACAGATAATGTTACCATTCAATATTCAACCAGTAACAGTCGAAATTCGTACGCCAGCTCCACGGGAGTCTCTAAACATAATTCCGCATCGTATTTAGAAACATTTAAAGTTACCAAAAAATTCAAACCCTTCCCTCTAGCGCCGCGAGTATTACACCTAAACATTTTGAACACGAGGTTTGAAATTTTCGTTAAGGAAATAACTTATGGTTTCGTTCTCGACAAGTAGCGATCTTTCCATCGATCGTGACCGGAAAAAAAACATTTATGAAACTTTCGAGCTTTCGGCGCTTAAGGTTCCGAATTTTAAGTTGGAAACCCAGGTGTTCCAAAGTATATAAATAAACAGGGACGCACATTTTTTTTTCGTTCCCGAAAAATACCGATCTTTCTAATAATATATCACAAAATTTTTTTTCAAAATTTTTAATTTTCAGTGCCCCGCAGGTCTCATTCTAAAGTTGGGGAACCGGTTGTTTCAAATCAGAGAAATATACGTGGAGTCATGTATTTTCTACCATGTTCCAAATGCATAGCTATAATACTCACATCGCAAAGAGGGGGCTGCAAATTAGAGCTCACGCTTTTGTGAACTTTACGGCAACTTTGAAAGTTTGGTTAAGAAAATGAAATACGGTTTCGTTCCCGGCAAATAGAGATCTTTCTATTGATATATCACAAGCCTAAGAAAAAAAATATTTTTTTCCAAAATCTCGAGCTTTCGGCGCCCCGAGGGTATAATTTTAAAGCTGGAAACCTGGATGTTCAAAACTAGAGAAATATACGTGGAAGCGCATATTTTTAACCGTGTTCAAAATTTTTATCGGTAATATTCGCGCCGCTAAGGGGGGGGAAATGTCATTTTTCACGCTTTTTTGAACTTTTCGATAACTTTGAATTTTTTGGTAAAGGAAATGATATAAGGTTTTGTTCCTGATAAGTAGCGATCTTTCAAACGATATATTACATGCCCGGAAAAAAAAAATTTTTTTTACAAAATTTTGAGCTTTCAAAGTCCCGGAGTTTTATTTTTAAAGCTGAAAACCTGGATATTCCAAATTACAGAAATATGCATGGAAGCACATATTTTTACCCAGGTTTAAAATTTTTTACTTTTATACTCGCAGCGCTAGGGGACACGCAATTTTTTTCGTCTTTTTGAGCTATACAGCAACTTTGAAAGTTTTGTTAAGGAAATGAAATACGATTTCGTTCCCGACAAATAGAGATCTTTCTATTGATATATCACAAGCCTAAGAAAAAAAATATTTTTTTCCAATATCTCGAGCTTTCGGCGCCCCGAGGGTATAATTTTAAAGCTGGAAACCTGGATGTTCAAAACTAGAGAAATATACGTGGAAACGCATATTTTTAACCGTGTTCAAAATTTTTATCGGTAATATTCGCTGCGCTAGGGGGGGAGACACGTCATTTTTTGCGCTTTTTTGAACTTTACGGCAACTTTGAAAGTTTCGTTAAGGAAATGAAATACGGTTTCGTTCCCGACAAATAGCGATCTTTCCATCGATATATCGCATGCCCGAAAAAAAAAATATTTTTTTACAAAATTTCGAGCTTTCGTCGTCCCGAGGGTCCAGTTTTAAAGTTGGAAATCCGGATGTTTGAAACCAGAGAAATATACGGGGATGCGCGTCTTTTTAGCCGCGTTCAAAATTTTTAACTACAATACTCGTGGTGCTAGGGGGGGGGGGGGGGACACGTCATTTTTTGCGGTTTTTTGAACTTTTGGACAACTTTACATAACTTTTGTACCGTAATTTTTTGATTTTATGAAAGTACTCCTGCGTTGTAGTTTATATTTTGAATTTCAGCGTTATAGGTTTATCTAGTGACGAGTTATGATTTTTTAAGTGATTTTTGAGGTCGTTTTATGTACCATATTATATATTTTTAACGGTTTTTTGGGTTTTTTGCCGTCTACAGTAATCGGTCATTTTGAAATTACAGATCGTTTTAAAGGGAATTTTAATTGTAATTTATATTCCAAATTTCAAGTTTATAATTCAAGCCGTTCGTGAATTATTGATTTTTATTTGATATTTTTGTCATTATGTATACGGAATCCTAAAAATATACTTAAAGTTATTTGATAATACAGAGAAAAAAAATATTATGAACGACATTGAACATAGTATCGGCGATGTTAGTACTGTGTGTTCAGAGGTTCTGAGAGTGGTATGCGATCGAGAACGGTAACGCCCATGAGTATTGTATCAACAAACACTATGAATGAAAAAGAAAGTGATCGTCTTTTAGGCGACCCTTTTTGTGTTCTATATGTCAATTGTTCATGAATAGTTGCAGGGAACTCGGACGATTTATAACAATCAAGCTGTTGCCCTCAAGAATATACCCCTTTATCTCACACACATACATTCTCTCAGTCGCACGTTGCAACCCTGATCTGTTCCTGTTACTGCGTTTTTTCTTCGAACATGCTATGCCTTGTAAACTACCAAGATTTTTTTCTACCTGTCTCTGTATACAATTGACCAAAACGGTTCATAGACGACCTTGCACATACCATGAAAAATACTCGTGAACTAAAAAAAAATAATTAAATACCACATAGTTGAACAGGTATTAAAAATATGATTAGGAAGGAATTTTAAAAAATTTGGAAATCAAAAAATAAAATATTAAATTTTTTTTTTTTTATATAAATTTACAAATAAAAATCTAGGCACCGTGTGTAACTACCTGGGCTATTACAGCACCTAGACTCACCGGGAATTACAGAAGGCGGTGCAGTCTGTTCGATGCTGCAAAATTCAACACTGCCCAAATACAATCCGGGTGGTTCGACAATAGACGGTAGGGTGAGGTATGACTAGAAGTGCGGGAAGTATACCGGCACCATTTCTGCAGATGCTCTATAGTTAGCGAAGCCATGAACCTGCAAAAAGGACAGGTGGGCGGGGGGGAGCTCCTTCAAAGATGTAATTGTGTGACAGTGCAGTGTGCCCCAAGCCCAGTCTCAACAGGATCAAGAAATCCCTGCGTGAGATAGGGAACCGGCGACCACTATGGGTCGGTGTTGGACTTTATGGACCTGAGCAAGGTCGTTTGTTTTAGCCATAGTTTGCTCCACTCTTCAGCAAAGTGCGCTGGAAAGGCTGATGGCCCTAATCGAGGCAGTACAGCATTAAACGGCATTGGGCTAGATAGAGTTGCCTTAGCAGCCAAGTCAACCCGCTCATTGCCGGGAACCCCAAGATGGCTAGAGACCCATAAGAATGTAACATACACCACAAGTCGTGAAAGTTGGAATAGGAGGTTTTTTATTTTTATTATTAGAGAGTTGCAACTGTCTGGGCTCTAGATGGCTTTTGCATTTCCTACGAAACAGCGCCTTTTGAGTTATGACGTAATTGTATTTAACGAGCGATGTTTCCTCCATAATCATGGTGTAAAATAAACAATTCTTTTACACCATGAATATCGAGTAGTTGCTCCGAAACATGTCGGTGGTTTAATATTTTATTATTATTATTAATATATTTTGCGTTCATTACTAGTCCGTTTTATATACATATAAAATTAACATGACGCTAAGGAGTGACAACATCATTAATAAGCAATAACACATTAAACAGAAATTATTTATTCTCAAATTTATATAATTATTTGAAAACTATACGTATTAATAAATAATAAAGAGCATTATGTATTAACCCTATCATTCGCTATTTATATCCGTTGCACTACCATCCGGGCAAATCGTATTTTAATGTGCGGTGGGAACATCATTAATTTTTCCTGAAGGACCCCATCGGTGTGGATTCTACAGTAATTAGTGACAAAAAATCAGATAAGTAAATTAAATACAGAAAAAAGGAATGAACAATATATTTATACTTTAAGGTTCACAATGAAAATAAATCTGTTCTCATAAGGAGACATATCACAATCAGAATTCGCAATGATTTTACACTAGTAAAAACCATTCAACAGTTTAGGATATTCAATTTCCTTCTTTCTATTCTAGATGAATTTTACTTAGCTATTGGAGTATTGCTCACTACATACATCCTTGTCAGCGTTTGACCGATGGGTTATGTGGTGAGAAATATAAATTGACGACTTGGTGTCGAGGGACGACAATTGATACGGAGGGTACATTTAATACTATTTCGTTATTAAAATATATTAAATGTTGAAATCAAACATATTATTTTTTATTTTGAAGAATGGAACATAATTGCCAAATTTCACTTTCTTTTTCTGACGCTCGTCTTTAGCTGGCACAACGCAACTTCTGAGCTGAAAACATTTATCTGATTAATTATAATGAAATAATCAAGTTTTCCAACAGTCATTGATAACGATTCAATATTAACAAGCACCATCTGCATAAGTAGTTCGCATCAACTATCCAAAATTCAAGTAAACTCGTGTGATGATGCAACCAGTAGTCTGCAATATATAAAATTTCAATGACCTGCTCCTACAATTTTCACATATCACAAAATTCCTTGCATTCAATTTAAATAAATTTCTACCTTCACGACAATTTTATTTTCAATCCGACTACCTTAATAATGAAAACTCTTTTCAAAATGATGTTTAATTGATTCTTTGCTCTTCATGCTATTATTTCGGAACAATGGCTCTCTGGTAATAACTACCAAATACAAAATACAAAAAAAAATTCTCTGTACTCGGAGCCATGTATTTTTAATGTTCTATTGAGAATTGACGTATATTTAAATGTTTAGGTGCCATTCAGTGCAGTGACGGATTAGAGCGAACCGAATTATGAATTTACAGTTTCAATATTACTATTGTATGACGTTCCCATTTCCCTGTTTTATATCTTTTAGTAATAAAAACGATTTGTTTTTTTGTTACTAAAGGTATTGGTTTCAACCTCACTTTGCCAAATCGAGTACAGCGAAAAAGTTTGTTTCATTCTGAAAACCTATTCCCAAACCGTGATGAATGCAACACTGCTCGGACTTCAGATGTTAAATTTACCTTCATTGCATCATTTTCATCTTTTACAGAGAGCCTTCAGCAGATCTAACTCATTCGATGTATAAACAAGTTTTGTTTTTTGACGAGTGCTGGCTAGACGTACTATATAAGTCAATGCACAAGCAATAATTACTAGTGACATGAAATATAAAAGGAATATAGTAATCCAAATTATTTACCTCCGTTTTAGGTAATACTGTTATGTAATCTTGTGCAGGCTGCAAAAAAATTAATAACAAAGGAATCGGATAAGTAAATTGCGCACAGAAAAAATGAGTGAACATTAGATCTATACTTTAAAATTTACAAGAAAAATAAATGAATTCTTATTTGACTATAAATCACAGACAATACTTTCCGTGATTTTGTGTCAATATAAATCATTTAGCCGTTTTGGATATTCACTTTTCATTTTTTATTAAAACTGAATTTCATTTAGCTATTGGGGAGCTGTTTTACCACGTCCATCTTCGTCTGCGTTTAAGCGATAGATATTGTGGTGAGAAATATGAATTGATGATTACGTGCTGAGAGACGGTACTTGGTGTTTAGAATACATTTAATACCATTTCGTTATTAAAATGTTTTATTGAAGAACAGAACATAATTGATATTTTTCTTCCTGACGCTCGCCTTTGGGCACTATACTTGTAAAAAAAATATTTAGATTAAGTTAAGGTCGAGTTAGTGAACCGAAATTATTACGCTCGATTAATTACCAAGCGGTGTGTTAAGTGTGCATTTGCCTTAAACAAAATAACGGTCGTTGAATAAGTGAAAATATCTAAACCGGCTTATGAATTAAAAGATGAAAACAAAATCACAATGCCCTGTTCAACTAATATTAAAGGACACAACAAATTTTAGCGAATCCGTGTTTAGCTATAATAACGACGGACCGCTGAAGCGTATTTGCAATAATCATTTAAAAGAAAAACGTTAACGCATTTTTACACAAAACATAAAATAAATGAAAATCGACAACAAGTTGTTTTCGTACATCTACCAACGAAAAAAGAAAACCCAGCAAGAACTCGCTAATTGTCAACCCACGTGAGACTGTCCAAAACTCCACTAAACTCATTTCTGCGAAAAGGCACTGATCGTCCAAATAAAAACCGACGCCATCCCTTCAAAATGGCTACCCGTTTATGAAGCGACAGCGTTCAATTTTAATTTTAATTTAAATAATATTTTAAAGTTTGAAGGCTGAATAAATTAAATAAAATATAAATAAACTTCGACGAACAAAAAGAAAGGAAGGAGGAAATTACGAGTATACAACATTTCGTATTAATAAGTTGAAATACTGGAAAAAGAAAAAGATGGGATATTAAATAAACTATCATGAAGTTGAAGGCAAAAACGGCAATCGCAAATAAGTAGACCAAAATGGAAAACAATTGTGGAGGTGAAGTAGAGAGATAAAAACAAAAAAACTTATGACAATAATACCTAAACTTCATTGCTACAGATTTAAATATTGACCCTCTAAACAACAAATCACTTAAATTTATTATACAGCAGCAGCTTTTTAACTTTGGTAAATGAAGCAACATATAAACAAGGAAAAGAGAACTAAAAATCGTATCTAGATCACATTTTAATTACGGACTGGAATTCCGTAATCCTAAATTTAATATTAACTACAAAATAACAAAAATTGACTTCTCCGATCATCACGGTTTAAGTTTTACAAAGAAATTATACAAACTCCCAAGTATGACTTTAATAAAAAAATTATCTCAGCAAAAACATTAACATAATGCAATTTAAATCACATTTACACTAGTAAAGCTACTATTGACGAAGAAGTTACCTATGAGGTCCTAGTATACTGTAAAAAAATTAAATGTTCATTAAAGAAATTTAAAAGGAAATATAACTGGGTAACCTCAGAAATGAGGAAACTGTCACACGAAAAAAGTTATTTACTTAAATTAATAAATTTAAATCCAACGAGTACCTCACTGAAAATTGAATAGAGGAACATTTTAAAAACCATGCCAGCTGCAATTAAAAAAACCAAAATTGTTTACTACACTAACATATTAGATAATTGTAAGAGAAATCAGAAAGTCTACTAGTCAGTCATAAAACAGTTAACAGGCGAAAAAGTACACCAATTAAAGAAGTTAAAATAGATAGCCGTAGCATCTGCGTTGGTAGGAACGAGCTAAAAATTGCAAAACACTTTAATCACTATTTTAAATATAACGTACTAAATATTTTACGAAACCATTACCCCACAACAAATACATCGATTTATTATTCCTCATTGTCAGCACTTAAATCTTTTATATTTACTGCCTCTACGGGAACTGACGTCCGTAATGCTATTATTTAACAGGTAAACAAACCATCTTTTGGTATGCATGGAATTTCCATTGCTTTATAAACGAAAACGTACATCGTACAAATTCTGCTACATATATATATATATATATATATATATATATATATATATATATATATTATATATTATATATATATTTAATGAATTTGTCAATATGGGAATTTTCCCAGTACAAGTAATAACAGAGATACGACAGTTGTTCTGACCCTTCTAATTATAGGTCAACATATATTCTCCCTTCCATATGCAAGATCTTTGAGAAATATGTCAAAAATAAAATGTTGTCATATCTGGAAAAAGTAAATTTCATTAGTAACCATCAATACAGATTTACTGCGCAGCGGAGAACATAATAACTACGGAGTGCCTCAAGGCAGCATACTAGCTCCTTATCTTTTCCTGATATACATAAACCACCTATGCGACTTAAAAACTATGGCTAAGATTAGGGTTTATGTGGACCGCGTCGTCCTATTTGAGCATAGTCTTATTTGGGGACAGTTCATTTTCTACACAAAATCATGTTGAAAAAAAATTGTCAAAAACTTTTGTTGAACGAAAAATCTTTTTTTTGCTCTACACTATAATCAGTATGTATATCTGAATATATATATATATATATATACACGTATTATATGTGTGTATGGGCGTATATATTAATGTACAAGGCTTTTTGAGATTACTCGCTATTCCAGAGGACGAATCAGGCCACCGTTCTAAGGCGACATTTGGTACGAATTTGCGACTGTATTAGAGATGAAATTAATACGAAAGTCTATCGTTGATTATTTAGTGCGGATCTCTGTCGTTTCGTAGTTCGAAACGCCATGTAATAGAAATCTAATCGAAGATTTATTATTGCATCCCTTTGCACGTAGCTTAATATTCGAACTGATGTAAAATTTCTGTCCGATCCATGATACTTTTGTCGGCGGCTTTCAGCTCTACTTCTTTCCTGCTCAGGCCGCTATTGTTCCGTTACGCTAATAAAATATAAGATAACTCAACGATATTTTTTCTCATCTGAGAAAGTAAAGGCGGCCGAGAAGAAAGGAATTGGTTCCAGTATTCTCCTTAGATCCATTAGGCTTAGTATATTGTGACCCTTAATTTCATAATCCCCGACGCCCCGTCAAAGGTATGGGACTTACTTTAGTGCAGAAATCAAATGTATTACTCCATGAGAAATTCGCAAAAAACAGTTTATTTATTTTTTCATTTATTTATGTTTAAACATCAATGGTTGTAGTATATGAAATAAAAGTATTTACCTGGAAAAGTTCATTAAATACAACAAATAACACAAAGAAATTATATACTTGTACATATCGCAGAATTGATATTTTTCATATAAACTAGTCCACGTGCCGTAAAATGGATTAAGCATAAAAAATATACAGATCGATGCATTACGACATATCATGTCAGATTGCCGGCGAGCAAAACAAAAATTAAATCTTAACACAATACGAAAACCCGACAAAGTTTCATCAGTTAGTGCACAGCGCAAGCAGTGAGCGGAATTATTTTTATTACAATCAAAAGTGAAATAATTCTTTCGTCACTTAATTGATAGAAAAGATAGTGCCTCAAACTCTGATACGTATCAATATAATTATATATATATCTATTTATATAAAGCTGCAACAAAAAAAAATTGTACAGACCGTTCTATAGTAGCTACAGAGTTCATTTTTTTTTCAATCGACGAATTTTCTTCGTCATATCATAAGAAATTATAAGACCCTCAAAATTTTAAAATTAAAGGGCCCAAATTTCAAAAAATGTGAAAATCAAGTTTTAATAAAATAACTTTTAAAAAATTCCGCAGCCGGTTCTACTTGAGTTATGGTAATAATTTTTTTTTTAATCTGCACACTAAGGTCTCTAGAATACAGGAACAATAAAAAACTCGAATAATTATGATATTTAGAGACTAAAATTTGTGAAAATGCCCGCTTAAAGCGGTAACCCCGGAAACTAAAAAAAAGTCCACAGCCCTTTCCATGGTAGCTGAAAGGTCAGTATTTTTTTCAAATGATGTATTTCAATCTCTAAAATATAGGAAAAATACGGGACCCCCGAAATTTTGAAATTAAAAGACCCAAATTTTGAAAAATGTGAAAATCAAGTTTCAAAAAAAATTTTTTAAACAATTCCTCAGCCAGATCTATATGAGTTAATGTATTGATTTTCATTTTAACTTGCATACTAATTTCTCCAGAATATGGAAAAAATAAAAATACCCAAAAATTTTGATATTTAGGGACTAAAATTTGGAAAAATACACGCTTAAAGTGGAAATACTGGAAATTTAAAAAAAGTCTACAGCTCTTTCCATTGTAGTTGGAGGGTAATTATTTTTTTTAAATCATGTATTTCAACCGCCAGAATACAGGAAATATACGAAGCCTCAAAAATTTTAAAATTAGAGAGCCCAAATGTTGAAAAATGTGAAAATCAAATTTTAAGAAAAATTTAAAAAAAAAGTTCTACAGCCGGTTCTATATCAGTTGCGGTATTGATTTTCTTTCTAACCTGCAGACTAAGTTTTCCAGAATAGAGGAGAAATATAAAATTCGAAAAATTTTGATATTAAGGAACCGTAATTTTGGAAAATACACCCTTAAAGCGGTAACACCGGAAACTAAAAAGAGTCCACAGTCCTTTCCATGGTAGCTGGAAACTCACTTTCATTTTTTAATGATGTATTTCAATCGCTAAAATATAAGAAAAATACGAGACCCCCAAGATTTCAAAATTAAAGTACCCAAATTTTTAAAAATGTGAAAATCAGGTTTCAAGAAAAAAATTTTTAAAAAATTCCTCAGCCGGATCTATATGTGTTATGGTATTGATTTTCTTCTTAACCTGCACACTATGGTCTCCAAAATACAGGAAAAATAAGAAATTCGAAATATTTTGATATTTGGGAACCAATATTAGGGAAGATGTATGCTAAAAGCGGTAAGACTGGAAGCTAAGAAAAGTCCACAGTCCTTTCCATGGTAACTGGGGGACATTCTCTTTTTTAAATAATGTAATAGAATCGCTAGAATATATGGAAAATACGGGAGCTCCAATATTTAAAAGCTAAATGGACATGAACAGTTTGATGGAATTTCTAAATAAAAAATTCGAAAAACCAAAGGAAGAAAAAATAAATAATAAAGCAAATTTAAACATTGATAATTTTAAAACCGAACTCAACAAAATAATGATCGAAAATAAGTTAGCTGACTTGGAAGAGAAGATGGAGGGACTAATAGAGGAAAAAATTTCAAATTTAAAGGGAAAGTTTGACAAAGAGAATAGAATTAATGAGAAGAAAAGGGAAATCGATCACATTTGGCATTTGAAGAAACTATTCAAAAAACTGATCGTCATGTACTTGATGATCGACCAACTTGTGCTGAAATTTCGGGAGTGCTCTACACTTCTCCAAATATCGATTCGAGAAAAATTATTATATGGAAAGAAAATGAATTAGATTTTGCTTACGAAAGTTTGCAATATCCATTATTTAATATATGGTTTAGCTGGTTGGTCAATAGATATGGTAGATAATAAAAATAAAAAAATATTTCAGACAAAATATTACAGATATTTGTTATTATCAGAATCACGATTTATGCGTTTAGATCAATTAGGGTAAGAATACTTTGCTGATATATGGTGTAAGGTGGAAGAAGAAAAATTACGGTTTATTAGATTTAGTCAAATAAAAATCCTAAGAATGACTACTCGAAGTGAAATAGACGAATGTATCGCAGCTAAAGGAAGTCTAAAACCAGGAAAAATTTACCTTCCAAGCTTATGTACGCATGGTCCGCGTTATATGCAATTAACATATCAGGATGGTATGGCAGTTGTTGCCAGATTAGGTAAACCAATGTTTTTTTATTACGATGACGTGTAATCCTAATTGGATAGAAATAAAATTAAATTTAAATGAAAAGCAACATCATATCGATTGTCCAGATTTATATTGTAGGATATTCCAATTAAAATTAAGCGATTTATTAAAAGTTTGAAAGTCAGGTGAAATTTTCTGAGAAATGTTTTATATTTTATACGTAATCGAATTCCAAAAAAGACATTTTCCTCATGCTCATATTGCTTTAAGAGTAAAAAATTCGTCCTTAACTAATGAAGAGATTAATAATTTTGTTTAAGCCACAATCCGAATTTTTAAAATTTGATTCTTTAAGTTTTAAAATGTTTGCCCATTTATTTATTTCTACATTATAAAGGCGAAAAGACGTCAATTCAAAAAAAAAAAAAAATCTCCAGCTGCTGTAGAATGGAACTAGGGACATTTTCTCTATTTTTTGCTTTATATCTAATGCACCCGAAGTATTACAGTCGTGGGAGAAAAATAAGAAAAAAGTCAAACGCTACGGTTTTTTTTTTTTAATCCAAGTCGTTTTATTAAAACATAAGAAAAACATAAAATCCCAAAATTTTAAATTTTAGAAGTCCAAAATTTAAAAAAAATGTAACAAAAATGATCAATGTTAGTTAGAATGGAATCGTAGCAGTTCCTGAAATTTAAATATTTAAACTATGATTATAGAACATCGTGCCTAGACGTTTCTGTGTGAACAGAGTTAATATAAATGTATACTGAATCAGTGTGTTAAATATAAAAAATTCATTATTGAAATCTATGAACATATGTAGTTTATAAATTTATGAAAAAATATCTGGCTATTGCGGAGAAATTATTTTTTATTAATGAGACATCAGTTTCTTTTTTCTTGATACTGCACGGCTAATTTTGTCGTTATATTTCACCAAAATTATACATAAGTAGGCTATATTAATTATTTTATCGAGTGATTTGAAATTGATCTCGAGAATCAGAAACGTAGTGAACTGATAGCAAGTTAACCATCATCGCACCCCAGCTAATAACAGTGATACATATTGTTTTAAATATTTTCTTTACGCTATCCGCAAAACTTTATATATTATTATTATTGTGTTGTTCTGTAGCGGCCGACTGACAAAGAAAGTGCTTTGAATTGTAATTAAAATATAATATTTCAGATAACGTATCGATATATTTCAACTTTCGTTTACCGTATTGATTTTCTTTTTAACCTGCATACTAAAATCTCCAAAAATAATTAAATGTAATATATTCCTCTCACATATTACACGGCTAGAGGTTTCAGTTTTTCCGAAATTTTAATCTAAATGACACTTTTTTAATTGACGTATTGGTTTACTTCTTTTTTCAAAAAAAAATTACTATATGTGAACGATGTAGACTTTATAAAAATTTACAAAGTAATACAGTTTAAAGTCCGAAAGAACGGGCCGCGGAGCGACCAGCGAATCCAATCCCCCAATATATATATATATATATATATATATATATATATATAGATGTAAGTAAACAGGAAGAGTTTATAATTCACACAAAAACTACTAGACGTATTTCAAAAACTTACTCTACTGCAGATAGCTACAGGTTGTGTTCCAATTCCAAAATAATTAGAGTTTTGTAAGAAAATTAGATATTTTACAAATAAAGTATACACATACATATACCTAAATGTATCATTCTTGCATAACAAAACATTAACTTTTTTAGTTGGGATTTATTTTACTTTTGTTTTTAATTCTTTGGATCAACAGAATAAGGACTGTTATATATATATATATTATGGGAAGGGTAGGTAGCATATCATAACCAAAAATTAAATGAAATGTAAATTTGAAACACTTACGCCACGACGAGCATCAGCTTGTAATACGAATAATGCGAGCGCACTTACAATTATACAATATGCCGTCAACAGCTTCATTTTGTAGTCTAGAGTAAACAGAAATTGTTATAATTAGTTGAAATTCTGTTATCATTATTATTGTTGTTTAAAAGATTTCTATAAAATTTCTGAAACCGGTAAAGGCATAACAGTTAGTGGACCTTTTCGTATTTTATAGCGACGACTGAATGAGATGAATGTAACCAATTATTCTTCGTTAAATAACTGTTCTCTTTCGTTAAAGCAATGCTTTAAAATCAGTCTTAACGTTTGCTTGATACATTTCATTTTAAAAAAACAGTATTTGAATATTAGAACACGTCTATTATTTTGTGGATAAAATTATTCGATTTTTCCTTAACAAGTTCAACTGATTGCTATCTACTCTTCTCATTTTCAGCTCCACGGGTCTTCCTTCCTTGCATGAATCTTACTTATGTTGTTGAATAATTGTTCATTGTCGACAAGCCCGATAGAAGAGAAAAAAAAACATTATCTTCACTGGTTGATTTTTATAATTTCATTATTTGACTGCGAGATCTGATCTTAACTGAGTGAGGAAAGCGAGGTAAACCGCATAGCTAAGATCATATACAAATCATTACTGTATCACATGCGCTATCAAGAACGCTTAATTCGAGCAGAGTGACTAGAAATGGTTTTGTTTTGCTTTAATACATTTTTTTTTTAACTTAGCGTTTTCCGAATCAGTAATCGCAATTGTATGAAAAACTGTTAAACATATATTAAAATGTGTTTATCTAAAATTCATTTTAATTTTAATAGTAATAAAAGGATAATAAAACTTACCAAAAAAATGCCTAATCCGAAAAACAATAAATATTTTAGATGACACTGGTTTAAAATTTAATAAAATTTTATTAACCGCGTAATCTTTTATATATGGTTTTTCATAACATTTTTTTTTATTATTTTCTGAAATAGTTTTAACATTGTTTATTCAACTAAACCAAACATAAAAAGCGGGTTCTGAAAAATATGCGCACTTGCAAACCGGTGAAATAGTTTTCTTATTTGAAAATTATTGTCAACAGGTCAGTCATTTTAACATTTCGATTAAATAAATACAGCTCAGTAAATAATGCGAACGGCAAAATTAAAATTTTGATTTGGAATAAACTTTTTTTTTTTTTTTTTTTTTTATTATAATATACAAGAGATCAAATTAGTTTATTTTTTTAATTCAGCATTCCAAACATTAAGCACAATATACATTACAGAAAAAATTGAAGCATACAAGGTCTGATAATTGAGTAATGAGACTGACTGCAAAAACACGTATATATATAACAAGTTCAGTCAAGCATGAGGTTTCATGCGCTGAGGATTCCGTATGAAAGTTAACAACAGCTATAATTATTTAGTATGTAAGAAAATTTGTTTGAATAAACTTCCATTTTTATTTTATTATTTTAATTTATTATCTTAATAAATTTCAGAGATCTTTTCTAATAATAATTTAAAACAGTAAAGCAAAATACTAATTTGAATCGAAGGCTTAGACTAATTTGAAGTGCAATGTAATGGTTATGAAGAAAAATTAATTAAACCCTTTTTTTATTTATTTAATTTTTATTTATTTTTTTAAATTATTGGTTTAGATTTTAACAATACTAATATTAAGGTTTTATGATTTTTTAAAATGTATAATTTTGTTAATCCCTAGGACTATCTTTCTTGAATAGCCGACCATTAAAGACATTTAATAAATATATAAACGAAAATACGCAAAAATTATTAATTTGAATAATATTAATGCTACGTATCACTCTGCTGCGGCTGCTAGAATGTTGGTGCTCCCTATTGACAGGTTGCTGTACGTTGGTGATTGCGTCCTGGATTCTCGGTGAATGGAAGGGGGACACGGTAATCGAAATTATAGTTTACGAATTTTGTAAATGTCACTAATTTGAAAAACGAATTTCGAGGCGATTTGGTTACTTTGTTATCAAACTCCTTTCGTTACTAAAAAAGGTCGATATAGTTCCGCGATGTGACAAAGACTGTCGTTCTACTGCGGTGATTTTTTAACAATTCGGTTTTTTCTTTAACTCTCTGAATACGTTAGACCATTATTAAATTATTATTTTTTATTTATTTACTATTGTTTAGCAAATCGAAATACTATTCGCATCTGTTTTTCATCAGGCGGACGTACCACTTAAACAATGATGCGGTGAGTTCGTTCCATTTATTACAGTTCATAACAACACTAACACAAGCCGTAATGAAAATAAAAGAAAAAAAAAAAAATTTTAAATAATACGACGTATACCTCTATTCACTTTGCCACATCTATAATATTTTATAGGTTCTTTTAAGTTTTATTATTTAATTTTTCCTTACTCATAGAAGCTTTTATTTTATTTCATTCTAATTTTTATCTATTTATTAATTATCTTTTCATTCTCTCTCGCAGTACAATCATATTCATTCCAACTACTCACTTCTCCCCATCAAGCAGTGTGGGCAGTGCTTTGCACTTTCGGCCATATTGTAATATGGGGTTTTATTTTATTTTATTTCATTATAGTTAAATTTCTTCGGACATTGTGGGCACTATTCAGTAGATGCGGCTATATTGTTAGGGGAAATTTCCTCTCCACGAGTTTTATGCAGTTCCTTATCTCTCCAACAATTATTATGTTGATTATTTCGCAGCAGTTAAACACTGTACAGGATGTTGCTTTCACAAAAAAAAAAAAAAAAAAAAAAAAGTTGATTATTTAAATTGACTACAATGTTAGTTTGCTGGCTAAAGGAACAGTTTTCGTTCAGGCCATAAAAAAAAAAAAAAAAAAAGTTCTTTTCTTCTTTTCTTTCACACATTATTCCATGACACACACTTTAAAACACACGCCACACAACATATAATACACTTTTACGGTGCTCCGTATACATCGCCTATTTTATATATATATACTAAATCGTAACGGAGTGTGATAAACGAAGAAGGGGGAAATCTCCTCCCAGCCATTCTCAGATGGATAAAGACTTGAAATATTAGCGCTGATAATACAATCGAGATGGCTGATAATATAATTACGACGAATAGGTTAACAATTGATCCAGCCGGTTGCATTAATAATAACGCGATTTTAAATACTAGCCTTATCTTGGAACAAAATAATAATGATGGAAATAATATTAGTAGTAGTAATTCGTTGAATCTTAATAGTAGCAACAAGTATTCTTATATAGATGGATATTCATTTCTTTTAAGTGACGCGGGTAATTATAAAGTTTTTGTTGAGCGAATTACCTCTGATCAATTGTGCCGAACATCGATAAGTGCACTAAAGATCACAGAAATATTAAGAAAGTTCCTGTCTTAGTCCTACTCTCTTTAACATCTATACTTCTCATATTGCTTCTCTTCCATTAAATTCATCGTCTCTATTCTATGCTGATGATATCCTTATTTACTCTTCTCTTCGCAACATAACAGATGCTGTTTTAGAACTAAATAGGTCATTAGCCACCGTAGAAAATGCTCTTTTCAATATTCATCTTTTTGTCTCTCCTCATAAATCCGTGGCCATGGTTTTTACTTTCCGTTCATATAATCCGTTCTCAATCAATCTAACCTTAAGTCATTATCCGGTCCCTCTTGTGGAGAGCTTCTGTTATTTCGGTGTGCTTCTTAACGGTCGTTTCTCCTTTCAGGAGCATATTAGTCACCTGTATACTTCTTGCCTTAAAAGGATTAATTCTTTAAAATCACTCTCATCGTACAGGTGGGGTGGTGATCCTTACATTCTTTCCTTATGGTATAAGTCTTTCATTCTTTCTAATTTGGACTACTGTTTCTATATATATATGGAAACGCTTCTAAATCTCTTCTGTTAAAGCTTGACCGCATTCTACATTCCTGTCTTCATTTTTGTCTGGGCGCACGTAAATCTACTCCAATTCCTGCCATCCTCTCCGAATCAAAATCACTCCCTTCGTTCATCCGCAGATCCTATCTAGGCTATCGTTTCCTAATCAAACGCCTTCCCTCTTTTTCCTCTAGGATTATAGCTGCCTATTGCTCTATTTTTCACAACTGGCGTTTTACTCCCAACAGAATTCCAATTTTTTGTCTTTCATTTCTGTTCGTCTTGCCAATTTTTCTCCCTATATTTTCTCCTATGATAAATCTCCGTACTTTTCTCTTAATTATTTCAGTCTCTTACATTCTCCTCACGTATTTCATTTGTCAAGTTCTGCCAAATTCCTTCCTCACTCTATAGTTAGATCTGAATTTCACGTGGTTGTAAGCTCTTTATATCCCAATCATTTCGTTATTTTTACTGATGGTTCTAAGAGGGCTGATGGGGTTGGTGCCCTTTTTGTTTTTCCTTCTCACAACACTTCCTTCCTGCTGTTCTACATTTACTTCGCTGCCATACTTCGTGCAATTCTTTTTATCTCTTCCTCTTCTATCTTCTCGGATAAATTTCTTTTAATAGCTGACTCTGAAAGTGTTTTGAAGGCGATTTATTCTCTCTTACCATTGTCCTCTTTTGAACCTTTCATTCTTCTTATTCGCAATCTAATTCACGAATTATTCCTGTTCCGTTCTATCCAAATAGATCTCTTGGCCATGCTGGAATTGGAAGTAATGAGAGGGCTGATTTCTTGACTCGCTCAGGAATTTCCGATGGACATCCTCTTCATAAATTTCCTGTTCACGATATTAATCATATTTCCAAACAGTTTCATCTTAGATTATGGAAGGATATTTATTTTTCCCGTTTCTTCAATCCGAATTCCTTTTATCTTTCCGTCCAGCCCTTACCTTCTCTGACCAGTTGGTTCGACAAGTTTCCTTCTCTTTGTCGTCCCCTGATCACTGCCATATGTCATCTTCGTTTCAGTCATACCTTTCTCCCTTCGTCATTTTGTCGTTTTCCCTTGTCTCTTCTTCGCGGTGTATTCTTCATCCAGAGGATTCCTTTTTTCTGTGTGATATCAATCACGTCTTCTTCGAATGTTCCTCACTCTCTTCAGAATGTTCTCTCTTCTATTCTCGGCTTTTGGATCTTGGTCTTCCTGCTCCATACAATGACTCTTATGTTCTCTCATTTCCTTCCTTGTCAGTTGTCCCTATTCTATCTTCTTTCATTCATTCAATCTCGCACCAGATTGAAATCTAATATGTTATTCTCCTTTTGAACTATTACTTAGATTCCTTGGCTGATTGGGCTGTTGCTCTTCGTTGGCGTACCCATAAAAAAAAGAAAGTGTTCTTCTAGCCTTATCTCCACCTTCCCTTTCTCCTTCCACTGATGCTATCATCCTTTCTATTTGTATTCTTCTTCATAATCTATCCCTTTCAATGTCTACCTAGATTGACTTTCTTTGGGTTCCCGGACATTTAGGCATCGATAGAAACGTAGCCGTCGACCTCTTTGACAGATCTGTAGCTTCCAGAGTTTTATTAGCATAATTTCAGCACACAATATTCTTCTTCCAGCTAAATACTGCCGCCTTATGTTTGTGTTTCGCTTTTCGTTAATCCTAATTCCTTTCACCTGTTCCTTAACCCTGTTTCTTCTTCTCGTTCTTGGTTTTATTACTTTCCTGATTTGCGTCGGTCCATAATAATTTAACACTCGTTCGCTTTCGTTTCTCACACACTAAATCACTTTTCCTTGGCTACATCTCACTTTAGTCCATCGAATCCTGAAAGTTCCTATTATGTTTGTGACATAGATCATGTATTCTTCGAGTGTTCTGGTTTATCTTTATTTTCAATATTTAAAGCTCGGTCTTCCTGCTTTTTTCAATGCCTCCTATGTTCGACTTATTCTCTCGGTTGCTCCTGTTCTAGAAGTGTTCTTTGGTTCCACTGCTGATAAAGTAAAAAAATATAGCTTTTGCCCTGATTCATCTATCTCTTTCATTTTGCTGGGCCAATGTTCTCAGTCAATAAACCCCCCCAAAAAACAAGTTCAATCAAGCATGATGTTTCATGCGCTGAAGATTCCGCATGTTAAATTGACGATAACTATAATTTACAATTACATAATACTGAATAAGAAACTTGCTGGTTGACCATTTTTTATTAAAATCTTGTAATTATAATAATATCAATACGAATTGGAGATTTGTACAGTCCAAATTACAATTGTTAGCAGCATGAATTATACTGCACCGTAAGCACAGCCCAGCATTAATACCAGAATTTCCATCTACAATATTTTTCAGTTTTTATAAATCAAATTTTCCACAGTTAAATATAAATGTAGAACTGTTTCCCGGATATAAATATACTTCCCTACCTCCCAGCACGGCAAACAGAAAAATTTCAAATTTTGTCAAAATCGTTACCGATGGTTGTAAGTCGGGGTTAAATAACAGGCTCGTAGGCGCGCCTAGTACAGCTACTCAACATTTTAAGCTCCCACGGAAGGCTTTAATTTTTTCTACAGAACTACTTGCCATAAATAAGGCTTGTAAGTATACTTTTAGTGTCCTTAGTGGTTTGGGGAAAAAAAACGTGATTTGCAGTAATTATTAGCTCTTCGAAATTGCTCGTTTAAGCATAAAAGCTACCACAATCCTATAAGCGATTAGGGATAAATATATTAAAATCGTTGATTGTAAAAGAGTAGTGCAATTTTGCTAGGTGCCCGGCCATACTGGATGTAGTCTAAATGACGCAACCTAAGTGGGCAAGGGAGGCGCCGCGTTGGACAGTATTCATTATCCATTTATTCCCTCTGAAGATATAAAAGCCAGAATTGAATTAAAAGCAATTAAACATAAACTGGAATGAACGCTAGCAAAGCAATAACAGGGGTAAGTACTATGAAATGGTTTAATGGGTGGGCTCTCTCTGGTTCCATGGTATCGTATACTGCTGATACCCGCTGGACTGGTGTGTAAATTCGCCGCCACACTATGCAGACTACATAAGGGTTACGTGCGCATAGTTCTTAATTTTGTGGAAGCTATATGCAGAGACTTGCGATATAATTACGTCTCAATTAATTTCTTTGATAATGCTAATCATTTATTGTTTAGCTGCAGTAAATATGTAAATAAATTATTGGATGTGAAGATTTTTCTGCTATATTTTCTTCATTATTTACTTTGTTGTAGTGAAAATCCTGTACGATCACTTTTATCCAAATCAATAATAAAATTACTTAATTCGGATGAAGAGGTTTTGTTGTTTTTTATTAAGTTTTTTTAAGGTTTTTTTCATTTTATTTTGTTGATGTTATTTCAGTTTTAGTTTATTTGATTTGATTTTCTTTCTATTTAGTTAATTATTGAACTTTTAATTTATCGTCAGTTTTTGCGTCTCCAAGTCCCGATTTTTTAAAATAGATTTAATCCAAAATTCTAGCCTTCGACTCTGTCTCTGTACTCTTAAGTCCCGTTCAATCCTGCCTCTTCTTCAATCTAATACGCTACCCCTGTTTACCCATAGATCCTATTTGGATTATCGCTTTCTTGCCAAACGTCTTCCACTCACATCTTCTACTCTCATTCATTCATACTTTTCATGACGTTTCGTGTTTAGGAAAATTCCTATCTTATCTCTTATTTCTAATCCACTTAGTTAATCAATTTACACAACTTCCTTTAACAGTCTCTCCTATTTTTCCTTCAATTTAATTGACCTGTGTCGTCCTCCCAAAAGGTATTTATTCTGCCCTCACTTTCAAAATCTCACCCTCAAGACATAATTAAACAGGAATTCTGCAGCACTATAAATTCCTTCTTTCCGTCTCGCGTAATCGTTTTCACGGATAGTTCGAAAAGACTTACTGGTGTTGGTGTTTTTTTTATTCTTCGAAATTTTAACTTTTCCGAATCATTTTGTCTTCATTCTTTCTGTTCCATATTTACTGCCGAGAGTTGATTGCTATTTTACGTTCCGTTATTTTCGAACATTCCCCTTCCTTAATTAACCTTTTGATTTATCCCTTTAATTCTTCTTATACTGTTTTTACCCTTCCACCTTATAATCCCGCTTTAGTTAATCTAACCGTTAAACAGTGTGTATCTCTTTCTCAAGTTAATTGCTCTGTTATCTTCGTATCTTTTTTGACAGTCGTTCGTCCTTCGCTGAACATATCATATATCTTTCTGCTTCTACTATCAAAAGGCTAAACTTGCTGAAAGCCCTGCCGCCAAATAAATGGGTTGGCGATCCCTAAATTCTTATTTCTCTTTACAAATCTATCATCCGTTCCAAATTTGATTATTGTTCTTTTATTTACAGCTGTGCTTCCAAGTCCCGTCTCTCTAAACTAGATGTAAT
Organism: Icerya purchasi; assembly: GCA_039619475.1. Classification (NCBI taxonomy): domain Eukaryota; kingdom Metazoa; phylum Arthropoda; class Insecta; order Hemiptera; family Monophlebidae; genus Icerya; species Icerya purchasi. The sequence goes on along the minus strand of CM077116.1, from coordinate 117,903,334 downwards.
TCAAAATCAACTCCTTTAATTATTGCCACTCGGGTATGAATGGGTGCATTATAAAACCTAATGATGAAAGGTCCTAACTATCAACTAAGTCATTAGCAGACGTCGAAGTTGAAAACTGTACTATTACACGTTTATAACTAATTCTATTTATTTTATTTATTCTTTTTCGGAATTCCGGTACCATTTAATGCACTAATATAGAAGGTCTACTTTTCCGAATGTTTTAGTTTTTTCGACAAAAATTTTAAAGTTATTATTGATATTTTTATTCATTTCGGAATATTTATTTCCGAAAATTGGAGTATTGCTATTATTATTTAGATAATTATTATTTTCATGAATGGTACTTTCTTTTTGTTATTATTAATAATTGCTACGATTACTATTCACCTCATCAGTGACAGTATTTATAGTTTTTGGATTATTTTCATTCGTATTTGTATGTATCATTACGATTATCACAATTTATACCGTCGTAATTGTCGCTATCATTAAACAGAGTTTTAGTTGATTAATATCATTGAATACCTTTCATTCTATACTAGCATCTGTAAAGTAGACGGAGGCAGTGTTATCAAACATTTCATGATCTGAAGAATGGTAAGAATAAGTATTTCCCTCCGGATCGGATCTTTGTCACCCCTCGATATTAAACGTAACGTGATTAAATCGAAAGCAGGTATACCGAACCTGCAATTGTAGTAGTACAAATGCGTGTAGTATACGGATGTACGTACGTGTGTATAGACGTAATCGACGATAAGCCGATAATTATTTAACCCAGCACAGATACGTTATCGAATCAAAATTGTATGCCCCGGTCGAAATTCTTACGGTAACCTATATATACAGACAATGCCGAAATGTATAACCGCAGAATCGACACTTTCTCTAACACCGGATATTATTTTCTCTGCTGAAAGAGAAAGACGGACAAATAGGCAAACAACAGCAAAGTGCAGTCACATCGACCGTTAGAAATAGTGGCATTGTCTTTTTTCTTTTCTAGGTATTAGCTAGTAAAATTTCAATTTTGAAAGTGCGTCAAAGCGTTATCGCGAGTGTCATAAAATAAGCTAGATTAAAATATATTTCGTTCAACTTCTGTCGGGCGTGTTCTGCAGGTAAAATTGTTTTGACTTGAACAGCGGAACTGATATTTTTTTTTGGGTTTCCCTTAAAGTAACTAAACAAACAAAAATTGTTTGTTTCAAATCGGTTGCGAATATTTCGCAGTAATCGCGTGTTTGTTTACGGGTCAGGTTTTTTAGTGTCGGTTCTCTGTGGTGTATGATGTCAGCACAATAATACGCAATAATTCAAAGTAACTAAACCAGAGTACCCGAGCCGTAAATATTATGCGCATAACACGTCATCATCGGTGGATTACGCGAAAATAACAGAAGCGCCCACCGGTACCGACTTACAATTAGTTTTATGAAACTATTTCTTCTCTTTTGTTTAATTTAATATTCCTATTAAAAAGTAACGATTAGTTTCGAATAATAATTTAATTCCGCTTTCACAAACATTTACGCGTTCACGCACAAACATGATTGTTTTTTTGTTTTTTTTTTTTTTTTTATTTTGGAATTTAATATGTTTACCGAAAAATATAGCGCATGGTTCTGAATAATAATTAAACATATCCTCAACTCGCAAGAATGCAAATTTTTTTGGCCGCAGTATTAATCGTTTAGCCAGTTTTTTCGATCAAAATACCTTAGTACATTGAACAAGTCTTTATCGATGTATTAAATTTATGTATTAATATTATTAATCTTTAAAAATCGATACAATTCCATAGTTGCCCTTGACACTGGCTCGCTGATTACCTAATGCCAATATGAATACGAGTGGTATATTATATGTTCGAATGATTTCTCTTTAGCTCAATCTGTAATCCCAAACCATACGTTGAATTCCTGTTTTTCTTGTTCATATATTTTCGATAGTCAGTTACGTTAAGTCTTTTTAATTATTTTGGAATTCACATATACCCTCTCCTCAATCCTACCGCAGTTTTAATAAAATCACTTGGTAAATTTTCCGAGAAAAATAAGCACTTTGAATCATTTAATAATATTCTACACAATTTATTCTAAAATCATCTAACCTATTAAACATTTACTTTTTACTCTACTTCTAAATTCCTCCCATGAATATTTTGTATTTAATTGTTGTCAGTTAAATGTCTTCATAAGCTAGTCAACGGTTTCCTTATATGTATCCCGGAATCTATTTAAATATCATTCTGTTATTAAATAAATAAAAATTGGTACATTTAATAAAATGATGCAATCATTATATATATATATATATATATATATATATATATATATTAATTACAACGTAATTCTTAGGCTACCCCCCATTAGAAAAAATGTCCCAATTTTATGGTAACGCAAAATGTCCCAATTTTATGTAACGTTATTTAAAAACTAAAAAATTAAAAAATCATAAAATTAAAATATTTTAGAATTAATGAAGACTTTTGTGTTGATGTTCCGTCTTTTAAAAATACTATTTAAAAAAAAAATTATAAAAAACGTTTAAACTGAACGTACATGAATATACTAGCGATCAATTTATGGTTTATTCAGTGTTCGTTATAATTATTATAATTTTATTATTTTATTAACTATTTAACAAACGGGATGTATGAATATCATTTTTTTTTTCTTTTTGATTTTTTGTTGACGGTGTTTTTTCTGCAACATGATTCACTTTTATATGTAGTTTAAAACCAGCCAAAGAACGAAACTCAGGCCAAAAAATAAATATATATATATATTATCATTAATTATTGGTAAAGAGCTACCCGGCTTGGCACGCAATTTATACTTTGTGTGTGTATTAATTTTATCATTAAGATTTGTGGTAGACTGAATGAGAATAATAACAGAATAGAACAATAAAATTATAAACAGTAAAATAAACGTTTAAATTGAACGTAAATGAATATACTAGCGATAAATTAATATTTATTCAGTGTATAATTTTATTGTTATATTCAGGGTCGTATCTGGACCAAAATTTGGAGGGGGGTTACGAAAATATTTTTATAATTATACATATGTATATATGCGTGTGTGTGTATGTGTTATCATGAAATATATTTATTTATAAATGGTACACTAAAGCTTGTAGTCAATTATTTGACATGTAATATTTGAACACTGCAATAAAAACAAATAAAAAATAGTTGTTTCCATAGAATTCATAAAAATTTTAATTTTCTTTTCTTTTGTCAAAAATTGAAAAGAAATAAATTTATTCTGAATTTCGGTCCATTTAATTCAAGCAGCTATGATTTCGCAGATATTTCGGGGGTGATTTGACCCCTACCCCCCACATCACTGGTTATATTCTGTTATTCTCTTTCGGCCTACCGCAGATTTTCATCATTCGGTAAAGAACGTTGTGCCGTTTATTTAATATGCTATTATTTTTATTTTTGTTTTTTTTTTGAATTGTTGACAATGAAATCTGTAGGATTGATGTATTTATATTTCTTACTTTATCCACGGTAGAGCTTTCTAGACTACTAAAATTTCAGCAGCGCAAAAAGAATATATCAAAGAGATTTTAAATTTCCTTTTAATAATTAAAAGTTTCATATACATACAATTGAAATGATACACATGAACATAAATACACTAAACATATTTCATAGTAACAAACCACATATTCATGGTAATCATAAATGTGTAGTTTGTTATTACGAAACATGTTCGTTTATTTATTTTTACTTTCAAAAACCTAAATTTCGACGAAATTCAAAAAAGCTGAAATCGCAAACCGATCCAAAACATTGATCGAAAGTTAAATTTTAAAATCTTTAAAAAATTCCGACTTAAAACACCTTTGGGGATGGTACAACATCCCCATGGACTCCTACTGTCACACCCTTGCCCGTATTTACAGGTGTAGACGAGATGCTTTGTAAAGGTTAATTTAAATACTGTGATACATGTATACTTAACAAAGCATGATATCATTTTTACTTATGAGATCTTTAAGAAATCCGGAATAACATTTATTTAGTATGTTGATACGATTTAAAGGTGAGATTAACTTTATATCTACATATGCTGTTACTCGATCTGAAAGAACAAAAAAAAAAAAAAAAAACATTACCCTCGGTGAAGCAGCTGACCATGGTGAAAGAGCATAATAAATTTACTGGAGGAGTGGATGAAATGGGCATGCTGCTTGAAAACAACTCAAAAAATGATGTACGGGAATTATACAGTGTAGCTTTTGGGAGTAATGATTGTAAATGGTTGGCTATTACAGGGTGTATCAGTAACAGCTCGGAAAAAACGAGGAATATGGTTTTCTGTAACTTCAGGCGACAGCACTCAAAGCGTTGTGGAAATTTGGAATGATGATGACAAGGAAACGATCTTCAAATAATGTTACTCTGTTTTAAAGATTACACGTAAAATAAGATACAAATATGTAACATACCTAATGTTTAAGTTTTCAATCGATTATTTTATTAAAATTTCCATTAATCATCGTTGTTGTTTGAAAACAACGCACTAAAGAAAAAGAAGAAAAAAACAGAAGAAAAAATTTTATTTTTGATTTAAAATTATTTTTCATCTTATACAATGTGAGAAGGTAAAAAAGTCAAGTCAGCATTTAATTTGATTAACAGCAAATATTAAAATGTAGCTACTTTTCACTACGCAAGGATGTTAGAACGTTTTACACGCGTAACATTATGAACTTTTAAATTAAGTGTAATTTTTATAAAATAAAAGGTCTTTAATAAAGATGTAAGATGCTAAAAGTGACTTAATTTTTTATCAGAACAGAGTATTTACCTGTTTCTAGAGTCCTCTATTAAATCAGATTAATCGTTTATTTTTGTTTCTTCAGACGTAACTTTATAAATTTGGTTCATTAGCGTTAGTTTTTTTTTCTTCTAAAATTACTTTAGCAGTATTCCTATTTCTTTCGGTTAATATCGTTTTCAAATCTTTCGGAAAACTGGATAAAAGAAAATTTTTGGTTGATAGTATACAAGGTCGGTTCCTTGGGGGGCACCCCCTACTAGAACTGAAACAGTTATTATAAATACCACAAAAATCTGAAAAAAATCAAAGATTTAAAATAAATATTGATGATTTTTTAGAGGGTGTTCTTACATAAAAAAAAAAAAAAAACAAAAAAGAAAGAAAAAATACGAGTATGCTCCATATTCTTAGAGGTAGATCATTAATATTTTACGCGAAAATTTTTACTACAAGTGTAATCTCAATAACATATGTGTAATTTTTAGTAATGTTCATATACGGGGTGGTAATTCATTTACATGTAAATTATTAATACAAATAAATCCAAAAATGATGGAAAATGATTAATAGTATGGGAATATTAGTGAAAAATGTATTCTTATTTATAAAATAAATGTGCGGAAGAAAATTTTCACCCCCCTCCCCCATCGCCATCCCCTCATCCCTATCAAAATTCTGGGCACGGCCTTGATAGTGCATTAGATTGTACATTTTCGGTTGTATTGAAAAAGCTTATTTCTAATGGTGTCTAAAAGTAATCGTTTCTGTAATGAATTGAATGTATACAAGCTGAAATAATTAATTTATTATACGTTGCTTACGTAATTACTTGCTTCGTAAATTCTTAGCAAAAAAATATACAATATAAAACGTTGACCCACTGTGTTTAGTTATATGTATATTTTTTTCGCAAAATTTCGCGTAGGTTGATTTGCTTTCGTTGTGTTGTAATTATCACAGCCAAATATAGCACCTCCTCCAGGTAATTTTTAAAATTTACCAAAAGCTAAATTTACGTTAAAAATTAAACAAAAACGTCAATAAATCACTGAATTAAGCGGTAAAATAGTACTACGTTGTATGAATAATTTTCCGCTTCATGGATGACGTAATGCACAAAAATGTACGAATTTCATACGTGGAAACATTAGTTGCCACACGTCATTAACTGCATTACTTACAAATTTGAGAACGATCATGATTTTACTTATTAACAACTTTTTCATACATTATATTAATTCTATTGAATAAATGTTTATGTTCTATTTTCTCCTATAATTTTGTTATTATTATTATTATTATTATTATTACTATTATTATTATTATTATATAATGTTAAATTCTTTTTTCATTGAGTTGGTAGTATATAGGTTCATGTATTTAAGATTGAGCTAACTAGTTGCATATATAATTATTTTACACATGGCTGTAGTGTATAAATAAATTTTATCCGATGGTATAAATTAGTTTTGGATTATTCATTTTTGTACTCTTAATGGTTCTGTTATCGTTACTGCGATTGTTATAATTCTTATAATTACTGTTGGTTTTTTTTTTCTCTCTTGGGCCCATCAACCAAGGACCTTCACCCGGAAACAAATAGTGAGGAAAGAAGTCGATTATATTTTAATCCGATCGGAAATTTTTACTAAAAAGGAACAAATAGCGAGAATAACTAGTGGGGAAGGAAGCGACAGGATATAGGAAGCACAATAAGAAATAGGAAGCCCAAGCCTAAACAAATAGGAATACAAAATGCTCCACAGAAACAGATGAACACTGGAAAAACCATATGATCGGCGTCGCAAATAACTGCATCATCAGGATGGAGAGGGCAGTGTGGGGAGGAAATGAAGGAAAAGCGAAATTAAGATAATGGCAGCAAAGAACGGGCAAAGCGCATACGAACGACGGAAACAATATGAGAACGTCGAAGAGAGGGATGCAAAAGAAACCACGAAGAATAGGGAGGAAGAGTAGGCTGAACAGACAGATGAGAAATGAATAATTATTAGAAAAGGAGGAAGCATAAATATCCGATACTACGATCTCATATGGAAGCTTTTACAGATGGAATTTTTTTAAAAAAAGGCGAGAAGTAGCAGCAGCCCGAGCCAAGGAATCAGCCGTTTCATTACCAAATATGCCCGAGTGGCTAGATACCCACAGCAAATCAATGTTAATGTAATGGAGAGAGGAAAAATTATGAATGAGTGAACGTATACGGAAGACAACAAAATGTCGTACGAATGATCAGAAAGGGGAAAAGATATGGCCTGAAGGGCGCTCAAAGAGTCAGAGATAATTAAAAAATTTAGAGGAAAATTGATTTGAGGAAATGCAAATAATAGAGCGAAGGATAATCAATAATTCGTTTATGAATATGGAACAGAAATAAGGGAGACGAAAAAGTTCTAATAGGTTAAAATCAGAAAGGATGAAGGAAGCGCCAACACCACCAGGCCCCCTCGAACCGTGTAAATGGTAACATGAATTACTGTTGAGTAATTTGTGTGAAATGCAGTAGCTGTTTTATGTTATTCACGTTATACTAATAATATGATTACATTTACTTTATTTTACAGCTATATTTATCCAAAAATCATTTCATTTTAATTATTACATTATTATAATTGAGCGTAACGGTATGAATGTATGCTTGCTTGTGTGGATATATGAAAACAGGCATTTGTATGGAAGATGGATTAGTGTGTGCATGAGAACATGCTTTCGTGTGTGTATTTATCAGTGTGCGCGAACATAAATATAAATCTATCCTATATTAAATAATAATAATCAAATACTCGAAATATAAATGTAAACATGGGTCAAACGCAATTTGTATTCTATATAAAATATTTCAGTATCTACTTTAGACTTAAACTACAATAGTTTGGCCCCTATGTAATTGTTATTATTGAACCGCTATTCGAGCTACTTGTGCGTATCTGTGGGTTAAATTTAAACAGTGTAAAAATAAAAATAAAAAAAGAAGAAATCAGCAATCAATTTGAATGGAATGCATGGAAGAAATAGCGTGGATAAGTGAACGTATGCAGAGCATGATAAAATCACAGGAATGATCAGGTAGGCGAAAATGAATTGAAGGGTGGAAATGGAATCTAATATAATTAAAAATTTTAAATAAAGGTGATTGAAGGAAATGAAAATAATGGAACGTAGGATAGCCATGGTCTTAGTATCATTAGAGTGAATGAAGTGTTTCCGTATAGTTGAATTTTTTGGAGCTCTAATTTACCTTTTTTCTTTTTCAGTCGAAAATTCAATATTTGTCCAGGTCCAGATTGCCCTCCTACAACTTGGAATATATTCAATAAATGTGGTTCGATTATATTGTATCATTGTTGTAAATAAAGATTTTTTTTTTATCGAACGGCATAGCCAATGATAAAGTTTACTCTTCTATAAGAATTATAGAAGAACTAGACCTGGGGGTGAATGGGGCTTGCCGCATTGTACATTTCTGTTTTAATTTTTTCAAATTGAAAATCAAACATTTCGATAAATTTTTAATAATTCTCTTCGATTTTCTTTTTTAAATAAAAATAGGTTATTTAGGTTTCTCATAGATATTCAAATAATATAATCCTAAATTTATTAATACATATAGTATTTACTTTCTGTTTGTTAGTACCAGAGATGAAACCTATAATTCGTATATAAAAAAAAATGTGCATGGGAAGTCCTTTGCGCGAGTTAGTAAAATCAACTGTAGTCGATGCAGAAACTAAGATCGAAAAAAAAGTGATAAGAAAAGTCTTGATGGCAAAGGTAAGCTGACCGCAAATCTGATAGATGAACTAACTGTGTAGCATGGTCTGGCCATTCGACGCAATCATGATTCTGTGGAGAAAATGAAGAATACCATTCGGGCTACTTACTACCATTTCTGCTTGACGAACAAGAAACCACAGCACGACAAATGCCCGAGCGGCCAAGACTCGTGGTGTGAATGGCAGAAAGCTGCAGCTGCAAATGCCCTGAAGTAATTCAAACACAGTTACATTGCACTGCCAAGTAACGTTTCTGAAGCAATTAAACCGATATATGAAGACTTGAGTAAGGGGGTACTTCTGCAGCGATGTCTTGGAGGATTCACTCAAAACAACAGTGAGAGTTTGAATCAACTTATTTGGAAAATGACTCCAAAATCAGTGCGTGCTACCTTAACTGTTGTTGAAATCGCCGCTCACGTAGCTTCATGTAAGTTCAATGAAGTCTGTTTTGCTTTGCTCTCATTTATGCAAGAGATAAACATCAGTACAGGGTCAAGTTCTCATGAATGGACAGGCATGGTAGATTGAACGAGCATAAACAGAGTGGAGCAGCAAGCTGCACTTGAAAGTAAAGAAGGCAGAATTATACGTTGACAAGAGCAAAAAGCTGCCTTAGATTTTACAGCTGAAAGCTGTGAACTTTATGGGCTTAGCATCGATGACTCTGAATAAGTATATTAGAAGAAACACTCGCGTACTGATGTTTAAGTCAAATTTTTTTGTACACAAAACTTTAAAGCCTTTTTCTCGCACTTGACATTTTTAAAGTCCGTGGACACTGTAACCCGAAAACTAATGCACCGATTCTATTGAAATTTTGTACAGCGTTTCTACATATCAATTACGAGGTAACGCTGGGAGGGTTTTTTTTTTTTTTTTTAATTATTACCTATTTTACAATAAAAAAATTGTCGATTTTGTTAGGCGAAAATCGCATTTTTGACTTCCAAGTGTTAACAAAAATTAAAAAATCAAAAAAACAAAAATCCTCCCAGCGTTACCTCAAGAAAATGATTAACTAGCAGTAGCATTTTGATTTTTTTGATTTCAGATGAGCAGTGATGAGCTATAGTGTCCACCGCAAAACAACTTTTTTTTGAGGCTTCTTCATAGATTTGCTGCTAACGGCTTATTTTTTAATATTTTTTATTTAAAATTTCAGAAAATATTATTGAAATGTTACTTTATTGTATTACACTTAATAAAATATATTTGCATTCACTGGAGCATAAAGACAAATAACTGAAAATGAGCCTTTTCTCACCGAAATTAACTTTACTCCCCCCCCCCCACTCCTTAAGTGTGATTAATAAAAATTTACACTTGCCCATAATCTGCTCCCATTGTAAATACTGCCGAACTTTAAGGAACTAACATCGGATTTAATGATCTCGTATTTAATCGTTCAAATGATGAATTCGCTACATCACGGTTTCGTAAAATTTATTGTAGACAATAATTCGGTAATATTATTGTCGAATGAGATACATTGCTCTCTGAAAATAACATATTTCCTTATTTTCCTTTATGTAGAACAGTTTAAAAAAAACGTAAGGTAAAATAAAACCGCTTTTCTTATTAATTTAAACGTAATTTTTGATTATTATAAAATTTTTAACTAACAAATTTTTACATATTTTTAAGTGAATATTTTCAAATTCAGTGTATTCGTACATACTGATTTTGTTGAAAATAGTTAATAAAATAATAAAACTACAAATTCTAAATAAACACATAAATTAACATATCAGTTTATTAATTTGTGTTTATTCAGTCAGTGTTTTTATAGCGTTTGGAATTTGATTAATTATATATATATGTATTTTTTTTTTTCCCCATTTAGCCAGACTTTCTTCATTTCTTTTTGCTATCAAAAATGCCAGGATCATTATTCCTCTTATTCCGAATCAAATGATTTTCTATTTATGTCTCATACACGATGCGTGTGCCTACTATAAGGGAAGGTTATTACAATGCATGAACTTTTATTGTTTTACCATTACTAGAAATTCACTACATGTATGTTTCCTTGAAATAACGATTTTTTTTTGTTATATTTTTATCGCGATTTTAATTTTTTTTTCGTTTTCCACTTCATTATGCGGATAATTTTTATGACTTTCAATTGTACCGCGTTAAAATGAACTGCTAGTTCTGGATTTAGTATAATATTTGCACTTACAAAACTGTTTGTTCTTAATACGATTTTGTCGTTGCGGTTACGGTGGAATTATTTTCTTCAGTGGAATATGACTATGTCCGGGAAAATAAATCGATATTTACAGTTACTTCTCAGATTCGCAATAGGAAAATAAGAAGAAAAAATAAAATGGCACAGAAAGTCTAATCATCGGTTTATGTAATACGTAGCTGAAAATACGGATACAGTTTGTTCATTGGGAGTTTACCAGCGGTTATTTTTAATCCTTGTGTAAAATCCAGTCAGCTTTCCATACCCGGAACATGATTAATTTGGTCAAACAGCGGATTTTTTGCGGTTGCTTTTATCGGTAAATATTTACACACACACACACACACACGCTAGGAGCAAATTCCTTTCCTAACTAATCTTTCGCCCGTTCTAAAAGTTTTCACTAATAAAATAAAAATGTATTTACAGTTTTGTCTAGCTCTCTTCCATCATGTTACTGAGCCGATGCTTTTCACTAGCAACCTCGCTTCCTCTTTCTGGTGAAATTACAAATTTTAATCAGAGCCACTACGTATAGGCGGATATTGTTTCAGTGAGACCTAAAACCGAAGTTTTCGAATATTTTTGATTTGTATCTCTTTTTTAAAATCAACATAGTTTTAAAATTCTTCTACCCGTTAAGATTTTGGTTTTTGTTGACTATTACCTATTTTTCAATATCTCGTTCTCTTTCCTTCTCGTAAATGCTACCAATATTTTGTGATTCTTCGTCGACGTTTTTTTTTTCATCTTCTAGACAGCGATCTTCTCTGACCTCGTTAATTTAGTTTCAATCTCGAATTTATAGCAGTTTTACGAAACCAACTTCTGACAACGATGTGTATTTTTCAATTCAATTCAGAAAAGTTTATTGAATATATAAACAATAAAGGGAACAAACAGTGTAATGATAAAGCATGTTGTGAGTACTCTAATTCTTTTCACATAGTATGTATAAGTGTGTGTTATGCGGAAGTATGAAATACAGATAACTAAAACTATATAGAAAGAAATAAAACAAATTAAAAAATATCCTCATATGTATGAATTAAAATAGAAAAGAAAATGAAATAAATCAAATGGCGAAATAATGCGCATAAATAGTTCGACTGCATTACAAATAATTTTTAATATTTATAAAGAAATATTAAATTTCAGTGAAAGTGTAAATATTAAATAATGAGTCCTCGGCGATTAGAAGTTCAGGGTAATGCATGTTTAATCTGTTTGTGTTTTAATTAAAGAAGGGATCTTGTGTAATCGATATTTTTAACAAGTACACGACAAATTAACCGCTGCAATTATCGAAGATTTTTTTTTTATTATGGGAATAAACTATCTTTTCCAAAGTGAATTAAGAATTGCAATATTAATTCCGTGTTTTCTTGTATTAATCGTTAGAACAAAGCTTAATAAATCTGTCGTCCTTGCCACAACATGACCACTCGTTACGGAAAATAACTAAGAATCTTAAGAGACCTGTACAAGCGGCACATGCGATAAGAAAATTAAATCGAACTTGGGTTGAAAAAGCGGAAGTCTTTGAGAAACACTTTGCAAACGTACACCAGCCGCATGCTGGAAATGCAACGTTAAACGCTGATGCTTACTGTTATGATGTTTGTAAAGCGATAAAACCTTACATGTCTCCGGGGTGAAATTAATAATTCAGTAAAAACTCTAAATCCGTGTAAATCTCCGGGCTACGACTTAATCACGGCACGCGTATTAAAGGAATTGCCGAGAAAAAGTTTTTTATATTGCTGAGGTATATTTTCAATGCGATGCTTCGTTTACGGTATTTTCCTATACAGCTAAAATTGTCACAAATCATCGTTACTAACAGAAACGACATAAACCACCAATAGAACCGGATTCGTATCGGCCCATCTCGCTACCGTCTGTAATCTCCGAGCTTTATGAAAAACTGTTTCTAAAGCGGGGATGATGCCAAAATCATTACCGACAAAAGCCTAATACCGGAACGACAGTTTGGATTCAGAGCGATTGAGCAGGTATACCGTATAGTTCATACTATAGAGACATGCTTCGAAGAAAAAAAGTACTGCAACGCCGTTTTTTTGGACATAAGTCAAGCTTGCGACAAAGTCTGGCACGATATGGTCTATTACACAAAACTAAACGTAATTTCCCTTGCGAGTTATATCAGTTGCTTCGGCCATACTTAAGCGAAAGATACTTCTACGTGAAGTATGGGGACGACTCATCTTATATCCGATAAAAGTAGGCGTTCCGCAGGAAAGCGTGTTAAGGCTACTCTATCTTATTTACACATCAGATATTCCTACGTCCTCCAATGTTCCGGTTAGTGACGTTCGCTGATGACACCGCGATTTTATGCTGCGATGTATGTTCGGTTAAAGCGTGTAACACCATTCAAACGGCAGTTACCGAACTTTCATCGTGGTTTAGCCTGTGGAAGATCAAAACCAATGAAAGTGAAATAACGCGAGTTATTTTTACTAACAGAAGAATTATACCAACGGAAGATATAATCCTTAATGGTGTTGCAATTCCGCAACGCAGAGATGTAAAATAGCTTGCTATATATATATATATATATATATATATGTCGATCAACGCCTAAAACATGAAAGAGACACATAATAACAAAACAGACCGAATTAAATGCAAAACTGAGACAAATGTACGAGCTTTAAAACAGGAATTGCAAATAAAATATTAATTTATAATCAAATCCTAAAGCCAGTTTGGCGGTACGGTTGTCCTTTGTGGGATTGTTCGAAAATATAACGGTTATCCAACGGGTTCAGAACAAAATACTCCGGATTGTCGTCAATGTCCCGTGGTACATCACCAATTTAAAGCTACAAACGAAGTCTGTTCTGGAAGTAATATCTGATGATACAAAGAAGTATGCTCGTAGACAGGAAATACACCCGAACTACCTGATGTTGGATAATTCACTGAAAATTCAGCGACTTGCCAGAATCAAACGGATGGACTTAGCCTAACAGGGAAGTTTAATAAAACTATTTCGCTTAGCACCTATCGCTGGATAGGATGCTACTCAACGTCATTCACATCCATCACTAAAAATGTCAAATAGCTATTACTAAATAGGCACAATTTAGCAATTAAGTTAAAAAAAATATATATTCTCTTGTTTAACCTATCACAGTAATATATAATATGACCATGGTAATTTTTTTTTACTTATTGCCATAGACAGTGCGCTACTGTCCTGTTGTATACATATCTCTCTACCTTTTTAAATCCCAAAATATTTCTAAAAATTTTTCATCTTTTGTTGAGTACGTTCTTTTTATTTTTATTTACATAATTTGGTTTCCAATGCGCATAATTCTTCCGACTTAATGTTCTGCCTTTTGCTCTTATCGCTTTTTTACCACAAATGTTTTTCAACGGATATAATTATAATTATTTTGCCAGTACGATTTTAATTTTGTCTAGATCCTTTATTTATTTGTAACTGTCGAGTTGCTCGTTATTACTAAATTTTACCAGTGCGCCGAATTTTAAAGTCGCATCATGTTTCTTAGTGTATTCTTACAGTTCTTCGTAAGAGTCGCTGAAATAGCGATATAGTCACACTAAAATATGCAGTGTGGCAACGTGGCTCATTAGGCGAATATCTATTTTGTTAAAAAATTATTTGCTCCGTATGCCTCGTATTTTTTCACTAGATGTGATACACTCTGTCCAATAATTTGTACGACTTGCACATTGTGACTGTCATATTTTTCTCTATTCGAGAAATTGATATTTTCGCGGTACAAGATTATTCAATCAAAATTTTTTGGCCCAGAAAATGCATTCAAAAGCTCTTTTGCCTCTATACGGTAGTGCGAAGCAATTAGCGTCATGCACGCACTCGTTTATTAACTAACCTGCTGCTGCTGCTGCTACTACTGTCTTCTTTGGAAGAAAACAGCGACAAGACGATAGTTTTTTGGTTGGGCTGCAGGGCAGTGAACCGGTTTGAAGTACTAATAAGCCGGTGCTGACGTTTTCGTACGCTTAGATGAGCTCGCTCCTTTGCGACGTGTAGTGGTAATCCGAGTGGAATCGTTATCATCAGGTAAAGAATCGAAGCTATCAGAAACGTAAGCCGTTTCTTGCTATTGCTGCCGTAATGAAGCTGCAGTATTTGTTGGGGGAGGCTCCATCGTTTCAACGATGTCCATCAAACAGACAATTATAATAATGAACATAAGAGCAGACTGAGGGGGTATGTAATGACCGTTGAGCGTGCAAATGATTAGCTCGTTATTTACGTTTACGATTTACGAAAGATAAATTAGTGGATTAACCGCAGATATTCCTCTGTTTGCAGAAATAGACCCAATGTACTTATTCAAGGTGAGTTTATTATCTAATATTGAGCCCAGATATTTTACATAATTAGACAACGGCTGAATTCAGAAATTTCTTAATTTCTACCCGTAATTGAGAACATTTAAAAGAATATTTCTCGCATTTTAGAATACTTTATACTGATTTTCCATCTATTTAATTGAGAACACACGTCGAAGTAATCTGTAGTTACTTATAGTAGCGGGTCTGTGCGAGTTATAGCGAAGTGCTATAACGTCAGCGCGCAGAGCAGCATCAATGTTTGTTATAGCCGGGAAATTATGGACACTACCCTACGTTACACCAGCAAGGGAGCAGTTTTGTTGCATGTACACTTTCAAGTGTTTACGGTAATAGGAAATTGATGTAGCATTTAATTATCTCAATTAAATCAGCGGGAAATTTGGAAACTACACGGTTGGTACAAAAAGTTCCCGGACTACCGCTAAAAAATCCGTACTTTTGTTTGAAATTCACGATACTTATACTTCAATGTTGCGAGAGGAGACGACGAAAGTTTCAGGGGTCGTTACCTGCATTAGTTTACTCAGGAGACTGCCAGTTGTGAGCGAACCTCTGTGTACTGTGTCACGTTTGCGATAATGGAACAAAGAGCCGCGATTAAATTTTGCTTTTTGTGTGATAATTCGTTTTGTGCTGGGATCGTACTCGAAGCAGCGAGACTCACCGCCGGTAATGATCGTTTTTAAAAAATTCGGGTCCATATCGGCGGCTTCAATGAGTCTCGCTCGCCGTTCTTTTTATTCGGCGTAAGGAAATGCGATACGAACCTGGTACACAGATTTTTTGTACCGAAAACATTGGTAAGAATATTACGAACTGATACGGTACTCACGTTTAGTTCTCATTTGCGATGAACTGACACGTCACTCGCCAATTTTCAGCGAGTAAAGCTTGCACACGAGCCACGTTTTCGTTAGTAGTCGTCCTGCTCGGTCGTCCTTCGCACGGATCGTCTTCCAACGAGCTCCGTCCACTTTTAAATCGGCGATACCACTCAAAACACGTTGTACGGCTTACACATTCATCCAAACACGTTGTACGGCTTACACATTTATGTATGCGTTTTTCATCAACTCGTACGTTTCTGATGCACAGAAAAAGCAAAATTTAATCGCGGCTCTTTGTTCCACTATCGCAAACGTGACACGGTACACAGAGGTTCACTCATAATTAGCGGTCTCCTGAGTAAACTAATGCAGGTAGCGACCTGAAACTTTCGGTCGTCTCTTCTCACAACATTGAAGTATAGGTACCGTGAATTTCAAACAAATCGCGCTACGCTAGTACGAATTTTATAGCGGTTGTTCGGGAACTTTTTGTACCAACCGTGTATTAATCTGTACGAAAGTCGATCGTATCAAGTAGTGTGAGAAACCACAGCTGCGTCAAAAAATACTAAATCAGTATGCTTGTTACGATTAAAGCTATCAGTTAATTTTCCAATTAGCGGAATGTCGAAGTTGAAACCCGAACTAGATTTTTAGACATATATGTTGTTTCATTATGAACGCAAATTGCAATATTTTCAATAATAGTTTATAATTTACAAACATCTGAATACGAAAAGGAAAAGGAAAAAAAAACAAAATTCATTACTACCCGGCGGCGGGGTGAAAAGTTTTGAGTCTAACATAGAAGCGAGTATCCTTTTGGTAGTTTTATTTTTTTTAACATAATCACCTTTTAAGTCGGTACACGTTTCCCAGCGATGCTCTGACTCTTTAATCCTTCTAAGCATTTGACTTTTAGTTTTTATCAAAGTAAGCGTATACAGGTACGTCATGACTTCCTCGTTCGATGAAAATAGCCGCCGACAAAACTTTAAGCTTTTGGCTAGATTAGGTGAACACGATGGGCGATCAACCACATCGAAATGCAGAGTTTGCGAATTTTTACCACGACCGCCGAAGTGAGGGGGCGTTGTCTTGATGGAACAGCACTTTTTTTCTTCTTCTTTAAATGCGGTGATTTTCTGCAATTTCTGTCTTTTAGTTCATCAAGTAGTGATTCGTCAAATCAAATCAAGTCAATAATATATTCTCTTTATAAAATTCCACACATGCCCAAAATAGTGCGAGCAGGTGAGTACAATAGATGTGTGCGAGAAGAAAATTTTATAAAAAGAAGGTTTTACATAAATTTTTAAACTTAAAATTATAATATCCTATTAGTACATTTTAAATTAAGTACAGTTATATCGAATAAAAAGAAACAAATTGTACATAAACAAATGAAAATAACTTTTGAAAGTAACTGCAAAATGAATATGCACAGCTGCATATACACCGGGTATTCATATTGAGCTCTTACATTTTACATTTCATACATAAATAATCATATCCCACCTACGTACATTCATACTAAAAGTCATGTATTTCAAGTACATAGACCCATCCACATATACTGTAACAAGCGAAGTAAATTTATTAGAACAGATTATTTTTCCCATTTTTATTTATTTATTTTTTTTATCTATTTAAAATATATTTTAATTAATTCATTGGTAAAGTTTTTACATCTGCCGGGAAAATTTATACATAACAGCTCCGGCATACTCTATTTCAATTCTTACGTAAAATTTATAATATCTGGGAATCTGGGCATAGTAATCATTAGAAGACCTTGTTGAACTAGGTTTCATCTTAAATTTACTCCTATTTGTTATCACGTACATAAGTAATTGTAGTTTACATATTTATTTATTTATTTGATAGGGGTGTACACAACAGCGTGAATCCAATTACAGTGTACATATTAGATCTATACAAATGTTTATATAAACTTTAATACACATACACACACGTGATTCATTTCCCCTTCTAATTGTTTCTGGGTGAAGGTCTTTGGTTGACGAGCCCAATAAAAATAAAACAAAAAAGAAAAAAAAAAATATATTCTTTATGTCATCACAAGAAAATTTTTCAAAATGAACCTCTACAAGCTGTCTCAATGATTTTATTCAACACTGTCGTATTGCTGCATAAAATTTGTGGCTACTTACAATGTTACATACGCAATTCATTTACGGATGCATGACTGGTAAACAAATACTCGATATTCCAACTCGATATAATATTAATATTTTTTTTTTTTTATCAAAGAAGTAATAAGGACCTTCAAGAGGTAGATATAACCCGTTAGAGAGAGAGAGAGATAGTAAATTTAGTCTTAGAAACCTATGTGATCAGAAAAAAGAATATCAATAATATTCTGTTTAACCATTTTAGATGTATTTTTATTATGCATACCTCTTACCAGAATATGGTCTAAGCAAGAAACAGCCGTCCATCTTTTCACACTGGCAAATAATGAGGCAGATCCCCGCAAACAGCGTTTAATTCGGTTTTAACTTGCGCGTGCTTAATATGCCTCTGAATGCAAAAATTTAATAGTGAAGCGACATTCGATGTTTTCTATTTTTATAAAATCATTGACATCGCCTAACACAGACGATTGTCAACAAAAACTGGGCGTCCAAAAAAGCTGAAAGACATCTTTCAAAGGATATATCATTGTAGTACCAAAACAGTTTTGAAGAGTAACCTCATCTTCATGTTACGGCTCAAAACTTTTCAGACGACTCTTGTATAAATATAAATTTTCCGACTACTTTCAGCTACAGACACAACCATCATCACACGGCATTAAAACTTAATGTCACGATTATGGTTGTCTGTAACCGAAATTAGTCGGAAAACTTAAATATTTACACATATATAATAATAAACTACTTTTTATGTTTAAATATGTTCGAATTACGTATATGTATAAATATTATTTATGGTCTTTTAAGCAGTATCATTTCGGCTATTTTGCTCAGATTTGCATAGAAGACTATAAGGTCTAATATTTTTGACTGTCGAAGCATCCTTACTGAGTTTGGGTAATGCACTTTAGTTAACTTCCACGCGTACGGAAAAAAAACCCGAACTGGCATACCATTAATTACATTATTGATTTTAGCAAAATCTTATTCCAGCATGTTTTTTTTTGAAAATACATTATTAAGGGATATATATATATATACTATCATTAATGGAACATATTTACTAGTATATTAAGCTATTTAGTGAAATTATAAATTTCTTTGAGCGTAGATATGTTAGAGTATTGGTATTATTTTTGTTTTTATTTTTTAAATTTCAATTGTTACGAATAATTTTATTCCACTGGTAATCAGTTAGAAGGTGAAAGGTCCATGTATCGCAGAGTAGTGTGCAGCAAATAGCTCAGCTTTATAGGTGGTCTTCATATAACAATCTAGAGTTAAAAAGCGGAGGAATTGCATTGTATTATTTACGATATTGTTTACAGACTTTCCAAAGACTATTGTTTTCGGTATTAGGAGTGGAAATAAATTAGCTAAAGT
The DNA here is from genome assembly GCA_039619475.1 of Icerya purchasi. NCBI lineage: Eukaryota > Metazoa > Arthropoda > Insecta > Hemiptera > Monophlebidae > Icerya > Icerya purchasi. Next base: position 117,883,786 of record CM077116.1, on the reverse strand, counting down.
GATTAATACTTACCGAGCACTGGAAGCACTGAAAAGATATAAATACTTTTAAGATGCTTAACATCAGTAATCCTGACTGTTTTCCCCGGTACTTCTCTAAGATAAAAATAGGTTAAAATGGAATTAACGCAATATACAATCGCATGCACTATAATATTAAGAAGACACATTTTTTTTTCTAATTTCAAAAAATAAAGAATAAAATTTATGTAAAAGAAAATTGATATTTAAATTTCAATAAAGGAAATAATTTTATTGTGAACAATAAAAGGGAATAATGCAAAATGAATTAAAAAAAAAAAAAAAATAAATTATTAAAAAAGGATTATTAAGTAACTTTAATTTAAGAACTCTGAAGTGAAATATCATGAGCAGCTCCTTCTTCTTATATAATAAAAAAAAAAAAAGAAATATGTATATTATCCGAAGGAAAATTACAGTCGCATTAAGAAATCTGTTTAAAAGTGAATACTTCCACTCATATTAATAAACTTTTCTAAATTGCTAATCTAATTCTACTGGTTCGTTGCATTTCGTTTCGCAATGAAAAGTGTGCAGTGTACAACGCGAATCTATCAAGCTCACTCAAAATGACGAAGTACTTGGTTCTCCTAATACACGTCGATCTGACTGGCTCTATTTAAGCTGTTGTTGTAAGTCGTATACGCTTCTTAATGCGCTTTCAGTGACCCGCTAATGTTAGAGAAGTACTTACAGCGCCTAGCGAACACAATAAGAAAGACGAAAAGATCATCAAATCGGAATTCATTACTCCACATCGACGGAGCAATTAGCGTCTTACACATTGGGCATCACATCAACTTCTCAGATTTCTACTGGCAAACTGTAAACTGTCTCTTCAGTCAAGTTAATCCTTGCTGCTAGAGAAGTATTGGCACATTTTTTTCTCTTTCAATATACTTTAGTACTTCGCCGCATAAATAGAACTTGAGGATTCGCCACTGCTTAGCCATTATTAAGCGACCCTTACTATTTTTAGTCGGAATTTTTCTGATATAATTTGTAAGTCCGATAATTACTCGAATGTAAAAATGTTCTCGAAAAATGGTGTAGCTTTTAGTTTTTACAAAGAGTGTAGCAATAATATTTAAAGCACCAGGCCTTAAATGCTACTTAGAAAATAAGTTGGTCCTCTCGGAGCAAGAATTTGTAAATTGCCACATTACCAGCTGCAACATTAGAAAAGCAGTTCCAACTTGTCTATGGAGCAATTTTTTTTTTTCGTGTTTTGAACTTGCTCAAGAAATGACTGTAACTTCTCGAAGAAAAGGAATTCTTCTTTAGTTTGACTGATTATTTTTCAGAATAAGGTATGAAAGTGAAAATCATGTTTGGTTGTAAATGTGAAGGAGAGAATAAACTATCTCTCTCTCTCTCTCTCTCTCTCTCTCTTTGTACGCTATTGCGGAAATGTTGGGAATTTTGATATTAGGTGAACGAGGTATAATTTAAGGTCTAGCTGCTGATAATTACTGTTGAACTATCGTTGATACGTGAAAAGTCATCGTCTTTAGAAGTTACGGAAAAACCGGTCAAATGACTTTTTGATGATCCGAAAATATCTGACTCGTCGTACTTTTTCGATATGAAAAGAGCTTTGAACGGGCATGCCCCCGTTAATTCGTCGCAATTACGTGTATAATAACACGCCCTCGGTTTATAATAGAGCGTGAACTTTAACCCGGATGAAATTTTTTTGTACTCGTCGAATCCATTATGAATACTGGTTTGTCGAAGTTAGCTCCCCCCCCACCCATATTGTCTCTTTCGTATTTGAATTTAATGTCATTTCTAATCTGTCGGTTTTCGTTAATATGTAGGTTTTTTATTTTCGTTACTAGATGACGTTCTTTTAGACGTCAAGTCGTTAGGCAGTTAGCAATTAGTAGCGAATGTCGGTAGCACTACCGGTCTGGGCATCTTCTCCGATTCACGTTGTTGTAAGCAAAATATCTCGGTTCATTTCCAGTTGTTTGTTGTAAAGGTTTGAGCTATTTTCTGCACCTTCGTATTCAAATCAAACTAAATATCCGCTATCATTGTTATACACAAATATGTGCAATATTATGCGAGCTGAAGAACAAATGAAGAGATTAATTAATATACAATCGAAACAGATCAATGAAAAGGAACATCTTAAAATACACAGCTTTGATAAGAGAGGAAAATTGCAAAAATCAAAAAGTAAAACTGTACACAAAAAATTGAAAATTGAAAAATAAATCTCTACACGCTCGAAGATATAATAAAATGGAATAACACGATTAAATATGTACATATATCATGGCGAGAATGATCAGCGGTAAACAACAAATCTAGAAGTCGTATAAGTATATTGCGTACAAACATATTCACACATAATTGTACAGAAACACTGAAATTACATATATTTAGATAGGCATCTCCACATACATCCGTATAAATAATTAGTCACAAATACATTTTAATCAATTTTAGTTAAAAATATTCATTTCATAAGAACAGAGAAACCAATATGGAATAACGGAGATAAGAGGAAAAACTGTTGTGCGTAAGGTATTTTAAAAAGACGCAAGGGAACGAGAACTGGCGTACCATCAAGAGGACACCAGTTCCACCGTCAATCGAAAAAAAATTACTTTTTAAGTATACAGATTAATTTGATCTATGTCACTTTTCGTAATTTATTCGGGCTTTTTCTACCTCTGAGGTAAAAGTGTTACATATTATTGTTGCTTTATACATTTTTTTTTTTTTTTCTTTTAAATTTATGAACAAAGATCATGAAAGCGGTTGCGACCTCGTAATAACTTTCCGCATTTTAATACTAAATTAATAACAGTAAAGTAATCTTACCTAACTTTTTTCAAGTTGTAGTATCCCTGTGATCAATAATGATCACACATCAATTTCTAAGGCTGGATGGTTTCGGTCGTTAATCCACCAACTGTTTTTGGCTGTACGGTCCCGATGGCGAATAAAGAAGTAGAAGAAGTCTAATGTTACGACTTTTATTAAAAATATTTCCCCCTTCAATAACGGAAGAGAGTTTGACAAATAGAATGCAATACTTACTCCCTTTTTAGGATTCCGTACACTTGTAATGTACGGAATCCTAATAAGATGGTTCAGAAACGACAAAAATAATTAATTAAAATACGTAATGAACACCCTGACACTTTTCATAAACTTCAAAATTAGATCATAAATTACGATTAAAATTCTCTTTAAATCCATATTTATAACTTGTAAGATAATCGATTACTCTGGATGGTAAAAATAACAAAAAACGCGTCAAGAATATTTAATATGGAATTTAAAACGACTTCAACGATTATCCTTAAAAAAGTCATAATTCATCGCCAAATGCCCCGTTTAAAAGCGAAATTCAAAATATTAAAACCTCAAAAACTCCTCTGTGAAATCAAAAAATTACAATTAAAAAATGATTTAACCCTCCAAAACAGCGCATAAAAAGTAGGATGTTCACGTATATAGCCGGAGTGAAAAAGTCAAGGACACCAAAAAGTGTCTCAAACATATGCATAAAGGATCAAACTATAACCGAGCTTACAATTTTCGATCGAAATTTAAAAAAAAAAAAAAATATATTTTTCCCCCCGAGCATGTTATATTATACGTTTATGGAAAGATCGCACCATTTTGTCGGGAACGAAACCGTATCACATTTCCTTAAGGAAACTTTCGAAGATGGCGAAAATTTTAAAAAAGCGCGAAAAATGGCGTGTCTCATTCTCTTTGCGGCGCAAAAAATCAGATTTCTTTGTTTTAAATTTAGTATTATGCGAATGTATGCATATTATGGCTATCCTTTAACTTAACACCCGGAGTAACCCTAAGCCCCGGAAACATCACGCTTTACTGAGCTTGTTTTTTTACGCAGCGGATGTTTTCATCGGCGAACTATTTAGCCAAAAAGCTTCGACGTTATTTGGGAAATGCGATAAAAACTTATGCATATTTATAAAATATCTCGCCGGAAAAAGAAAAAAAAAAAAGAAAAAAAAATGAAATATGAAATTTTTTTATTCAAATTTATTCGACCATACCGGTTTTCGTAGAAGGAATAAACATGAAATTGGCAGATATGGGGAAAAAAATTTCCGATTGTAACTGCGCCTGTTTTTAAGTGAACACCGTTGAACGCATTCTAGGAGTGCGTTAACAATGTATGTATGAACAGCTCTCGTGTAAATATGTGCATAAAACGTTACTTTAAATAAGCGAACAGACGGCGGCTTATTCATTTCCCAGCAAATTTTAGTCGAGGTCGCGGGGTTTATATTAAATCATAATAATTACGATTATAGCATTTGGTCGGAGAGAAGAAAGGAAATTGAAAGAAAAATGTTCTTTGAAACTAACTTTCAGCGATCAAAACACAAACTGGTTATGTGCGTGTTAATTACGGGTTACCTGTTTAACCGTTGAATTATTCTGCTATAATCTTTTAGATATATTTTTGAGAATTTCCTACATCGGCTCTAGTAATTGCCTACTAGTAAAAGAATGCGTGAATCATTGCAGAATGTGTCATACGATATTACCTTGGCAGTGTATAACGGCGAGACAAGTTTTGTAGACACTGTTCGCAAACTACAGAATTCGTACACTTTTAAGTGCGCAGATGTGCCGTTCTACCTCAATAGTCACACACGTATAATATTGCCAAGTTTTCTGTGTTACAGGTGGAAAAATTTATAGCCAATTATCAATGAGCAAGTGTGAATAACAATTACGTATTTAAAATAAATAACATTATTTTTTTCTCCGCATTTCACGTAAAACTTTAATTACATGTTCGCCTTCGAAAAAAATATCTTGTACCTGCCTCTTCAAATGATAATACAGGTTTCTTAAATCTGTCCCGATTTTCAATTAAGCGACAATAATTTATTTGTAATTTTCTTTTATACAGTCCATTATTTCCGATTCGTTTCTTTCTCTTGTTTTCTCTTTTCTCGCCTACTAAAGCCGCATTAGTGTAGTACAACTGAAAAAGATATACTAGAAAGAAAAAAACAAAAAAAAACAAAACAGAAATTATATTTGAAAGTAACTGTAAATTTAAAAGGCTAAAATGGAAACGAAAGAACTAGCCTATTGTGACGAGTGCTAAGATCTAAATTAAAACGGCGAAAATGAGGAAGGGAGGAAAGATGCGGTCATCAGTGTCGGAATTACAATGTATACGATGTCGAGGAAAACAAAATAGAGCAAGAGAGAACCAAAAACGCAATGCTGGAAGCAAGATGTATTTAACTAAAGCAAAACTTACGAAACGACACGAAAAGAATAATTGTCAAGTAAAAAAGAAAAAAGAGCTTCGGGAAAGACGTATCTCTATAGGGAAAAAAGTGCGAATATAATAGGCGAAGAGCAAAGATTGCAAATAAAAAAAATATCGAAGCATCGACTGTTGATGACGGCAGAGAACGAGTTAATAAGTTAATACGGTGACACCACGGTATCACAGCGATTGCGACCACACAAGAAAATTTACTCGAATAGAACGAGATGAGATAACAAAATGGAGATAATGAGATTGGGTTGATGAAAACATGAAATAAAGATAGCGAGAACTCTTTCGGAATAAACTCGCGGATACTCCTAGTGGAGGTAATGAAAAATTACTACCTAAAATGTGTAACAGAGTAATCGGTAATGTAGATAGATTGTAAGATTTCAGACATTTTACGGAGGCATGGACATCTGAGATTCAGATCTACCGGTGTAAGACGCGAGAAGGAGGAAAAGATAATATTAGTTTTCCGATATTCCGATATTTGGATTCCTCATTGACAAATTCATTAAACACTCAGCAGTAATTTTCCATTATTTCTGTGTTTAAAATATGTTACACATATCCATTCAAAATTGTCCTGCTCATTACATCTAATACAATTATCCGTCTGTGCTATATTAGACCATTTGAGGTAGATTTTAAAATTTCCATATTCCGGATGATATTAAAAAATTGTGGATTGTAGAAGTTTTCTGCATAGTATGTGTTATTGAATTTCTCTTTAATTATTGGAAAAAAGTTTTTAATTGTTTCACATCACGATTTAACCCAGGGCGCTTTCAAATTTTTCCACAAGATTAATTTTTTTTTAAATTGTTTCGCTGTTAAATTTTTATTCGTCATTGTGGATCTTTTATTTTGATATAAGTTATTGTCCGGTGTTTTTTCTACCTTTAATTTATTTTTAATTGGGAAAATTGTAATACGTTTTTCTGTTTCTAAACGGTAGTAGTGTTCCAGTTATTTTTGTAAGCTTTAATTAGCTTGATTATTATGATACTTTTCCTAATTTCTTAAACTGTAGCATTTCCTTGTAAATTATGCTACTATATAATAATAGGCTTGATAAATGCATCACTGTTTTGTATAACGGTAAAGAATCGTTTATCATCCTGTTTGTTAATTATAGAATATATTAAGTTATAACAAATACACAAATATAACAAACAAATTTAAGTATAAAATTATATTACCTGTGATTTAGAATTTGTTTCTGATCACATATATTGAGTTTTGGTTTTTAGCTGATGATATACCCGAAAACGTTTCTAAGTAAGCAATCATTTTATGCTTAAATTTGTTTGTTATATTTTTGTATTTGTTACAAGGTTATTCTCCTCTTTTTTGTATTTCATCTGATTGTTATTGTTAAACAGCTTTGGGAATATATTTATAAATTTAATAATTTTATTCTTTATTTACTTGCAGTGATTGTAAACTTTCAGATTTTTACCTATTAGGACACCGAGATATTTTAACTGGTCTGATTCCGTAAGTTCATGTTTTTCTATAGTCGAATATAATCAAATTTATTTTGCTGCTCATATTGATCTTCATAAATTTCTAGAAAGTTTTTTATATATCCATATATATATATGATTGATATTTTCATTTCTAAATTTTTTCTATTTCTAACTGCTATTATAATTGCTAAATCATCTAAAAATGTTATAATTTTTACATAATTCGGTAATTCTAACTGATACATTTGTGCAAATAGCATATTGCGTAGATTCCGGACTTAATGCAACTCCTTGTAATATTCCTGTATCCACATGTACTTTTTTTTTTGTAATTGTTTATGTACACTTCCTGTTTATCTTTTTAATTATCATATTAATTTAAAGTCTCTAATAGGTTACTGTCAAGTTTTAATTTTTCCAGTAGTTTTATCAGCTGATTTACGAGATCAATGCTGTCAAAAGCCTTTTTTGTAATGTCTATTATTAACGTTACTGTTTTATGTGATAAAAGCGTATAAACTCAAAGATTATAAACGTCAATGTTATAATATCTCGTGCGTGCATAAATTGTAGCTACTTATGAGCAATAACTCCGATCGTTAGAGTGCATATATTGCATTTACAATAAAAAATCGTCTGCGTGTATTAAAATATAATTTCATAAATGCGACAAATTTACAGTCTTTTTTGCAAATTACCAATTTGATGCATTTCCTTTTTTGTATTAATTGTAATTGTCTATACTGAGATTTGCTAATTGAACATCAGGGCGTAATTTATAAAACGAGCGGTATTGCCATTTTACCAAATAATAACTTATGTACACTTAAATCGGGTGAATGGCCAAAGAGATGGGCTATCCATTTGGTGCAGATTATGCAATTTCATTTAGATCAAATATGATCGATACGTTTTGTAAAATTTCACCTTTTATCTGATATGATACTTAAATGCTTAATCTGATTTCACCCGTCTCAACATCGTTATTTAAGATGCAAATTTTGCCTGTTAGTATGGGTTGACGTTTTATTAAAGTTAATTGAAATCTGCCACTGAAGTACACGATTTACGTTCAACTTAGTTTAGCACGGATACAAACTACAATATATGACAGTTTTGTCATCAATGTACAAGCTACACAGTGTGTTACGCCAGGCGACTTTAGGAAATCATCGAAGAACAAAAAAAATTAAATAAACTACCCTGTAGGATTTCTGCTAGATATATTTTAAATTAAGTCAGTGAACCGAAAGTTTGTACTTAAGAATGATTTATTCTTCAAACGGTTATTATTTTTATTAAATCTTCGTTTCAGTCATTGTAATTGTAATTCCTTCGCGCCATATCGAACGGTTTTACGATATCCAATAATAACATTCCAGTATGTCTGTTTCTGTTAAAATTGTTGATGTATTCCCCGATCTTGACGTGATGCTATTCGTATTTTTTGCAGCTACAAGAACCAGTATTCTGTTCTTTCAGAAATTCGCGGGAAAATATGTCGGTAAAAATTTACAATTTGTTTCGTAAAGAAAGTTGTTGTGAGGTGTTGCCCGCCCAATTATGGCTAAAACAATTCCACAGCTTGTTTTCAGCATTGCCATCGCCTCCTAGAATAACATCATTTTTATTTAATATGTGATACCGTATATCATTTAATTTTTTTTTTGGTTTTCCGGCGATTTAAAGATTCAGTAAATATACAAAACATTATTTTACGCTATTATGATTTGTATAAATTGTTTCAATTTCATTGTATACATTATAAATTAGGGAGCCGCAAGACACTGTGTTTAATTCTACTTCTAATGAAGGGCTACAATTTTGTCACGCCGATAGGTATTCCGGGAAATCCAAGTTAATGTTACGGCTTGGTTCGATTTCAAATGATACATATATGCATCGGTATTTAATTAAAAAACGGTATAACTGAAACCGTTTTTCAAACAGTTCTAATTGTAGCTCCAGGCAGCTATGTTAATATTAGTAAAACAATTCATTTTATATCGCGATTATTAATTTTTCTTAGCTCAACTATAAAGTAAAGTAAGTCCCATACCTTTGATAGGACATCGGGGGTTGTTTACAATGTGCTAAACCTAATGGATCTGAAGCAAAATACTGGGGTCAGTTCCTTTCTTTCGTTGCTTTTACATTTGCAGATTTCTCTGATAAAATCCCAGACTGCGTGAACATGATCAATTCGAATGTATTAGAATTTAAGTTATGTATAAGAAAGACGTATAATACTTAACTTAATAGAATTTACCGCGATTAGGCCACGGCTGGGGGACTACAAGTGGAAGCTCGGCAGTTCTTTGACTTAGCCGATGTATCCCCGGATGTTGTTAGTAGCATTTTCGGAAATCCTATAATTATGAGTGAGAATAAATATTTTTGATATTGCGAGTGACATTGCAGTTTACACGTGAAAAAGAATACTTATTCGTAAGGAACTGCTTACATGACTTAGTCTACATTTTACGCAGCGCTCAAGCAGCTTCTAGAGTTGTGAGACACATGACCAAACCACTGGCATTTGGAACGCAAAATCGAAAACTTTAAATCCGCCAGTTTATTTTTATAATTCCGTTCAAATTGCTAATTTCAGGGATTTAGCTTATTATTTTGGTGCAGTATTGTTATCGGCGGATCTCGGTTGACTGACTTCTCTTCTTACAAAACAGTTGCATTAAGAATTGCAATTACACACATTGTGTTTAGTGGCATCGCATTTAGGCCTCTTGATTGCTCGCTTTTTTCCATCCACAAGCAGCTGCCAAAGCAGTCATTATTACGATAATTTTTTGTGCGTTGTTATCGAAGACGAGATTTTTATTCATTTAGTCGAAAGCTAATTAAAAACCTGTTGGGAAAGATAATTCTGTCGGCAACATGATGTGTTGAATTCAACAATGTTTTACCCATTTTAATGTTAAAACTGATTATTATTTAGTGCAACAGCTTCGAATAAGCCTTTACAAAGATTAAATATTAATATTTACAAATACAATAGGATAGTAATTTCAAAACTTTAAAAGATCATGACCTATTTTTTGATCAAAAACCACCAGAATGTTTTAAAATTTTTTTCGTCATAAGAATATAAGAAAAATAAAAAGACCTCGTAATTATAAAAATTAAGCCTTTGCCGCTTGCGTTTTGGGCATAGTTTGCTCCCTTCCTCATTGTTCCGTTATTCGCCTTCTCCTTATTGTCCATTGCACCCTCCCGGCGATCAATGTATTTCTGATCCCGATCATATAATGTTCAGTTGTTCGTCGCTTTCAACTGAATAAGCTTCTTTTTATTCCTTCCTCATACAAAACGGTATTCCCGCTCCATACTGTGCATCATTCATTCTCTCCCTTCCTTCTCCTTCGGTTATTCTAGCTCTTGATTTCTTTCTGTCAGCTATCTCTGATCGTGTAAGGATCTGAGTCTCTCTTTTCTCTCTGTTCCACTATTCTTGGGCCAATGTCCATATCGACGAACCCATTTAAATAAAAAAAAAAAAAAAAAAAAAAAGCCTACAAATGCTGAATGGTCGGTCAGCAGTGATTTAATACATTATTCCTTAGATTCTAATAAAGAAAATAAATTTCATTATTACATTTAAAAAAATGAATATTGTTAATATCTTACTTTAAAAAGAATTAAATGTAACATATTCCTCTCACACACTGTTAGCGGTTTCAGTTTTTCAGATATTTTAATCTAAATTTCACTTTTTTAATTGATGTATTCGCGTACTTCTTTTTTCAAAAAAAAAAAATAAATAAATATATGTGAACACCGCAGTCTTTATGAAAATTTACAAAGTAAAACAATTTAAAGCCCGAAGGAACGGGCCGAGAGGCGGCCAGCGAGACCAGCCGCCTAGTACAGTGAAGTACCGTTTATCCGAAAATCGTTTATCCGAAATGGATGTTTTAACGTATTTTAATTATTTTTAATACATATTTAAGGTATTTAAGATTTTTAATATGTACGTACGTAATTACATATATGTACCATAGGCCTACATGATACTACATTCGAGTTTTTATTTTTCATTACAACATATTACATTACTGTAGTTTATTAAATTTCGTAATTTTCAATGTTTTTCATTTATATGTTATATAATGTTTCTATAAATACATGTAATGCTTCTATAACGATTATCGATTATCCGAAAAGATCGTTTTTCCGAAATTGTCAATCCCCGATTATTTCGGATAATCGGTACTTCACTGTATATATATATATATATATATATTAATTACAACGTAATTCATAAGCCGGCTCCCATTAGAAAATATGTTCCAATTTTATGTAACGAAAAAATGTCCCAAAAAATGTCCCAATTTTATGTAACGTTTGTTATATTTTAACACTTCAAACTTTTCTACATCTGTCGTTTTCGAACTAAAAGGCGTATCATGTATAAGTGTGGCAAATTCTTCTCTATTGCGCAGTTCGTCGTCCCGTTTTCGTTTTCGTAATTCATGTTTACGGTCGGTAGCGGTTTTCGTTTTTAAAAACATAATGAATACACTTCTTATTACTGTGTGCAGGTTGATGAATAAGAAATCCCACCATAGGTAGAAGCATGTAAAGACTATATGGCTAATTTAATAATACCATGGAAACGCAAAAAAAGTATTATTTATATGCGTTGTAGTATGTTAACTTTAATAAAACTTATGGTATAAATTATTGGTTGTATTTTTTTTTTATTAAATAAAATTGGGACATTTTTTCGCTATAAAATGTAATGGGGGCCAGCCTAAGAATTACGTCTTAAATTTCGATAATTTTATACAAAATATAGAGGAGAAAGAGACAGAAATGTAAGCAAGAGGGATCAAGGGGCACAGCCCCTTGCGAGGCCAAAGTGGCCGAGTTTATATATATATATATATATATATATATATATATATATAAATAATAAGCTGATTTATATTTCATGTGCTATTAAAAGTATTTGAAATTTTTTCTTTTTTTTTAAATTTCTAACTCATTTAAAAATTGATAAAATCAATTTCAATTGTTCTGAAAGATCGTTGATTCAATTATTTGCTTGTTTGAAGCTATTCAACACAGACAGTCGAAACCATTTATTCCAAATTGGTAATATCGTTAATCGTTGTTCCACAATTAAAGCAGTGCCGAAATATATCGCGAGATTCTCAAAACATTTAGTGTGACTTCAATAAACTTCAGTAAGGAGTTTCTGTTTCTACCTTTTTTTTTTTTTTTAAGATTAATTTTCGCAATAGTAAAAACAAATAATCGTTTTAAAATAGAATTATATCTTTGAAAAACACTTCCTGCACCGCTATGATACTAAATGTATTTTTTCTTCTCGATAATTAAATTATGCGTTATTCTCACTATTTTTTTATCCGCATTCTACGTAATTGTTTGAATCGAAAAATCCTCATAGATTCCCTTAAATTTCTATTCACTTTAAATCCGATTAAATATTTTTCACGCTTTATAATAAGGTCTTTAGATACACGATATATTTAAATATTCTGCGTATCCGCGTATAGATGGGAGCTTTGCGTATTAATATGCACCATTTATTCCGCGGTCGTTGGAAGCTGCATATTCTTTAGAACTACTAATATAAAACCATACAGGAGAGGCGTGCAAAATTATGGCCAACAGCATCATTTAATACCGTATACTAAAGACAGATAGATGAATTTTAATCGATGTGACATTAACATATTTTGTAAAAGTAAGTTTATTATTGAGAATCGTTTCAAAATATTTTATCCTATTTTCCCAATGGATATGTCGTTAACGACCGTTGAACAACATGGTCTCATTTTAGTGAATAACTTAGTTTCGATTTCGACTTGCTGAAATATTAATTTAATTCATTAAAACCATCGTGACAAACTTAATTAGAAACCGATGTCAAAAGTTGCTATAGAAAATAAACCAGCTGATGTACGGATCAAGAAAGGAGTTGGATAAGAGCGTATATTGTCTCTCTTGATATTTAATATTTACTTTAAAAAAATCGTTAATGAAGCGTTGAGCTGCTAGTGAGTATAAAAGTTATTGTCGGTATATTAATAATGTACGATAATGATACAGTACTAATCGTTAATTTAGCTAACGATATACGGAATGTTCTCAATAGAATTAACAATAGTGACGAAAATTATAATATCCGATTAAATATTAACAAAACAAAACTTATGGCTGTCGGTAAAAATTACAATATTGCGATGAATGTACCTATGTAAACAATTGGAAAATAGAATAAGTGAATGAATTCAAATATCTTGGCTACTATACTACACAGCATCTCTAAATTCGGAAGTAGAAGTTAAAAGAAGTTACGGATATGCAGATACTGAATTTGAGAAAATAAAAAAGCTCCGAATTAAAAAGAATCTAATTTGTTTTATTCTTTTTTCTTTTTTTATGCAGCTGCCGGGGCTATTACGACACTATCACGGTGGGAGCGCTAAATGACTCGAAACAAACCAGTTGTATAAACAAACTGAATAGTGTTTGCGATATTCAAGGACGAGAGATAACTGCAGAGAGACACTATGCGAAGATTAGAACGCTGAGGAGCAAAAAAAGGGCATTCCAGGAGCAGGTGTTTAATTGAAGGAGCAGGAGGAGCGGTACATTCAAAAATAGGCTCCCAGTTGAGTAAAAGATGGTAGTGCGTCAGAGAAATATATCCGATGCGGAACCTTGTCATAGCGAAAAAATGGGTTCTAGGAAGGTCGTAAGAAGGGAACCAGGGGTCAATACCGTGTCTTATCTCCCTTAGAAAGGAAACTGGTTTGGAGAGCTAATCTTGCTTCCATCGAGATTTGCACAAAAATTTTTATGGACTTTATTATGTCAAAGGAGGGAGAAGGAGAACACGGCATGAGGCACAACAGAGCTGACTTAGCAACAGTGTCAGCTAATAAATTACCCATGAGTCCAGTGTGGTCCGGCACACACAGGAAAGTAATTTGGCGGAAGGATGATATCAGCTTGAGGATTAGGGGTTGGATTAACGTAGTTATATAGTTCAATGAGGTTTGTTGGGAAAGGGTATCCGAAGCTGCACGTGAATCAGATACAATTAAAATGGGACTGCTGGGTGGAGGGGATTTGACTATAGATTCAAGGGCTAGGAATATGCCATAAAGTTCGGCATTGAGTAGAGAACAATGATCATGGAGCCGGGAGGACAATGAAACCAGATCTGAGTAAAAGGAACAAGCAGTAGGGGACGATTCGGAACCAGGGCACGATTTCGCACCATCAGCATAGTAGGACTGGTGGTTTTAATAGCTTTGTAGGATCGAGAAAATTCTGACGCGGAGGGAGGAAGGGAAAATATTTTCCCTGGAGAACTGGGCAAAGGAAAAATCAATCTCGGCTGGTGGTAGGGTAGTCCAGGATGGAAAAAGAGATGGTATATTAATATTCTTTAAATGCTGGGAATCGATGTTGGAGTCTAATAGGAAGAATTCAATGATGTTAGGGAAATGTTCAGGTAGTGGACGAAAAGACGGGCTGTTACCGGAGGGGGGATGTGTTCAACGATGTCGTTTATATATAGGTTAAAAAGGATCACGCTTAGGGCAGAGAGGAGTCTACGTAAGATCCAAGTGAACCTTCTATAGATCAATTTTTCCAATGTTTTAGCCAGTACAGAAATCAAAGAAATCGATCTTTAGCTTGAAAGAAGAGTAGAGTCCTTGACACGGTTTGAGAATGGGGACTATAACAACTTCTTTCCAAAATGACGGTGTACAGCCTTGAGTCCATATTTGATTGTAGACTGCTAGAAGGTATGAAAGCGCCTGTGGTGATAAGTGTTTCAATATTAGTAAATGAATTCCGTCGGCGCCAGGGGTTGAATTTTTTGAATGAAATTTTATTTGATAATTGAGCTCGTTTAAAGTAATTGTATTCATCGGAGTTTATTATTATTAAAAGTTATCGGGGATTTTTCTTTCTTAGTTTTATGCAATAGGAAATGCTGAGAATAAACTGAAGACGACGACTCATGACTGAAGTGTGTGGAAAACACATTTGCCACCTCAGAGGGTTCAGCTATTAGGCAGTTGTTTATTTTGATAGGGAGCATTGGTGGAATGGTAGAAATGCTGTATGTTAATTTAATTGCATCCCAAATTGTTCGGTTGCATGTGCTGTGAGTTACAGTGGAAACAAAGGCTATCCATGCCTCCTGTTTCTTCAGACGGATTACATCACGTGCGGCAGCAGACTTTCCTAAAAGCAATAAGATCAGAGGCTAGGTGGGTAGATTTATATCTTCGAAGGGCTTTTTTTCTTGCAGATATCGTTACTCGAACTTCGCTTCACACTAAGAGTCGCAACGTGAGAGTGGGGTGGGTCGAGATTTGAGAATGGATGCATTGGCAGCAGCAGTTACTTTATCCGAGAAAGTTGTAATATTTTCTTGCATTTAAGGAAATGGAAGAGGGGCATGGTTCCTAGGAGAAAAGTAAAAACACTCCAGTTCGCTTTTTGATAATGAAATTTCGGGGATGGCGAATGAGAAATTGCATTGGTGTTGGGCGGAAAAGATATGAGGATGGGAAAATGATCGCTAGAGAAGGTGTCCTGTAGTACAGTGGATTCAACTTTACGATAGAAAGAAGAGGAAATAAAAGCAAGATCAATAGTAGAGAATGAACTAGAGGAAGCATCCAGGTGGGTTGGAGTAGGGGGTTTGAGTAGCAGGAGGTCGCTATTTAATATGAATTCGGAGAGAACATTTTCTCTTAAGTTATGAGTATTGAATCTCCAAAAAGGGGAGAATGGCTGTTAAAATCCTCAAAAAACATAATAGGGTTGGACATACTGGCTAAATTGGTAGATGGATATGGACATATCGGGAGGAGTGTATATACTCACGATCGGTATAAGCGATCCTGATAGTGACAGGAGGTATACGGATACAGCCGTTAACTGAAAGATGTCTGGTGCTATGAGGGAGCTGTGGTGTACGGAATTATGAACCAATACCGCAGTACCTCCGTTAGCTTTGGTTGCGAGGAAATAGGGATTGTGATATATTTGATAGGATTTGATGCAAGGGTAGTGAGACTTTTTGAGGAAAGTTTCCTGCAGGCATATAATTGCTGGAGAATACTGGGAAATCAAAAATTCAAATTCAGCGAGGCCAGGAAAGAAGCCTCTTGCAGTTCCACTGAATAATTAAAGAGTTACAACTATTCATTCAACGCACGCTAGCCGGTTATACATTTAAAAAAAAAAAAAACAAAAAAAAAACAAGGGATCATGAAACCGAGATTAGAAAAAGAGTGCTTAAACATAAACGAAAGCTGATGAGAGATTCTCTGGTTCATCATTTTTCGGTTTCTTGTAGGTCGACGGAGTTGATGTTGGAGAGAGAAATACGCTGAGACCTTGTGCTACAGTGTGGGTTATGGAAACACTTCGTGCAGGTCGCTTAACAGCTTAAGGTAACTCTATCGTTATCTCTGTTGTGCTTTGCCTTCTGTGCACGGTGCCCGTTATGATTTCTGATAAACAGGAGTTCGAAAGGGTCCGCTGGTTGGTGGGACAGCTGGTGCAGGATCGGAATTAGATGTATTACAAGGTGTACACGTATGGTTCGATAGTTAAAGGAAAATACAATATTCTCTGTCCTTAAAGGAAATTTAAAAAAATTTCCGGAAGATCTGTACACACGGCATTCTGTACGTATAGCTGACTTCTCCAACTGATGACGTATGAGAATTCTTCATCAGCGGGACTCGCTCGCAGCAAAGATATTGCAGAGACAATTTTCAGTCGTAGGCTGTAATGACTTCATTCGGAATTGTTTGAGGAGACATTCGAAAGTAGCAGTTTCTGCGAAGGGTTCTTAAGTCTCATTGCCTTGACTCGTCGAGATTATTCAGTTGGATGGTTCCGTCGGTTTACATGAAATTGTCGGTTATACTGTCAGAAGATAGGAATATCATAATGCGGTTCAAACTTATTGTCGATGCGGCAATGATATTCCGTGCACCTCCAACCTTTTGCTTTAAAGCCAGTAAATAATCCTTTAATTCAGTTCGCGGCAAAGCAGGAAATATTATTCCCTGTTCATCGGTGGGATGCTGAAAGTTTGTAACAGGAGAGATCGGTGATTTTAATTTATAGGCGAAAAAAGCAGTTTGCATTCGGAGAATATTGCGACGGGTTGGCGTGTTATCAGTTTGATTTTGAATATTGTTAGCGCACGCGGTGTTATTAAGCGACGTGTTAGTTTAGTAAAATTAAAGACAGTCTTACTTATCGGAAGCGATAAACCGGTCCTGGCGGACGAGTTGATGCTGTGATTATTGTTGCTGGTAGCGGAGTCCAGATTGCTGGCCGCAGACGATGGTTGTGGGGTGGGGGAGATCATTGCTGATCACGCCCCGAACTACTAAATGCACACGCAGGTTCCGTTTGATAACAAACGAGATAAAATAACACGTTAATTGAATTCACAGATTACAGTGCAGAAATTACGACTTTATATGATGATACCTTTGATTTCGCTTATTTGAAAATCGGAAAAAACAATAATAAAATGTCGCGTGTGTGCAGTTTATAGTCTTGAAGCTGTAACGTGTTCTACTAGAGCAATGGAATATTTTAAAGCTTGTGAAATGTAACTTTATCGTCACATGTTAAAGATCCCTTGGGCAGAATGATGACGTACCTATTAAGCTCGCTAATGAAGATTCTCAATGCAATTAAAATTAGGGAAATAAATTATTTCGGGGATGTCGTCAGAGGAGCAAAATACGAACTCGTACGACCTCGCATTCGAGGAAAAATTGAAGGAAAAAGAGGAGAAACTGCTGTAGATACAAAATGTTAAAGACTGGACTGAAATATCATCAGCGGACCAGTCAGTTCGAGCTGCGTGATATGGTACTTTCGGGTGATCGCTAGGTGTTTAACATTTTGATGATCAGCTAAACCTCTTCTGCACGGTATCAATTCGGAATGAATTGAAATAGATTTTAAGATCTTCGTTATAATACCGTTAAAAAACAAAAGAAATAAATACAACTCAAATATGTTCTCTTGAGAGATACTTTTTAATCGAAATATACTCTAAATTTATAGAATACCAGCAGAATTTGTGATTAAATTAAAAAAAGAAAAGATATTATCACTATAATGAAATTCTTAATTCGTCTGTTCGCTAGATTAATAAAGCTGAGTCTGAGACATGGAAAACAAAAAATTTGCATCAAAAAATTAATAGATAATTTACAGAAATGAAATTATAAAATTTGAGACTGATAAAAAATTTGAATGAAAAAGAAAAAAAAAATCGAAATAATAGAGACTTCAAACGAAATTTATTTTTTATCAATAATAAATGGAGAAAACCATTTACGAGGAAATAATGAAACGGTTAATGATTGGTAAATGGCGCTAATTAGTGCCAAAAAGATGAATTTGTACAGTTAATGAATTGTAAATAATGTTTAAAATTTTGTCAAAAAAAGAACTGGTATTATTTAGTGCTCGATCGTTCATCAGTTCTGATGCATACTTGTTCATCATTTTTCGACTGTATTTAGAAGTTCAGATAATATATATATATATATATATTATATTTATCGTTGCTAATATATTTTTTTTCTTTAATGTTTATAATTTTCAAATACAAGTCTGATAATAAATTTTCTTCATCGTACAATGCGAATTAAAGAAGAAAATGGAAATTTGATGGCAAATTAGCAAATATAGCTTTGTAGAAAGGAAGTCATCTTGTAAAAATTCGGAATGATGAAATACGTACACATATGTAGAAAAACTCTAAAGAACGGAAATGCAGTTAAAAAAAAAAAAAAAAAATGTGTGAAAAATTCTATAAGAATGACGACTAGATCCAAAGTTTAAAATAACGCAATAATTTAATCCGTTATTTTTTCGTAATTTACGCGATATTCCTTCGGAACTCTTTTCATTGCTGATAAATTTTTTCCGCCGTGATTAAAATCTACTGATTGTAAAGAAGCCGAATGAAACTTTTTTCGTAAGTTTTAAAAACCCAAAAATGCTATCAAATTTCCTTGTATAAAAATAATGCAAAATTACAAATCTTTCTTTAATGAAAACTCCTAAGATAACTGTCAAATTAGCGTATTTCTCCTGGCAATACTTTTGTTTATTTTTAATTTTAGAGCTTTTTTTTTTTTTTTAATAGGTTCGGCAAATTAGAACATTACCGAAAGAAATGAGAAGAATGAGAAAATAAAGTTGTATTCTTAAACGTTTAAGGATAGAGGATAAAAATAATTCGAAGTTAGGAATAACGGAAGTAGAAGAAAATGAGAGAATATAAATAGCACCATAGGGAGTAGGGGTAGCAAATTCTAATAGAGAATAGTAGGAGGATGATTGTTCAGGAGAAAAGGTCTAACAATCAAATAAAACATGACATCAGGATCACAAGGAAAGTATGTGGAAGGGAGATGAAAAGAACAAAATGGGGCAGAAGCAGGTGAAAACCGAGAAAATGATATAGGAAGAACATTACAGTTAAGTTGAAGACGACAAATAAGCGAGATTGTGGAGAGTTAAAGAGTGGTCAAGTATTCAGAAAACCATAAACGAAAAGGAAAATATGGTTGATTGAAGAGGTAAAAGGGACCAGAATTAGAAAATAAAGAATAATAGGAGTTGATCGATAGACTGGAATGAGTCATTTAAGGACAGTAGAGCAATATTATGAGCGAAAATGTGCCAGAACATTTTTAGAATCCGAAATTATAAGCACTTTATGGAAAACTAATGTTGAGGAAATAAAGAGAACGGTGCTTAGAATAGCAACAGATTCCGCGTAGAAAATTGAGCAAGAGGAGGAAAGATTAAAAAATTCAAAATAACTCGAGGCAGAACCAACTCCATTAGGTTCTTTGAAACTGTCAGTACAGATAATGGTATGCGTAGGAAAGAGAGAACTTAAAACATTGGAAAATTCATTCTAGCGACATATTGAGGAACAAATTTAGAAAACAGATCGGTAAAGAAAGACATTTCATGGGATGGAGAAAACTGGAAAAAATGGAGGAGAAATAAGAGAGTTTATTGTGACTATAAATATACAGTGAAAATTGAAAAAAAAGAATAGTAATAACGGATAAAATTGGAGTTATAATAAAATAAACTTTAATAACAAACAATATAGAACAATAAATTAGATAAATACCTATTTAGAAACGTTTTCGGGCATAACCCATCATCAGCTAACACTAACTTAAAGGAAACTTAAAACATACTGAAGTGAATATAGGGAATACATGTGTATATATAGTAGATGTAAAGAGGAATAAACATGGCAGGTATAAAAATCTATAGGTTGAAAATGCTAATAATTAATATAAAATATAAAATAAAACAAGAAGACAAAAAGTTAAATTTTTATATTAAACAGTGGATTATTATTATTAGGTGTTTGGTCATTTAAAATATTATTTTTATATTTATTTATATAATAATTTTCTGCAATGTTCATATTATTACCTTTGTGATAAGTGGCCAGGATGGTTACAGTATTTTCTATTGAATTAGGTTTATGTTTATTTGTAATTAGATGTTCTGCATAGGTTGATTTTTCTATTTCATTATTATTAAATGCTTTTATATGTTCTTTATATCTGCAATTAATTTTTCGCCCTGTTTGACCAATGTATGATTTCTCACAATCAGTACAATTTATTTTATATATACCGCTATTTTCGTAAATATTATTATTTTTTAAATTTAAGGTGTTTATTTTATATTTTAAATTATTTTTAGTTTTGAATGCTACATTTAAACCTTGTTTTTTGAATAAATTGGTTAATTTGTATATGTTATTGTTTATAAATGTGAATGTTATCCATCCTTTATTGTTAGTAGCATTATTGACTCTTAATTTTTGTATATATTTTGATTTTGATTTTATTTTGTGAATTAGTTTATCTATTATTTGTTCGTCATAACCGTTATTTCTTGCCAAAGTCTTTAATATATTAATTTCTATTTGTTTTTTATTTATATTCATAGGTGTAGTTAATAATCTATTTATTGCAGTCATGAAGTAAGCATATTTATGTTGGTTTGGGTGATTTGATGTTTTATGAATTATATTATCAGTGGTGGTTTGTTTTCTATAAATATTATATGTTAACTTATCCTTTGATTTTATTATTGTTATATCTAAGAAATTTATTTTGTTATTTTCTTCTTTTTCCATAGTATAATGAATATTTTTGTGAATTTTATTTAAATCATTTAGAATGTCATTTTCAGTATTACTACTATTTTCATCAAAAATTAGTAGTGTATCATCTACATATCTAATATAAGATTTAATATTGTATTTTTGTATTATATTTTCCATGTATATTTCTTCTAAATTTTGTAGAAAGATTTCACTTAAAATACCTGACAAAGGTGAGCCCATAGCTAAACCATTATTTTGTATATACACGGAGTTATTAAAATTAAAGTAATTTTGCTCTGTAACAGTTTTAATTATTTGAATTAATTGATTACAAAAAATATTATTCTTTAACTTATTTACAGATTTTTAAATTATATCTATGGTTTCATTTATAGGTATATTTGTATAAAGGTTTGTTATATCATAAGAAATTAATTTAGTTTTGTTATTAATTTTTATATTTTTTAATTTATCAAAAATATCCAATCTGTTTCTAATAGTATATTTATTATTAATTGATATATTAGTTTTTAATATTTTAGTTATTAATTTTGAGATTTTATAAGAAGGTGCACTAGTATAATTTATTAGTGGTCTTATAGGAGCATTATTTTTATGTATTTTTATTAAAGGGTTAAGAGTTGGTGCTTTTGGGTTCATATTTATTAAATATTTAGCTTCATTATTATTTATTATTATATCAGATTCTTTTATTATTTTCCTTATTTTTATTTGATATTTATTAGTGGGGTCTGTTTTTATTAATTGTATATTATTTCCTTTTAAAAAATTTTCAGTTTTTTGGATGATTTCATTTTTATTGATGATTACTAAACTGTTTCCCTTATCTGCTTTTACAATGACTGCATTGTTTTGTTTTAATTTACTATTGATATTTTTAATTGTGTTTTGTATTTTTATCAATAGTAAATTAAAACAAAACAATGCAGTCAGGATAAGTTAACATATAATATTTATAGAAAACAAACCACCACTGATAATATAATTCATAAAACATCAAATCACCCAAACCAACATAAATATGCTTACTTCATGACTGCAATAAATAGATTATTAACTACACCTATGAATATAAATAAAAAACAAATAGAAATTAATATATTAAAGACTTTGGCAAGAAATAACGGTTATGACGAACAAATAATAGATAAACTAATTCACAAAATAAAATCAAAATCAAAATATATACAAAAATTAAGAGTCAATAATGCTACTAACAATAAAGGATGGATAACATTCACATTTATAAACAATAACATATACAAATTAACCAATTTATTCAAAAAACAAGGTTTAAATGTAGCATTCAAAACTAAAAATAATTTAAAATATAAAATAAACACCTTAAATTTAAAAAATAATAATATTTACAAAAATAGCGGTATATGAACTGGCAGGGTTCAGAAAAGGAAGAAGTACGATAGACCACATACACGCGGTCCGACAACTAATCGAAAAAACAAGGGAGTACAGAACACCAATGTGCATGGCATTCATAGACTTTGAGAAGGCGTTCGACTGCCTGAAAACTAAAGCGATAATACGAGCATTGGAAAAAATAAAAATCAATAGTACATATGTAAGAATAATTAAACATATATATAAAAAAGCAACAGCTACAATCACGATTAATGAAGAAAGAGAAAAGATTCAATTGAAAAAAGGTATAAGACAGGGAGACGCGTTATCTCCAAAATTATTTATAGCTGCACTCCGAGATAATATGGAGGAAATTAACTGGAAAAACTCAGGTATTTTAATTGGAAATAAAAGGCTAACACATCTATTATATGCGGACGACATTATACTAGTTGGAAACAGCTTAAAAGAACTACAAGAAATGATACAAACCGTCAGCGATAAATGCTCAGAAATAGGACTTAGAATAAACATAAATAAAACTAAGTTCATGAGTAACGAACTGGTAACGGACAAAAATGGTAGTATACTTATAAACACACAAGAAATAGAAAAAGTAGATAAGTTCATTTACCTAGGACAATTACTGAAAGTAAATAATGACTGGGAAGAGGAGATAACTAGAAGAATACAACTAACTTGGATGGCATTCTCGAAGCTACGAAATATACTTAAAGATACTAATACACCCTTAAATCTGAAAAAAAGAGTTTTTGACCAATGCGTTCTGCCAGTTCTAACATATGCCAGCGAAACATGGGTATTAACAAAAAAACTACAACAAAAGATAAGTACAAATCAACGCAGAATGGAACGGTCTATGTTAGGTATTACCCTGAAAGACAAATGGACAAAACAACGTATCCGACAAACCACAAAAATAAATGACGCAATAAGTATCATTAAAGCCAATAAATGGAGATGGTGCGGTCATGTGGTCAGAGCCGAGCACCGATGGATCAATCTATTGACATTCTGGAAACCTGATGGGAAACGAGCTTTGGGACGACCGAAGGGACGCTGGATGGATGAAATACGAAAATTTAGGTCGAACTGGCGGGAAGAGGCAAAGGATCGCGACGGCTGGAAGGAATTAGGGGAGGCCTTCGTCCAGCAGTGGACTGATAATGGCTAAAGAAGAAGAAGATAAAATAAATTGTACTGATTGTGAGAAATCATACATTGGTCAAACAGGGCGAAAAATTAATTGCAGATATAAAGAACATATAAAAGCATTTAATAATAATGAAATAGAAAAATCAACCTATGCAGAACATCTAATTACAAATAAACATAAACCTAATTCAATAGAAAATACTGTAACCATCCTGGCCACTTATCACAAAGGTAATAATATGAACATTGCAGAAAATTATTATATAAATAAATATAAAAATAATATTTTAAATGACCAAACACCTAATAATAATAATCCACTGTTTAATATAAAAATTTAACTTTTTGTCTTCTTGTTTTATTTTATATTTTATATTAATTATTAGCATTTTCAACCTATAGATTTTTATACCTGCCATGTTTATTCCTCTTTACATCTACTATATATACACATGTATTCCCTATATTCACTTCAGTATGTTTTAAGTTTCCTTTAAGTTAGTGTTAGCTGATGATGGGTTATGCCCGAAAACGTTTCTAAATAGGTATTTATCTAATTTATTGTTCTATATTGTTTGTTATTAAAGTTTATTTTATTATACCATTTTAACAAACAGGATGTATTCACCTACATTTAAAATTGGAGTTGTTTTATTAGAAAATAAATCGCCATTTGTGAACAATAGAGTAGCAAGAATAAGTGAAGATGAATAGACAGGCGTTTGATTAGAAAGCGATGACCTAAATAGGATATCTATGAATGAAGAGAAGAGGCGAATGCGATTCAGCAAGGATAACCGGAACCAGGGTAGGTCTCAGGGCACCAAGGTAGAGACGAAGACCGGTATTTTATGGGCGATTTAATTTTAAGAGAAAAGACCTGGAGGAATTTCCATAAATAAAGCAACATTAATAATCTAGGATAAAGCATATAAAGGATTTATAGAACATAAGTGAGATGCAGGAATACCTTCACAATTAGTATAAGAGAGGGCTTTTAACAGGTTGAATTTTTTGAGAGAAGTTAGATACAGGTGATTAATGTGATTGAGAAAGAAGAGACGGGGCTGTCCAAAAAGATGTCTAAATAACAAAAAGAATTTATAAGAAGGAATTAAAATATCACTTAAGGTAACACTAATAAATCAAGAATCAAAAAAGACAACAGATGAGGTTTTAGTGGAGGAAATGAAGAGATGAATATTAGAAAGAACATTTTCTAGTAGCATTAGAGAACTTTGAGGACGGTAACCAGCGAGATTCGTGGACAAAGAAAACTAAAGTAGAGTTAAGAGAAAGAGAAGCAATTTGGACAAAGTAAATATTAAAGAAATGTAAATTCAACGACAGGAATATCCTGGGGTAACCCTAAAAAAATTTACCTTTAGCAGAGTAGGAAGAAAAGAAAAGAATTATAGTTCTGCTTAAAAGAGAATAATAATAAGAGATGCAAAGTTGACAGGGAGTTTTTAATTAAGAACATTACGTGAAAGTGGGTAGGAAGATGAACGTTATCAAATTGATATGTCAACGAAAGTAGCGATTTAGAAATTTTTTATTAGTAAATAACATATGAACGTCCGATGTACCCAGGACGCAAACCGGACATATTGTTAGGTAACAGATAGTTGTGTTCGAGTCACCAAACGAGTCATTTTTATTAATTAAACTTTCGGAAAGGTTCCTAAGACACGAAGCAAGAGAAGTAGGATGAAACGAAGAAGACATAAGGTTTCAGGATAGGACCAATAATAAAAGTGTTGCAAGGAGGGAGGAATAGAACCGGAATCAAGAAAGAAGTTAAAAATATTTAAATGTATTTGGAGTGAAAAATCAGAAAGATTTTTAAGAACAGAAATAGTGATTCTATCTAAGCCTGGAGGAGAATTAGAGGAATTTATTAGAGATGAATAAAGTTCTGATAAAATAGAAGTAAGAAAATATGAAGAACTATGAGAAGACGGGAAAGGACAGGATTCTTGAAAGCTAGAAACAAGCCATAGAATCAATAAACAGGATTAGATTTGCAGGAGGGGAATACTTTGATTAGAAGAACGTGAGAGTGAGAGAATTTAAAGGCATTAGTAATTTCCATACGTAAAAAATAGGACTGGATCAAGAAAAAGAGGAATAGAACTTTTCCACGAGTTTTTCTTTGTTAGTTTAAGAACAAATTTGGCTTTAGCATTGGCATTCTTATGAGCCAGAAAGTTTGAACAGAAGTAAAGAGTTCTATAAATGAACATACTTAAATTAAAGATCGCCTTACAATTTTCATTCTATGATAATGAGGAGGACATTCTAGGTTTTTTGTGAGAGTTAGTCGGATAGAAAGGAGGAGAATGAGTTAAGGCAGAGGAGAATGATTCAACAAAAAAGTCATATTGAGTAACAAGAGAGTAGAAGATGGCTCAGTCTACTTTAGAGAGAATCCATTTGGGAAAGTTGGGAAGAAGTTTACAAGAAGCATAAGAAAGAACGTTGTGAAATTAATTTTTTTTTCTTTCTTAGTTTATTTATTTACAATTCCAACATTTACAATCTAAAATAATTTCAGGGTTAATTAGTTAAGAGCTTAGAGAATAATCTACTACACTTTGCTACTTAATCTTAAATTACAAGTTCTATATAAAGTTTTAAAAATAGTGGAAATGCAGGAAAAAATAATTAAAGAAAAAACCTATATTTGAACAGAAGTATATAATAATAGGAGAATATAATAGAAAGCTCAAAGGACGAGAGTATGAAATAGGAGTCTGGAAGACCATGTTGTAACTGTTCGCACAGTTCAACTTGAATATAAATCACGCAAGGATTAAATAAAAAAGGAAAAGTCCGATTAGCAGGGAGCGCTAAAATAAGTGATCGCATGTGAACAAGGCAACGCCAACGGAAAGTGTTAAAGAAAGTATATAACGAAATTACAATAATTGTAAAATAATAAAGAAAACGATACAGAGTAAGATTGAATCGGAAACAGCAACACCCATCGCTCAAAAAGTTCATTGCGTCTGGTCCCTGTAATGCTATTAACCAACCTCTAATTGTGTTAAAGGAGGCCAACAACGCTAAAAGAAATTATTAAGAGAAACGTAAAAACCTTTATGGAATTAACGTTGGTACTAGAAAAAACGATTTGATGGTCATATACGAATCATTCATATTACTATTTTTAAGAATCCTTATAGATATAAGTGGAAGCCAAGGAAAGACGTAGAAAAGAACGAACGAAAATATTGAGAGCGACCAGAATCCAAAACATATAAGCAGAAAAGGAATATTAAGCGGCGAATGAGACAAAATACATGAGTGTTAATATAGGGAGAAATAAAAGTAAAATTAGAGAAAATGTTGATTAACAAAATCTTTAAGACTGTAAAACGTGATATAAAGCTAATATTTCATCATCGAAATTAGTGATTCCGCACTTACGAAGAATGGATAATAAAATAGGAATTAAGTCATTTTCGAATGGATGGGTATAGGATCAGTAGAAACAAAATTATTATCGGTCGGAAACGTGGCAATATTCATTAACTTAGAGGAAAGTGGAATCTCAGTCTGACTTTTCGAATGTCCAGAAATTACCGACCGTGAGACCTTTACAGGCAACATTAGTGATTAAATTGGAGAAATAAAAAACACTTTATACTTACCCCAAAAATGATACTTAAATACAAATTACAAATTAAATATCTAGAAAAAGAAATCAGCGTAACACCGAGAAATTAAGTTGTAATTATAGTTTACGCAACATAACACTGTAAACAATTCGCGATACACGCTAATAAACATGAAGACAAATTACAACAAACGATTTTGCTGAAGTTACTTAATAATATAGCTATAAATGCCTATAGACAATATATTATAGAAAAACAATACGGAAATAAATAAAGTTAAAATAAAAAAAATGTTGCTAAAATTTAGTTAACAACAAATAAAGCTACTATAATATACAGTAGTGCCACTGTATCCGCGGTTAATAGTTCCGGGTCATACAGCGGATATTTGAAACCGCCTATAATAAAGGAACATTGAGTTTAATCCGTTAGCAAACATACTTTATATACAGACATTACAGTACTGTACATTGCATAAGTACACCATATATAATGGTAATAATTATTACAGGAAATGGTATATATTTACATGATTATGATTATGTTTTCACCATTACGTCCTGTACTCTATTCTTCTTGTTCATGTTGTCCAACCTGATACATATTATGATGATTATGGAGTGACGACCGATAGCTTTATTTTTATGATTTTTTAAAAGTTATTTAATTCAGTTTAAAGTTATTTAATTTTTTGTATATATGTACTGTACAACAAGCTACAGTTTACACTTCAGAAAATGAATTGTTATGAATTATTGTTTTTTTGTTAATCGCGCCGTGGCAAAACCGCGGATACCGGAACCGCGATACACACACACACACACACACACACACACACGCACATATATATATATATATATATATACAAGTCTTCGAATGTATATATGGGTGCATCACTACTTAATTATTTATTAATGCCATGATTATGGAGCACGTAACTCCGAAACATGTCGGCTCTTTTTAATATTTTTAAAGTATAATTTTCTGTAATACATGTTTTTATAAATTTTTAATAAAATATTTAATATTTATTAAACATATATTATTTTGGAACCAGCCGAAAAGTCAATCGACTTTGTGAAGACTATGGTATTGCACGTAGTTTTAATAAAAAAAAAAAAGAGGAAATTGTTAAAATAACTTTTGTGACTTCGGTCGAGAGTGATGTTTTTGGAAAGGTACAGTTTAATATGCAAAGAAGAGGAACTACTGCAATCATTTTTCCGTTTCCTTTTTGTAATATTAGAAGAGTCCTGTAAGCGAGGAAAGTTTTTGGGTTAGAAATGTCAGCAAACGTAAAAGTCGGAAAGACTAGAAGCCGGGAGGATTAGTTTCTCTTGACTGATATTCTTAGCCTCGGAGTACGAAACATTTTGGAAACTCATGTATTTTTACTTACTCCTTAAATACCGTACAAGAAGGGTCAAGGGCAGAATTATTTTCACTACAATGAACGCAATAAAAACTAAATGGATTATTTTTTCCGTGATGGTGCATTTAGAAGAAAAATTACTGCCAAAATAAAAGAAGCAGATAGGTCTAAGATTCGATGTGAAGAACTGTAATAGACGAATTACGGAAAGACAATTACGATAAAGTTTAGGTCTATACGAATAACTGGTTCAACCTTGACGCGGTAGGTATCGTAGAAATTGACAAAAGACGGAACGAGTTAAACCTAAATATTTAATTTCGATAACAGGAATTAGCGGAAATTCTTTTTTTTCAGAAATACGTTTTTGTAACCTTCGGATATTCCAGATTGGCAGCTGACAAGAACAGTTTAAGAGAAGTTCCTCGATAGACGAATCAGTTGAAATTTCACAAACTACGCCGAAACGCAATAGTAACGATTGCGAAATTATTTTAAATTCTTTATGGGTGTTATCAGAAAGTAGGAACTTATTAACTGCAAGAGCAGAGGAAAAGTTAAAATCAGGTTCTTTTCTAAACGAGTAATTGTGGATAAAAACCGCTAACTTTTTTACAAAAACGCTTTAGTTGTGAAGTTGAATTTTTATTTTCTAATTTTTCAATTAAATCCGCAATAATTTGTCCTGCAAAGTTATTGGAAACAGCGATACAATATTAGTTTGCGTTAAAGTTAGTGGAAATATCCACGCCGACAGTCTTACTAACATTTTCTGTCGAGACAATGTTGTCTTCAGAAAGGTAGATCAATTGGTTAGTTTTATTAGTCGTTTTTTAGCCTGTACGACAAGATTAATAATGCTTTTACCAACGGTGTGGGGAAGATTAGGGGGACGTTTACCTTCCCCGTCGGGGACGAGTTGGACATTAATTTAAATTAAATTTAAATTAACAATCGAAATAAAAATTAAATAACGACAAAGCCAGAAATGGAATCGATGAGAACGAAACGGACGAAATAAAATAAAACAACAGAAATGGAAATAAAACAACAGAAATGGAAATAAAAGCGGATAAAACGATCTCACCGAGAACTCCTCTTCGACGTCAATTGAATAAAAAGCGTTTTATCGCGCGAAACGAGAAATTAATATTAATCAAAAAGCAAAAGAGCAGTTAAATTTTGATTCGCGCAAATACTGGCAGTATGAAAACCAGCAACAAGGACGATGCATATAGGGAAGAAAAAAACGTAGTATAAAAAGCTGCAGCAATAAGCAGTAGAGAACTTACGTTTTAACAAATGAAAAAATATACGTAAAACAGAAAGTTAAACAGAAAGAGACCATATGATTCGAATGGCGAGAGCAATAATATCGGGAAGGAGCCAAAAAAAAACAAAACCAAGGGGAAGATAATAGGGTATGATTAAAACGCAGGAACGGAAAAAATATTAGCTGGGATATATCGGTAAAATGTAAATACTTGAAACCAGCATCTGAGAAGCATTTAGGTAGGAACGAAAGTTTAGACACGGGATTAATTTTCTGTTAAATAAATTAAAATAAATACCTCAATTTACGGAAATGTTTTCAGGCATAGCCCATCGTCAGCTAATAATATAGAGTACTCTCAGATAAAATTGAAATTTGATTTTAGTTTTACCTTGGAGTATAAAGTGCTTATATTAGTGTAAAACTGTGTATATTTCTCGGTATGAAACTTATTGACAAACAGGAGGTCTGTATAGTTATTCACGCGATTATTTTTAAGTAATATTAATTCCCAGCAATGAAAGAGTTAACACAGCTGTCTATTCCACTATTACAGCCAGCCTGCATCGACTCTGTCCAGGTGTCAGCTGTATTACAACGTCTTACAGAGCACCAATGCAGTCAAAATAGCTCTTGACCTCTTTCTCCGTACAAACTATCAAACAGTTTATTGATTCATAGTGATCCCCCGATGAGACTTTGAAGGTAAACTATTGTGTGCTTAGCTGCTCCCGCGGCTGTCTGTTGATTCCCCTAACTGCTTACTTAGTTTGTTGTACCAAATGTTCCCACAACATATTCTTCTTCTTCAGTGCCCCAGATTCCTACTTTCCTGAACGAAGCTGGGGTTGTCCAATTTTTCAGTCTGTCCTCGCAAATTCAGGAGATAGTGTAAATTCAATTTTAAACGTCAGTATGGTTTAAGAACGTTTGTCCCACAACCTAAAGTTGACTTCTCTCGAGCGATTCTAAAGTTTAAAAAAAAAAAAAAATTGAAATTGCAAACCGTTTAACGAGTAGACTATTTTACAAATAAATATTTCTGGTGTTTTTAATACTTAACTTACAGAAGAAAAAAGAAAATGACGGCACTGATGTTCGATAGATGTCGAACGTTAAATAAAAGGCTTCTTGAAATTAAAATTCGCTGCCGGCCTTCAAAAGTACGATGTTCTTTAAGAGCAATCATAATATTCTTAAGCAATTTTCATCAAATACTTTTTTTAAAATTATTTCACAATTTTTATTGTAAATATTTTTCAGTGGTAATACGGATAGATCATCTAAAAATTATATGTTTGTATGAGAGTTTATCGAAATAAAATAAATCGATGGGGATTTCCGTGTTCCCGGAAACTAAGACTGGTTCAGCAGTAATGTTAAGAAGTAATATTTTCAATATTTCAGGTCACTCACGTCCATCGTTTTCTTAATTGCAAAATTTTGGTCTTTAAATATTCCAGTAACGATTAATTTTTTAGATACTAAAGAACAGGCTGTAACTTTAAACTTTTCGACTAATTTTTGTCCGGCTTTATATTAAATAAAAAAGAAAACATTTCAATGAAATCATTCGATTAGTACTCTGGTCGGTACTCATATAGGGTTACCAATAATCGCTTCCGAATGAATAGAGAAGATCATTAAAATAGATCCGCATAATGAAATATTACGCGTGGCGAACGTAAAAAATAAAAAAACACGCTACAAACATATAACCGTTTGTTTGCGGACTTAATTTAAATATTTACGAGCATTAATCATTCGCTATCTCTAATGATGATACCTTGGTTTAGTTGGTGTTCGTAGTTTGACCTCGAACGCATTACTACCTCCCATTCAAGGAAATGTTAAAATCACCTCGTCATTAAACCGTCAAAATAATTTTAACAATGTTTGTTGTTGTTAAAACCAATAAATTTGAAAAACCAACAAAAATTAAATTTATTAATAATAAAAATTGATATAACAGATTGAATAGCCGCTGCGTAAAAATAGCAGAAACATAATTTAGATATGAAATAATGTTAGTTTGTCTACATTTTCTCTAATACGGTCTACGGCTTCGTCGGTGATATTTCATTTATTATCATTACAATTTTAGACTACTATATAGTTGCGCGAGACGTAATCACTATTACTGAATAATTTCCTAAATATAATAATCCATCTGCACATAATTAAGAAAATCAGATCGCTCTTAAACGACTTTAAGTAAATTAACACGACGAGATAAATGATGCACATTAAAAAAAAACATATTTTATATTTAAATCAAAATCCATCTTACATTTATAGGCGCTAAAATAAATAAAAGAAAAGTAAAAGTAAATATAGCATGCTTGTATAAATGTTATATAAGTAAATGGGCCTAACAACCGTTAAAAAAAAGCACAAAAAAATGGATAGAAACGAAAGATGGTATATATAATTTTATATAATTAACAGTTTACCGTATATATGTACATAATCGCTAGTTAATTTTTGGGGAAACATAACAAAGAGAGAGATAAACAATATGATAAAACGCAGTAAACAAACCGAAATAGATTAAATTTAACTTATAGCGGAAACTCACTCTTGTCTATTTATTAAAACATTCATTTATTTATATTACAAAAACAATTTAATCACCATGTTACTCAAATAAAATATAATCCAGAATATGTATAAGAAAGTAAATACCTTATTGAGATATTTTTTTGAGTATTTATGGCGGCGTTTATAATTTGTTAGTGGGCACTTTACTTCAGAAGGGAGGGCATTAAATATAATAGCATCAGTATACCTTACTGGGCTACTCGTATGGTATTTAAAATGCTTTGTGGGAATGTGGCGAAGTAATTATTGTTGGATCTGGTGTTACCCTCTTTTAGAAATATTTACGTTTGTTATTAATTACAAAATTCGGTAAATTAGTTTTATATACAGAAACTAGCCTTAATATATTGCAGTTAGATTCGACTCACTCAAACGGCAAGATTCTGCTAAGCAACACATTTTGTAATACCTTTATAGGTTTTATTATCGTTTCCGTCGATCTCAGTTGTTCCTATCCTCAGTTCCTTTATCTTACCAATAGCTGACCGAATCTACATTTAACTGATCCTTCTCCTTCCTTTCGTTTCTGGGCGAAGATCCTTTGTTGATATGCCCAAAGGGGGGGTTAAAAAAAAAAAAAAAAATATATATGAAATTTTGTTACCCCCCCCCCCCAAAAAAAAAATTATTCCCTATTAAAGTGCTGGAGATAATAAAATAGATAGTTTAATTTACTGAGTTTACTTGCTAAATAAGTTAGGTGTCTAATCCACAGTAACTTATGATCGAACACTAATACTAGGTATTTAATCTCATATATTCGCTCGATAACGCTATTATCAGATAAATTTAAACTGAAATTATCTCACTTTTCAGTAAATTGAAAAGTGTATAATATATATACTAGCTGACCCAGCCACGCGTTGCTGTGGCTTAGTAGTTATAATAGATTAAATTAATTTTTTACTTATTATTTTGATGCAACCAAATTAATTTTTATTAATAAACCTGAAATTATTTAGCCGATTTTGTATCATATGTAGAGAATGAAATTATCCAACTAATATACACTTATTGAATTTACATTTTATTTATCTAATCTTTAACTTTAATCTGTAATCAATGACTTATTTACACAATATACTAAATAAATTAGTTACATAAAAATTAAATGTTATAAATGAGGCAGATAACATCATTGGTTTCGAACTATTAGTTATATTATTTTATAAAATTGAAAATTATCTAAGCACTAATTTGTGCACAATGTTCTTGGTCAACCTGTCTTTTGCTAACACGAATAGACTTGATGGTGTTCCCACTTTTTTTAGTTTTTTTTTGTTTTTTTTTTAGTTTTTTTTGGCAGCTCCAAAAATAGCATTTACACTGCTATTGGTGAATGTCGGACACATTTAACCCGCCTCTGTATATTAAGTAAAAACAGGAGAAGAAAAAAATAAGATTTTCGATTTTTCGGTAAAAATACAGGTTCTAAGCGATTACAGTAAAAAAAAAAAAAAAAAAAAAAAAAAACAATAAACACGGTTCTAGCGGTGTTTTTTGTTTACCTATAACAGGCATTCTACTTTTCAAACAAAGCTGACTACGAACATACGAAAATATTGACTGCTGCTTTTAATTATTCCCCTTTCTCTTCATCTTCTTCTTCTGAACACCGGTTCTTGTTTTTCTTCATAGTCTGATATTTAACTTCATCTAATTTATGCCTCTTTCAAACTTTATTGCTCAAGGGGTAGAGCAGCTGGCATGTTTACATCTGCACACGTAATTTTATTTCCTTTATCCGTTATAAATGGCTTGATAGTTAACCAAAAGTCGGGCCATAAAAAAACAAAAAAAACAAAATACTGTCGATCGATGTAGTTACTAATTAACGTAAAGTTTTCGCAAGGTAAAACAGTAGTTGAAAGAAAAACAAATAATAAAAAAGAGTAAAAAAAATCCCGCACCCGACATAGCTTTGTGTCAGATTGTCGAAGAGGTTGACTACTGCCTGGTAACATTACATGCTTAGGGATTTCTTTACATAGAGAACATTCAGATTGTGGTGTAAAATTTTGTTTTGCTAGGGAGCATTTGCCATAATTCTTAAAAAGAAGAATTAACGCCCAGGCCGATAATGTAAATAAAAAGATAATTAACAGACAAGTATGTAAATAAATAAATATTGGCTAGTCTACCCGTTTATCACTTAATACTCCTTATATCACTTCTGTTTAACTATATTTCTACCCAACAAGTTCTTAAATAATTAGAATTTAAATTCGACGGAGCATAAGTTTATTACTACATTTTTGATGTTGATACCTGAAAAGTACAGGTAAGATATTATTCCGTCTCCTCCCCGCAGTCGTTGCATTACCAGACAATGTGTTCTGCAGTTTATTGTATGAAGAATTTTGGGCATAATTCACTATCTACGATACCGATTCTAACCAAGTGAGCAGGCAAGCGATAATGTTTTATTCTTGATCTATACATTGCTAATATGAAATCTCTAGTCATTTCTTTCCACAAAAACCAAGAAGAGCTGTGACTAACAGTTTTTATTACCAAATAATTACTCTTCCTCTCTGTCAGTTAATATTTCGAAAATCTTTCATTCCACTTGATCTGAATATTCGTTCCAATTTAATCTTATACTCTTCATTGTTTCAAAGTCAGATATCCTTAAGACACATCAGATGTGCGCCGATACCTACTTCAACGTGATAGCGCTGTTCTGCTCTGTTCGGTGATTAGATTTGTAATTTTAACCTCTTCGCATGAAACGTTTTCCCAAAATTGACCCGCTCACCTTAGTACTCTTTGAGAGTCCGTTGCAATTTAAAAGATTTATTTTTTCCTCTCTTGATGTACGCTATTGTTGTAGATATTTCATAAAAATCTACATCGTATAAAAGGAGTCAATGTGTATAAATACCGGTAAACTTTAGATATATTTCCGTTCACGTGATAAAAGGCTGCCGAATATCTTCCCTTTGGTCTGTGTCTAATGGTCCATCAGTGTATATAGTATTTCATAATTCTTAAATTGAGAATTGATTACTCTGTCGAGTTAAATATTATTTAGCTCATTAATCTGGATTTCGTCACTTTTTATTTCAATATTTAGTAAAATCCCACAGCGGAAGGAGATTAGAATTTGAGATTTTTCTTAAGAAAAGAGGCGGGTAGAAGCAATAACCCGACTGGGTTAAAAAGTACTTAGCTAATTCGTTAATCTAGTAATTCAAGTACTTGTTTTGGAAATGAACAAAGTCGCTTCAAAGCTTGTATCTATTTTGAAATTAAACATTGGTTATACCAGAAAAATCTGAAGAAGTAATAGCGAGTCATCTCAGAAGCAGAAAAAAGCTAGCCCCTATTATTCTCTTCAGATTCGTTATATCTTTAAGTACTTTATGAAAAGATTAATTCCACAATCCCTGACACCCTGTCATGGAACTCACTTTACTTAAAAACTATTTATCTTCTTAGATCAAGAAAGACTCGACGGCGTAGCGTCGTCGAATATTAAATACTATTTATTGTTATCATTAGACTGCAATGAGCTCATATGTGATTTTATCAATATGCCTAATTGGATTAAAATATAACCGGATCCTTTTCCTTTTAATCATTTCTGAATAAAGATTCTTGGTTGGTGAGTCGCTCGAAAAATAAAAAATAAAAGATCATGACGTATTTTATTGGTATAATAAATTTATAGTTGTTAAACATTGACCATAAATATTAATACATTATAAAATTAAGTTTTATTTACTTAGTTCATTCATTATTATTACTGTTATTCTTTTCGTGTAATGTTTTTGTGACACGTGTCTTAGGGCTTAGTATTTGAGGAAAATTTATAATACGGGTTATTTCTCGTGAATGAATGGAAAGCACAAAAAGGAATGGAAAATACCGAAGAAAACCGTAGCAATTAATATTGATAATATTCTTTTGGGTTAATTTTTGTCCAGCTATATTAAATGTGAAAATGATTGAAAATGTTTTTTTCTTTTTTTCTTTTTTTCTTTTTTAAGCGATCGGTAAGCATTATTGTTAGCTATTTCAGTTTATAGCTTTGATAAAAGTTTAATTTGTCGCATGTCACAAAACACATACATGATTTAACTTTTTCCCCATCAATGCTATTTCATTCTTTACGACAATTTTTATAATATGTTCAATTAGAAAAAGTGGAAAAATTTAAAGCAGCAAACGAGTTAAATCTGCTTCTTCGTATTTTGTTACATGATATACTAGTTGAGGGGGAAACATAGTTCAGGCTGACACGTAATTCCGAGAAGGAGATCTAGAATGGGAATTATTGTTCATTTAACAAACTCTTCACAGTTCGGTGATTCTCTAAACGAATCTAGTTCGTTTGTGAACCGAAGCAGTTAGTAAATGAATCGGAAAAAACTGACCAATGGCAATAACTATCGAGAATTATAACTGTTTAACTAAAACTGAGTACATGAATGCCATGTAAAATAAAGTAGGAGTTAGGGCCGTGTCTTGTTTAGCGCTTGCTGTTAAAAGGCTCAAACTTATCGCAGATTACAGTGTTTACACTGTTATCACGCGAGAGCGATAGCATTTTTTAAAACTTTTGCGGACAGCCAGAGCTTTTTCCATATGTTTTATTAGTAGCTGGCCATGTTTAGTATCGAAGGCGTTATTAATATCACGATAAATGCAACAAATAATACAGTATTATGTTAATGGGAATTTTTGTGGAGTTTCCTTAATGAGAATATAGAATTTGTCGTTCCACACCCACTATTGAACCCGTTCTTTCTGGGTTTCAGGAAAGATATTCGCAAGGAGTGGTGTAATATGGCTATGCAGAACTCTGGCAAAGAAATTTCCATCAGAGAAGGGGAGCGATATTCCTCCGTAACTTTTGATAAACACTTCTGGAGGATTTACTTCCTAAAAATTTCTCGCGATGGAACTTCATCCGTCCATGTTTAATTGAATAATTTTTTAAAAGGCGTGTATCGTATTCTATAGTCTAACTCAAGTAAATCTG
Source organism: Icerya purchasi (assembly GCA_039619475.1). Lineage (NCBI taxonomy): Eukaryota > Metazoa > Arthropoda > Insecta > Hemiptera > Monophlebidae > Icerya > Icerya purchasi. The sequence continues at coordinate 117,846,370 of CM077116.1, read as the reverse complement.
GAGAAATTTTTTCCAAACTCGGGGAACTTTGCGGCCATCAATTTTCAATATATATATATATATATGTATAAGTGTACGTGTCTGTACATATTTTTCCTGTATGACGCCAGTTTCCGATGAATAGTGATTAATATAAAACCAAAAAAATTTGATAGTATTGCATATATATTTTCAACAGTTGGTTTACAACGTTTTTCGATGCAACTTACACTTAGTTAACTTCAAAAAGATTGTGTACATTCAATCGCGCATACTTCGAAAAATTCTAATCTGCATAATCAGTTTAAACGTTTGTGTACACGTAAGTTCAATACTATCACAAATCGATGTGATGAGTTTATTAAACTCACGCACACGTATCAAACTTAGTTTTCGTTATTTACGTTCAATTTGCAAAACTTAAAGCGCTACTTTCCACGGCGTAGGAATAATGTTGTTTTACGAAACTTTATTCGAAAGTGAAGAACGCCGAGATATTACAGGCTATAGAACTACATCGTAATTTAAACGCATGGTGATGTATACTCCTACTATCGAAAAGACACAAATATCGCGTGATCATAAGTTGCTTAAGTGCAACGCAACAAGGTTGGAAGCATATAGAATGGCAACTTGGCAAGACAGTATTGACAATTGTACGGCGAAAGGATCACCAATGATAAACGAGTTTTCTCAGTGAATGTGTTTATCTCTCCGAGTGCTGCTCCGTGTCATTTACGACAATTTTTGGAACTGAATTTAATGAAATATAGTTCAAGGGTGGCGTTACTTGAATTTTTTTGTGGATTGAGCTTTTATTTGTTGCCAACTGTTCTCGGTGAAGATTTGAATCTTAATCTTAATATTCCTAATGGCCAATAATTTATAAAATTTATGCGTGAAATATTTGACCTCAACTTGAACAATAATCCCGAAACTACGACAACACAAGAGAACTAGTGCATTTATGCTATATTTACGATGGACACGATGTACAAACTGTAAGTTTCCGCATTTGGTTACCCCAAACGCGATTGCTAAAACGTACGATGGAAAAAAGTAACTAGAAACTGCAGACAAAAAGTCATTGCCAGAATCAAGGCGCTAGGGTGTATTTTTAATAGAAAATCTAAGGTCACCCTAAGGTGTAAAAGACTAGTTTACATGGCGGTTGTATCCCCATGTTGGAGATATGGGCTTGAAGTATAGAAGACTACAGCAACTGCAGTCACGAATATTAAGGCAAATGGTTAACGCTCCGTATTACGTGTGAAATAAAACCCTCCATGAAGATCTAAACGTTCCGTATGTCAAAGATGTGCACAAAGAACTATATATCAAGTTTTTCAATAAGTTGGCAGTTAATAGCCAGCATGAGGCGGATGAGCCTTCCGGGTTGCACACACCGGAGACTGAGAAGGACATGGTGTAGAGACGTTTTGACAAACGGATGAATAGGGAAAGTTTACGACAGCAGATACGTCGTCATGTAGCATTCCGCATAATTGATTAGCGTTACGTATTAATCTATATAAATTTTTCTTATGCGTTTATTTATATAAGACAGCATTGTCTCGCTGTAGCTATCGTATGTTTCGCTGTTGTCTCTGATCCGCTGGGGGAAGAGATAATATTCTTAAATTTCTGTTTTTCTTTTTAGTATAGGGTCAGCAGTGCCAATAGTAGTCATCTTCGACTGGCGTGACAAAAAACAAAAAAAAAAAAAAATCTACCTAGTTAACCATTATTGATAAATTTTTCTAAATTTTATTGATTTTTATTACCGATGAAATAGAATGCTTATAACGGGCATGGATTTTCCCGTATGTTATAATTTGTCGCTGATTGGAAAAAATTTCATAAGCTTCATATTTACATTTTTATTTGAACATAAAAAACTTGAAAACTTATTCAACGGTCCTTACGAAATAAGCAAACGATAAGTTTGTCTCTGACGAGTGAGTTATAAATTGTATTTTATATTTCTGACAATTGTTCTGATAAGCTTCTCAGAAGTGGTATATAATTATCAATTAAACATTTTCAATATGGAACAGGAAAATCATTGAACTGTATCATAAATTACCTACCCTTGACGTTAAAGAAACGTAATATACATACTCAGCTACTTATTTATCTTTTTGTTTTCACTAGATGGTAGATTTTATTTCCTTAAAAAGAAAATACGTTTTTAAAATTTTCTCATTTACAAAAATACCAATAACTAAAATATATAATGCAATATCTTTATAACAGAAATCGATACACCGATGCATAGCGCATTTAGTTGCTTTAAATATTTGACGCGTAAAAAAACAACAAATTATACGTAATTCAATTAAATCGTATAATATTGTGATTTATCCGTCACATTGGACCTACATATATATATATGTATTTAAGCACATCAATCACAGTAAAATTCTAAGTGTTATTATTCCGAACTTTTGTTAATTGCATACGTTGATGGGATGTTACATTTTAAGAATCGTTTATGAAAATTAATATTTGCTGTCGTTTTCATTAACTTCAATTTTGTCCTAAAAATTATATACATACGTTAACAAGAAGTGGGTTGTCTTGTTGATAATTCTAGGTGGGAATTTCGAAGCATAATTCCATTTTTAATGATTATTATTTTTATAGTTCTTTTTACAGAATTACAATTGTTACATCTATAGAGTTCTCGAATTACTGTTTGCCGTCAGAATCCTAATGAGACTCACAAGATTCCCATTCCTTATTCATAATATTGGTGAAGCATTATAACGATTACCAAGTAATGTTTAAAAAATATAAGATAATAATAATAAAGTCGCTTCTAAACTAACTTTTTATACATATAACACATATTATAGTTATATCGTTTATAAGATAATATACCGAAGAGTAATAATTATGATTATTACCAGTTTAATATAAATTTAGAAGATGTTCGTTAACAAATGTATCTTTCTCTTTCTCAAATTTCTTTTTAGTCGTAGAGAAAGCTTATAAATGACACGCAGAAAATGTCCATTAATAAAAATAATCTCCGTGGAAGAACTGAATTCTTTTTGGATAAGTACGGTTTTGTGTCGGAGATTTCTTTTATTTAGGTTTGCCACAATGTTAGTTTAGAATTCGAATATATTCCTCGGAGTGCAAATTATTTGCGTTCCCCTACGGAGCCATAATAGAAGTGACAAAATAATAAAGTTTTCACAAACACAAAAAACTTATATTTTTTGTATTTAAAAATTGTACACTTAATTTTTTTTATCGCCTATTTTTTAAATTTATTATTATTTTTTTTTTTTTGATTTTTCGTGTGAACAATAGCATCATGCCACAATAATACGACGATATAGTGGGATCAAAAGTAATGAGGAACAACTAAAACGGAAAATAACAGTTTCGTAATTTTTAGGCTTATCAAGTTTAGACTTAAAATGCGGCAACTAGATCGCTGTTTAACCGAAACTCCACTGTGTACGATAGCTAGTTTTTTTTTTCTTTTTTATTGGGCTCGTCAACAACGCTCGATTGAAAGAGATGAACACTCAAAGAACACATAATCAGCATCGTAAACATTGCTCTTGCTTGAGAGGAAAATACGGAGAAGAAGCTAATGAAAAACGAAAATGAGAGGAAAATAATTGGCTTAAGAACGCAGACGAATAATGGAAACAATAACAGAACGACAAAGTGAAAGAAATAAAGAAACCGACAGATTGGCAGAAATACTAGGTTGAACAGACCGATAGAAAGAACAATTATTGTTAGAGAAAGAGGAAGCGTAAATATCTGATATCACAATCTGGGATGAAAACTTTTACAAAGCGGAAGGAGATTAGAATTCGGGATTTTTCTTAAGAAAAGAGACGGGAAGGAGCAGCAACCCGAACCAAGGAGTCCGCCGCTTCATTACCAAGAATGCTCGAATGGCTGGAAACCCACAGCAAACTAATTTGAATGGAATGGAGGGAAGAAAGAACGTGGATATATGAGCGTGTACGGAAAATAATAAAATCACAGGAATGATCAGGAAGGGGAGAACAGATGGTCTAAAGAGCGGACATAGAATCTAATATAATTAAGAATTTAGAAGAAAGGCGACTTGAGAAAATGAAAATAATGGAACGTAGGATAGTCATTATACGTTTATGAATATAGAACAGAAAGAAGGCAGACGAAAAGATTCTGAAAAATCAGAATCTCGGAGGATAAAAGAGGCACCGATACCACCCGACCTCTTCGAACCGTCTGTAAATACGATTACATGAGATAGAAATTGAGAATTAATAGCACTGCGGAATTCCTGTCTAATAAGGCCCCGTGGAAGAAATTTGGAGAGCATAAGTATAGTAAACATTTTAGGAAGATGGCAGAGTTCAGTGAATAAGAACTGACATTTCACACCTAGAAAAACCCCTATTGTATTCCTCATCTCTCTTTCGTTTTTCCCTTACAGAGTTTCCTTTGACAATCTCCCCTATTTCTCTCTTACTACGGTAGCTAGTTAATTATAAGTGCTAGAATAGAGTATAAAGGAAGAAATATCGACGGTTCGCTCTTGAGAGGCAATGCTAATTTTTAATAACCGACAAAGAGACGCTTTTGAAACAATTAAATGAAATGTTCACATTAGAAACTCAAAAAGACCGGTTTTACGAGCACATAATTCACATTCGTTTTAACAATGCTTTTCAGTTTTACAACGCATTATCATTTGTAAAAAGAGCTTGTACACATAACCTTTTTATGACGAGTAACAACGGACACTAAAATTCATAGAAATCAACAACCCGATTCAATCATCATTTTCATATTATTTTTTGTTCCTACGTGATAATGTGTTCGGAAGCATTTCTGCTGCAAAATTTAAGTTAAAAACTGACTGTACGCTATTTTCAAAATATTACTAATATTTCCGGTTCACAACAATTAAAAAATTTAATCTATGCATATAATTAAAATAAGTGTTTGTCTGTTTCTAACTTTTTTGAAAGTAATTGAAAAAAAGCTCAACATTTTAATAAAAGTGACATAGATTATAAAGGATATTGTAACCTAAAATTTACGATTTCAATTATTTCAATATCTCAAAAAGTTTTGAAGATAACCGCAAATATGTATTCAATTTATTTTCCAAAAACAAATAGCTCATTTTATCTAGTAAAAGAATTGCCAGGTTACACCATCCCTAAAAAAATATTTATTTCTTCTATGCCTTTTACACATACATATATATATATATATAACTCGGCCATTTTTGCCTCGCAAAGGGCTGTGCCCCTTGACTTCTCTCGCTTACATTTCTTTCTCTTTCTCTTCTATACTTTGTATAAAATTATCAAAATTTACAACGTAATTCTTAGGCCAGCCCCCATTAGATTTTATAATGGAAGAATGTTCCAATTCTATCTAATATGAAAAAAAAAATAGATTAAACCAGCTGAATGAACGGAAGTAACTGATTGAGTAAAGCACCAGCCATCACATTCACGAATGTCCCCGATTGTTTCCGAAGTCTACCGACTGTACTCTTGTCCAGAATGCGACAAAAGAAACAAAAGCGTGACGGTATTGATAAGGGTATATTTCTTGGAATTTAGGGATTTCCTCAGTATAATGTGAATTACTTTATGTGCACGTGCACAAACTGATAACATTTATAACTTTTTAAAAAGTTAATGACACGGGGAACTAATTTCTGTAATTTATACGTCAAGTGTCATACATTTTTTTCAAATAATAATAGTTTAATTATGAGCAAAAATTAAAAAATAAATTCATCATGGCTATTTAAATCGTTTTATTTCTGAGATTATGATAATTCTGGACATGTATTTTTTTCCAATGTAATAAATAGCTAATTAGCTTTTAGAAAAATATCAATTGATTGTCCAGAATTAAGTATTTCTTTACTGCTATTTTTTTTTTTTTTATGCGAAGTCTAAAATTTTCTAAAAATTCGTAAAATCGTTATAACTCGGTAACCATTCATTTTTGACCCCTAGAACTTAATTTGCTACAAATGATCTCTAGAATAATCCCTTCCGAGGAATGCATCGAATTTCCAGTCACCCTGTGTAATAAAAAAAAAAAAATACGACTAATAATTGAAGGCTGGAATAAGGGCCATCTTGAAAAAACATTGTTTTGAGAAAAACGCATTTTAAAGTTTCACTCTTATCTTATTAGTAGATTAATAAAGGTAGAACTATGAAATTTTAATATGTTATGGCCCCAGCAATTTGCTATTTTTCAAAAATTCCCACAGGGAGAGCTACTATGAATGTTTAAAAAATGCTCCAAAATTGCCCCTCTTCCAGAGAACATTTTCCTGGCATTCTGTTGCTATTTTTTCGGGTTCTATGTTGGTTGTAAAGTTACACTTCCTTCAGAAAACATCTTTTTGGTGTTTTTTCATGTTTTTTGTTGAGATAATCAAATACTAGAAATAATAAATTTTGCAAATAACACACTTAAATTTTCAAAAAGAAATGTAAAAAAAAAAGTTTCTTTTCTAAGCATAACTAATCAAATAAATTTAACAAATTCATTAAATTTAAAAACTTATTCTTCGGTTAGGTACTTGAATAAATCTTCTATATCTTTCTTTTTTTTACTATCGATACCCGGAGCAGGTGCAGTATTAAGCATTAAATTTTTGAAGTCTATAATATTCGATTTCCAAAATTCGAATTTGATCCATACGTCTTCGTTGTAAGATGTCGAGGTGTATACGAATTCTCCATCGTACGTTAAACGACAATATTGTTGGATCTTAAAAGCAGTTGTAAAATTTTTCGGATTATTTAAAAAAAGAACCGGAAGCGCTGTGCTCCATGATTTCAATATGGAACTATCGAAAACCATATTGAATGGACATGCTGTCTTTCGGACTGCAACCAAGTATTCCCAGTATGTCCTTACATCAACCACGCGAGATACTTTTTTGTTTTTTTTTTCGTGATTGAAACTATGGCCATGGACAGGATAAATATGCTCAACTTTTACACCAGATATTTTCGATAACCATAAGCAATACATAACAATATACCTATTCTTATTTTGTGCTTCGCAGGCATCCGAAAATAATACAATTTTTTCATACCCTTTAACATTGCTTGTATGCTTTCATTTAAAAATAAAATAACGGATGCAGGACCTTTGCAAGCTTCACCTTCTACAAATGCATACATATCTGATTTCGGTGAGTTGTAAAAATGGACGTTGAAAATAAAGAGGTAAACCAAGCTTTTATAAATCTGCTCACATATATTGAGGCGAGCTAGTGGAGCATTCTGTGGGTAATCAAATTCTACACTCAACACGTCGTCATTTGGATCTTCTAAATAATTTCTTTTCAGGGTTTTATAATAATCATACTGCTTCAAATGTACTCGAAATTCTGCTCTGTAGGTATCTTGTGAAAATAGCAATACTCCGTGCATAAAAATTGCGCTAGCGCGCTCTATACATTCGATAATGAACTGAAAGTTGATAGGATGATAAAGTAGGAATGGCCGATTCAAAAAATCGGTTCTCCCTAAAAAGGGCAATTTGTACAAATGACCCTTATTCCAGCTACCCTTTCAATTTATACCATAAATTTTATTAAACTACGGAACAACTTAACAAACTACAACACATATATGTAAATAATACTCTTTTTACGTTTCCATGGTATTATTAAATTAGCAATATAGTCTTTACATGCTTGTCCCTATGATAGGACTTATTATTCGTCAACCTGCACACTAATAAGAAGTGTATTCATTATGTTTCCAAAAACAAAACAGCCATTGAACGCAAATGTAAATTGCGGACAAAGAATCAGTAAAACCGGCCTATATAAATATGAATTATGCGCGAACAAACATAAAAAAGAAACAAAAAAAACACGCGACATCATTTAACCTCCTTCGTTTTGGAAGTTGGTAAAAATTAAAATATTACAGAAGTTACATAAAATTGGGACATTTTTTCTAATGAGGACCGGCCTAAGAATTACGTTGGAATTAATATATACGTATGTTTATGTATGTGAATCACACAGAAGAAATAAATATTTTTTTTGGTACTGCGTAAGCTGGCTGTTCTCATGTAAAATAATTTTTCGCGACTGCCATAGAAACAAATTATTATGGAACGAGCGAATAAATTTTCGTTTTACCCCGGGAAGAAACGTGTAAAGAGGAATGAAGAAAAATTTTCCTTTTTTTATTGACTTCAAAAAGGACAGGGGTTATAGTTGTTCCAACGTATGCTTTTTTTTTATGTTTGTTCGTGCATGACCTGCACCCGTGTGGACTGACTTTAATGATTCCTGATGCGACTTCCCTCATCTTTTGAGCTTTCTTATCTTCTCTATCTGCAGGCTTCGCCTTGACCACACTAGGCTTCCTACATCCTCTTTTCGTTTTTCTATATGCTCTTTTCCTTTTTGTTTTTTTCATCTTGATGATTCTGATTTACTCTGCGATACACATCACATGTTCTTCGAATGCGCGTCCATATCCACAGGACGTTCTAATTTCTATAAACAACTCCTGAATCCTGGTTTGCCTACTCCATATAATGCTCCGTTTAAGTTTCCACTTCCATCCCCGGCGATCATATCTATTGTAGCATCTTTCATTTCCTCTATTTCTATTAGTATTTAATTCTAATTGCTTCTTTTCTCTCTATCATTAATAGAATCTAATGTTGAGTAATGCCCTTGGCTGGCGATTGCAAAAAAAAAAAAAACAAAACAGAATGAACACAATATTCTTAAATCAATATCTAGTTTAATACAGTATGGAAAGTAGTATAATTTTAAGTTAGTCTATCCGTATTACCAGTCCAAAATATTTACGCTTTAAATGATAAAATAAAATATTTTTTCAAAAAAAAACAAAAAAAATGCTGACTTCAATATTAACGTTAAAAATTTAATTAAAATGCACTAAAAGGTAAAAAATCATCTTTCTATAAAAGAGTAATATATTTTTAGGTAATGTGCGTAAGGGTATTATGATAAATCTTAAACGATTTCCAGTCGAATATTTTATTACTTATTTTCGTTTGTCAACTGTCTACAGCATTTTTGTGTTTGTAAATGCCGGGGTTGGTAAACATATGTATATAATCTCGGCCACTTTGGCTTCGAATGAGCTCTGCCCCTTAACCCCTTTTGCTTAGATTTCTGTCTCTTTCTTTTCTATACTTTGTATAAAATGATCAAAATTTACGTCATCCTTACCGGCATTGGCACAAAAAAAAATAACGTAATCCCAAAATTCCTATCCTTTTTTCCTTTAAATCAAATACATAAAATTGGGACATTTTTTTGGTTACAAAATCTAATGGGAGCCGGTCTAAGAATTACGTTGCAATCAATCAATATATATATTTACATCTGTGCAATAGCCAAGAATTTGCCCCACTTATACGTGATGCAAGCCTTTTGGTTTGATAACGACAGATGTAGAAAAGTTTGAAGCGTTAAAATATAACAAACGTTACATAAAATTAGAACATTTTTTCTAATGGGGGCCGGTCTAAGAATTACGTTGTAATTAATATATATCATCATCGAATCGTCTCACCCTGGGATATCGTGACCATGATCTGTCACCCGGTTGATCAGACTGCGCCAACAATTCCGATCCCTTGCGATGTGTACACAATTCTGAAAGGTACGACCAGCAGCTTTGCACACTGCGTCCGACCATTCGACTTCTTCTTCCGTTGACCTTTACTTGGATGAGCAGCGTTTCCAAATTGTCCGCTCTGATCACATGACCAAAATACCGCAGTATCCTGCAGAGCACCACGGATGATAGCCTCTTCGGGTTACTAATCTCATTTAGTATCGAGACATTAGTTCTCCTAGCTGTCCGTGGGACACGGAGCATACGTCTCCAGCACCACATTTCGAGTGCGTCTATACGTTTTTTGTCTGTGCTGGTTAGCGACCAGGTTTCCGCACCATATGAATACACTGAGTAAACGAGAGAGTTCACTAGCGGAATCTTTACACCTTTACTAACAGGCGGAGTCAGCCCAAATTCTTTTTAACGGCTCATTGCGTTGCGTGCAATCTATGTTCCATGGCGAAACCCATTTTTACATCCGCCGCTGTTTTCCACTGTAGAGCCTAAATATGCAAAGCGGCTTGCTACGTCAATACCCTTAATTTTACGTGTTTTAAGGTACTTATTTTCTGAACAGTTGATGATCATTATTTTGGTTTTGGCTTTGTTAACTTGAAGGCCATATTCTGCACTGATTTTTATCAGTTGATCCAGAATATATGACATTTCCTTCACGTTTTTTGCTACTAACGTGGTGTCATTCGCATATCGGAGATTAGAGATGTCCATCCCACCAACCGAGATATCTCTATTCGAGTTAACTGTACCATTTGTTGTATCGATTTTCAGTATTCTGCGCATTATGAATTTACCATACAAGTTAGAAAGTAGCGGTGAAAGAGTACACTCCGCGCGGGATAAAACTTTTCCAAGTAAATTCCATTATTTATCCGGACTTTTGCTGAAGTTTTTTCATATTGTTGCTTGATCAGCCATACTAAATGTGCTGCTATATCGAATAATATTGACCACATTTTTGGCCGATGCACACAGTCGAAAGCTTTCTTATAATCGACGAAACAGAGCAGAGCTGGGATATTATATTCACGCGATTTTTCAATAAGTAATCTTCTAAATAGAAGGCTAACAGGATTTACGTCCAGACAAATTCCAGAGCAACAAGCAGGCTTTGTCAAAGGAAGAGGGACTCGGGAACAAATATTAAGCATACGACAGATAATAGAAAAAACCAGAGAACATAATGTTCCGTTAGTGCCGTGTTTTATTGACTATTCAAAGGCGTTCGATAATGTACTCTGGGAAAAATTGTGGCCTGCGCTCATGGAAATGGGAATCCCGAAGCATCTGGTATACCTAATAAAGAAATTATACGAGTATAATATAAATACAATGCGTATTGAAAACGATATAATGTCAGGAAAATTTAAGACGGAAAAAGGAGTAAGACAAGGATGTGTCCTGTCGCCTCTACTCTTTAACCTCTACGGTGAATACATCATGAGGCAAGTACTGGACGGACTGGAGGCTGGTATATCCATTGGTGGAAGGATCATTAATAATTTACGCTTTGCAGACGACCTGACGATTATAACTGACTCTGTTGACGATATGAGAACATTATTGGACCGACTAGATACGATAAGCAGAAAATACGGACTAAAGATAAATAAGAGTAAATCAAAACTGGTGGTAATAGATCGAGGTAAATTAATACCGGAATCAGAAAAACAAATCCAAGATTATGAAACAGTGCTTGAGACTATATATATTTGGGATCTCTTATTGAAGACAAAGGCACTTCAACGGGCGAAATAAAACGAAGAATACAACTAGCCCGGAATACAATGAGTCGGTTAAATAGAATATGGCACGACTCTTCTATCACAATTACGGTGAAAAAGAAGATAGTACGAAGTTTGGTGTTCTCTGTATCTATGTACGCGGCAGAGACATGGAAGATGAAGGCAAAAGATAAACAACGTATAGAGATAGCTTCGAAATGTGGGTTTGGAGACATATGTTACGGATACCCCTTGACAGCAAAGCAAACGAATGCTTCCATTTGACACACACTCGACATTAAGCGTAGATTAGATTATCCGGCGATGTTTCATTAATTATATTGAGGTTCTTTGGCCATACTATTATGCGTAACGAACACTCCATACTACAATTAATAATTGATGGGAAAGTGCAGGGAACGCGCCCAAGAGGAAGATTAAACACTAAATGGACGGATATAATTAGAAATTTATTAAAGGAGGAATCAATTATCGAATGTAAACGGATGGTGGATGATCGAACACAATGGCGAAAAAGAAGTGAAGATGCTGTAGTGTAATGGTCACGACATTCCTTCGGGGGATTACGACCAAAGAAGAAGAAGAATCTAAGATTGAGGGTGTGTTCTTTTGTTCCCATTCCTTTTGTAAAACCAGCCTGCTCTGGTGGAATCTGAGTGCGCATCAGAGAATACAAACGATCGTATATAATTTTGATCATCACTTTGCTTATATGCGGTATCAGTGAAATAGTCTGATAGTTTTCACAGCACTCGGGTGATCTCTTCTTGTGCAGAGTAATATAGGTCGTCTGACACCATTCCTCCGGCCATTCTCCTGAAAATCAAACGGCGTTATAGATGTGGTATATTGTTTTTGTAATTTTTTCACCCGCAGCCTTGAAAACTTCAGCCGGGATACCATCTGGACCTGGAGCTTTATTTATCTTCAGATATGCAATAGCGTTCGCAACCTCCTCCAGCAAAATTTCTGTTCTGGTTCAGGAAAATTATGAAGTAAAAAAAAAAACAAAAAATCAAGTGTTTTTATTTTTGTTTTATTATGTTTTTTGACATATAACTTCTAAGTATATAAATCTATTTTAATAATTCTTTTGTTATGGAAATGTATACCACCAGTCAGAGGTGGTGGCGTATAAGTATCGGTGAGTATCGGTACGAATGAACTAAGTAATCATCAGACAAGAGGAAAAAGCGTAATCTCTTTAGAGGAATACTTTTATTATTTTTGGAAACAGAATTTCTAATGTAGGCGAACAAAAGTTAACTATGAAATTTTAAAAAGTGCGTAGCCCGTTTTATTGTAAGCGGAGGATTAACTTTTCAATTTATTGTCACTAAAATATAGTCAAAATTTTAAAACTGAATGATCAATATTTTGAAATGAAAGGGACTATGAGCGTGAGTTACTTCAAATGTTACTAATGTTACTACCATAGAACTTGAATAAAAGAAATAAATTTTAAACCTCCATAACGTCATTTACACGCTCATATTATGCTTGAACATTATTCTTTTGAATCTCCAGTTTTATAAGGCACAAAATGTAATAGAGCATCCGTGTTATCACTCAAAAATATATGTTGAGAAATAAAAGTATTTAAAAAAGAAAAAATGTACCGACTTTAAAGTTTGTTACAGAAATTTAAAAAGTATATCAGTAATACACTTAAGAATCTAATGACTGTTCTTAAACAGCATTAACTTTTTAGAGCCGGCACCAAATCAGGTTGCAATAAATTTTCAACACCTAACTTTTTCTTTAGTTTTTTTTGGGAGGGGGGGGGGGTCTTGTCGATGAGTCATTTGGTCATTATCAAGTCGATATGCTAATGATAAGAACTAAGGAAAGAAATGTAATATTTGATTTGAACTTATAGTACAATAAATATATCAAATAAATATGACTCAAATGTTTTATCATAACCTACGAATAATTCTACAGAATCATTAAAAAAAATGAAAACTATCTCCCTCTTGAAGCCGAGGTGCGTGTAAGACGCTCAACCACGACTAAGCAGCAGAAAAATTTGGAATGTGAAGCTATCATCAAGAATTTTTTAGAATAGTAGATTGTTATGAGAAAAGTAATTTATACGGGTAGACCTTTATTCCGTTTAATAAAATGAATTTAAACAAATTAACAAGAACTTGGTATTATTATCACACAAAAGGCTACAAAAAGTGTAAGGAGAAAAGATCATAAGAGACATTAGTTGTTCAAAAAACACATTTCGGCCATACTTATTGCAGTTACTTTCCAAAAAGTTTGACATGCAGTGATTGTTACATTGTAGTCGGTAACCGTAGCTTCAAAAATTCAAATTTACTCGAGAATAACTCATACAGAAGCAGTAAATAATGATCACATATATACGAATGGGTCGGCCAGTGATAGATTCTGGAATAGAATGACGGTAAGAGACAGAAGGAAGCTCCAACTGCACCATACAGTAATATTTTCACTGGTTCTGACTATTTTTAAGTTCATTTAATCCATACTACTGTCGAATTTAAGCTTAGAATAGAGGTGTCTGACGAATGAGTAGTTAACTACGATTCATCGTTCAAAACAGCACAGTCTTTTATTAGTACTACACAGAAACTTACCTCTGTACATTTATTGAAAATTTTAACACATTTTTTTTTATTTCATAAATAGGATGTTAATATTTGTAATTAAAATTAGTGTCATTCAAAGCCGTAAGTGGACTTAAGCTGTCGGTACATAATAAATACTTTTACCTGGATTACATGTATTGAGTATAGTCTCTAATGACTTAACTCTCTTATTACCAGTTCAGCGGTGAAAATCGGCATACTGGATAGCTTAAATTTATTTATTAATCCTCCATCAAATAGCAACACAGCACCAACTAGCCCATTGTACACTTAAACTTTAGCACCATCTGTTAAATTAAATAAAGGAATAATATGTACATTGAATAGTAAAATACATAAAACGGAACCTTGATCTAAGCCTTATTACGAAATTCTTGTCCTAGTTAAATTTTTAAAAATTATAAAATTCTTTTTATAAAAAAATTACAAATAAACTCGTATAGCCAAACTGGAACACTATCTTAATTAACTTACCGAAAAAAAGCTGTAAATGAATATTATCGGACGTTCTTTTAACGTTCAAAAAGGTCAGTGATAACTATTCTTTATCAGTAAAGGATACGTATATGTCATTAATACAATGAGCAATACTGTTCATTTTACCCGAACCAGTAGTTCTGAAACCATACATAACAGCTAGGAAAATATCCGATTCTCAAGTATCACATTATGTGAGATTATTCTTAAGTGCAATCTTTAATGCCTTTGTAAGGCCTATGCCGGTAAAATAGATTTATAAGAAATTGCTTACAAGTTGCTAAAATTCATCGAGAATTAACACATTTAAAACAGACGCAAACGCTGACCTAGAGCCATCTCTTAAATTAGATAATGCCCTCTCGAACAGCTGCTCAAGTACAGTCCCGATGTATAACTGTTATATATTACTTCCATTGTGACAACTTTTATACTGTTAAAGTAATATTTAAATAACTAAACTAATAATATATATATATTAATTCTTTTCTCAATAAAATTACACAGTAAAGCTAAAAACATATATGCCACTGAATGGAATGGATAGATCTTTGTAATGATACTGTTAGGTTCTGAGACGTGAGTTTTAAAATAAGTTTGTGGGTTTACGATGCAATAATCATTTTGTTCTGAGTCGGATAAGTAAGTTAGTACGTGAAAATATAGTATGTTTACGAGTAGCTTGCTGCATATTCAGCAAAAGCTAAATGTTCCTTTTGGTTTTCTAATATGCTGTGAATTATCATTTCATAAAATTTCTCGGCAGTTTTTTATTTCGCCTATTAAAAGTCGATGATAGCGATAAGATAACCTAGATGAAATCGATGCATTAAAGTATTGTTTTAAGATTATCGTAGACATAGAAAACTTTTATATTGCTGAGATAGATTGTCTGATTTTTTAAATGAATTCTGCTATACGGCAATTCCACCTTTTTTTTTTTTTTTTAATTTTAAAATAAGTTTGTGGGTTTCACTGGGCAAGTATGCCCGTTGTGTGAATGCCCGACACTCTTATTATCGTTTATTCGATTTCGGTACAAACTTATACATACTTATTATAACATCGAAATTATATATACCTTAATTAATATATGTCTTAGTAAATATATATATATAACTTATATGTAGGTGAAAAGAAAAAAGAAAAACCATACATATACCTGCATTCACTCTAAAAGTCATATATACATATATATCATGATATCGTAAACAATATCTTCTTTATGAATTACGAATCATCTATGTTATCAATTCGTAGATTTGCCCTTCTAGGGTATATTTAATATATATTATTTTGATTTCTTGTTATTCGAGTTTTTGGCCTAGTTGGTAACCTTATATTCTTGATATTATATTCGAGTAACCTGTAATAGTAGTAGTACATCTTTGGTGACATTTCATCATTTTCCTTCTATACATAATTGATCTCGAGTCACTTCGCCTCCAGTAGGGAAGTATAATTTTAAGACACCTTTTTTGATTTTTACTGATTTTATTGATTTCCGTTTTCTTAGCCTCTCCCCATATTTGGATTCCATATAGAATTCTAGCCATAATTATTGCATTGTAGTATATACGTAGTGTTTTATATGAAAGTACCTGCTTTAGTTTGTATAAAGCTGGAATTGTCTGTCTTATTTTCGAATTTAGGACTTGAACGTGCTTTTTCCAGCTCAAGGATCTATCAATATATATTCCTAAATATTTAAAATCTTTTATATTTTCAAAAGGTGGACATAAACAGGAAAGTGAGTTATTCGTTTCATGAAGTTCGTGTAAGCATTCGTTATTGTGAAGAATGATTCGCGGGTCGGGACTCTTATGTTTAGTACTGTTTCGGATATGTAACAATTTAGATTTATTTATATTTACACATAACCTCCTATCATGTGCCCATTTACTAAAATTATCTATATCCTCTTGCAGTAATTTTTCCGCTACTTCTATACTTTTATTTTCAATTAACAGCGCAATGTCATCAGCAAAAACATACACCTTTGCATTTTTAATGTGCCCGTGTAATGAGTTAGTGTATATTAGAAATAGGATAGGAGCAAGTATAGTTCCCTAACCTACCCCAAATCGAATATTTTTTTCATTACTGTTTTTATATAATTTTTAAACCACATTAGTTGGTTATTTAGAATACCCAGATTACCTAAGTCATTAATCAGTAAATCGTGATCAACTAAGTCAAACGCTTTTGTTAGATCAATGAAGGTAATTATAAATTGGTTCCCCATACTGACAATGATTACCCCTAAATATTTCGATTTTAGCACATTCTCTATAATGTTACAGTCATTACTACAGTACGTGCCATTATTTACCTATATACAACTATTGCATTTGATAACAACTTTTGGAATAAATGACCTATATCAACTCGATTTTCTATCTATCTATCTATCTATTTATATATATATATATATATATATATGTGTATATATTATTTCGGTTTTTACTGTATTTATAGAAAAACTCGATTATGCGCACCTTGTTTACAAATTAATTTAGATTTTTTTTCAATAATTCCTTGGCTTTACGTACGCCAATATTTTCAATGACCAAAGCGATATTATCACCAGAAGCAAAAACTTTCGCTCGATTAATGTATTTATGCAGTGTATTTGTGTATATCAGGAACAGTAATGGCGCTAGAATTTTTCTTTGCCCTACATTATATATCGTCCTCTTTTGTAATCATAGTTTGTGTTGAAATATAGGGATACCGGTTATGTTCATCGTGTTTAATAGCCGTTTAGTACGCTATTGTCATACCAATTATTGTTCCTTACTCTAACGGTTTACATAATTCTTATCGTATTGTTTTATTCGACGGCATATACAGTAACAAAAGTAAATGATGCCTCTAAAGCATCATCGCATAATACGGATGGTGTCGTGAGTTCCAGTATTAACAATAGCAGTAGTAGCTATTAATTATGGCAATAATAATAATACAGCTGACCGTAGTGGTAGTAATAGCGTCAGCCTTAATAATGATAAAACAAATATGAGGAAAGAATTAATGGGAGAAATTCACCGAAGAAAACAGTACCACCTCTGCGAATTGTATCTACATTGCACAATCATTGGCAAATTATTCCGACAAGAAAAAGGGCGCGCGGATCCAAACTCCCGATTTATTACCTGACGTTTTACAGAACAACAGTAGGAACGGTAATTCTTCCTGTATTGAATAATCCGGATATACAAATAATGCTTGTAGACGGGTTGAGAATAAAAACAAACCAACGGAAATAAATTTTTTTTTTTTTTTTTTTCTTTGGGCATATCAACAAAGGATCTTCGCCCAGAAACGAAAGGAAGGAGAAGGATCAGTTAAATGTAGATTCGGTCAGCTATTGATAAGATAAAGGAACTGAGGATAGGAACAACTGAGATCGACGGAAACGATAAGATATACGAGGCACAATAAGGAGTAGGGAGTTTGAGTGACAGCAGATTGGAATACAAAGAGGTACGTTCGTTCACGAGGGATGGACATTCAAAGAGGATATGGTCTGAATCACAGACGGCTACGTCGTCAGGATGAAGAGAGCAATAAGGGGAAAGAGCGAGATGAAAACGAAAGCGTGAGGAAGGAAGAAGAGTATGATTCAGACGTAAACGGATAATAGGGACAATAACGGAGCGGTGAAGCGAAGGAAAATCGTAAAACCAAGGCCGCGTGGGAAGATTAGGTTGGATATAAATACATCTAACGAAATTAAAACTTTGCCAAAACTACCTTCTATATTTTTGTACAGGATTGTTAATTATAAAACAATGGAAACCGACATTTCTTCGATATTAAAAAACGAAAGAATAAATTTGACAAGCCCTAAATGACGAAAGAATCAAGCTGAAAGTAAATAATTCTGAAAATTATAGGGAAATAATTAAATTCTTAAAAAACCGGAACATAGTTTATCACACTTATCAACTTAAAGAAAAAAAGGAGCTTTCCGGGTGATAATTAAGAACATTTATCATACGATGCCGATTAACGAAACAAAAGAGGCTTTATCTCTGGCGGGCTATGTGTCACGAAGTACTGTAATTAATGTACATTAACAAAACAACTAAGCAACCTTTACCAATGTTCTACAGTCGATCTAGAACCCAATAATAATAAAAATATTTATAACATGCAATAAATCAAGCTTGATTCGCCGTACAAAAGTATAGGGATCAACCAGTGCATCAGATGCCAATCGTTCGGTCACCACAATAAAGCATATTGCACATG
The DNA here is from genome assembly GCA_039619475.1 of Icerya purchasi. NCBI lineage: Eukaryota > Metazoa > Arthropoda > Insecta > Hemiptera > Monophlebidae > Icerya > Icerya purchasi. The sequence continues at coordinate 117,827,644 of CM077116.1, read as the reverse complement.
GCTATACATCTGTGTTAAGTGCGGCAAACAACATGAAACAATAAATTGCAATAAATCAATGGATACATCTGCCAAATGTATTCATTGCCAAAATAGTAGTCATCTTGCGAATCATAAGCGATGTACTGTATACAAAGAATTACTTAAAGTAAGAACTAAATCATAGGACTTGTCACCACAAATAAACAAACAAAAATTTCAATCATTTGATACAAATTCACTACGAGCATTTAATCAATCTGAATTTGTACGACCTAATCTTACTACTAATAATACTTATTCCATAGCCATTACAAGGGCATAATAAAAAATATCCTAACCGTGATATTGTGGTCCTTACAACGAATAATCGCCTAACTGATGGTGACAATTGTCGCAGTGCGGATTGCAAAATTTTACAGAATGTACCTGAAATGAAACACTTAGGGGTTACTATTGATAGTAATGTAAGCTGGAAACATCACATTTTGAATTTAATAAATAAAATTTGACAAGCAATCCCGGAAATTTATAGACTCAGACCTTTGATGACTACAAGAATTTTAAGACAATATCATAACGCACTGATATCATTTAGCTTAGGGGGAAGGAAGTAAATATAAGTATAAAAAAATAAACTCTATAAAAGAAGGATCTAAATCAACGGAATTGTAATATAAATTGGTGAAAGGAAGTGGATGAATTACCGACTAAACTGAGGAAGTATCGTAATATTTTATACGATTATAAGCTCCATCCTCCTGATACCTTCGAATCCGGAAAACAGGGAAGATAACTAGAGCCTCGGCTAAAATTACGTATATAAAGTCTAAAGGTAAAAATAATTTTATCAATAAAACAAAGTATTCAGTTTTGGTTGACGTATTAGAGAAACTTCTGACTGAAATAAAAAAAATACTTGTTAGAAATTAAAAAACGGTTACTAGATAACTTCAACGACTTCAACTGATAAATGGGAAGGTCATGATTTCGAGATGTGTAAAGTTGCCTTCCGAAAAAGCACCGCAACCTTTAAAGCCTTTCGCTCGTCTTCCTCAGTATCCAAATTTTTAGCTCATAAAGAAGCCAACGCAAAAGCTCGGTACACTTTAAAATCTGCCAAGAGGAATTCTTGGAAATCATTTTGTTCCTCTTTCTCTAGAGATACGCCTTTCCCAAGATCGGAAAAATGGCCAAGGCGTTTAGATCTCCTTTTTCTGAGCGTCCCCATCTTTCCCATCCTTCTTTGCCTAAACTCCACTCTTTCTTGGACTCTATTACTCCTCCGTATGTCCCCACTTTCAAGGAGTCGAACATTCTTTCACTTCCGAATACCTCAAAACCTCATTTCCTATCTTCTCCTTTCCGCTATGAGGAACTCTTGCCCGTCCTTAACAAATCCTCTTTTTCTGCTCCTGGATTGGACGGTCTTTCTTTCCCTATTCTTAAAAAACTCTCTCCTTCCTCGGGGCTCTTTCTTCTGAATATTTTCAACTCTTTCCTACTCTCTGGTTTTACTCCTGAGTCTTGGAACGACTTCATCGTCATTCCAAATTCCTAAAAAATTCAGTGTTCTTTCCGTCTTATCTCCCTAGCCTCATGTCTGCGCAAACTCTTTGAAGGCTTAATAAACAACCGTCTCGTTTGGTGGCTTGAGCACAATAATCTAGTCCCTTCAAATATGTTCGGTTTTCGCCCCGGGCTTGGCCCGGTAGATTGCATTAGTTACTTCCTTGCAGACATCTATAAATCCTTCCTATCAAAGAAATTTACTGTCGCTTCTTTTGTCGATGTCTGCTCAGCATTTGATAATATGCATCTTCCCTCTCTGGGCTCCAAACTCCTCTCTCTTAACTTCCCTCCGGTTTTTATCACTCTTATACTCAACTTCTTTCAACATAGAACTCTTCATCTATCCTTTTCCGTCTCTTTCCACCTTCCGATGCGCCTATCGTGGACTTCCTCAGGGTTCCTGCCTAAGCCCCACTCTTTTTAATATTTACTCCTTCGATATTGCTTCTCTTCCTATTTCCTCTTTCTCTCTCCTTTTTGCTGATGACATTTTAGTTTACTCCACCTCAGATGATCTTCCCTCCGCTACCAATGAGTTAAATCATTCATTGTCCCTTCTTAGCAATGCTCTATCTACTCTGCACCTCTCTCTTTCCCCTTCCAAGTCTTTCTGTATAATTTTTGCTCTCCGCCCTTTTAATCGTGCTTTTATAAACATCAGTGTATCTCGTATTCCTATTCCTACAGCTAATTTTATATGTTACTTTGGTCTTTTCTTAAATAGTCGCCTTACATTTCATGAACATATTAATTATATCTATAATTCTTCGATCAAAAGACCAAATCTCCTCAAATCCTTATCTCCGCTCAGATGGGGTAGTGACCCGTGCATTCTCTTAATTCTATACAAATCAATTATTCGGTCCAAACTCGACTATTGTTCCTTCATTTATGGCAATGACTCCAAATCTCTCCTTCCGAAACTTGACGCAATTCAAAATTCCTGCCTTCGTCTATGCATTGGCGCTTCAAAAAACCTTCTCCTATTCCTGCGATTCTGTCCGAATCTACCACTCAACCTTTATCCATTCGTTGTTCACTCCTTGGGTATCGCTTTTTAATAAAATGCCTTCCCATTTCGTCATCTAATCTTATTCTTTCCTATCTTCATATCAAAAATCACTGGGGCTTGGCGTCTCATAGAATTCCGATTCCAATCAAGATACTGGACTTACCCGAAAATAAATTTATTAAAATTGCTGTGAAGCAAGTTCTGCTTGACAAAGCTTATTATAAAATAGATGACTATATATATTATGGAGCATTGCGATTCCAGTACATCACAGGAAGTGAACATTCCCCTTCCTGTGGACACGGCCGTCATCCACATAAATGGCTATTTGTGATTTATTAACAGCTATATGCGATTAGATATAAACAAATCATGGTTAACCGAACGCATTGTAAGGAATTACCATTTAAAATTGATATAGACTTAACCATTACAAAAGTTATATGGTAAAGTCTTGGATTCTTTTGCTTCTTTCCTGGTTAATATTAATGTATAACGTCGTTATTTTTTAGTTCATTTTTTTTTTTTTTTTTTTTTAAATATGTCTTTATTATTTTTTACATACGAAACTTTCGTCAAGCTAAAACGCTTGTCGACGAATTATCCTATTTGACATTTTACCATCTTAAATTAAGTTATACATATACATAATCGTGTAATATTTACTAGTCTTAATCTATCTATTTTACTTATCAATAATTAATAATCTATTTCTATCTTCAATATTCAAAGTTTTTTTTTTCTAGTTTTTTTGTTGCGCCTTGTCTTTTTATTTTATGTTTATTATTTTTTTTATATTTTCTTCTTCCTGAAGCCATTCCTTTATTTTCCTTTTCCGTTCCCCTATTTTTTCCTTCTCTATTATTTCTTTGGGTATTTTATTCAACATCTGAGTTATAATATATTTATCCGTTTGCTCCCCCATCTTTGTTCTTGCTAACGGCAGTTGGAACGAAAGTTTTTCCCTCAACTCGTATTCTGTGTTTATTCTTTCCTCCAATTCAATTTTCTTTTCTGCTGATATGTACTCCCATATCTTCAGTAATAAGTACATTCCTCTTATGCTCATTACGTTTTCTTTTTTAATTATTTCACTATCGGTTTCTCCTTTATGATTTCCTATTAATTTCAAGCATTTAATTTGAAGTTTATTTATTTTCCCCAAGTATACTTTCCTCGTCATTATGCCTGAATTCCATATCTGATCCTCGACTCTACTAGCGCATAATAAACTACTTTTAATGTTTCATTTGTTGCATATTTCTTTAATGTATATAAAGCTGGTAAAACTGCTCTTATTTTCTTTGCAATGTATTCCATATGTATGTCCCATCTTAAGTGTTGATTCATCATTACTCCCAAATATTTATACTGCGTTCCTATATCTAACTTTTGACAGTTTTTCATTTCGCATTCGCGTCTTTCTCCCATTGAGTGTACACATTCATTTGAGTGCATTATTATATTTGGACAATACAAATCATAGCTGTCTCTTTTTTTCCGCAGGACCATTAATCTTTTTTACATTTATTCTTAGACTTTCATGGTGTGCCCATTTACTTATTGTTATTAGATCTTTTTGCATCCTTATTTCTGCCTCTTTAACATCTTTATGTGACGTAACTATTGGTATATCATTACGAGACTACCTCACTCTAACTTAATTCCTTACATACACCATTTGTATATATAATAAACAGTATTGGCGCTAAGTTGCTACCCTGCGGAACTCCTACATCCATCTCCTCTTTTTCACTTTGCACATTTAAGATATTTACGCATGTTTTCCTTTGTGTTAAATAACTTTGAAACCATTTTTTCAAACTATTCATTATTCCTATTTCCTCTAATGCGTTTATGATTATTTTACGATCAACCGTTTCAAATGCTCTAGTAAGATCTATAAACGTTATCAACACCTTCTTTCCCTCCTCAAAGTTATCTCTTATTTTTTCGGTAAGCTCACCGATTGCTTTCGATGTGGATTTTCCTTTTTGAAACCCATGTTGTGTTTTGTCAATTATCCTATTTTCTTGTAGGTACTTCGTTAGATTATTTGCTACGTACGTTTCTAATATTGTTGCAATTATATTGGTTACAGCAATTGGCCTATAGTTTTCATATTCACTGTGTTTGCCTTTTTTATATATTGGTCTCGTTTTTGATATTTTTAACCCATTTAGTATTTTCCCTTCTTCTAATGTCTGATTAATTAGCTTAGTAATTTCCTTCACCATATATATTTTTACTGTTTTTATATCTTTTATTCTTATTCCATCGATTCCGGTGGCCTTTGTTTCCTTTAATCCATCGATTATTTTCCCCACCTGTTCTACGTTTGCTTTAGGTAAGTACATGTTTACTTTTACTTCATCTTCTTCTCTTTTTTCTAATAGCACTTTATTACATTTGTGTTCTAGTTTTTTTATGCCATTTTTGAATTCTTTGCTGAATTTGTCTGCAATTTCTCTTGCTTCTTGTTCCTTGCCAAAGTATTTATTTAGGTTTCATCTACTCCTAGGCTCTTTTGTTTTCCTATAATTTTGTTTATATTTAACAAAGTTTTCCTGATATCCCCCTGTGCTACTTTAAAACTTTTCCCGACAAACATGTCTTTTTGCCGTCTTATTTCTGCATTCATTTGGTTTCTGAATTTTTAGTATTTTCTTCTTAACTCAATATTTTGATTATTCTTTTTTACTTTTTTGTACAATTTGTCTCCTTTTTTTATCATTTCAATTATTTTTTGCGTCATCCATTCTTTCTTCCTTTGTATTTTTCCTTCTCCTGACGTATTTTTTGTTTGCCTACATTCTTTATATACTTTTTCAAATTTTTCTTTTATGCTTTCGTGTATAACTTTTCAGCGTCCAATTTATCTGATTTCCCTTCCCACTTTGTAAGTCTTAGTTCGTTTTTCACTTTATTTTCCATTAAAAAACTTCTGTTTAATTGCATTTGTTTTCCTACGGTTTTTCATTTCTCATTAATCGATAAACGAATAACTACAGCTAAACTTTTAATTTCTCTTTTACACAAAATTAGATAGACAAAAAATAATTTAATTCTAAATTTACAGTTTAAATTTATTTGAAATAATTTAACGTTCTAAGTAATTTTAAATTGTTTTTAACTTAATATTACTTGAAATTATTTAATTTTTTGAATAGTTTACTGGCTAATGACAACGTTAATTAATTCTCATTAATCTATTGTTTGTGATGTAACTTCTTACTATCAGAGTAACTAGTTCAACTCGTTTTACCAAATTATTACAAGTTTTCTTTCTTTTTTTATTTTCGTTTTGTAATAACTATTGCTAATTTTAAATTAAATCTTGCACAAAATTAAAATAAAAATAAGAAATTGTAGTTTAAAATTTTAAACTTATAGATTTAGTTTTTGGATGGTTTTTTCATTTTTGGTGAAAGTTTGGTTTTTGATTTTGTTTTTTTTTCATTTTTAATGAAAATTAAGAAAAGAGTATATTTTTTTCCTTTTACTTAAAATTACATAATCATTTAAATTAGATATCACCATAAATATTTTAGTTTATTGTTCGCCAACCCGATTTTTTAAAAAAATTACTCATCGTAATCTGCTACTATGTCATCTAGTTGTTATTGTGAAAAACATTTTATACAAGATTCCGGTTTTCGCAAAGACGTCATTTTTCATGAGTATATTAGCAGTGATGTCATTTCAAATATATTTTACTGTATACCCGTGGCGTTGTGCCCTGTGGTGTATTGAGTATTTACTAAATATAAATGTTACACGCGGTTTCATTTGTGGTTGACGTTTGTTGCTGTTGCAATTTAGAAATAAAAAGTGCAGAATTTCAACTGAACCAAGCACGTTCACATTCAGAATTTTAAAATTCACGAATGTTAAAATTAGTTACTATTTTTTCGTTCGCAAATGTATAAATTGTGAATGTTTAAGAATATTAATACTTTAAATCTACTTTGGAAAATAGAAAATATAAAACTAGTAGATATAAAATAAAGTGTAACTCATTTTTAATGCAGAAAATGTAAACATCATCAATAAAATTGATTAATTATTTTCAGCGACTTCAAACAAATACTTCCCATCAGAGAATTGTACAGGTATTCGATCATCTGGTAATGAAAAATTTATTCATGGAAATGTGTTAAATTAAAGGAAATTATTCATAAAGACATAATCGAAAGTAATGACAATTGTCCTTTTAATCAAAGTACACATTCAGAATTTATTGAAAGTACCAGATATTTAATTTTGCCGGCAGGTGAATCAATTAGTATTCTCTCGTTAGAAAAAAACTCATTAATAAACAACAATACGTAGCAACCGGAGCAGTCTGAAAAAAAGATAATTAGAAAAATCAGAGGCAGATTCAGAGAGATATGGGGGGGGGGATGATAATATAATTATGTAATATCTTCCACGGTAGGCAGTAGATTTGAGAAATACCTTGCTTCATAGAGAAAATCAAATAGCGACCTCTTTAGAAATTTAAAAATGTTTTAAAAATACATAACTATTACAATTTAATTTCAATTTTGTTTTAATTTTTAGGTGAAAAATAAAAAAATTATAAAATTCTAGCCAAAATGGTAGTTTAAAATTTGAATAGTGAGAAAGATAATATTTTTATTGGACTTGATTTCTTTTTCATTTTTGTTAGTAATCCGATCCCAATTTTTTGTTCGTTAGCAAGTAAAAAAAATATACATATTTCTCATTGAACTATTTTCATTTACATTATAAAATAAAAATTAAAAATAAATAAGGAGGGCAAAAGACTAATGACAGTTTGGTTTAAAATAAAATGAAAACCTAGCATTAATAGTTTTATTAGAAAACAATATTAAATATTAGTTATAATTAAATCCGTAGGTCACATTTATGCAAATCATTTTTAGTAACAAATGTTTTCATAGATGCTTTGGTTCTTGGGGGCGAGTGCCCCCCGCCCCCTGATCCACCATTGAGAAAAATTATTAAAAACCCAAATGCATAGAAAAAAAAAATTTTAGGAAAGAAAATCGCCAGTCAGTAAAAGGGATAATAAATCCCTAAGAAACATTCACTATAATCATTGTTCAAAATTTATGAAACAATTGAAACGTTTACACATATATAATTCGCCTTATGGGATGCCACCACAGAATTTAGCGTTTTGCGGAAAATTAAATTTTCATAATTATTATATCTATTACTATTTTATTAAATCACCAGGTTGATTTTCAGTTATGTATTGAATAATTTACACTGGTTTTTGATTAATGACCGACTGTTGAAAACCAATAAATTTATACAAAAATATAAAAGAAAACAACAATTAATAAAAATAAAATAAAATTCTATGTATCACTGTTTCAATGAAGTAATATGAAGGCAGCTTAATCGATGAGCAGCTAGTGATTCCAACTTAAATGATTCAACAAACAAGATGGGTGGAATTTGTGTTTAAAGCCCAAAAAAAACAAACAAGGGATTTGGTTTTAGTTTATAAATCGGCAATAATGTTTAACCCCTGAAAACATTAATTGCAAAAACAATACTTTACACACACTTTGTCATTACAGTTTTGTAATGTCAAATGTTAATGTACAAAAATGTTGTAAGATGCCCGTTTCTCGAGATAATTAATGACATCTTCCTGGTTCCAGTAATAGGTTAAACTGATGAAAAAAAGAAAGGCTCAGTGTCAACTTGATCTCTAAAATCTAACCGACTTTTTACTAAAGGAGGAAACCAACTCACCTCGTCCGAAAAATCCTTCAACTGCGTCTTTTTCGTAATCGTTTGGCGCGCAATTCGTTTAGCATGTTAGTCCAATCAGTTCTAACTAATAACGAAGACACACATCTGTTTTCTTCTCACTAGAGTTTATTACATTCATTATTTTTATTATCATTTTGTAATGTATGTAGTTTGGAATATAATATAAATTTCAGTGAACATGATACTAAAAATATATTTCAGAAACGTATTTATACATTTATTGTTTAAATTAATAACTAAATACAAAAATTAAAATTCGATTATTTCAGTTGATTTAGAAGAATCAAATTTTATCATGACCAATATTTGAATTTACAAAGTTTCAAAATAGGTGAAAAAAATAAAATATTTTTGGCTCGTTTCTATTTTTGCTCTTCTGAGTTACGTTCCTTTACTTTTCAGCGATCAAAATGTCCCTGAATGTCGTAATCAATTTTCCGAATATTTCTTTTATATCATATATCTTTTCTAGACATGTATATATATGTAAAGCATTTAAGTTTTTAATGTTTTATATGTTACTTAAAATATATTGTTTTGGTTACGTAATATACCTGACTTTCACATGAGTGCCTCGGGGTTATTTTTCTGAATTAATTTTCTTTTGGTAATTTGTATTTTAATTTTTATTGTCTCTTTTTGTACATATTTAAAACTTAATTTTTCCAATATTACGTACAGGTAAATATTTAACACTTTTCACCGAAACAATATCGTATTATTTGTTAGAAACAAAGTTGTTTGTCAAAAACTTAAAAAACATTTATTTATTTGTGTCCACTATTAACCTTATTAATCATTTCAAGAATTTTTTCATATTGAAATATTTTAAACAAACAACACAAGAACAATATTCATCTAATCAAATAGTGCAATAACCAAACCATAGATTACTGTAATTTAAACATAAAAGCGTTGACTGCTATTAAAAGAACGATCGTAATCACTTAAGAACAGATAACTTAATTAACTACTGATTTTCTCGTTTAAATACTGATATCTTAGCAAAATACGGAAATTCGTACAGTTTTGATTAGTAATTTCACATATAATACAAAATAAAAATTAAGTCTGAAAAATGATCCCAAGAAACACTTGTATTCCCATTGTATCTTTCCAGTTATTTCTTTATTTCCCTTTCTATTATTTGAGATTGTTGCAGTTGAGTATTTTAGTTTTTACACCATTCAGTTTTTTTTATTATTAAATGTTATTCAGAATTAATGTTTCTGTACTTCATTTGCATGTAAACATCATTAATTTTATTTTATTTTATAAATCTTTTTGCTTATGTTCTTTAATTATTATTTATTTGATGTTTTTTTTTTTTTTTTGCGGCTCTGCATTAATTTTTTTTTATTAGCGAAATGAACTAACTTTATTTCTTAACTATTTATTTTACATCTAATATAACCTAGTCATTCTTTCTTTATGATTTCCTCAGCATAATAATTCAATCAGCTTGACGACAAAACATTTTCTTAATATTACATTTGCTTTTTAAGTATCTGTTTTTTGTAATAATTTAATACTATCTTTTTATTGTTAATCAAATTTTTTATTAGTCTTAAGCTTTAGCATTACAACTTTTTAATGGTTTAATTAAGCACCGCTGGTTCATTCCATTAGAAATCTTTTTATAATTGATGAAATATGACGTATAATTTCTCTATCTGAATTTAATACACTGCATATAATACTTTTAATTCGTTGGAAATAAAAAAATAATCTCATATGTGTGTTTAACTTTCGTTTAATTTTCTATATCCCTGATCTTCATATCCTTTTTTTATTGTATACACTTGTCTTAAAAATTATTAACTTAAAATACTGCTAACAGCAGCAAATGTAATATTTATTTAAGTATACAATATTAAATAGTTTAATTAATAAAAATACAAATATTATAGTTAATATGCAATTAGAAATTCAAATCATTAAATAAAAGATACCAAAGTATTTTTTTTTGTCCTAAAAAAATGTTTTTTATTCGTTTATCAGTTCTATTTTAACAAAAAAATAATTGAAATTATTTTTAAAAATTGAAGAAAATATAACTAGGAATTTTAATAAACGAAATTTTTATATTTAAAATTATTTGTATTCAGAAATTCAAGTACAATGAAATGAATAAAATAATTAAAATTTAATCTGAAATATTTGGATGTGGCGTCAAAAATGAAGTCTTTGCAAATCTTGGATTCCTGAGTAGACCGCTTTGTGTTATTATGTTCTGTTTATTTTCGATCTGGTTGTTACATTGTATACCAGTTTTCCCAGCTTTTTATTGTTTTAGTTTCTTTTTTAATTTCTGGCTAAAAATGAAGTTAAAGAATTTTTATATTTTTATGCGAAATTAATTTAAATTATTTCCATAAATTTTGTTCTCATTTCTTTTTTTTTTATTTCTTTTTTTTTACGAGTAGTTAATGCCTGTATGGCTATTACTCGATTTAAAATTCTTAAATACTATTAATAATTTTCGATTTAATAATAAAATGTGTAAGAGCTTGAAGGTTGTTCACATCGAGAATATCTGAGCTCAGTTGCTCGTCGGGATGGTGGTTATACTTCCGGCAGGTTAAAATAATGTGATGGACCGTTAGCGGTGCGTGGCAAATTGCCATTCAGCAGATATGAATGTGTAATCCGTGTGTGGCCAAGGTATATTCTGTTAACAGCTGTTTCCAGCTTCGGTGAGCAGGCATTACCAATGATTAACGGCCAATCCTCCACGCTTTTCTTTGTATTTCCAAGTATACATGGCCGAGCCTGGAACCAGCGATTCCATGAGTGTAAGATTTCCTGAATGTAAAAGTAAAGTAAAGTGAGTTCCATACCCTTTACAGGGCGTCGGGATTGTGAAGTTAAGGTTCACAATGTACTAAGCCCAACGGCACTAATAAGAGTAGGGGGGCCAGTTCCTTTCTCTCGGCCGCCTTTACTTTCTCAGATTTCTCTAGTACCCAATTATTTCAGGCTGGGTAAGCTTGAGAGCGACTTGGATCCGGGACGAGACAAGTCTCGAACCCGTGACCTCCGACTTGGTAGCCAAGCACCTTAACCACTAGGCTTCTTTTTTTTACTATACTATAATATACGGCATGGGCGTTGTCATCGGGGGGCAGGGAGGGGCAGCTGCCCTCCCCGGGAGCCTTGAAACTTTTTAATCAACTGACCATGATGAGTATTCATAGGCGCGCAATCATGGACAATTTGGAAGACTTTTGTAATAAAATAGTAGAACAATTTGCCAGAAACCCACGAAAATTATGTTTTAATTGACATTTTATTCCTGTTTAATAAAATATTAAGCCTTTACAACTTATAAATTTTATTTTTCCTATAACTCATATCCTCTTTCTATTATCCCCCCCCCCGCCCGACTCATCGGCTGGCGACCCCCTTGATGCACGGTAAAAACTACAAATACCTGTTTAGTGTATACGTTTTTTACACCAATCGCTTACCGCCCTACCCGCGATCAGGTAGATTCTGCCTATGACAATAAATGTGTATGCTGATAAACTTCAAGTAAATTCTCAAGAACAGAAAGAGATAAAGAAAACTGGAAAAACCTGAAAAATAGGAAAAGATATATCGATTATTCTGAAGAAAGCAAGAATTGTAAACAACTGGTTAAAAAAAAACAAACAATAAAATAAAACTGCGAAAAACGCGAAAAATAGAAAGGAAATATTTTAAAAACTTTACCAGAAAAGTAATGAAAAATTACAGTTTGATATAGAAGAAGCAGTTAGCGGAAAAAAAGTTGTGAATTATTTGAGAAAGTTCTTTCTAGAAATAATGTATTTTCAGTTAACACCGTGGTAATAAAATTATTCGATTGTCATTTCCGATAGCTTTTACTGGCCGTTATCAGAATTAACCAAACTAACGAAGCGACATAAACAGTAACAAGTGAAAACCGACATATAAAACAATGAAATAGAAATAAAATGCCAGAAGCTAAAGGAAACCAGTAGACGAACAAAAGAAATAAATAAAATAACGAAAATTACAAAGGGGTGCTCAGAATTAAGAAAATTTTCTTCAAATATTTTATAAATAACAATACATTTTTCACTAATATTCATACTATTAATAATTTTCATCATTTTGATTTATATATTAATAATTTACATAAATGAATTACCCCGTATATGAACATTAATAAAAATTACATATGTTACTGATTATACTCGTAGTAAAAAATTTTTCCTTAAAATATTAATAAACTACCTAAAAATATGGAGCATATTTTTTCTTTTTTCTTTTAAGGTAAGCCTAAAAAATCATCAATATTTATTTTAAATTGTTGTTTTTTTTCAAATTTTTGTGTATTTATCATAACTATTTCAGTTCTAATAGGAGGTGTGTAACTCTTCCCTCGTGGACACGGCTTTGCAAACGGAATAAACCAAATACCGAAATTACGAAAGAATATAAACAAAATACGAAAACGAAAAATGGTAGTACCTTCGAAGTATCCTTTTTAACCAATGACATTATGTATTTCCAAGAGAAATATAAACTGAAGTTGAGTCATTTTTCCCTTTTTAGTGACTTCCCCAATCAATTATGATTCTCTTTAACTAATTTACGTTAGCCCATCACCGATTTGTGTATTTTATGGAGATCAACACATAATAGCTACTGATTGCTCGTACCTAGAGAAAAAGAGACAGATACAAGTCAACAAAAACTAATGGAATCGCATAATCTCAGCTTTCAAGAGGCTTCGTTCTTCTTTACCGACAAAAAAATGTGTTTTCCGACACCGTGGTTAGAAAACGATTTTCTTTTTTGACGGAAAAAAATAATTCTCCTTTTACTGATAAATTATAGCCCAAAGGATACTTACACAATCGAAACTGCTTATACCATGGCGAAAACTAAATGCGTGATTAAGATGGATGATGTTATACCCAGCCTACCATTAGAGTTTATTATTCAGCATCCTCTAAAACAGGAGTTGCCAACCAGGTCCTCCTCCCTAGGGGGGCATAGAGAGATGTTAAGGGAGGCACGAAAGAAAAATCAAACCCGGAAAAGAAAACATTATTTTTAATAATAAAAAATCACTTGAAGCGAAAAATAAGTACATTTTTTACTCAAAATAAATTACGAAGCTCTGTTTTATTCATATAAATATGCTACAATGGTCAAATATTATCAATAATAAAAAAAAAAAATTCTATTATTCTTTTTGTACAATTCCAGTAATCAGAAAATCGGAGTGTTTTATGTATTATATAACAAGGCGCGGGACAAATAATTATAAAAATATAATAATATGAATAACTTATAAAAATTTTGGATTAACAGTAGGTAAAAATGTAGTGGTATTTGTTACTAATCATCATGGCCATCACCAGTCATATCTAAATCAGGAACGCCAACTCTCAGCGGCCGATCTACAGTTATATGTAGGCAAAGGGAATGTAATTACATGAAGGTATTTTACTGTTATGGACGCAAAATGGTAGCGAAAAAGAGAACGTTTTCGGAAGACTATATTGAGTTTGGATTTACCTTCATAGAGAAAGACGAGCTACAATTGTCTCAGTGTGTGATATGTATAAAAGTTTTAAGTAACGATAGCATGAGGCCCAATTGTCTCGAAAGGCATTTGAGCCAGCAACATCCTACTCTGATTTCGAAGTCGAAAGAGTTTTTTTCTTCTAAAGCAGAATCACTGAAGCGCATGAAATCGGATAAATCAAGAAGTTATCACACAGGTGTATCACAGCATCTCAAAGCTTCATTTGAAATAGCTTATTTGATAGGAAAGCAAAAGAAACCTCACACTATCGGTGAGGAATTAATCGAACCATGTGTCCTAAAAGCCACGTAGATAATTTTAGGAAAAGAATCCGAGCAAAAAATTAAGTCGATTTCTCTTTCGATTTTTTTTTTTTTTTTTTTTTTTTCTTGTTTGGGTTTTTCCCTGGGCTTGTCAGCAACGGACGATTATCCATCAACATGTGTACATAGCAGAAATTAGGAGTAACAAGGAATGGAATCTGACAAAGAATGCTATACCAAAAATGGAGAAACAATAACAATCAATGTCGAAAAATGCCAAACGTATGCATCTTGAAAAGAAAAGGAATGACGAAGGTAAGAGCAAAAGGAGTTAGCTATCCCATACCATGGCCACATCTGCAATTACAGAGCCCACAGTACAAACGGACAAAGGAATCTGGCTATAAATAATTAAGGAAGAAGAAACACGGGATGTTTAAAAAGCAGTTAGATCCATCAAGCACGAAACCTATATAGAGCACAGCGCTTAGCGTCCGTAAACAATTATCCGAAAGTTCAATGACTTTCTCCATCACTATAAAGCAAAGTTTATAGTTTTTAATTGTGAAACATTAATCATATTTATGGCGACGACTGCGGAAACAGCGCCTACCATTCTGTTAAAAGAAAATGAGCAGAATTTTCACCGAACACTATGGCCACACTGCAACAGCAGCGCCCGCAGTGCCGACTGACAAGGAGTTCACCTATCTACCGTTAGGGCCGGAAATGCGACAGCGAGCCCGCAAAATTAACTGCGAGCTGTACCTGTTTGTGACTGTAACTGCAACATCAGTGCGTGTTCTTCGTTTAGAGAGGAGTTTGTTGGAAATAATTGGACACAATAAGTTAGGAATGCCAAAGAGAACTACTGAAAGGATTAGATATTAATATAATGAAGTACGGAGGATAGGAATTTTGCTACAATTGGTATGATCAACGTTGACTGTAATGAGAGAATAAAGGACACACAATATGGAGTTGGAACATCATGTGAGAGAAGCTCCGCGTATAGAGCTGCCTCGAATAACACAGTCAAGCGTAGAATCGATGATATTGCAGCAGACATAAATTCATAAATAATCAACAAAGTAAAATTATCGCCATTTTTTGTCATTAGTTGCGATGAATCCACCGACATCGTTAATTGTGCACAGTTAATAGTTTATGTTCGTTACGTCAGTGGAGATCACATTGAAGAAGAGATTTTGTAGCCCTAATCTTTGACAGCAGGCACTAAATCTGAAGATATATTTAATTCAATATCTGATTTCATCGAAAAAAATGATTTGGATTGGAATAAACTCATTGGACTTTGCACAGATGGCGCCCCTACAATGATAGGTGTACGATCAGGCTTAGCTCAAAAGCTTAAGGAAAAGAATCCCGCGATATTGTGTACTAATTATTGCCACATCAGACTTTGGACTTAGCTATAAAGATCGTAAACTACATCAAGAGCAGCGCTTTAAATAGTCGATTATTTAGTTTACTTTGCGAGGATCTCGATTCTGATCACAGAGTCCTTCTATTCCACACAGAAGTACGCTGGTTGTCTAAGAGCAACATGATAGCTCGCCTTTATGAATTGAAAGAAGAGGTCACCCTCTTTCTTGAGTTCAAAGTAAAACGGATTTTTTGCAAATGTTCAACAATGAATAATTTCAATGGAAGTTTACCTATTCAACTGATATATTTGATGCCTTGAATCAGGTAAACTTGAAGCTTTAAAGTAGAAACGGCACTGTAATAAGTAACTACGATCATAATCAGGGGTTCATATCAAAGCTTCAACTTTGGAATCAAAAGGTGTCTGTTGCAAATATAATAATATATTTTTCTCGACTATTCGAAGCAATTAAAAGTAAAAAAAAATTGACGAAGATTTAAAAGTTCAAATACAAAAACTCATTTGTAAGCGCTGGAAGACGAATTTCACCGATGCTATCGAGACATTAATTCAGAGTCATCAATATGGCACATGACCAGAAACCCATTTGTTGTCCGAAAAGCCGGCTGGGAAACCTGCTCTAGAACATCTTGCCAATAAAGGAAGCAAGAGAAATAACTCTCTACGATGAAAAGAGATAGGATGGTTTAGTGGCTTTTAGTAGAGCGGTAACCTATTTTTCTATTTAGAAGGAATAAAATTAGAAGTCAAAGTATAATTTAAAATATTTAATCAGATATTAACAGCAGGTTCAGAAAGATTGCTTAATATGCTGTTTACACTATCCATACCTGAACACGAGATTCTATTAAAGGATAGAGCCAGTTTAACACGTCTTTTAGCGCATCTTACATATAAAGAGCATCTGTTTTTAGTTTTTTAAACTATAATTTTTTTAAACTATAATTTTTTTTAATTTAGAATATTAACAATTTGTCAATATTGAAAGTTAGAATTACGGCACCAATAAAGTGAATGAAGATTACTGAAATCACCAAAATATATTGTGTAGCCATTGTCTGGAATTCTATTAATCAGATCAATAAAGTCACCTTCAGGAAAGTATCTGTTAGGAAGACTATAATGAGAAATGTATATAATTTTAATCTGTAAGAAAACCGAAATTAGCAAATAATTAACTCGAGAGCTATGAAAACATTAATTTCATTTATATTATGTGGAATGATCCGCTTGACTAAAATAACAGTACCACCGTAATCCATATACTCTTTGATCTCTATAGCAAATATAACTTGGTAAAGCGAAGTTTTCAGAATAATCAAGTCAAATTTTCAATAAAAGTACAAAATCATAGGATGTAAGAAGAAATTGTAAGTTAGTTAATTCCATTGTAAGATTTGTATAGGATTGGACATAAAAGCAAAAAAAGGAGGTAAAGGCAAAAAGTTAAAGAAAAACTGCTATGAATCAGTATGAATATTTATGAAACCGAGAGTACTAACAGAGAAAGCAAATCCAAGTAAAAAATTGACATTATTTTAATAGGTAATAGTAAAGTGCACCGAAAGTGTTGTAAAATACTTACAATATAATTAATGAGAGTAAGAATGTAAACGTAATCCAAGATTAAAAAAATATATTTCACGTGCGTACATATGCGCATAACTAATATAGCGTGCATAGTAATGTGTAAAAACAAAACGAAATACGAAAGCCGTATCCATAAATATCAAACATTAGAATTATTATTAACAAATACGTTCTTAATAATTAGGTTACATTAAGCTATAGACCTAATAAACCGAATAGGAAGAGAACTTATAATTTCGAAGATTTGTAAAAGACAATTTGGGCCTTAGATCATCGTTGCGAAGGCTGATTAAATGACAGCAGCACTTGAATCGGGAGGCAAAAAACAGAATTTAAAAGGAGTAGTATTTTGAGCATTTAAAATATCCCTCGAATGAGACGTTACTGCAACGTTAGAGTTATTGGTAGGAGAGGAGGGAAATTAACGTGAGGAGAAGATGAGAGCCAAAATAAGACTGGGAAAG
Organism: Icerya purchasi; assembly: GCA_039619475.1. Classification (NCBI taxonomy): domain Eukaryota; kingdom Metazoa; phylum Arthropoda; class Insecta; order Hemiptera; family Monophlebidae; genus Icerya; species Icerya purchasi. The sequence goes on along the minus strand of CM077116.1, from coordinate 117,810,033 downwards.
CGGGGAGCAGAGGAAATACACCGATAAGACAACGAAGCTACTGGAGCTTTACGGAAGTTTCTATTTTTACCAGCTATATGCTTATGTATATGTGTTTGTTGATGATATTGCCTTATTAATGGAACATAAGAATTTAAAGATGGCGGAAAGATTATTGATATAGATAATTTTAGTAAATGAGCACATGATAGGAGGTTATGTATAAATATAAATAAATCTAAATTACCGCACATTCGGAACAGTATTAAACGTATGATACACGATCCGCGAATTACCCCCTCCATAATAATGATTGCGTACATGAACTTCATATAAATAACAATACTTATTTGTATTGTTGTCCATCGCTTGAGAACGTAGAAAATTTTAAATATCTAGGTATATACATATATATATATATATATATATATCGATAAATCCTTGAACTGGAAAAAATACATTCAAAGTTTAAATTCGAAAATAAGACAGTCAATTCCAGCTTTATATTAAAAATAAAACAGGTTTTAGCATATCGAACACTACGTGTATGTTCTATAATTCAATAATAATGTCTAGAATTTTTTTGTATGGAATTCAAATATATTATGCGAGGCTAAGAAAACGGAAATAAATAAAATAAGCAAAATACAGAAAAGGTGTTTGAAACTTATACTCCTCCACTGGAAGCAAATCGACTTTAGATCAATTATGTGTGCAAGGAAAACAACGAAAACAACGAAAGGTCCCCCAAGATGCATTCTACTCGTATTTCTATTATAGATTACTAGAATTTAATGTTAATAATATGAAATTATCATCTAGGCGAAAAATTTGACTAACAAGAAACCAGAGTAATATATATATACATATAGAATACATCTATCCTCGGGGTGTAAATTTACGAATAGATAACACTGACGATTCAGTTTTAATTAAACTAATTAGTAAAATACCCCATCACATGCTATAACTTAATAAAATAAAATAAAAAATAAATAAAAAAATGCTGAATGGCCAGATGGTGAAAGATAGGCATAGAGCAAAAAAAAAAAAAAGAAAAAAAAACATACTAAACGAAAACAGAATTGATGTGTGGAAAAAGGAAGCATATGGCTGAAAGAATGGTGTATAAAACCCAAGATACGTTTTGAATCATTCTATTTTATAATTTTCTTTTATCGTTCTCTTTTTATTTATTTGTTTTTGTCCTTCCTTGTTTTGTTTTTTTTATTTATTTTCTTTCTTTTCTTTGTATTTGAAGATATTTAGTTGCCCTCAAGATGAGTATTTACGGTGTGTGTGTACGTATTTGTGTTATTATTTATATAATCTTAAGTTGACTAATATTATGATGTATAGGATAAGCAAGAATAGTTGTAATTTTGTATACTTAGAATAAATGTTAATAAGAGTGTCGGACAATCACACAACGCTCATACTTGCCCAATGGGACCCACAATTTATTTTAAATACAAAAAAAAAAACACAAAAAAACTATCAAATGAATCGAACGAAATATGATATCAGCGAAAAAAAACGTGTTGGATGTTTCAAAATTTCTGACCTCTGATGTTGAGAAATTATCGTATGTCTTTATTTTTTGAATTTTAACTCGATCCAGGTGTACGGGACAGCTTCTATCGGTAGTTAGGATGATTACCGATATAATTTATTTAACTTACTGCAATTTTGTCTTGGTTAACTGAGTAATGCATTTGTAGAAATATACAAACTGAGAAGTATAAATTAGATCTCCACAACCATTATGTTGCAGAAAGAATATCTCCGTGACGTCCATTAATTCTTTTAATTCTGTTAAATTGAATGTCACTTTGCGCAAAAGTTCTTCCTCCGATACAGGTGGATCAACGACACAAATTACTTCTTAGCGAAAACGAAGAGAACTGGGAATGTATGTTTTTAAGTAACTAGTTTTGGAATCATTACAAATCTTTAAAATACATTCATTAGTGGATATTGAAGAATCAAAGACGGCCTTTATCTATTAGGATCGCCCATTGAAAGTATTTAAGGCCACCGTAAACGAATAAAATCTCGCACACACCGAGAGAGTTATAATTAGCTAAATTAGGAGTATCGGATTGAATAATAATACGAACCGGAATGAAAAACCCGCTCGAATGAATAAATTCATGGTCGTCTTTTTCTCCGGGTTATTAATAGAATTAACATTATTACCGTAATTTCGTTGACAGTAAAGTTGCTGCTATAATTGACCAGGTTAGCAGGTACACACCATCATCAGAAGATCACTGACGGTGAAGAAAGCGGCGTGTTTCCCCCTAAATCGAATGTACTTATAATTAAAATTACATAGCTAAACGTTCTAACTCATCAAAACGCGAAAAATGAATAAACATATAGAATACGACTTATCTTTAATATTACACATTAGCAACACGCGTTGTACTTGCTAATAGCGGTGAGGAAGTGTTGGATAGAGGATGTTTATGGGTGAGGGAATTGCGTAGAGGTTCAGCGTATGGATTAACCGAAGCAAGATGAACGTTACTGTTACCGCAGCCGTCAGGATCCTTTTTTTTCTTCCTAGGGTCTGAAGATATACAGAGAGACCTAAGTCTAAAATGAGCGAACTTGTCTTTTATATAATCAGTGAGGAGGTCACTAAGTGAAAACAACTTAAATCCTTTGTAGTCCATGGAGAGTACCTTTTGAGCGAATTTTATACTATATTTTCGAACTTCATCGGTAAATCTTTTTCTGTGTCTTTATTATACTTACCGTTTACCTTTTAAAAAGTTAATAATAGACGATAAATTTTTTGACACTTCAATACCAGCTTCTTGAACATATTTCTTCTTAATGGCATCGGTGAATCTTTGCCCCGTGTTTTTCCCCTTTTAAAACCACTTAGTATTGTAGAAGTAACGCAGCTCGTTGAAAGATTAATCCACAGTTAAGGAATTAATAGAGAGAATCTGCTGCAATCGGGTAATTATTCACATTCCGCTTTGAAAATTTGTTGTAAATAATTACAATTTGTAGAATTAACTAATGGTATTAGAACACCAAAACTCTGAAATCGTCCACTATTCTTATTCCGTTTGTTTTAGCGGGCCTCGCCGAAGTTAGTTAAGGCGAATTCTATCTCGTAATACTTGAAACTCGTAAAATAATAGCTTTCCGGCCGCCGTGAGTTAGGAGGTGGTTTAATAAATGGACGGTTTAAACATATTACTTAAACACCGATCCTTGGTGATATAAGGTACTCCGGACTGTGCCTGAGTAAATGATTTAAACCGCTTAATAATAAATAAATTATAAATAGAAAATTACAAAATAAAACAATTATGTTTAATAAATTCCGGCTCGTTTCGGATAATTTGATCCATAATCATGACAATGGATAATAATCTATCAGTGCCAATTATTGAACACATGGCGTGCAATATAAATTCGAATCTGAGCAGCCCAAGATGTTGCCATGTTTAAATAAAGTATCGAGGAGAACAGCCGCAGGCTGTTAGTAGGTATATTAACCGCCTTGTGAGAAATCTGTACTTGAACGATTAAAATTTCATCGAAATTTCATTTACGCAGCGGTAATTTAAAAAAATTGTATCGAAATTAAAAAATCTACTTTTACATTTTCTTACTAATTTCATTACCGAAGCACGTATTTTAATTCAGAACTACACGTACAGATCGATATACTCCAGAATTAAATATACGATCATGTATCAGCCAAAATATTAATGTATGAAAAAGTGTGAAAGCGCATTGTAAACGCTATTCAAATTATAAAATGCAAATGCAAAATATACATTTTCGGCATGACACTGTTTTATATTAAATTAAAAGCAACAACTATATATGTAAGCATAAATCGACAGATTTTCTTATTTAAAAGTTATGTGTGTTGTAATATTTAAATAGTCGCCCATTATTAATAAAAAACCAAAATTTAAAAATATAAAGAAACATTTTTTCATCATTTGCAATTAAATGTTTAAATTCATTAAAAAGAATAATTTATCTTTTTGAAGTTCAACGCGCGATAAATCACATGAACGTCCATGATCTAATATCTCGAACAGCGGCATTTGTACGGTTTATATGTTGTACTCGTATTTGTCGCGTTCAGATAGTTTGTTCGCTCGTTAACGTTTAATCTACATCATCAAATCAAGATCGTCTTTTTTCTTTTGGCGATATTCATAATTGACCATTATTATTGTTCACTGATTTTCATCTCTCGCGGATTCTTATCTCGCGTTCGACTTCCAATTATACACGTTGTACGTGTGCCAATGTGCATTTGTAGTCGTGAACGCACGTGTTGCTCACAGTACTCGTAATTCTCAATTTACACATCCGAGCAAACTCACTTATACGAAATTTCCTAACTTAGTGGTTTAGTGGTTAATCAGTCATATCTTAAGTTATATCAAAAATCATAGCAGATCGTGTGTACCACTAATTTCTGGGCCAATATTTAGAGCGCATCTGCACTTCAGCTGGTAAGTAGTCATCTAGGATGGGCAGCCTAGATGATTTACTTAGGCTCCTTATTCGCATATGCGAATTGAATTAACAAACCGAGTGCGTGGGCAGTGCAACACTAGAAGTGCCTCCAAACAACAGAAGGACAATATCGGAAAATTTGTCGATGAAATTGATACCATTGTTTCGGGAAACGCACGTTGATACTAAAATGTTAAGAAAAATTATCGATTCCACTAGAAAAGACCTTCATAGTGCAGTCTGCTCGATGCTGCACATTATCAGTAGTGGTAGAGGAGTTAGTTATCGTGATGGGGCGACAAATAAGAAAACAGTTCAATAAAATAAACTCATATTAAAGTTTGGTAATATTGACAACGTTGAAACGGAGCTAAAAAAAAATTTACCTATGTCCAAGATTAACGTAACCTTTTATAAGAAAATTAACAAGAATACGTGCATAATTAATATAGCCACTAAACAGGATCAAACTAAGTTTGCCATCGAGATAAACTCTTTTTTTTTTTTTTTTTAGGGGGAGGGGGGTGTCTACAAGGACATTGGCCCAAGAACAAAGAAAAAAGTACGCAAGAGACTCAGATCTTTACACGATCGGAGATACCCAAAAATTGTCAACTGTAGAGTTACAAAGAAAAAGCTAATGAACCCGACAATCTTGGTGTTTCGCACGAAGAACATTACAGAAGATGACATAAGCGGACACTTCCTGGATTTAACTGGAGAAAAACCAATTAACGTTACTAGGAATTAATACTGAAAAGGCTAGTCGAACATGTATTCAGTTAAAACCGGCTCAGTATCAACAACTCGGAAACAGTGATGGAAGATTGCGAATTAAATGAGAGGCCCTAACTTTCATTGATGCGATAAATTCCAGGCGATTTACCACGTATTTGCAATAAGTTTAACCATCTTGCCGCTGTCTATGTTAATAAAAAAATCCTTTCAAGGATTAACTTACAACAAAGGAAATTCGTTTTACATCTTGCTTCGCTTTATAAAACTTCTCCAACATCCTCAGCCTATGTAATTTGCAATATCCCGCCAATGGATTTGTATCTCATTGGTAGGGCGATGATTAGTGAACACAGGCTGGTTGGTGATCTAAATTCTATGAAACAATTGAAGCTTCTGGAAAATAATTTTCTAAGAATTCATCAGGCTATTTCTAATTAATTTTTTAAAAAACTCGTTGCGAGCTAATTATTTCCGAGTGGCAAAGACGGTGGGACATTGACTACAGTGGCAGGAAAACTTATGAGTTCCTGCCAGATGTTGCATTACGTTTAAAAATTAAAGATATGAAGATCAATTTTTTTAATTCACGGATATTATTTGGGCACGGCAGTTCCAATCCTATTTATTTAGGTTAAAGTTTGATTAAATTCACCATTTTCTAAATATACAATAATAATGGTGTGACCTTTTCCAAAAATCGATAGAATTTTACTTTTCCGGTATGAAAAATATCTACATGATATGAGTAAAATTATCGTAGCGCGGTAGCGTAGGCATTAAAGTATTTGGCTCACTATATCAGAGATCCCGAGTTCGAGACTTGCCTCGTTCTAGATTCAAGTGGCTCGCAGGTATCCGAAGAAGTAAAGGTAGTCGAGAGAAAAGAAATGACCCCAATATTCTCATCAGATCCATTAGGCTTAGTGCACTGCGAACCTTAACTTCACAGTCTCCGATGCCCTGCCAAGGGTATAGGACTTACTTTTTTATAAATAAAATTATCTAATTCACGACTGCATAAATAAATAACGAAATTTTAAACAGTGCAACTGTCTTTTTTTTTTTTTCTTTTTCCTGTTAAATGCACTCATTGCTATCGATGAATTTACTTATTGGTTCAAGTTTTTAACTTTCATAATTGGAAAATTTTATGGCAACTATATATGTAGTACGAGTACCGCCACTGACTCCGCGAATCGATTTCTTTCGATATGACGCCATCACGTAAAGACTTCGACCGAAGTTAAAGATTGTGCAATTCCAAAATTTTGGTTAAATATTGTAGTTTGACAGAATAAGCGGTTTCGGTTAGAATCTTATTAAATATTTTCTAATGCGTTATTTTCTAAAATAGATTTCAACGTTGTTTTCGTTAATCATTAATAATATAGTTTTTCATTAAATTAATTTTTGTAAATTTTCAAATTAATAAGAAACTTTGAAGAGAATTAATTTTTTTTTTTTTTTTTTTTCTTGTTTAGGTTTTTCCCTGGGCTTGTCAGCAACGGACGATTACCCATCAACATGTGTACATAGCAGCAATTAGGAGTAAAAATGCTAGCCACATGTATTCAGTGTAAAAATCTCTTATTTAATATCAGTCTCTAAAAAAAAAATATGTAAAACCTATGCAAGTCTAAGTACTAAATGTGCCGTGAAATACATTCTTATTAAAACGAAGTTTCTGTCAACTTCAAAGAAAGTCATTTAAATTACCTTCTTTTTTATTATTTGTTATTATCTTTTAAAGATTTCTATTTGCTCGGGTAAAAGCTTTTTAATTAGCGGTAATATCACCGCCACAATTTTTTTAAATTTATATAACCGTACAATATTGTACAGTCTGTCTTAATAATCAACGCGATATTTAAAATTCGTTGTAAGTTGCAAACAAAAAAAAAAAAAAAACAAAAAAAAACAATAAAAAAAATAAAATTAAAACAATAAAAACTATCAACGTTAAAAAGACAAAAAAGAAAAAGAACTTGATAATATTTAGGCGCCATTTAAACATTGTGATAAATTTGGTAATAATTTTAGCGTGATAAATTCAAGATATTCCCGTAATCATATTAATGACGCAACTTCTTATCAGTTTTTGTGAATAATGAAACAGTTTTAATACAAAAAATTCTAAAATTAATTTTCCTCAAATAACTTCAATCATTAAAATAGTCGTTAACTTTATCACTATTATCACTAATTTTATTTTTATCATTATGTATTATTTCTTCCTGTAAACGTTTGTTTCACTGATATTATAAGTTATGTATTTTTAAACCTTAAATTACGTTACAAAGTTATAGTTTTAAATATTACTCGGACACAAAGTACCTTTTAATTCGTTAAAACATACAACATTTATTTATATTAAATTATTACTTAAAATAAAAGTTACAGACATTATTATTCACAAAAAATATATATAAAAATCCGTCCTACCGGTTTCGTCTACTTGACATATTCATGGACTGAATTTTGTTGTATTATTTATTTACATGTTTGGTCATTATTAAAGATATAGAAACAATTATAATATATCGATCTATATCTTTAATAATGACCAAACATGTAAATAAATAATACAACAAAATTCAGTCCATGAATATGTCAAGTAGACGAAACCGGTAGGACGGATTTTTATATATATTTTTTGTGAATAATAATGTCTGTAACTTTTATTTTAAGTAATAATTTAATATAAATAAATGTTGTATGTTTTAACGAATTAAAAGGTACTTTGTGTCCGAGTAATATTTAAAACTATAACTTTATTTTTATCATTGTTGCTGTAATTAAACTCGACTTCGCTACTTGACGTTTAAAATTAATTACTATGACTATGCTGAACTTACATTTTTATTAATCCTATTATATGTAGTTGTTGAAGCGCGCGTGCGCGCGCGTACACACACACATATATATATATACAACTGTCATAAGTGAAAAATTACGGTTAATTAATTTTTATCAGTCGAAACAAAATATTTTTTTTTTTTTTTTCATATAGGTGCGCCTGCGGCATCGATCCAGCAACAGGAAAAGCTAAGCTATAAAACTAAATACGCAACAAAGAACAGCAGTGCAGTCACCACAGAAGATGAAGGAAAGGAGAGGACAAGGGAAGCGCTTTAGGGAGTAGGGGGACCTAATAGTAGAAAAAGAATTTCGGAAATATGCAAATTCATATATGTTTTTCTCAAACTTTTAACGACAATTATGGCCGATTTTCGACCAATAGGGGGCGAACACTAATTTGTATAAATCTACTCACTGATCTTGTATAATGTTTTCCTAATACTTTGTATTCTTCTTTTGCTGTTGTTCTGCTAGTTTTTTCTTCGCGTATTATCTGAATTTTATACTTATCAATTTCTAATTTCATTTTAATTTTCTTCAAAAACTGTTGCGCTGTCCCTAATAAATTATTAAAACTATTTTTGTTTTTTGAATAATTTAATATCATTTGTATAATTATAAGACAACGGCGGTAAATTGCACCTTACAGTTTTATCGTTTTTTATTTCATATCCGTATTTTATTGAATTTATTAAATTCTATAATGGCTTTATTGCTAAACAAAACCATACGGGACTCAATCTATCATAGGCACCCTTTTTAATTTCAATGTAATCATCGTCTTCGCTTTTGATAGTTAAGGGTGTTTTCCGTTAGGCCGTAATACTTTCTAACATTTTAATTTTTTACAATCAATTTTGTACAAATTGATCACTTTTAATATTGTGTTATTTTTAATTACTGTTATCTATTATTAACTTCCGTCGTCGCGATAGCCTGGTGGCTAGAGCGTTTGGCATCTGCTACGGAAGTCTCAGGTACGATCCCGGGCGACGACAGAAGTTATTACGAAAAATTAAATTAAAATACTCGCTATTTCACGTAGAAGACAGTGGCAAACCACCATGTACAACATCATATGCGCACTGGGTTAGTACACAGCATGGTCCGGGCAAAATAGCATTTGAATTTGGAAATTCTTATAACCGGGGTTTCTCGGGCTTAAAATTTAGTTAAAAATCAGCGGAATGCAACCCTAAATTTGTAGATATGTGGCGTGGAGCGGAACCATTGTTTATATTGAGATTTTTAAAAAAAAAGTGTTTTTTTTTTAGTTTTTTGCGAATATCTCGGTAACTGAGCCTCAAATCGATATAAGGTATACTACCTGTCGATTTTGTTCCTGAGTAAATTTTACATAAGGATAGGATATTACGAAAATTCGCAAAAATTATTTAACCTTTGCAAAATTCTTTCGATTACTTTTTGTCTCATGTCGGTAGCTATCTCTGGGCCGAAGTTATACGCAATCGCGTTTTTAACTTTACCATTTTGCAATAGGCCGCCATATTGTTATTGGGAGTTCGGCTTGGGTACCTATTTTAAGCACCCCCAGAGCCAAGGCCGTGTCCACGGGGTGGGTTTTGGGGGTTAACCCCCCCCCCATGAAAACTGAAATAGCTTAGGTACTTCATTAATATTTTATGCAAAATTTTTTGTTACAAGTATAATCAATAACATATGTAATTTTTATTAATGTTTATACGGTAATTCGTTTATTTAAATTATTAATATATAAATCAAGATGATGGAAATTATTAATAGCATGAATATTAGTGAAAAATGTATTTTTATTTATAAAAAATTTTCAAAACCCCCCCCTTTCCAAAATCCTGGGCACGGGCCTGCTCAGAGCTACATTTTCCGAAAGTTTCATTGAGTTTTGAGGAAAATTGACGGAATAACAACAATTTGAACTTTTGGCCTGCTATTATTTTCATCACTAATTTTTCAATGTTAAATAATTTTTGCGAATTTTCGTAATAGCCTATCCTTGTGTAAAATTTACTCAGGAACAAAATCGACAGGTGGTATACCTTATGCCGATTTGGGGCTCAGTTACCGAGATATTTGCAAAAAACTAAAAAAAAACACTTTTTATTTTAAAAATCTCGATATAAACAATGGTTCCGCACCACGCCACATACCCACAAATTAAGGGTTGCATTCCGCTGATTTTTAGCTAAATTTTAAGCCCTAGAAGTTCCAGTTATAAGAATTTCACCAAACGAGCATGTTTTTTGTCTATTTTGCCCGGACTAGCCGACACATACACGGGATTACATTTGTATATCGATAAATCAAACGATTTAGTGTTCCGAATGTAATCTTACGTGTGTATATACCCGCGTTGCATATGATAATTACCTAGTACATAACCTACATTTATACAGCTAAAATGTACGAGAGTAGGTTGCCTAGCAACCGAATGGTTGAAGGGATAATAATGATTGTGACAATTTCTGAACTTCAAAAAATCTTATCCTAATGCTTGATTTTTTTCATAACCGTGAACAAAGAAACAAACAAAAAAAAAAAAAAAAACAACTTAAAGCATGTAATGATTACTATTTTTTCAAAATAAAGACTTCTGCACCCGAACAGTTTCTTTTTAAAATTTTTATTCTTCAAGAATCGACGCTAATTATCATCATCATTACTCGACGCAACAACAAGCACTATTACGGACAATATTTCCGATACGTCCCCCCCCCCCCAAAAAAACAAACAAAAAAACAACGTATATTGTCACACAGTCGTCAATTGAGCTTTTTTAGTTTTTTGTTATCCACCTTTTTCTAAACATTTCAATTAATAATTAAACTATGACATCGACTTATATAATCAATTTTTATTCATAAGGCGACGTTGTAAGCTGACCCTGTCTTAAGTAAAAGTTTAAGAAAAAAAGATAATTATCACTTTTAGCGAAATTGATGAAAAATAATAATCACGGACCAAAAAACGAGATGACGGAAAATTGCAAATCAATTGAAAACAAAATCTGATCTAGATGTATGAAAAAAAAAACAAAAAAAAACTCTTGGCGGTCTAATTAAGAATTTTTTGATGGCGTATTTCGATTATCAACTTCCAATCGCTCTACAATAGGGAAAATTCATTGCGTATTTGGTTGTGATTTTTTATTATTTTTCAAAATGGAGGTGGAACGGAATAAATAAGTTTTCCCACAAGAACGGGAAGATTTTTGTCAAAGCGGACACAACGGAACTAAATTCGTTGATTGACAGCAACCAATCAATAAATGTCCAATATTATGCGGTACATTTAAGACGACGGTAACGTTGAAATCTTTCCAGTGTTATCAATAGTTTCCTGTCTTGGTTTTTTTTCTTTCAAGTACTTGAACCCGAAAAATATATGACGTAGTTGATGATGCAGTACGATTCGAACCGGTCAATGTAATCAACTTTCGCTAACCTCTAAAATTAAAAGATGGCTAATCTCTGCTTCTTCTGATGTTTACATTAAGACGCCGATTACGGAACGAGTAAAGCTTTAATTATTTTTGATTTTCTATTACTTCCGTGTTTTTTTTCACTTAATAAGGAACGCTGAGAACTTAGCAAAAGAAGGTAGCTAAACAGACGGAAGTTGTTAATTTATACTGTTATCAACATTCAGCGTGTTTTCGCGTACTTTTCTGAAGTCCCATTGTTAGGTCCCTCACACATTATTTCTGTTCATATCAAAAAAAAAAAAAAAATCAGTCAATCTTTTTTCTTTCTTTCTTTTTTTATCATTTTTAATAGAAGAAATAACTATTTAAGTATTTAAGCATGTGCTTGGAAAATAAAAAGACGCTACTATAATAAACCAATTTTAAAGACCAGTTTAACAGGACATACTCGTATTAGATTCCGATTTTGGCTTCCTGCCAACTACCAGAGCGCAGTTGGTTAGGCGACAGTGCTTTATTCGGGAGAAACAGGATTTAAGTTCCTCTCGCATTGGAAATATCGAAAATGATCATTACCTATATTCAGTTAATCTCCGCGGTAGACAAACCTAAATAATATAGTAGAAATAAAATGTCCGCTTCTTAATTTTAAACCGTTTTTCAACTGAAAATAAACAATCTACAACACATCCGAATGTCAAAAATATTAATCGATTTATTTACAAACATAAATTTTGAAACTAACTTCTATATTATACGAAGTCGATTTCTTTTTAAACGTGATGGTTCAGAACGACCTAAAAAAGTTTTTTTTTCACTGCTGTTGAGATTAAAGTACATTGTGAATTTTAAATTCACAGCTCCCGATGTCGAAGGTGTGGGACTTATTTTACTAGTTACTTCGTTGATCTCTCGAAAATTAAACGAAGATATGATTATCGATTATGAAATGAAACATGGTGAAAAACACAGGCAAAACGAATAATGGGCATTCGTTGGTAATTAAGAAATGACGTTGAAAAGTAGAGAAATGGAAACTTGGAGATGACAGCACGACTATATTTACAATACATCGAGAGATTCTTTTTGGCTAATAATGACAATCTAAAAGAAATAAATCTCCGATGGAGATCGATATTTTTCGGATATTGCGATAAAGAAGACAATATTGATAATTACAATACTTGAGCAAATATCGATCAGTCAGGAATGCTCTTTCGTACAAGCAGGGAAACTCTTCTGTTCTCACTCTGGAGGCAGATTGTTTGAGAAGATCTTTCGTTACCGGTGATCATATACGTTGACAAATATTTTATACGACGTAGCGTTTTACGAAATTGATTTGGAAGCTGTTCCGTAAAACACTGTGCGACCAGACGAGAAAGAATCGATGACTTAAAAATTAAATTCGGAATTACAGCCGAACTCGATTTGTTGTTGCCACTTCGAGAGGATTGATAATTTTTAAAGTTTATTTACGAAGTAATCGAATAAGTTTAATATTCCGATGCATTACCAAATGTTAGTCATAGAAACACAAGTTCACCACCTTAAATAGCGAGATCTTGTGAGAGACGAATATTGTAATAGTGAATATATGTAATTGACTTAGCGAGAGATAAATTTCAATCAAGCCCCACGATTGTCGCATAGTTAATTATATTAAATTGATCATGATGAACAATACAATCAAGTATATTATTCTTTTCAAATTTAACTTTTATAGACTATAAGTCTCCTCTTTATATTTTGTCCATTTTCCTTCCTTAACATCCTTCTCTAATGTATAAAATCATTCGTTAGTGAATTTATATGATTTCCTGACAGTGATTTTTTTTTTTGATTTTCCTATTAGTTCAAACTTGGAATTAGTAACAACTTTACAAACCTAGTTTTTGTTTGATCATATAAATATTAATTATTTCCACATCCTTACGACCCATTTTAGCCCTATTTTATTTTTTTGTTCTAATAAATTCATATATATTTTACCATTCTCAAGGTAGTCATTTTCTTTTCCTTATTTATATAGACAACGGTTACAACTTGCTATGCAGTTCATCAGTTGGTACCTATTTAGGTTATCTATTGTTTCGTTCCTAAAACCCGTCTTAAAATTCAACGTTCTTCTATCTTCGATTATTTGGTTAATTCTTTTTCTTTTTTAATATTTAGCTTTTCCAAATAGCCCTTCCGTCTTTTTAGTTTAATTACTATAGCGAATATCTTAATTTTGTTTCTACGCTCATTGTTCTTTTATTTAAAATGTTTTTCACTGGATGAAATGCCCAGCTTAATATATTCTACTGTTCTTCATTATCTCTAATTCATTTTACTGAATTGTTTTAAAATTTTTTAATTCGTTTCACTTTCTCACGTGCATGTGTGTTCATAATGTTCAGATCTTCTTTAACATTTTTCATATACACACACGTATGCCATTTTTATGCCAGGGGTCATCGGGAAAAGTGTCCTGTCACGAAATTTCCCCCCCAAAAATGTCACAATTTTATGTAACGAAATATGTAACGAATAAAGTTGACGAAAAAATTTTGTCGAACGGCGTAGCCAATGAAAAAGTTTACTCTTCTACAACAATTATAGAAGAACTAAACCTGGTGGTGAAGGGGGCGAATGGCCGAGATTTATATATGTATTAATTACAACGTAATTCTACCCCCCATTCGAAAAAATGTCCCAATTTTATGTAACATTTGTTATATTTTATAGGATTTTTGTTATTGTTATTTAAAAAATGTCACAATTTTATGTAATGAAATATGTAACGAAAAAAGTGTCTTAATTTTATATAATGAAAGTTAAATGTTAGAATAGGACTTTTGCGGTTATGTTATTTTTTTTTTTTGTGTTGATGCCAGTAAGAATTACGTTGTAAATTTTGATCATTTTATACAAAGTATAGAAGATAAACAGACAGAAATGAAAGCCAGAGGGGTCAAGGGGCACAGCCCCTTGTGAGGCCAAAATGGCCGAGTTATATATGTATATATATGTATATATATATATATACGAGAAGTATAATGTTTTAGTCTTTTTTTGAACTGACTTCAATTCGACGACGGCAAAAGATTACTTGTGAACGTTAATCCTCTCTGGAAAACATTAGACTTTTCTGAATAAACAATGAAATTAATTTATAACTCCGCACGCGCTGGATGAAAAATTCCTCCTGGGCAATCTTACCGTGGTCACGTGCCTCGCCGTGTGTTACTACTTTCTGACAAAAACGCAAGCTGACTTAAAACGAATTACCTGGGAAATAATGAAAAATGAACTCTAATAATTTAAACATGTGTATTACTCTTGTTAAGTCGTCGCGGTAGCCTAGTTGCTAGAGCGCTTGATTTCCGATATGGAGGTCACGGGTTTGATCCTAAGCGACAACGAACTTATCACAAGAATTAAATAAATAATCGCTAATAATCACGTGGAAGGCAATGGCAAACCACCACGTACAACATCATCTGCGCGCTAGGTCAGTACACAGCAGACCCACACCGGACGGACTGCACTTGTATATCGATAAATCAAACGATTACTGATTAGTTCCGAATGTAGTCTTGCGTGTGTACACCTGCGTTGCATATAATGATTGCCTGGTACACAGCCTATATCGGTACAGCTAAAAATGTACGAATAGGTTGCGCCAACGTGCTATATAGCGTGTACGGTACCTTAAGAAGAAGATTACTCTTTTAGGACAATAATTGACTTGTTTTTTATTTTTTTTATTATTTTTTTTTTTTTTTTACAACCGAAACAAAGACATACACTAAGAGAAACAGTTTAAACGGACGGCATGGCGCGATTTCAGAATCTGAAAAAAATAAATCATGTAACGCGGCTGCGGATAGATTAACATAGAACAATGTGTCAACTACTTGTAACCCGATCGGCATTACGATGGACAACAAAAGCAATTGAGAAAAGGCTATCACATACTGACCGCAGTTCTCTGAACGTACGCCACACTTGCTCACTGCCTGTTTTTAGTGTGTTTTTTTTTTAGGCGCATCAACTATGCGCATGGAAGGGTCAGTGTGCGATAGCGGAATATTCTACGTGAATGAAATACAACTCCCAACCAGCTATGCCACGGTAGCTGGCTAGCGGGATTTACAAAATTTTCCCTCGATTCGATCATACTCGACACAACTTCCGTACAACGCGCACCCGCTCCAAACTTATGTAGTTACTTCCGCTACTGGCTACTGTCATCAAGACAATTTTTTATTTTCCAGCAGCTTTCTGCGGGATACAACTAAAAGTATCAGAGTGACAAGCCGTCTCCTTGCCTAAAACTAGTGTTGCACTTTCAAATGGTTCCGAAATTTAATGCTACACCTTGATTCTATTAGTTTTGCAGTTGTGTCGTCTAAAATTCTTCCAAAAGATTCATTAAAAATCAGACGCTTTTGTAAAATCGATTAAAATAGCCGCATTACCGCAAATTCTAACTGATTTAAATTATATTAAAAGTTTGCTCCGAACAAAATTATTAATAATATCGATATTAACAATTATTAAAATGATATATTTTTAAATATAATTCCGACGCGTTTCGAAGCTTACGGCTTCATTATCACGGAAAAGCCCGCCTAGTACTTTGTTATTTCTAAGTCATTAATAATTATTTTAATTTCTTTTTTAAAAGGTAGGTCGGTGTCTTTTTGTTTGTATATGTAGTTGATGTTTTAGTAATTTTTTTTTCGGCTTGTTATAGATGTTTTTTTTTTTTTTTTTTTTTTTATATTTTAACCGGTTTGTCAACGAAGACATTAGTTCAAGAAATGGAAAGAAGAAAAAAATAAATTAAAATTCTTAACCATTTAAGGGTAGAGGATAAAAATAATTCAAGGGCAGGAATAACAGAAGCAGTAGGAAATGAAAGGATATAAGAAGCACCGATAAGGGGAGTGGGGATATCGAGTTTCAATAGAGAAGAATAGAAGAACGACGACTGTTCAGCAGAGAATAAGGAAATTATGTGGAAGGGAGGTGAAATGAACGGAACGGAGTAGATGCAGGTGAAAAAAAACATAATGCAGGAAGGAGCTCATAATTAAAGCGAAGACGACAAATAGCCGAGACTGCGAAGCGTTTAAGAGGGGGCAAGCAGCTAGAAAACCAATTTCGAAGCGAAAAAGATGGATGAATAGAGAGGTAAAAGGAGGCGGGATTAGAAATAAAGAAGATTAGGAATTGCTAGGCATAATGCGGAAAGAAGTACAACATTATAAGTTGAATACGTGTGCCCAAAAATCTGCCACTGGAAATGGAAGATCGCGCTAAGGAATCCATAATGCCCTCAATGCCGAAAAGGTCAGCATCCACAGAACATCGATCTCAATCGAGTGAAGAAGGAAAAGATCATGGACGATGGAAGCGTATGAGAAGTATTACATAATCGGAAGAGGTATAAGGAAGGTTAGGTATGGATAGCCTGTAAAGCACTTTTAGAATCCGAGATTATGAGTACTTTATGGAAACCAGTGATAAAGAGATAAGGAGAACAGCGCGTAGAATTGTGTAATAGATTCCGCATAGAAAATTGAACAAAAAGAAGGAAGCTTAAAAGATTCAGAATCTAATTGAAGGTGGGACAAAAGAAGGCAGAACTAATTCCATTTTACCCTTTTTGGAGCCGTCAATGTAGGCAACAACCTATTGAAATAATTCGTCAGAAAAATATAATTTTTTTTAGCTGTTAAGCCCATTTTCTTTTTTTTTTTTTTTTTTCCCTACCCTGGGCGCGCCAGCGGCCTTGACCCAACAACATGAAAAATTAACAGTTATAACTAAATAACCAGGCGGTCAGAAATGGAGAGGACCAAGGACAGTAGCAATGGGATAACTGAAGGCAATGGGAAGGAAAGAATATAGGTAGCGTTAAAGGGAGTAGGAAGACCCAAAACTAAAAGTTGGGTGTAAAGAATAGAGCGTTCGTTAGAGAGTGCTGAACATTCGAATAGGATGTGATTTGCATCACAAATACAAGAAGGCTCAGAAGCGTGAAGAGAGCAGAAAGGAGAAGGGGACAAAGCGAATCGAAAGCGAGAAGAGGGGAGTAGAGAATGATTGATTCTAAGCCTAATTAAGGAAACAACAGTGGAACGACGACAGATAGGAATAGATTGAAACCAAGGCAGGAAACTAGGAACCGGTTCAATAAGACGGTACTGAGAAAAGCGATTTGAGAATATAGATGGATACATGTCAGACCAAAGTCTGGTATGATTAGAGCGTGATAGAGAAAGAATGTCTGAGGAAGGGAAAGAGTCGAGGAAAGGACCAGTGCGGGCGGCTGAGCGAGCTAAAGAGTTAGCTGAGTCATTTCCCTCAATATTGGAATGACTAGGGACCCATAGAAAGTCTATGAGAATGGAGTGGAACGAGAACAAAGAGGAGACAAGAGATCGAATAGAGAGGATGATACCGTCAGAAGTATGAGAAGGAGAAGAGGAAATGGTTTGAAAAACGCCTTTGGAATCTGAAACAATCAGGAATTTGTGAACCCCACTCGTAGAGGATATGAATTGAATGGCACGAAGAATTGAGATCGACTCGGCTGAAAAGATAGAGCAGAAAGAAGGAAGTCTGAAAGACTCAGAGTGCAGGAACGTAGGAGACGTATACGCGCCACCCACGCCCCCATCACTCTTGGAGCCATCCGAGAAGTTTAAGGCATGGGAAGGAAAAGAAGAGTTCAGCAGCTGAAGGAATTCGAAGTTGACTACATTGTGAGAGGAAGAATTAGCTCGGACTGGAAGAGAGGAGAAATTAATGGGGTGCCATATGCTATTAAAATCGAGAGAAAAGTAAGGAAGACTGCCATAAGAGGAAATGTAGGGAGAAAAATTGGAAACACAAGCAGCTATATGCGATAAAATCGGGGTTCTATGAGGCGCCAAGTGCCAGTGATTTTTGATATGAAGATAGGAAGGAATAATATTAGATGACAAAATGGGGAGGCGTTTTATTAAAAATCGATAACCGAGGAGTGAACGACGAATGGAAAGAGGTTGAGTGCAAGTTTCGGATAGAATCGCAGGAATAGAAGAAGATTTTAAAGCGCCAATGCATAGGCGAAGGCAGGAATTCTGAATTGCATCAAGTTTCGAAAGGAGAGACTTGGAGGCATTGTCATAAATGAAGGAACAATAGTCAAGTTTGGACCGAATAATCGATTTATATAGAATTAATAGAATGCACGGGTCTCCACCCCATCTGAACGGAGATAAAGATTTGAGGAGATTAAGTCTTTTGATCGAGGAATTATAGATATAATTAATATGTTCATGAAATGTAAGGCGACTATTTAAGAAAAGACCTAGATAACATATGGAATTAACAGTGGGAATAGGTGTACCAGATACGCTGATGTTTATAAAAGCACGATTAAAGGGGCGGAGAGCAAAAATTTTATAGGAAGACTTGGAAGGGGAAAGAGAGAGGTGGAGTGTAGATAGAGCATTGCTAAGATGGGACAATGAATGGTTTAACTCGTTAGTGGCAGAGGACAGATCATCTGAGGTGGAATAAACTAAAATGTCATCAGCAAAAAGGAGAGAGAAAGAGGGAATAGGAAGCGAAGCAATATCGAAAGAGTAAATATTAAAAAGAGTGGGGCTAAGGCAGCATCCCTGGGGAAGCCCACGATAGACGCATCTAGAGGTGAAAAGAGAAGGAGAAGATAGATAAAGAGTTCTATATTGAAAGAGGTTGAGTATAAGAGAGATAAAAACCGGTGGGAGATTAAGAGAGAGAAGTTTGGAGCCCAGAGAAGGAAGATGCACATTGTCGAATGCAGAGCAGACATCGACAAAAGAAGCGACAGTAAATTTCTTTGATAGGAAGGATTTATAGATGTCTGCAAGGAAGTAACTAATGCAATCTACCGGGCCAAGCCCGGGGCGAAAACCGAACATATTAGAAGGAACTAGATTATTATGCTCAAGCCACCAAACAAGACGGTTGTTTATTAAACCTTCAAAGAGTTTGCGCAGACATGAGGCTAGGGAGATAGGACGGAAGGAACACTGATTTTTTTTCGGAATTGGAATGACGATGAAGTCATTCCAAGACTCAGGAGTAAATTCAGAGAGTAGGAAAGAGTTAAAGATATTCAGAAGGGAGAGCAGCGAGGAAGGAGAGAGTTTTTTAAGAATAGGGAAAGAAAGACCGTCCAAGCCAGGAGCAGAAGGAGAGGTTTTGTTAAGAACGGACAAGAGTTCCTCGTAGCGGAAAAGGGACGATAGCAAATGAGGTTCTGACGAATTTGGGAGTGAAGGAATGATCGATTCCTCGAAAGTGGGGCATACGGAGGAGCAATGGAGTCCAAGAAAGAGTGAAGTTCAGGCAAAGAAGGATGGGAGAAGTGGGGACGCTCAGAAAGAGGAGATCTGAACGCTTTTGCCATTTTCCATATCTTAGAGAGAGGCGTATCTCTAGAGAAAGATGAACAAAATGATTTCCAAGAGTTCCTCTTGGCAGATTTTGAAATGTACCGAGCTTTTGCGTTGGCTTCTTTGCGAGCTAAAAAGTTGGATATTGAGGAACAAGAACGAAAAGCTTTGAAGGTAGCGGTGCTTCTTTGGAAGGCAACTTTACACTCTTCATTCCACCAAAGAGAGGAGGCATAAGAGGAAGAACGACCGCGCGAAAAGGAAGAAGGAGGGGAGGAAGCGGAAAGAGCAGAATATAGAGACTGAATGAAGAAGTTGTACTGGGATGACGGGTCGGGAAAATCCAGAATAAGGGGGAGTGAGGAATTCACCAAAGATCGGAATTTAGTCCAATCTGTTTTGGAGAGAAGCCAGTGAGGAGCGTGCAAGGGCCTGAAAGGTTTAGAAGGAAGAGCGTTGTTGAGAGTTAGGAGAATGGGGAGATGATCACTACCAAAAGTGCCGTCGAGAGTTCTCCAGGAGCTTACAAGACCAAGATTTGGAGATGAAAACGAGAGGTCGATTGCACTAGAAGAAGATGGATGTTTGAAGAAAGTAGGAGAACGATCGTTGTGGAGAAAAAGATTATGGTTTAGAATGAGATATTCCAGAGTCACACCGTTAGGATTGCGCCCTGTGCAGCCCCACATAGGACAGTGCGCATTCCAGTCTCCACCAATAATAAATGGATCAGATAGGGATGAAAGGAATGAAGGCAAAGGAAGACTAGAGAGGCTGGAGTTGGGAGGGATGTACACGCAAGCAATATGTAAAGGATTCGGGAGAAGATTTTCAAGTGAAATGTGGATCATGTTAGGGTGGTTGGGAAGGGGCGGAGGAAGAAATGGGATATTGTGGGTGTGATAGGATAGATCGTGTCTAATTAAAATCGCAACGCCACCATACCCATCCATACGGTCAGATCGAACTAGAGAATAACCTTTGAAATCAAGAGATGAGGAGGATTTAAGCCAAGTTTCAGATAACAGCGCTACATGGATATTGTAGAAGTCTAACAGACATTCTACACTTAGTTTATTAGCTCGTAAGCTGCGGCAATTCCATTGAAGGATGTTTAAGGCGCAAGACCGCGACATTCTAGTTAAAAGGAGAAGCGGAATTAAAAGAATGAGAAAAAGTAGCTGGAGAAGATAGAGCTAAAATTGAAGTAAAAGAAAGGAGGGCAAGGGTAATAGGAAGGGTGTAATAAATGAGAGGAGATCGCTTGTAGACGATCTTCCAACTTAAAGGAGAAGTTGACAATGAAAAAAAGAGTAGAAGAGAGACGTGTCCGAAATTGGATACAGGCAAAATTGAAGATACCTCACCATTAGCGGTACCGTCAGTGATTAAAAATAAACCGGAGAAGTACCTGCACGAACTGGGTTGATGCCCAGTTTGTAGGCTTCCTTCCGACACAGTGCTGAAAAAGAGACGAGAGAAATACCTGCACGAACTGGGTTGACGACCAGTTTGTAGGCTTCCTTCCATAGTGATATAGCTATGTAGCATGAAGGAAAAATGGAATAAAATTCGAACTGAGGAAAGTTTTGAGTTGATGATTCCTGAGCGAACAGTTATCCTTGGCGAAACGGACGCAAAAGAAAAAAGGGAGAAATAAGAGTAACAAGTATAGAATGGGATGCTGGAAGATGGTCAAAAAGGAGAAAAAAAGAACAAAGGATGAAAGAGGTGGTCTAGTTGAAATGAACGTGATTGGATAGGAAGGCTGAAAGATTATCAAGGAATGAGGAGGAGGAGGATATGTTAAAGGAGGCAAGGAGTTCCATGATAGCTGCGGAAATATGGGAGACAACAAAGGAAGAATCGTTTAGAGAGGAATTAGGAGAAAGAATAGGAGGAACTGGTAAGGGACTGGAAGATATGGGGGGGGTGGATTGGGGGGAGTCGTTGTGATTCAGTGCACAACCATTTAGTGGTAAATGAGAGTAAAGGGATGGAACGAAAGGAAATTGAGGAGAAGGCTTTGAGTAGGATTTGGGTTTGGAAGTTTTGTGGAAAGTGGGGGATTTGGGACGTGGAAGAGAGGGGAATTTAGAAGTTTTTGGGGAGACGTTTAGAGAGGAAATAGGGGCTGCGGCGCGATTAGCATAGAAGAAGGCTAGAGAGGCGGAACTGGAGGATTTAATTTTAACGGCTTCGTGAAAGGAGATGTTCTCGAAAGCCATGATTCTTTTTATGTCCTTCTGCCGCTGCCATTCGGGACAGGCTCGATCGGAAGCGCTGTGACTACCTTTGCAGTTGCGACAAAAAGGAGGCTCCTGGAGATTTGTACAATCAGAGAAAGAATGTTTGGGAACATGAGGGAAGAGAGCTGCGGCAATGGCGTGCAATATGCCCGAAAAGGAAACAATTAGAGCACTGAGTGGGAGAACGGATACTTGGGGACACTGTAAAACGAAGTTTGTAAATGGATACAAACTCAGGGAGAGAGGATTTGGCAAATTTTAATTCGACACTTCTGGTGGGAACTTTGGTTCCATCGGAAGAGCGAAGGATGCGACGAATAGATACTATAGGGATAGACGTAACAAGCCCTTCTTTAATTTCCTCAACAGAGAAAGAAGGATGAACTCCAGAAATAACACCAATTCTGTATAGAGTATTATGGGGAATGAAAGCTTTCAGGTCGTTAGAATTGAAGAAGGAGCGATTGTTTAGAAAGTCGTTGGCGGTGGAAATGGAGGGGAAGATAACAGAGATACGCCCTCTACCCTGAGGGGTAATGTCGGAGAAGGAGGTGGAAATTTTGCTGATGAGCCTGGCCAGCGCAAGCGGGTGGAAATTTCCAATGTTTTTATTGTCAGAGGTGTTCTCAACGAAAACTTTGAATGGTCCTGGGTATTTGGACGGAAAAGTGTTTTCAAAAGTATCGTGAATATGATCGGAGTTAATAGTGTTGCTGTTATTATTAGTGTTACTGTTATTATCGTTATTGTTACTACTATTATAACTGCTGTTATTATTAATATTATTATCATTATTGTTATTGTTATTGTCATTACTATTATTATTATTAATATTAATAATATTATTATTATTAATATTATTATTATTATTATTATTATTATTATTATTAATATTATTATTATTATTATTTTTACTATTATCGATAATATAATTCTCGACAGCTGTATTAGGACTGTTGTTAGAATTATTTAAAGTGGCAAGATTAGGTGAATCGGGTCGAGATAGCCGCAGATCCTTGCTTGGCAAAACCGCGGACGGCGAGAGAGGGCCGGACGGTTTGCGCCTGCCGACAGCGTCAACCTCCAAAACATTCGGTTTCGCTTTTAAATCTTTGGAGGAGGCCGCCGGGCGGCCCCCACTAGACGAGCTCATCGATCAACTGGCTTAAAAAGAGAGAGGAAAATAAATAATAATAATAATAAAAAAAAAAAAACAAAATTAAATAAAAACGAAGTGAATTTAAACGAACTGAATTATTAAAATGTAGAAGCAAAAAAGAAACGTAGCATAAATCGATATTAGTTACTAAGTAAAAGTTAAATGCGGCAGCGAAGAAACCGAAATTATTTGTCTAAATAGATAACAATGAAGCGATCTCACCGGTCTGCCGAAACAACTGATTACCGAGCTGATAACGGGAACGCGAACGCACACGAGATAACGATTCAATTACACATAATTCTTATCACCATTGTCCCATACGCCAATGGTGTCCATTTAGATTAACTTTGAGAATCCCGTAACAATCTCTAACTTTGTTATTTTTTTTTTCAAATGCGACTTCGATCAGTTCTATTTATTTCTGTTTATATGATCGTTTTATTGTTCTACTTACATTTTTTCTACTAGAATTCCACTTCTTCCGCTCACGCAACTCGCTTTGATAATATCTATTCATTTCGTAAATTTTAAAAATCAGTTATTTCTATTACTCTTCGCTCTTAAGTTTCAATTTTGTCAGGTCGCACAGGGGAATAAATTTAATCGTCATCTGTAAGAGGTAGTAATCGTATTTACGTTTCGGACCTCCTCAAATTTTACCGCTGTCCATAATTTTTCACTAAAGCCTAGTTTCTAGAGTAGTCGACTTTCGTTACAGAAGTCTTCAGTTTAATTCCGGACGATCACAGAAATTACAAAATAATTCAGTTAACCGCTAATGATCACGCGAAAGGCAATGGCAAACATGCACACCACCATATGCACTCATTGATATGTAGTAGGCCGACATAGTCGTCGAGGTAGCCTAGTTGCTAGAGCGCTTGACTTCCGTTGCGGAGATCCCGGGTTCGATCCCGGGCGACGACAGAACTTATTACAAAGAATTAAATTAAAATACTCGCTAATAATTAATCACGTGGAAGGCAATGGCAAACATGCATACATATGCACGCTAGTTTAGTACGCACAGCAGACACACGCGGGACTGCACTTGTATATCGATAAATCAAACGATTACCAATCAGTTCCGGGTGTGGTCTTGCGTGCGTGCACATTCGTACTACATATAAACAATTGCCACGAGCGCTGCCTGTTCTGTATAACTAGAATGTACAAATAGGCAGTCACGACTCTCAGAATCGAGCGATACGACTGAAAAGAAAAAAAAGAAGAAAAGATAGACATAAATAGGAGACTGTATTTGTGTAATGATATGAATCGAACATTCAAATGTAGTCTTATGTCTCTACGCGTCTACACTTGCACTTTGAATATAACAATTGCCTAGTACACTATGCCTATGTTCGTATAGCTGGAATGTAGAAATAGATAGCGGCAGACGCTCAGAGACTATGTATAGCACTACAATGATGATGAGAAATGGCTGCATGATCGATTTACTTTTCTCAGTTTATATTACGTAGTGACTGCCAAGTCTTTTGTTTGTTTTGTGTTTTGTTAACACCATCTGCATCACAATCTTTTATTCGAACATAATAGTGAAGAAATAAAATTTTTCTAAAAAAATTTTAAAAATTTTCTTCGTCTTGTATTCTCTATTCGTTATAAACTGTTCACTAATTTCATCGATAATAATACTGATTAAAATACAATACTTACACAATTCTGACTTGTTTCAAAGCTTAAGGCGGAATCCACTTTAAGATTCTCTAGATCGCATATAACAAATTTCATCATAATTTCTAGTTTGACTGATTTTTACTGCAATATCATTGATGCGTGATATCTCCATGCTCTAAAACTTTATCACTATTCCGAGATATTTAAATTCATTATTAGTTTCTAAATGATCGCAACAACATAATCCTTCACCGCGAGGGGGTATTTATGTAAAACTATTTTAGGATCTAAATCGGCCTGATGTTCTTATGTGCATTACTTTTGATTTTTGTAGCATTAATTTGTTAATTTTTTTGCCGTGCACTCATCTATACACACAGGTTTTCTTGTATTAAGTTTTCCGTAATTTCTATGTTTTTGAATGTTCAACTGCCAGTGCATTATGCATACACATATAACTTGGAATTTCTGACATACGTAGCCGAATCGGTGTGTATATTAAAAATTCCGATTTTTACTAAAATAACTAATAAACCACTTTAAATAGATTCTGTTTTATTCATTTTTCTTCCTATCCTACATCGGTACTTTTCGATCGACCGATTGAAGCCTTCGTAAAGTCTCAAAAAAGGGACTAAAATTGTTTAACAGATGCGCTAACGTTTTATTATTACCTGATATAGAAATGATCTAAAAAGTGCTATAGTTGACTTTCCCTCTTTGAATGCAAATTGATTATCACGTATTTTAATTAACTTCTCTAAATAACTATTTAAATGTACGCCTCTAGATAATACTCAATAACTTATGATAAAATTGATATTAATGTAATCAGTCTATAAAGTTTAGACTATTTTCCGCCTACATTTTTGTAAATTTACCTTATTAGCTCTATTGAAAGTAATCCTTCTTTCAAAGAATATATTAATCACTGTTTATAATAATAATTACGGTAATATTTTCGAATGCATAATTTCATCCTTCACCCTCATATAATGTCATTAATCCCTTCAGCTTTATATTGATCCCAAGTTTTTTGATTATGCGTTCTTTAATAATTTCATCCGAGATTTTTGGTATATAAAATGATGTCCAAATTCCATTAACCGTATCGACTACAACTTTATTCGCAGCAGATAAATAATAGTTTAAAAATTTGCAAAGCTGCTTCATTATAACCAGCTAAATTCGTAAGTGTTTCTTCATCCATAATTGCTTTTCTTCTTTTTCCATGCTATTTTATTTATTTTCCGAGTTCTTTTTTTTTTGGATGCTTTCTGTAGTTTCTGCGCGCAATATGTTTTCTTTACTTGCCTTATGAATAATAAAATTCAGCATGAAACTATTTAAATCGGCAGTAATTAAATAAATGTTTAGTTCCATTTTGTACATTTTACATAAACTTGACAAAATGAAATGTGAATATTTATAATATAAAAGAAAATAAATAAATCTCGTGATCTAAAATAAATTAAATAATGTCTTTTTTCGGCAAAAAATTACGGATAGAAGAATAATGTTATAGTTCATCACGATAAAGAGTGACACTGGTGCTTAATTATAACACACTAAAAAGACGTTCGATGATCGAGCTTTGCATTTTTGCATTTAATTAAAAACTCGCGTTGAGCGAACAAAAAAGGTTACATTGAATCATTAAAGACATTTAAAAAAAACATAATATTGAAAAAATTTTTACTTTTTTTTTTTTTTTTTTTTTTTTTTTAACGAGTATTTAATGCCTTGTTAGTTTTAATCAGAAAGTCTGTAAGGCTCTTCGGGTTGTAAACATCTGGGATAACCGCATTTGTCTCTTTGGAACGGTGTTGGGCGTACTTTTAACAAGCTGTGACAATACGGTGGACCGTTAGCAGAGCTTGACATGCGTCACATACTGGTGGTAGCTGAAGTAAGTACGGGTGAGTGGCAAGATTATGTCCAAGATAAACTCTATTGATAGCTGTTTCCAATCTTGGTAAGCACGCATTGCCAATGAGTTTGGGCCATGCTGAGTGGTCTTTTTTGGTGTTTCCCAAAATAATACTTGGTCGCGCATGGAATGATCGACTCCACGAACTTACAATGTTCTGGATAGAGCACTGTACATAATCCATTCTTATAGTTATCGGTAAGATGGGAAGAAATACCTCGATGGCTTGGGATCCAAACAAAGGTAATTTTAGTATTACCAAAATCGTTTAATTATTATAATGAAATTATGAAAACAGAATAAGTCGGATTTAAAATAAATGATTATAAACAATAAACTCTCATTAGTTTCGCTGACGATAAAGATTCAAGAGCGGAGTCGCAAAAATAAATGCAACAAATGAATAACGAGTTAAAAAGTGCAAGCGAAAAATAGGTATACGAGCCTGCGGTGGAATTTATATTTGAACAAAACCAACGGTTAAACATGTTTAGAATTTTTATTCGACAACAACGTAACATGAAACAGGCAACAACCTAAATCAAAATCGCGCGTAGCGTTAACGTTTAATAAATAATAAACGTACTCTAGCCCTGCAGGTGTATAGCAAAATTCATTTGCAATGATGTCACCGTTGCATTAATGCGCCACAATCTACCTGTAATACTATTTTTCTTTATTCATGACAAAACACAATCGCACCGGTTTTTATATTTTTTTTCTTGTATTTGTTTTTTTTTTTGTATTTAGAATTTTAAATGATTTTAAACCGTTTTGCGTGAAATTCACTAAAAAAAAAAGAACACACCTAACAAAAATCCGCTTATTGCTTGGAAATTTTAGCCGTGGACTCATGTGTGTGTCGTCACGATAGCTTTCTCTGGTTGCTATTCTACTGACGCCTTATTGCGAAAGCTGTTAAAATTCGTATTAGTCAGTTAGGTGTAGTGCTTTTTATCACTAATTGATAGCGCTACAATCGTGATCAATCGTATTTCAGCGTAAATGGGATAAATCGAATTATAGTTTCCTGGAACGCGCTAACGATAATTCCCGAAACCGAGAAGTTTTCAAAACGCTGCAATACAAGAGGCGACCGTAAGCAATTTGGAATATTAAATGAAAAATTTTTCATATGTAATTAATAGGAAAAAAGGGCTTCGTTAAGGACCCCGACGGTACTACCAATGGCCGGGAAAAGACTGGTTTGAATTGCTTCAACAAATTGCTTTAAGTAAAGATAAAAAAATTACCCAAAATAGGGTTCAACATATTCCAAAAAAAAATCCATATTTCTCTAAGAACAAGTTTTCCACCAGTTCCTTAAACTAAGTCCTGTCGGCGGTGTTCCTATATTTGCAGGCCATTTCGTTGGCAGCTTTTTTAGTGGTGCAGAAGCTCGGAAAATACACTTACCGCAGTAACTTATCAGAAAAGTAATCACTTCTTGAGGAAAGAGGAATATAACCGGGGCACGAGCAGTTGAAATAAATGTCGGATAAAATTAACTTTTAAAATTAACACGACACGTAGCTATATCTATTTCGGTAGAGAACCCGTCACTCAAAAGGCATAGTTTAAAACTGGGGCAGTAACGTATAAACTGTCTCCATCTTCAATGTCATTTCGTTTGCAACCTTGTGAAGTATTTAACGCGTTGAAATCGCCAGCGAATGTAATTACCTAAGAGCCATACGTAATAGATGAATGCGGAAACAAAAGCAGAAAACCATGAAATAAAAATTCCTTCAAACTGTTTATAATTTTTTTCTTTTTTGGCCTGGGCTGTCATCCATTTAGCAGTCACCCGTCATACTTTAATAATTGACGTGCACATCTTGTGTCATAATTAAACTCAGTTAGGTGTTCGTAATAGGTGGCTAATGTTAACTTTGATTAACCGTCCCGCCGCCTGTTCACCGTCATTCTTAAATCCACATTGGCTATCAATGTTAACTTATTGGCGATAGTCAGATGTGCAATATCTGCGTCATGCGGTGTTGATAGAAGTATTTCTAAATTGCGTTTATTCGAGAACACTCGGATTCCGCTAAACCACCCTCAGTACAAAAATTAATGAAACAATATACGTATAAAATTTGTAGAATCTCTAAAGATGTCTCTGTTGGAAATATTATAAATTATGCGAAACCCAATGGCAGTTTACTTCTTAAGTTGAGCCCTATCGCTTTCGTAATCTAACCGTTTTTTGGAACAATTTTCATTTTCAAGATTACCATGTATTCGTTTGAAAAATAGCGCTTTAGTTTAGCGGACACTACTCGGGGGCAAGTTTCCTTCCGCACACAATTCGAAGAGCAACGGTGCATTTCCAAATCCGAATTTTAAGTATTATTCATCGTGGAAGTAATTAACATTTCGGCTCGTTTCGGATTTTGTGTCTCCTCTGGATCGGCCCTTCAACTTTACTGGTACTGGCGATGATAGCGCTGTCATCTCATATGATGATCCTTGTTTTACGATAAATTTATCTTCTGTAGCTTTTATAAAATTAATCGATAACGTAATAATGCAGCGACTCGTATAAACTCCTTTAATCAAAAGAGAAAAACGAATGAAAGCCAATCACCGGAAAGGAAATCAACGAAAGAAACTTCTTACTGACATCGCAGAATTTAATACGCGCTGCTTGTGCAATGCGCACAGTTCACTTACCAACGTACAGTTTATTTCATCTGCCAATGCCTTATTGTTGCCGCTCATAGTCGTGTCGCGGCCTTAAACACACAGCCTTGCCAATGTGAAGTTTATTTCGTTAATCCCCCCCCCCTCCGGTGTGGATTAAATTTTCTATACCTCAAAAATTTACTAATTCACGAATTATTCTTGTTCCGTTCTATTCAAATGGATATACCGTGGATCCCTAACGATGCTGAAATTGAGGGTAATGAGGTGGCTGATTCTTTGACTCGCTCAGGAGCTTCCAATGGACATACTCTTCATAAATTTCCTGCTCTCACAATATTAACCATATTTCCAGATTGTTCCATATTACATTATGGAAGGATATTTATTTTTCCCTTTTCTCCAATTCGAATTTACCTTTCCGTCCAGCCTTTACCTTCTCTCGCCAGTTGGTTTGACGAATTTCCTTCTCTTTGTCGTCCCCTGATCACTGCCATACGTTGCCTTCGTTTCGGTCATACTTTTCTTCCTTCGTCAGTTTTTCGCTTTTCCATCGCCTCTTCCCCGCGATGTCCTCTTTACCCAGAAGATTCCTTTCTTCTGTGTGATGTCAATCATGTCTTCTTCGATTATTCCTCACTCTCTTCGGACTTCTATTCTCAGCTTTTGGATCTTGCGGTCTTCCTACTCCACATACAATGGCTCTTATGTTCTCTTATTTCCTTCTTTGTCAGTTCTTCCTAGCTTCTTTCATTCATTCCATCTCGCACCAGATTAAAATATGATATGTCATGCTCCTTTCGAGCTATTATTTACATTCTCCTTGATTGGGCCGCCGTTTCTCTTCGTCAGCGTACCCAAAACGAAAAAAAAAAAATACGTTCGCCTATTGTAATTTTGTGTTAAAGTTATTTTACATCGTATCGGGTTTGTTCTTTTATTATAATTTAAACTGGACAATGGAACCTTCCAAATCGTACATTTCATAAAACATGCCGTAAAATCCGTCCGTACTAAAAGAAAAAGGAAAAAACATCAACATGCCAGAAGCAAACTTGACTTTTATTATTGATAAGAAGAGTAGTCGTACGACTCTGACCAATAAAATTATTTTCTTCAAAGTTCCCATGATTTCAATAATACAAATGTTGATAATAGAAGTGTTCGCAGAAAGAACTAATTCCAAAATCCAAAATCAAAGGTTTACTAAAACATTCAGAAATTCGGAAGTAGTCGGTCGCGGTAGAGCTATTGTAAAATTTTCTTTGCCTATTTCGCCAAATAATTTAACGAATGGCTCCTTTTTGATCGTTTTATACATCTTATCGAGCACCGGAGCCATGAACACAGCGAGAAACAATTAATGCGACTGATTGTAACCCATTTAAAATAGACTGGGTCAAACGGTTAAATTGATAACCCCTCCCCCATTATCAACGTTATGTTTGTGCCTATTTCGTTGGAACGATAAAATTTATCGGCGTGAGTTTTTTTATAGATCATACGATACATCTGCGCACCGTTCATCCATATAACAAAAACACTGATAAACCCTTCGGACAAACGGATATCAAATTTTCCATAAAAAAACATGCTAAACACATCGCTCGAAAAAGAGCAAGATGCCAGAACGCCTTACGGAAGTTCGCAGTAGCCAAACGGAAAGATGTGTATTATTACTTGGTGTGCAACAACGCAAGTTAACTGTTCTGGCTTGCTGAGAAATGAAGAGGTAATTCAATGATTTAGCTTCGCAAGAGGCATCTTTAGAAATCCAACGGACAGACACCGATTCGATATTTCAGCCCCTAAAACCACGCGCCCATATTAGGATGAGCAACTATCTGATTACATAGACGTCGCAAAAATGCGAATTCGCGAAACAATATTTAGCCGTTGCTGTTGCTTTTATCTTTTATTTTATTCTTTCTAAATTATACATTATTCTTTTTGTCATAAGTTTTATTATTTTTCTTTTTACGCCATTTCTAATTCCGGAGTTTTTTCTTTTTTCTTCTTGAGGGGTAATAATTCTTCGTTTGTCTATTTTCGATGTCACAATTATTTAAACAACGTTTCGAATAGCATTATCTTATTCATCGCCAAAACAAAAAACGCATCAAACCCAAACAGGAAAAACCCAAGCAATAAATATGTATATCGAAGCGCAACAGACTATTATTTCCGATCCTCCGATTGGTTACTCGAACCGTTTTTCATTTCCATGCAGACAATTACGGGCCACCACCAGTCCGAAGCGATTTTAAGACGGTCTGCAATTTCGATGGCTTCTCTTATTGAACGTTCTTTCGCGTTTTCTCTCGGCTAATTTAGTGTGTCGTTAAATTTCATTTCGTGTCACTTTCACGGATTACGCGCATAGGCTAGCTTTTTCTCTAACATAACTAGGAACACCTGTATCCGCGCCATGTGTAACTTGGTAAGATGTCTTCGTTATTTTTTACGTTGTTTTTTTTTTTTTTTATTGTATTTTTATTGACATGATCTTTTTCTCTTACAATTTGCCGCCCATTTTATGAATCAAATTTTTTATACACGGCAAAATAATTCCTGCATTATTTTTTTTTTTATATACTCGTAATCTTTTCATTTTTATCGCTTCTTCTTTATTATATCCGTTATCGCATCATTTTTTTCCCTGCCACATCTGTTTTCCTTCCTTTCAACCAGCGTCCTAAATAGCCCACATTTTCAGATATTCGTTCGTGCGAACTGGTTCCCGAAAGCAGAAATACTCTCGTGTTTTGGCGAATTTATTGTCTGCGTTTTTCTTTTTATAGTCTTGCTCTGATGATTAGCAAGGTATGAATGTAATTGCCATCCAATTATTTATGAAATTAAGGAAAAGTATTTTAATATTTCCGAACTTGGAGGAGTCATTAAATTCTGTTGGGTTCCGGGTCACTGTGGAGTACCACTTGGTGACCGCGTTGATTTAATCGCAAAAGAAGGTGTTAGATCAGGTATTAAGTTTCTATTTATCCCATCCTTCGAACTTCTAGATAAAGCCAAAAGAAATAATCATGCGGATTGGGTAAGTCTTATTGGTAGAGAGCAAGGACCTGGTAAATATTTTCATATGGTCCAACCATCTTTGCCGTCCACACCTTGGTTTTACCGCATTAGTGTCCCAGTTAGTTTGACCCGTAGGTTTGTGACCGTTGTGTGTAGGCTCCGCTCCGGCCATTGCCGATTGGGTTTAAATTTTTCAAACACCGGGCACTGCACCGGTTGTAATATCTATTGTCGACAAAATTTTAGAGAAGACATTAACCACTGGTTATTTAATTGCGCTCAGTTCGATAACACGAGACTTGCGTTTTCTAAAGACCTCATGTCCTGTGGTGTTTATCCTCCATTGTGTATTTTTCATCTTCTCTGTTCCAGTGATAAAATTTTATTTGTCCTTTTTCGGTTTATTGAAAGAAACAGGATTATTGTTTGATTTTTTTTTTCTTTCTCCATTATTTTACTGATTTTGTTCTTACATTGTAGTCTTTGTCCAGTGTGGCTTTGACTACCTCCTTTTTCTCATAATACATTGTGAGCATTGCCAGGCAACTGTGGTCATAATGTGAGATAGAAATATTTATCTGTTTATCTATTTTTTCTTTTGCTCCTTTTTCCAGAATGAAAAAAATCCTGTATGTGTTTGTTTTGTTTCATTGAGCATTGTGGGCACTGCCAGTAGTTGCGGCCATAATGTAGAATGAAATTTCTCTTCCTGAATTTTCTATTATTAGTATTTTTTAATATCTAGTCGTGTCGTAGTTTGCTGGCCAAATGAACTGTTCTGTTCGGGCCAAAAAAAAAAAAAAAAAAAAAGGTAATGTACTATTTTAAACTTCCTAGTTGTGCCGCTCACACCGAGCATCGTGGTGACTATTTATTTCTACCATTCTCGTTATACAAATCTAATGTTCACAGTAATACGTAGTACGAATGCACATGAAATCCACAGTATGTTTTTAAGATATATGTCTTTAAATCAAGAGTACGAGATAAGAAATTGATTTCCAACCAATTTTAAGCTTATTAGAAGCACTGTTTACGGTTAATTTCGAAATACTAAAGTTCCGGATGTAAAAATTATATTTTTCAAAAAAAACACTCGAAAACTACGTAAGTCTAAGCGGACTTTTACGAAAACAAATACGTGGTCCTGAAAAGGACTATTTCAACAAAATGGTTATGAAATTCGAATTTAAAAACATTAAAATACGGGATGCATAACGAGGGTGACAACGGGAAAAAACAAACGAAACACGTGGAAAAGAAACAACAACAAAAAACGGACTTACTACCAGTAACGCTGGTCAACAACAACCCAGGTAAAAAAGGACTCGATCGCGAACGGTTGACGAGCGGCCATATTTAGTCCTTTTTTGCGTAGTGCCGCGGTAAACAAAAATGGTGGCTAGATCTAAATAACCAAAAAACGTGTCTCTGGCGAGAAAATAATATTAAAATCGAAATCGTTAAGCGGACGCGGCGTTTAAAAAATATTAAAAATAAATTAAAATAAATAGTGATTAAAATAGTGCAAATCTACTCTAAACAAGCACTGATAACATTTTTTGATGTTAATCGTCGAATAAATAGAGTACTGAATTTATTTTTCCATTCGTTACATTTTAAAATGGCATATAATTTTAGAAGTCATATTGCTTATCCTGTTTTCGCAATGGTGGTATACTTTATTCTGATTGACGAAATAATTAATACAAACCCATATATAAGCAAGTATCAATATTTTTGATTTTGGACATATTATTTATGTAAATTATTAGTAGATATTGATGTAAAATTTTGCTAATGTATTCGAGCAAAGATAAGAAACATTAAATAAGTATAAATAGATATACCGCACAGACGTTCTCGAGAATACCTATTTTCCCCCCCAATTGGAAAAGATAAATTATAATCGAAATAGTTTAACAAAGATGAATATTTAAATAAAATACACCTACCGAATTATGTCTTACCCAAAAGGAATATAAGAAACGTAGAAAAAGTATGGTAATTGGTTATATGATAAAATGATAAGATAAAAAAAAAAAAAAAACATAATAGAAAGTCCGGAATGCGGCAAAACGAATTAAGTAAAATTTAACGTATTCAACACACAGATGTTACCACAAACTAGAAATGAAAATAACATTAGGATAAGTATTGAAACAAATAAATCAATAGAAAGGTTAGAAGCGTGTAACTAAAGTATTAGATACCTTATTATTTTATTATATTTTTATTCTTGTACTTCTGGCGTTTAATCTGTAGTTACACGTTCGATTTTAAGTCTGTAATGGCCTTTAACATTTTCAAACCGGAACGTAATGTATGTTCAATTAAGGATAACGTGCATTACATGAATGTATTAAAAATAAAATAAAGAAAAACGAAGTGCAAAAAGAAGTAACGGATAAAAATGCGTTGTGTTGGGTGTTGAGCGTGTATATGTGTGTGTGTGTTCCTGGAGCCCCCCCCCCCGTTGTTGGCTAAGTGACAATGCAATGCTAAAGGGATGTGCATGCATCGTCGATCTAGACTTCTGAATAGAAAGCGGCTGATTTCGACAAGGGGTTGGAAAAGTCGGGAGAAAAGACACGGTCAGCAGCTGTTTGTTAACTCTGGTTAAGCATAGTTTTCGAGTCCAGCCAACAGTTTATAAATTACAGTTGTGCTAAAGGTTTCGGTACGAATATACGCAATTCAGGTAAAACAATTTCATGACTTTTAGCGGAAAACTAGTAAAATTCCGCGATCGCAAAAATTATATCGCTGTCAAAATATTCTCAAATTGATGATTCCGTCCAAAGTTCGTCCTGTCGTTTGGCTGCTGAAGAATCCGAAGAATCCGAAGTTCGGATTCCTCAGCACAAACGAAAAGATTTTTAGACAGTTTAGAATTAGGCTAATTGAGAAAACATTAAGTCTCCGAATGATTAAGCTGTATATTCTTTCATTAAAAATAACCATAATCTTTGATTTAAATGAAAAAAGATTTTTTTTCATCTATATACTGCAATTTGATACGAAAATAAATCCATTCATCAAGCATTTTCAAGATTTAAATTCAACATCGTCATCTAAACTAATATAGACTCTACAGCGTTTTGTGTCCCCGTGCGTCCTATACTGTTGGGTTTATTTTTACATGTTTTTTAAACACATTAATCAAGAATCTTATTTCAGAAATAATGCCGAAGAGAAAGAATTATCAAGATAAGGCAGCAGTCAATCGCGACGGTTGATAGAGTGAAAAAAACTGACGAGGAATGATGGCCAAAGAACAACAAAACGACATAAAGTAAACTGTTAGCGGGTTTCGCGAGGAAGTTAACAAATTTAAATATAAATTACCCTTAGAAAGAAGAAAGAAAAAAATAAGTTCCAAAACTTTTCCGGGCTGAAAGGTCAGTGCAGTTTGTTTTTAATAGGTCTGTAATTGTTCATTAGAAATCGCTTCCGAGAATTTACTTTCGTCTTTTTTTTTTTTTTTTCTGATTTTAGAATGTGGAAACGTAAAATTTACGCGTTATTTAGTTCAGGAAACTACAAAAACTTGTATTGCAGCATCGGTGAGAAAGTAAGCAGTTAAAAAACTTCTTCAACCAGCTGTTATTTCGGAATAGAGAAACCCGTAATCGACGTTCGAATTCGGGGGTATTCCAGATTTTGTACGTGCGAAACAATAGAGAAACGAATTCGCGGAAAAACGTGATTAAATGTATATTATCGGTCAGGGCGCAGTAGCGACCAGCTCTCGGTAAGCGGAAGCAATCGGTAAGGAAGGATGACTGTAGGTGCGTAACGCGAGCATGTTTGTAACGCAACTCACGCCCGCGCATCATCCTTACTTAACCAATTACAAATTGTGAAATGTCTTTTTCATTGTGGAATTTTTTGACAGAAGCGGATAATTCGATGACTTCTTCTCCTAATTTCGCGTGAAAATTTCAACATGTGACTAAATAAAATACTTTCTTCTAATTACGGAAAACCCCGATTAATAACGAAGTAAACACATTTCGCCGCGAAAATGGATTTTTTTTTCCGGTTTTCCATTTTTTTGTTTTTTTTTGTTTTATTGTGTTTCTTTATAACAGTGCGATGTAACATGCAAGGATACGTATACTAGCGTGCGGAACAATTGAAATGGAAGATAATTTTTGAAATTAACGCAGATTTTGTTTGAAAAATTTTAAACTCAAAACTCGATAAAAAATTTGTTTCTCCTCTGAATTTTAATTATTAGTCAGCTACTACGGTCTAGTTTGGTTAAGCATTTCGTTCGGATGGGACTTGGTTCGAATCTCGCTGTCACACGTTGAAAATACACAAAGGTTTCACTTGCACGCTATGTTAATATCTGTAATAGATGTGCCAAAAAAAAAAACACAACTTAAAAATACGTAATTTACCGTTATTAATCTATATTTTAAAAAAAAGTAATCAATTCACAATATTATGCCGAACATAATAATTATTTATGTTCGGCATAATATATTGATTACTTTTTTAAATATACATACATACATCTATATATATATATATAGTGCCGACAGCGTTGCATTTAACTTTTCACCGTTAATCTACTGATAAAAATTAAAAAATAAAATCGAAGCGAACAACAGTAATTTAATACTAGTTAAAAAGTCTCGCGTTGTTATATAGGTATTATCGCTCAACGGTCACGTTCGTTACTGATAATACGAACGCAGAAACTGTTGTGCACGTTTGAACACGTTTTATACATATCCAAACGTGCATAATATTTACGATCCGTACATGAGAAGACACGCGCTTGTAACTAAATTTTCTTCTGTGCCGATTAATAGTAGCGTACAATAAACGCATATTTCATATATCATCGTGTAATTAAAAAGAAAAACAAAAAAAAAAGAGTAAACTCCCCCCGGAAATGGAATTTTGGTATGACCATTCTAAAAGTACGATAATAATATTTAAGCAGGAGAATCGCCTAGAAGAATAATAATCCGATTATAGAAAATGGGTTAGCGCTTTTTTCAAAATGAATACCATAGACGTAAGAGGAAAAGTTGGATCGAGGCATACATTGGTCAATAAGCTAATGCAATAAATATTCATGCGAGTAAAGAATTTTGCACTAGTACAAATGGTACAGGTATCTTATTATTATTATTATTATTATTATGGTCAGTGCGGAAACAGTTAACAGAACAGAACAGAACGTATATTTGGCTAAGTACAGTAATACAGTATTTATAAACAAAATGCGTACCAGCTCGAAAGAGACTTAACCGCATTACATTAGAGTGATAAAGTAGAATATTTACGTATTGTTAACAAAAATATAAACACTATACAAAAAAATACAAAGGGCAAAAAAAAAAAAGAGTATAACAAAAAACCCAAAATAATCAAAAATTACAACCAATTGTTACCGTTGCAAACATTACTTAACAGCCTAGAGATATCACTAACTAACTAAATTGTGTTTAATCCGACGATGCTTATATTTAACGTACATCCGGGTTAGTTGCTCGGAATTATAATCGCCTATATTCCTGATAAGCATATTGCTATGGTAGGAACAGCCATGAAAGAATTTTTTTGCTGTATTAATTATAAAATCTTTTACAAAAGGCAATTGTAACCAGTCATGCATATTATCTATTTTAGTCCAGCGGGGAACGTTTAAAATACACCAGCAACATCTATTTTGTAGTAATTTAAATTAATTAAAATGGGAGTTTGAAATCGAGCACCAAACTGGAGCTGAATAAGTCAATATTGGTCTAATAATACTTTTATAGATAATAAGCTTGTTTGCGGTGTTTAAGTAAGATTTCCGATTGATAATTGGGTACAAAGCTGCAATGGTTCTATTTGTTTTCGCTTCAGCGTATTTTAAGTGTTCCTTAAAAGATAATCTTTTATCTAGAATTACACCAAGATATCGAACATGATTAGCCCATTTAATCCTGGTGCCATTAATAATCAATTGCCTTGGAGGGGTGGGATATCTACGAGTAAAAAGTATTGCTTCTGTTTTAGTTGGATTAATTTCAATTTTCCATTTTTCCAAAAATTTTAAAACCCGAAAACTATGCAGCTGTAGACGATTATAAATAGTAGACGTTCTATACGAGCTACAGTATATAGCCGTATCATCAGCATATAAAGCTAAACTCGTGTGTTGCAACTTAGGGAGATCGGACAAGTAGACTGAAAAAAGAAAAGACCCCAGCACACTACCTTGAGGAACTCCTGCGACGGCAGTTTTGGTCATTGACTTACTGTCTCTTGTAATGAAACGTAAAAAGTTCTATTCCGTAAATAACTTCTAATTAATTTGATTAGATATTTCGGAAAATTATATTTTAAGATTTTTTAAATCAGCCCGTCGTGCCAGGTCGTGTCAAATGCTTTTGCAATGTCAAATAGAATTAATCCAGTGTGTTTGTTTATATTAAAGTTATGCGTGACATGATCAGTAATCCTAGCAACTTGATGCGTAGTAGAATAACCTGGTCTGAAACCAAATTGCTCTATTAGAAGTATTTTACTACTATCGGCGAAATTACGAAGCCTGTGTAGCATAACTTTTTCCGCTATTTTGCTTAAATTGCTAAGTAAACTAATGGGTCGTATATTATTCACTTGGGAAGAGTCTTTGCCTGGTTTAGGTAGCGCAATGATTTTGGCTACTTTCCAGAACTTTGGAAAATAGCCGAATCACATTGTAGCATTAATTATGTGTGTTAACTCTAGTACCCCCTTCCGAGGAATCTTATTTAAGATTTTTGCCGGGATATTATCATCAGCACAAGAGTTTTTTGCTTTAGATTTCTTGAGGTACCTAAATATTTCAGCAGGTGAGGCAGGACAAAACTCAGAATGAAAAATAGGAGAACCTGTAATGTTATTGAAATCAGAACCAGTTAGTAAACGTTTTACTGTATTAGTGACTAAATTACTTTGATATGTAGACGCAAGACGCGTGCTCACTTTATGAATATTTGAGGAATACTCGGCTAACAACTCCGCTTTTGCTTGATCCTTATAAACATACGTGTTAAGATCAGAATCAAATAGCGGTGGAATCATAACTCTTACCTCAAATATAATTTCCATAAAGTTTTATCTTGTGTATTAACATTCGTCAGAAATTTTTGAAATTTATCATTTTTGGTTTTTCCAAGTACAAATCTGACTATTTTTGTTAAGAATTTGATTACAGGTTTCAGCTAGCCAATATTAGAGTGAAATCGGTATTTTGTATAAATCCTGCGAACATAGTTTTTAAGTTTGATTATATTACGGAGAAAACTCGGAACATAAACTTGCGGGAACATGTGACACGTCTTTTCTTTGGGATGTAAATAGATTAATACTGTCAGTAATTAATTTAGTAAAGTAATTCAACCTGTTTATTGATATCAGAATTATCTTTAATTGGTTGATTTAAATGTGTTATCTGAGATATATTTTTTGAAACTATCCCAATCCGCATTATTAAAGTCTAGATACGACCTACTATTTAAGAGCGGTTTTACATTATTAATAATCGTAAAAATTGGTTTATGATCAGAGATAAGATGATCAAACGTAACGGGGAGTTTTGCACTAACATTTTTTGCTACGATTAGATCTAAAATACTGCGTCGAAGCTGATTTGAAGAAGGAAAGTAAGTAGGTTCTCGAGGAGCCATTATTTGAAAATTATTCCGAATGGACATATTGAATAATATATTACCTGCTAAATTGTTGTTGAAGCAACCCCATATTCTACTTTTAGCATTTAGATCGCCAACTAAAATAACCTTTGGATGTAAGTTAAGAAGTGATCTAATGTCATCAGCAAATTTTTGTGTAAATCTAGGTGGCTTATATACGGCGCAAACAACAAACGAGTTTAAATTTTGATTAACATGACATAAAAAATCAGAATATATTTTAACAGTAATGCATTGTACGTGCATTAAACGAGGTAAACGCAGTAAGACATGTTTAATATTATTGTTTATAATTAATGCTACTCCACCACTTCTACGATTAACATCTTCTCTATACAATTTGAAACCAGGAAATTTAAGGTTATATGAAGAGTGCAATTTGGTTTCGGAAAGGGCAGTTATGTGAATCTGGTTATTGCAAATAAATTCACACAATTCCTCATACTTATTAGCGATTGAGTTACAATTCCAAGCAACTAGTCGTATCCCGTTATTATTGACAATCATTAGTCACAATTAAAAATAATTCTTACTTATAATTTCCGTAACCTTACCGATTACACTAAAAATACTTTTTTGATGCATGCCATTAAATTCATTTAATATGAGCTTAATTACACGAAAAAGTTTATTTACATTAATATTTCTAAATTTATTTAATAACGAAAAAAAAATCGAAAAATGATCAGGTTCAGAGTTATCCGGACTATTATGTCTAGTCACCTGCGCATAAGTTCTTTGTGGAAATTTGCCTGCATTGGAAGGACACGTCTTTAATTCTTGTGTTGTTGGTAAACCAGTTTGACGAAGAGATGGCCTCTTTTCCTCCCTGGCACGAATGATACGCACAAAATGTGCACATTCGCTGGAATTGGCAGCATGAGGACCATCGCAATTGGCACACTTGATTAAATTAGAACTGATACAAGCACCAGGGGGATGGGTATGTGCACAACGAACACATCTATCAGGTAGGTTGCAATTTAGTGACACATGTCCAAAACGTTGACATTTATAGCACTGAATTACCGGACTTTTTCTTACGTATTTTTCCCATCGAATTAAACAATAGTTTATATGTTTAATATTAAAAATGTCTTTACTATTTGTCCCAGGAGGGAACGCAGCGATGAAAACAGAAAGGGGAATCCGTTCACTCGTCTTTTCATGCTTTTTTGTAAGTTGCGTGATACTTAATACGGTGCAATATGATTCTAGTTGAACCTTGATATCTTCTGTTGTAAATGTAGTCGGAAGTCCTTTCAAAACAAGTTTTAGGGGCTTACGCTCTCTCGGCAGATGTGTATAGAAGTGGATATTATTAGTTTTAAGAGTAGAAATTACTGCATCGTAATGTGCACTGGTGTAGACGTAAATTAAAGTTTTATTATTATAATATTTTATTTTAAATTCCGAATTTACTAGAGGTTTTAAATTATTAATTAATTGCTTAAGATTTATTGAACTATCAGGGTGTAAAATAGTTACCGGGGGATATTTCGTAGCTGGTACAGCGGTATCATTAAATAACGCATGCTTTATCGCATCTTCATCTACTTGAAGTGGACTATAGCGATTAGATGTAAATATTACCTGGCTTTTATCAGGTTTCGATTTCTTTGTCGCACATTTACGTTTTAGCAC
This sequence comes from Icerya purchasi, assembly GCA_039619475.1. Taxonomy (NCBI): domain Eukaryota; kingdom Metazoa; phylum Arthropoda; class Insecta; order Hemiptera; family Monophlebidae; genus Icerya; species Icerya purchasi. The sequence continues at coordinate 117,768,087 of CM077116.1, read as the reverse complement.
TGTAGTAAAGCTTGAATCCGAATCTTCCTCGTATTCGCTTAACTGCGGGACGTATTTATTACCGTTTGACGGACCAGCCGCATTGCTATCGCACTGCTCGTGCAATTCGTTCATCGGAAAATCATCGAAATTGGGAACGGTCCCCGCCGCTGTATTCGACGACCTACCCGATACCGACATAGTCAGATGAATAGTACTATCAGCTGACCGAGATCAGCCGATAATATCCACTGACGAGAATACGGTTAAACTGATACACTTCCAAACAACAATGAACACAGAAAACAACGACTGATACGCACACGTAGAACAATTTACGTTTAACTTCTCAATATTGGATACCAGAAAGCGTAAAAAACCTCAAGATCTACTCTTGTAAAATATAAGTATATGCAAGGAAGCTTTAACCACTGGGTTACTTGCTCGGCATTCGTTTGTATCCTCTAACAAGTGTTCGTTTTACGTTAGATGATAATCATATTATCAACAGAGTTACTTATTTAATCCCCTAAGTTAAAATTGTAACGAGTATATATAAATAAAATATAATAGAAAAAATAAAAGAAAAAAAAAAAGAAAAAAAAAAGAAAAAAAAAAGATTATTATCTCGATTTCAAGATGGATTTTCGACGGCTTTTACGGGTTTTTTTGTTTAACAATCTTTCATCCTAAATTTACAAACTGAAATTTTAGATCTTCAATTAACTTTAACCACTTTAATTTATTTCAGCTGGAGGTTTGTTAATTGCGAAATACTTCTCTCATTAAGAAAAGGTAAATGATATGATGCTATAATAATTTCCGGTACTATAAAATTAACGTTGAACTTACAAAAATTTATAGAAAACGCGAACACGTACAGTCTAGAAATCGTGACTTTAGTTAGGTTCTCGTGTGTATATCGATAAATCGGAAACTGATTTTGTTATAAATGCTTTTATTATTATATCGAAACCTAATGCAACTAAAATATTCTGCGAGTAGTTAGTGAAAGATGTTCGAAAAATAGGAAAGATTTATTGCGGTGAACGCCGGTGGATTTAATAGAACATGGCGCTGCTACATTTGTGACGAGCCTCTAAATAATGATAAAGTGACTGATCACGACCATTTAACGGGATAATTTCGCGGTGTGGCGTACTCGAAGTGTAATTTAGAGTACCAACACCGGCATTTTGTGTCAGTGTTCATACATAATCTGAGTGGGCATGATGCTGATTTATTCATCAGGGACTTGGCATATGATGATCAGCATACATCGAGGTGATACCGAATAGTGAAGAAAAGCGAATTTCGGAAAAAATGAAAATCAGATTCATCGACATATTCCGTTTCATGGCGTCAAGCCTCGAGAAGTAGCCTAGTTATTTGCCTGATAGTTCGCTTCATCATACCATCAGAAACATTGCATCGTCTGATTTACTTCCTTTATTTCGTAGGAAAGATGTTTTCCCATATTCATATGTGTATCATCTTGGGAAAAATTGGAAGAATACCTGCAAAGGAGAATTTCTATAATTCACTGACAATAAAATCAGCGATTTAAGAAGGCAAGTACTCACTTGCAGATGTTTTTTGAAAATTTCAGGAGTGTCTGTTATAAAATATACAAATTGGATTCAGCATGGAGTTTTACGGTTCCTAGATTGGAATATCGGGCGATGTTAAAGTCGACAAAAGTCAAATTGGAGATCCTAACTGACTATGATATGGTTTTATTCTTTAAGGCTGGAATATGTGGCGGTATGATCCAGTGTATAAAACGTTATAGTAAAGCAGAAAATTCCAACATTAATAGTTGTAACAATGTCGCCACTGGTAGTGATGACAGCAGTGCCATGACTACTGACGAAGCTGGCAGTAATGGTGCAGATAATTCGTTTTTATAGTATATTTGGATGCAAAATAACCTCTATGGTTGGGTCATGAATGAAGCGCTTCCTGTGAATAGTTTCAGATGGCTTAGTCAGAAGGAAATAGTGGAATTAAAAATATTATGGCGATAGATGATGATGGACCTGTCGGTTACATGCTTGAGGTGAATTTGGAGTATCTTGCAAATTTACATTTAGCGCACAATGATTTACCATTATGTCCCGAGGCTAAATCAATTAGGAAATGTGTGAAATTAATTAAGAGGGAGGATAACCGCTTTGAAAAATCCGTTTCTTTGAAAAATTTTCATATAAAAGTACAAATTCTTAGAAATATTTTCCCAAAACCTCAGGTCATTTGGAGTAAAACTCGTTAAGACAGTAAGCTGCGCACTCCACCCCTTTTGCGCCGGCCGCGAGCTGCAGGCAGGTAATTGGAGCAGCTACTGCGTTCTCTTTTAAAGGGCCTAGCCGGTGATGACACCCGGCAAAAGCGAAGTTTCTCTTTGTTGTATGATGCTTCTTCATTAATAGGATATTACACCGGAAAAGTTATAGATATTTGCGTTAAAAGTGGACACTGTCGAAGGTGTAAAACTTGACAGAAAAAATTAAATACAATGGAATTTGAAGAATGGCATGCCGAGCATGTGGAACGTGGTGAATGTGAAACAAATCACATTGGACCTGCAGGACACATGGAACTATCAGCAATAAAAGAAATGTTTCAACGATCGGAGGAAAAGTACGACGTCAAGTATAAAAATTACATCGGCGACGGTGATAGTTAAAAAGGTTCACTGGTGTAATTCAATCCCATCCATATGGCGAAGACTTTGTAATAAATAAAAAAGAATACGTTGGCCACGTTCAAAAAAGGATGGGCAAAAACGGCTACGTGATCTTGTAAAAAACACAACATTAGAGACGGAAATAAAAACCGGAAAAAAGACTAGACAAACTAAAAGAAGCAGAAGTCTCTCTGAAATAGAAAAACTTACTGGTAAAAAAAATGATAAATTAACGATGTATTATGGATTAGCAATCAGAAGAAATTGTGATTCAATGCAAAAAATGAAAGATGCGATTTAGGCGACCTTTTTCCATTATAAATCAACGAACAAAAATCCACAGCACCATAAGTGTTCAGCTGGCGCCGACTCGTGGTGCGTTCATCAAAAAGCTTTGGCCACCACCGGAGTTGAAAATTTCCACCACGATTAAGAACCTTTTCTGGATGATGTAACAAAAGCAATCGAGCCAATTTATGAAGATTTAAGCAAGAACGAACTGTTAGAGCGATGTGTTGGTGGATTTACCCAAAACAATAATGAAAGCCTAAATGCGCCTAATTTGGAAGATCACTCCAAAAATTTTATCCAGTATTCTAGTAAAAATTGCAGCAAATGTAGCTGGATGCATTTTCAGTGAAGAAAATTTTGCATTACTAGCTTCCCTACAAGAGATGAAAATCAGCGTCGGTCCAAGTGTTCCGCAACGAATAATAAAAACACCGAAACTCGCTCCGTGGGTCCCACTGAAGTGAGAAAAAAATACAGCAAGTATGGTGAACGAAAACATTGAAATAAATGAAACTACGCCCGACAGTGGGTATAGCCACTTCAGCGTCAGTACGTTCAATAATAAACGAAATAATTACTGCAATAAAATCAATGGGCAATTCATCAGAATGTCTCACAATCCAAGAAAGGGGAAAAACTATAACAAATATCGTAAAGAGAGGAAAGATACCATAGTAAATGAAAACGGGAACATAATAAGTACATAAATAATTATAAACTAGCATAAAGCTACGAAAGGAAAAAGAAAAAGAACAGAGAGAAGGTAGAGAAAGAAGAAGAGGGCCTCAAATTTCTATTCTTTTACTATTTATTATTGGAGAAACGAAAAGTTAATTAAAATTGATGATACTAGCCAAGAAAAGCGGTAAAGATTTAGCAAGAGAAGGAGAAGAAGCAATATTTTTAGATGCCGAAAGCTCTAAGAAAGTTTCGGATAGCGAAAAAACTAATGGAAGAGAAGTAGAGGGAGAAGGATTAGAAAAGAGCTAAATGCGGAGTGACTACTTTTGATAGGAGAGGAATTGCCAGAATAAGATACGGATCTATTAAGTGCTCACCCGTTAGAAAGAGAGAGAAGACAGTTAGAAGGGAGCTTAGGAAATTGTGAAGGAGAATTGAAGTGGAGTTTAGGAGAAGAGAGTTTGTAAAAAGTGGGCGATTTAGGACGAGGAGTGGATTTAGGCAGCGAGAGAGATGACGAAGGAGACAAACAAGATGATAAATTATTAGACCTGGAACGGGAAAAATTTGAGTTTAATTTCCTGCGGGTGATATCAACAAAGGAAAACACAAAGGAAGTACGATTTTCCTTTTTTAACTGGCAAGCTTCACCGAAGGATATATTTTCAAACGCCATAATTTTTTTAAATTCCAGTTGCTCAAGAAAGACTGGGCATTGGCAGTTGGTGAAATCATGAGGACGCTCAAAGTCAAAACTATGAACCGTATAGAGGCCTTTGAGACGCGGTGTTTACGAAGAATGTTAAAAATCCCATATACAGCGCACATTACCAACGAAACAGTACTACAAGAGTTCCGAAAAAAACAGGAAATCTCGAAAACGATCAAGCAACGAAAATTAGAATATTTCGGACATATACTGAGAGGACCAAAGTACAGAATGGCGCAAACGATCATACAGGGTGGTAAAATTGAAGGAAAACGCCGCATCGGCCGTAAAAGATTATCATGGCTGTGTAATATACGGCAGTGGACCGATAGGAGCTTTGAGGAACTTTTCCGACTCGCCGGCGACAGGGAGGCCTGTAGAAATGTCATCCAGATGATCGCCTAAGTTTGACAACGAACATGGGCACTCGAAGAAGAAGAAGAAGGAATCATGAGAGACTTCACAATTAAGATATTTTAGTTGTACAGCAGGACTAGAGCACTCATTAGCTCGGTAGAAGTCACCGCACTTAACTCATCGGGGTTTACTGCGGCACATTTTTTTCTGTATGGCCGAAACGGGAGCAAGAGCGACACTGGGGTCTGACACTAGGTTCAACCGAACAATGAAGATGGAAGAAATGGACAAAATTAGGAATTTTGTTGGAAAGGAACTTAATTTCGATTAAAGGAATGGGCCGGAATTCATCACCTTGCCTTTTTTTAAGTCGCCATATGGAAATAACAAGAATCGATAAGGAAACGTCATTAAGGATTTCATCTTCAGAGATATCAACTGGAATATCTTGAATAATACCCAATTAAAAAAGAAGTGAACTAGGGATGAAAGCTTTGAATTTATGATTATCTAAAAAAGTTGAGTCTAACAGGAATTCGTTGGCGGCGGAAATATCAGTAAAAAATAACCGAAATATATTTCTGCCGGCTCGCATGATTTCGCGGATTGCAGTGGTCTTACAGAATAAAAATTTAGCAGCTGCAAAAGGATGCAGACTACCGATGTTTTTATCGGAGAGAGATTTTAGCGTAACTTGAATAGAACTTGTGAAGCTGCTAGGAAAAAGATCGACATTATGTGCAGTTAAAATTGTTAGCAAAGTTACCTTCATTGTTGTTGTTACTACTGTTGATGTTTATATTATTAATGTCATTATTTTTAACTTTCCAGTCGTTAGAATTATTTTTATCGTCGTATTATATTTTAAAATTTTCGATGGCGTTGCTTATAACGACGTAGTTCGCCGAACTAACCAAGTCCGTTTGCAACAGACGAAACTCCTTAACGGGCAGATCTGATTTAGGAGAGACCGGGCTAGAGGGTTTTAATTTATTGGAAGTATCTACCTCCATCACATTGAGGGAAAGTGCGGGCTCGGAGGAGGCCGTCATGCGACCTTCTTTAGACGAACTCACCAGCTAATGTAACAATAGTAGATAGGCTTACAGAAAATTATAAAAAAGAAAAAAAAAACAAAAAAAAAACACGATACTAAAAGTAAAATTAGAAATAAAACGGCGGAGAGTATCAATAAGAAATGTAAAATATTTGGTGCTTTTCCCTAGGATGGGCCATTTTTCATTAAAATTTGACTATTCCTACCAAAAATTATAGCATTTGTACTAAATTGTGATATTTTACCGCAAAATTGTTGTTTTGCACCTAAAATAGGGATATTTTATGTAAAATGGACCTTTTCCTTTAAAATTTGATATTTTGTCTAAAGTGTAGGTATTTTCAGCTCTAAATGGTATAATTTGTATGAAAAAAGAGTACTTTTGGTTAAATTGAGCGCTTCTTTCTATGATTCTAGCTTAATCTGTTTTTTTCCGATGTTTGGAGGCATGCTGTAGAAATTTACAGTTCTTATATCCTAGTGATTGCATGGCAAATGGTAGTGCAACAAAGGAGATGAGTTATTCGAGCAATGGTGGTGCTGTTGGGTTGAGAAGATGTGTTTAATAGAATTTCTAAGAGTGCAATTATGTTTGTGAAATAATAGAACTTGTGTAGGAGGAAGTATGTGTATTCCATTAATAGGTGAGTGTTATACTTGGTAATTGTATCAATCATTTTGCCTCATTGTGATTAATGCATGGTAGTTATAATATAAGCGGTCAAAAGTAGTTCTTATATGTTGTTGTTATACATTAAACGCTTGCACCAGAATACATGAATAGTTCGTCAACATCGGGGAATGCCTACAACAGTCTGATTTCTCAATTTTGATCTGCACTAAGCAAGTGTGTATTACCAGAGTCACATTAAATCTGTTATGGATGGTAATTTTAGGTGTAGATATTGGTTCATTGCATTCGAAAATGTACACATGCGCATACATGGCCGCATAAGTATACACGTTAACATCATCAGCATTATCACATACATACCAGATGTATACTACACCAAATGTGCGTAAAGCTTATCAAAGGTATGTATGTTACTGTGTCGGGAAGGTTTGGCTCTTCACACACTGAAAATTTCATAGAGCCAATCGTACATGATAGACCCAATGCATGTCAAAGCAACTGTGCTAAATATTAAGCACATCCTTTGTAGCAGCTGAGATAGTTGAAAAGTAATACAGGTTAGTTGACTAATCAGTTTTTGGGTTGGGGGGCCCTTCCTGGGACGGGTGTTTGAATAAGTGGGTTGTACCGGTTGGGGGTTATACTTAAGTGTATTGTGAATTCGTTGATGGGAAATTGGGTTATAATTTAAGGGGGTACATACGTCCAGTAGCGCCAAAAATGTGCTAAAAGAAAGACAGTTTTTAGAGGGGATAGCAATAGAAATTAATAAAACTAACTTTTACATATTGTTTATTAGCATTTAAACTTTATAAAAAAATTTATTTCATTTTTCTTTCCCCAAAAATTACAACGTAAAAAAAAAAAAGTTTCCCGAAGCACTATGAAAAAAAGTTACTCCACGGTCTGCATCATTTCTCTTTGAAATGTTGATGGATCTGTAAAACTTAAAAATATCTTGTAAAATAAAGTTGTAGTTATAGTCTGTCGAGCCGGATTTTCGAAATTCGAAAAATTTGGCAATTTACAGAAGTTTAAAAAAAAGTGTGCATTTTGTGTCATAAATGTCACACTTTAATTATGTTTATAAAATTTTTTAATCACAATATCAAAAATCCGGCTCGACAGACTATAGAGAAAACAATTACAAATATTTAAAAAAAAAAAAAAAAACATTAAAAAATATTAAAAACTGTATGTGTTGAGAAAAACGCATTTAAAGTTTCAAGTGCATTTCGCTCGAGATCGCGCGCAGCTAAAGCAAGAACTTTATGAATTTTTAAATTTATTTTGTTAACTTACGTCTAATCTCCCATTGCAGCTTCAAACTGTATGCCTTCCTTGTCAGTAAACAATTGTTGTTGTTTATTTTTTTCCAGTCGACGAGTTGTTCTGGCCTCTTTTGTTGCATTAGTAGCTTTGATTCGTGCGTGTTTTAGCCGATTTGCATTTTCTCCGAGACAATAGTGGTACCCCTCGTATCCAATTGTTATTCCAAGTAATCTTTCTATTCTTAATAAACTCTCTGCCCCATCATTAAAAGTACATACAGCAACATTGGTAGCTATATTAACTACTTTCTTACTACCTGGACTACATTTGGGTGCAATTTTCCAAATCTTTGAATTGAGACTTTCATTGACATTTTGTGTAAATCCACCCAAGCATTTTTCCAGTAATTGATCGTCACTTAATGATTCATAGATGGCTTTCAACATTTTTACGCGTCGTATACTTAAAAAGTAGCTCATTTTTCGCAAAACCTTAAAGGTGGTTTTTCCTAAGCAACCGAAATGTTATTCCAGATAGCAAACGTTCCCCATCGAGATAAAGACATTTTGGAAGTCACTGAAAGAACGACACACTTTTACTGATTTTATTCCTTCGTCGATTTTATAAAATCCGGGGAGTTTTTATTTATAAAGCGGTGCGCAATTCGGGTTCTCAGCAGGCGGGTTATTTCGGATTGGTGCGCAATTCGGGTGTCCGCATTTTTCTATGTTTTTGACAATTTCTCAGGCTTGTCTACTGCTATTTCTCCGGCTTCTTCGTGCAGCGTGCAAACTGAACATTCTCCGGCAATAACGCTAAGTCTACAAATTTCGTGAGAATTGCGACTGCGCACGGCGTCAGAGTGGCAATCCGTTCGTAGTGTGTGTTAGTGCATTAGACTCTCGTCGGGCAGTCACGTTTTCTGTAATAACTTTCGATCTATGGGTAATGTTTACAATCGACTTTCACAGAAATACGCTTAAAACTATAGAGAATAATAATCTGTAAAAAAAAAAAAATTGATTTTTTGAAAATTCTGGACGTACCCTCTTAATTATATACCAGTAAATATTAAAATATAGGCTACTTGTTGGCTATGACACAAGAATTGAGGTTGGGATCTGGGACGGTAGGGTGTTCGGATTACCGGAATGTAATAGTCTGTTGGGGTGTGACTAGTCCATTTCTGGATCATTGGAACTACATGGAACTGTCCAGGAGAACTGTGGAAACTTGGGGGTAATTTTGAGCACCTGGACACGAATTGGAGTTAGTTTGGGCCCTTGATAAAGTACATGGGGTAGTTATCGACGTCCAGGCACAGTTTTAGGGTTCGAATTAGCAGAACTATCCAGGGGAATCAGGGGGATCTCTGATGAAAATTCGGGAACTGGGAAATTTGGATTAATTTCGGGCTTCGGGGCACAAATCGGGGTTAATTTTTGCCCTTAGAATACTGGGGTGAATTTTGGCGTTCGGATTAGCGGGAGTCTCAAGGTGCGGAATTTATTAGCTACTTGTATATATTTGCATGCGTATAATATGGTGTAATTTATATAATCTTAAGTTGACTAATATTATGATGTGTAGAATAAGCAAGAATAGTTGTAATTTTGTGTTTTAAATAAACGTAAATAATAGTGTTGAGCACTCATATAACGGGGATAATTGCCCTGTGAGACCCACAACTTATTTAAAAAAAAAAAAAGAGAAAAGAAAAAGCTTTATTTTTAGCTTTAATAGTTTCTCCGTCTTTTTCCTGACGTAAGGCGTGATACTGGAGGGCGTTGGAGGAGTCGCATTCACGAGCCGTCAGAACAGAGAGTACAGCAACATTAATTAATTTCTCTTCCTAATAAATGTGATTAAAAAAAGTAAGAAGATTGGGAGCTAAATTTTCTTCTTTTTGCTTTTTTTCTCTGTTTTTTTTTTTTTTTTGTCTTTTCCTTTTGTACTTCCCTACATTTTCTTTTCTACTTTTTCGCGAAACCCCTATCTTTCTATACAATATGATATATCCAAGATAATTAGTCAATGGTTTAATCGTAACTTTATTGTCTCATTTTACACATTTCCTTTAATTATTAGAGGTATCGTTGCTGTAGTGGTCATATCTACTATCGGGCATTGGTATTTTTATTTTTCCATTTCTCTCTTAAATGGGCTCACGCTGATTCAATCTTCAAGCTGAGTTCCATTTGGAGAATTTTTTTCTCTCACATTCGTTGTGTTGTGAGATCAGCCGATGCCTATAGCCCCTATGGGTTTCTGACACTCACATTAACATTAGCGAATAATATCTTATTTACATGAATGTTTTTCACCTTTTCCAAAAATCTTGCTCTATCTCCTTCAGCTCTGCACAAGAATGTTCTCTAGTTTTTCTCTTTCATTTACTCTTTGATATCCTTTATAATTTATTAGACTGAATTTTAATCATTACAATTTACTATTCTCTTCTCCTCTATCTACTTGTCTTATTTTTCCTTATGATTTTAATGCTTTTCATTTGTACCGTCCATTGTGCCTTTTTGTCTTTCTTACCTCTTCCACTTCTAATATTTATTCAGCTTTATAATGACGGTTGTTTTTGACCAATTACAAAAAATTCACTGCAGGGTCATAACATCAGTGTTACTTTTATCTCTTTTAATATCAAAGATTATTGATCGCGATCGTAGGCACGTTAGTTCTGTAGTCTTCGTTAGAAATGACACTGCTTTCCACTCCCACGTGATTTCTCTCAGCCTTACTCCTCCTCTTAATCTACTTAACATCGTTTACATCTCCTTTCATTCTTCCTCTATGCATTCTGTTGACACTGTTTCTATTTATACTTACGATATTAGCCTCTATCCTCTTTCTGTATTTTTAAATTCTATCCTGCACACGTTTATTATCACCGGTGGGGACTAGAATGCTCCTTTTCTTCTATGGGGCTGAACATCGTACAATATCAATGCATCCTTGAAATGCTATCCTTTTTGATGACTTAATACTCCTTAACGATCTCTTTATTCATCGCGACTATGTAGGAAGTGTACTTGAGAAAACGAACCTTACGCTAACTGCGCAATATTCCATCGGTCTTTCCCGAAGGAATTTAATGTTTTTTATTGTTTATGTCTAAAAAAGATTTTCGTGAAACTTGTGTAGGATACAACAATGCATCCCATGAAGAAAAATTGTTGTTAAGGGAAAAATATGGTCAACACTTAAATGAAAAAAACTTTTCTAGGGAAGAAAAAAAAGGTAATAAAGAAAACAAAGAATTTAATGGTGTAGTAGCAGTATATGATCTACAAGTTTTCAAACTGATACCGAAAGGCGATGTTTCTGCACTCTATTACAAGTCTAAACTGAATATTTTAAATCTCACCATTTATAACTCACGGACACATTCCTACCGTAAAGGAATAATTGAACTAGGTACATGCGCATTTTGAAGTATTTACAGGAAAAAGCAACAATAAATGACGCAGAAGTATTTTTTTATTCCAATAAATGCGTATGGCAACAAAAAAATTAATTCATGATTGCTAAAGTCAATCATACATAAATTTTTTGTTTAGAGTCATATACATAATGAGACAGACTCTGCCCAATCACTTGTTGAAAGACAAGTTAAACGACAGCCGAGAAGTGACCCTATTTATACACCCGATGGATTCATAAAAAAAAAAAAACAATGACCACCATGTAGCGTAAACGAATTATGCTACGAAGATTTTTATGATATGAAAGAACTCACGTCAAACATTGTATCTTTCGACATGAAGAATTTGAAAATTCAAAATATAAGCGTGACTAAAATTACGCGCGAATCATCGTCATCTATATTTTATGGAGCAGTGTATGTACAGTGATGAATTCAAAGAACTCGAGTAAAAGAAAAAAATCAAAAATTTGCCAATAAATTTAAAACATACATTTCATACAAAACCCGATCTACCTCCTAGAAGAAGAAATCCGATCTCTTGGACTTACGTCATAAGAATTACATAATCAAATTTTGTAACAATTTTTATAAAAGTTTATAATTTCGAAACTTTACATAGGATATACCTTTTTAAGGACTATTTACTTTTGCATGAAAAAACATCGTTTCCAGAAAAACGTATCCACGAAATTTAATAATTTTATTATACTCATGGTATAATTAATAAATTTTGTATCATTTTACTTATTGCGCATTAAAATATGATGTATTATTTGTCGACTCGTGTTCTTTCATAAATAAGACCTTTTATTATTATTAGTGAATGGAATTATGTAATAACGACACAACAGCAAAGAGTCCGAAAGATTTGTGAGTAAAAGTGTTTTGTTTCCAAACAAGAACGTCATATCTTAATTTACAGCATGCTCTGAAATCAGGTTTTATAACCAGAGTGTCACAAGTGCGAGAGAACTTTCTTTTAGTGTTTTTGTAGACGTCAGTACTAGCTTTTGGAAAAAAGAAATATGTCACAAAGTATCATCATAAATTAAACTACCAAAATATATAAGCAATGCTCTTGGAAAGTGATTAAATTATAGTAAATGTAAATGATAATTTGCATTTTCTGCGAAACAGCGTCTTTTGAGTTATGACGTAATTGTATTTAACGAGCAAAGTTTCGGAGCAATCACACTACATTCATGGTGTAACATAAACAATTCTTCTACACCATGAATATCGAGTAGTTGCTCCGAAACATGTCGGGGTGGTTCAATATTTTATTATTATTATTATTATTATTATTATTATTATTAATATATTTTGCGTTCATTACTGATCCGTTCTATATGCATAAAAAATTAAGATAACGCTAAGGAGTGACAACATCATTAATAAGCAATAATACATTAAGCAGAAATCATTTATTCTCAAATTTATATAATTATTTGAAAACTATATGTATTAATAAATAAAAAAGGGCATTATGTATTAGCTCTATCGTTCGCTTCTTATATCTGTAGCACTACTATCTAAGCAAACCGTATTTTTATGGTTCGCCGAAATCATCATTATGTCCATGTGAAGGACCTGATGGTGTGTCAGCCTGCAATAATTAATGACAAAAAAATTAGATAAGTAAATTAAATACAAAAAAAAAGGAATGAACAATATATTTATATATTATGTGTGTTATTTCTTCCTGTAATCGCTTGTCTCAATAATATGATAAGTTATAAATATTATATTTAGAAAACCCTTAAATTACGTTACAAATGTTATATATTTTTATATATTGCACGGACACAGAGTATATACCTTTCAATTCATTAAAACATATAACTTTATTTATATTAAATTATTAATTAAATTAAAATACGAGCTTAAAAAACATAATTAATTTACAAAAATACATATATAAAATTCGTCCTACCGGTTTCGTCTACTTGACATATGTATAACAAAATTCCTTGCATTCAATCTAAATAAATTTCTACCTTCACGACAATTTTATTATGAATCCAATTACCTTAATAATGAAAACTCTTTACAAAATGATGCTTAATCGATTCTTTACTCTTCATGCTATTATTTCGGAACAATGGCTCTCCGGTAATAACTAATTAAAAAAAATTGTATGTACACGGAGCCATGGATTTTTGATATTCTATTTAGCATTGACGTATGTTTCAATTTTTACGTGTTATTCAGTACAGTGACGGATTAGAGCGGACCGAAATATAAATTTATAATTTCATTATTACTATTGCATGATGTTCCTGTTTCCATTTTTTTTGTATCTTTTAGTAATAAAAACCAGTTGACTTTTTATTACTATAGGTTATATAATTTCAACCTTACTTTGTCAAATCGAGTGCAGTAAAATGGTTTGTTTCATTCTGAGAAACTATTCCCAAACCGTGATTAATGCAACACTGCTCGGCATTCAGATGCGGAATTTACCTTTATTGTACTATTTTCATCTTTTGAGGGGATCCTCAGCAGATCTAACTCATCAAAGTTGTTTTTTGACGAGTGCTGGCTAGACGTAATATATAAATTTATATATAAGCAACAGTTACAAAAGAAATATAAAAGTACTATAGTAATCTAGATTTATTTACCTCATTTTTAGGTAATAATATTATGTAATCCTGTCCCGGCTGCAAAAAAAATTGTAACAAAAAAATCAGATAAGTAAATTACGTACAGAAAAAATGAATGAACATTATATCTATACTCTAAAGTTCACAACGAAAATAAATATATTCATATATGGAGATAAAACACAGACAATATTTGCCATGCTTTTATAAAAATAAAAATCATTCAACCGTTTTGAATGTTCCATTTTCATTTTTTATTGAAAGTGAATTTCATTTAGCTATTGGAGTGTTTTTTTTACCACGTCCATCCTCGTCGGCGTTTAGGCGATCGATATTAAGGTGAGTAATATAAATTTTGACTATTTGCTAAGCGTCAGTACCTGAAGTGGGTGATATTTTTATTACCATTTTGTTATTAAAATTTTTTAACTTCTCAAGCGAATCACACAAATTTTTCACGAACAACAGAGCTAAAATTGTCAAATTAGAATCTTTTTTATTCCGACGCCCGCCTTTGGCTAGTATACACAAAAAATTCTGGACTAGAAGTATTCATCTAATTAATTATGAAGTAACAAAGTTCTGTTCTAGTTATTCATAATGATTCAACGTTAATTAGCGGCATCTACATAAGTAGCATGCACGAACTATCCAAAATTTAAGTAAACTCGTTTAATATTACAAAATAGTAGTCGGCAATATGTAATAGAGTACTCTAATGAACTACTCCATGTTGCATTTTTCACACATCACAAAATTCTTTGCACCTGATCTAAACAAATTTCTACCATCACCACTTTTATTATTATGAAACCAATGACCTTATCAATGATGTCTCCAAACTAATGTTTGATTGATCTTCTCTTCTCGAAATTTATGTGGTCATTGGTTCTAGAATAGCGCGACTGAGGAGCACAAAGAAAAAAAGTTCTATTCACACAAAATTGTAGTTTACCTGGTATTTTCTTTGTAATGAATGTATATGGTATTTTTTTATTGCTATCAATTCTGACATACTATTTAATCAATCGTAACAGGTTTCATTCTTTAATATTGTGACACATTAGCACGAGCTTAATAATAATTCAATAGCTACATTGTTGTTTTACTGCAAAATACTTTCGGAAACTGTTTCATTCGTTAGGATGAACCGTGTTTTTATTTAACCCCCTTTTGGACATGTCAGCAAAGGATCTTCGCCCAGAAACGAAACGAAGGAGAAAGATCAGTTCGATTTAAAGTCGGTGTCAAATATTGATAAGATAAAAGAACTGAGGATAGGAACAACGGAGATCGACGGAAACGATAAGATATACGAAGCACAATAAGGAGTTGGGAGTTTGAGTGATATCAGATTGGAGTACAAAGAAGTGCGTTCGTTCACGAGGGATTTCGGATCGCGATGTAGTTCAGCCTTCAACTGAGAAGCTTTTGCTACTCGGGGGAATTTTACCTTTGTTGCAACATCTTTCTGTTTTTCAGGGAACCTTCAGCAGATCTAACTCATCCGATATATGAACAAGTTGTTTTGACGAGTGCTGGCTAGACGTACTATATATATCGGTTTATGCGCAGGCAACAATTACAAGTGACATAAAATCTAAATGAAATATGGTAATCTAGATTTATTTACCACAATTCTAATTTCTTCCCTTGGATTATCATAACCTTCCGATTGTCCCAGATTCTAAAAAAATAGTAACAAAAAAAATCAGATAAGTAAATTAGGTACAGAAAGAAGGAATGAACATTATATCTATACTGTAAAGTTCACAACGAAAAAAAAAGTATTCTTATATGGAGATAAAATACGGACAATATTTGCAGTGATTCTGTGTCAGTAAAAATCATTCAGTCGTTTTGGATGTTCACTTTTCATTTTTCATTGAAAACGAATTTCATTTAGCTATTGGGATGTTGTTTTACCACGTCCATCCTCGTCTACGCCCGAGCGATGGATATTGTGGTGAGAAATATATATAAATTGTTCACTATATGTTGATGGACAGGAACTTGATGGGAGGCCATTTCGTTATTACGATTTGTTAACTTTTCAAATGAATCACACTATTTTTTAACTAACAATACAGCTTAAATTATCAAATTACAATCTTTTTTTATCCCGATGCTCACCTTTGGCTAGTACACACGAACTTCTGGAATAGAAGTATTCATCTAATTAATTATGAAGTAACAAAGTTCTGTTCTAGTTATTTATAATGATTCAACGTTAATTAGCGGCATCTACATAAGTAGCATGCACCAACTACCCAAAATTTAAGTAAACTCATTTAATATAACATAATACGAGTACTTTAATGAACTGCTGTATGTTCCATTTTTCACATGTCACAAAATTCTTTGTGACCCGATCTAAATAAATGCCTACCCATCATCACTTTTATTATTAGTAAATAATCCAATAGAGGTGATAGCCACAAAAGTTGAAATAAAACACAGCCTTACGATAACTATATGTAATATCCACGTACATTACAAAGACACTCATTCGACAGAGAAATAACCAAAATAATAGAGCAGCTCCTACGACAACCTCATATATGCCTACTGAATACCAGAAAAAACACCAGATTCAATACTTACAACGGCACAGAAACAGCTATAGACCTCACACATTAAGCAGCTCATCAATTCATCACATAATCCAGGAAAACGAAATCTGCTTTGGTGGAATCATAAATGCTCCGAAGTAATAAAAATCAAAAATCGAGCACTGGTAAAAGAGAGCCTTCAATTCAAAATCTATTACTGTTTAAAAAAGCTAGAGCTATAGCAAGAAGAACGATAAGAAATCGAAAGCAAACTCATGGATAAACTTTATTACATCAATAAATAGAAATACTCCTACCGCCGATTTTTGGAAAAAAATTAAACAGATTGCGAAGGATTTGCGAAGAAATTTCCATTTCATTCTATACTGGCACCTATCTATCCAACCTTTCAAAAAAATTACTAGAACTGCATAAGAATGATCTTCAAGAAATTAATCTCAAATTTGATGGTCAATATGAAGAATATAATGAACCATTTACGATTCAAGAACTTAAAAATACAATCAAATTAACCCGTAATACATTAGCCGGTGCTGGCAACATGCACCCCGAAATGCTGAAGCATATCAACGATGACGATCTGAAAATTCTCTTAAAGCTGTATAATAGAGTATGGACAAGCGGCAGAAAACCAAAAGATTTGCTACAGGCCCACGTAATCCCAATATTAAAGCTAAATAAAAACCCATTGGACGTAAAAAACTACAGGCCTATATTACTAACTAGTTCCTTATGTAAAACATTAGAAAAAATGGTCGCTAATAGACTTGTGGACTTCCTTGACAAGAAAATGTTACTAGATGACAAACAGTGCGGATTTCGGAAAAACCAAAGTACTATCGATCAACTGATTAGAATTCAACAAGAAATAATTGACGGCTTCACAACGAAACAACATATGGTAGCAATATTCTTCGAATAGAAAAGGCATTCGATAGGCTGCTGAGAATACCCATACTTCAGGAATTGCAGAAATTAAATATTCACGGAAAACTAAATTTTGCTGCTACGTTCTTAGAACACAGAACATTCAACGTGAGAATAGGTAACAAACTATCAACTACTAAACAACAAGAAATTGGTACGCCTCAAGGCTCAGTTGTAAGCCCTATTCTGTTTATTATTGCACTAAACGATATTAGAACAGCAATAAAACTACCCATAAACCATTCACTATTCGCTGATGACTTGGCGATATATTTAAGAGGTGAATCCAATGATAAAATATAATGCGTACTGCAATCAACAATAAATGTATTGGACAAATGGGCGAACTATAAAGGATTACGTTTTTCTGCCGGAAAAACACAAGCTGTCAACATTCACAGGAAAAAAAAAACATATTAACCAATAAAGCTCAAAATATACGATAAATAAATCACACATAGGCCAGCCAAGCTAAATTTCTGGAAGTGGTACTTGACGAAAGATTAATATAGAGTACTCATATACAACTTGTCAAACAGCGAAGCAACAAAGCATTAAACATCCTGAAAAAACTATCCACAACCAATTGGGACACAGACAGTCATTGAAGCGAATTTACTATAGCCACATCAGATCAATAGACTATGGATCAATTGTATATATGAGTGCCAACAAGAAACAACAAAACAAACTTAATCCGATTCAAAACCAAGCGATACGATTATGCATAGGAGCATTTAAAACGAGTCCAATAAATAGCCTACATGCAGAAATTGGAGTAATGCCGCTGAGTCAGAGGAGATACCTTCTAGCCTTGAACTATTACACGATCATATCGGCAAAGAACGTGCACCCTAACCATTATAAAACCTTCCATACACCTCTAGAGAACCAGTATTCCACATATGCACCCTTTGGAAAACTTTGCCGTGATGTAATGAACAAATATGAGATTAAAGACGTAGAAATTAGAAGACTGGAAGATATAACGGAAAAAACCCAATGTGATAAAACAACCAAATTGATCTTCAAAAAAGTAAATGATAAAATAAACTTGAAAATGCAGACAAAATGGAACGAGGCAGCAAATAATAAATTGAGAAAAATTAAAAAAGAATATTGCGAATGGAACACATCCATTAGAGAAAATAGAAGAAAGGAAATTGTATTATCAAGACTGAAAATTAGTCATTCCAGGATCACGCACTTTTCACTGATAACAGAGGGAACAGTCCTTTATACTTCCTTCTTTTTGCTCTATCTTCTATGCGGAGTCCTCTGCTATTCTGCGTGCCCTTCTTTTTATCAAGTCCTCTCCTGTCTCTTGAAATATCCTTATCCTGTCGCATGCTCAAAGCTTGCTGCAGACTATCGCATCTCCTCTCCCTCGTTACTCAACCGATTACGTTATTCTTCTCATTCGCTCCTTGATTCATGATCTTTTCCTTTATCACTTAATCCAAACGGACTTCCTTTGGATCCCTGGTCATGCCGGAATTGAGGGTAATGAGTTAATTGACCCATTCGCTCGGTTATCTTCCTCTTCCGGTAGGTTTCTTCCTGTTTTCTCTTCTTCCAATATTACCCTTCTGTCTTCTGCTGCTCATTCCAATCTATGGTTTGACTCTTACGTCTCCTCTTTCTCCAACCCGGATTCCTATTTCTTGTCTATTCAGCCTTCCCTTCCTCGTTTCCCCTGGTTTCTTGACTTTCCTTCCATGCGTCGCTCTAACATCTCTGCGATTTGCCACCTGCGCTTTGGGCACAGTTTTCTTCCTTCCTCGCTTTTCCGTTATTCTCTTGTGTCGTCTCCTTCTTGTCCATTGCCCCCTCCAATATCCAATTTGTTTGTGATCTCGATCACATAATATTCGGGTGTATATCTCTTGTAACCGATCAAGCTGCTTTCTACTCCTCCCTTTTACAAATTGGTATTCCCACTCTGTAAAGTGCTTCGTTCATTCTCTCCCTTCCTTCTCCTTCTGTCGTCCAGGCTCTTGATTCCTTTTTGTCGGCTATCTCTAATCGTGTAAAGATCTGAGTCTCTTGCGTCCTTTTTCCTTTGTTCTTGGGCCAATGTCCTTGTAGACGACCCCCCCCCCAAAAAAAAACAAAAAAAAAGAGAAAAAACCAGAGAGAACAGTAACAAAATGAAACAATTGCAACACTGTGATAACAACGAGACGTATCATTATACAATGTCCAAAATATGCAAAAGGAAAGATTTGAATGCATGGAACGACCACTCGAAGAATATATGCTTCTAGATAACAATGAAGAAAATGTCCAGGAACTAATCAAATATTTGAAAAAAATCAAAGTTTATAGTTTAATATAGTTTTTAATCGTTTGTAGTTTTCCCCGTAGTACTAGTCATTTACACATGTTAAATCTTTTTCTTTGTTATTTATCGAAATGTTATATATTTATTTAGGTTGGAAAACAGTTTTTGTTCGTTTATTGATTTTTTCGCTCGATATCGTTGATCTACATTTTATAAAAAAAATATTTACATTTATTATTATCAAAATGTTATGTACTAGATATTATTAATATGTTTAGTTGGCCTTAATTGACCAAGACGCCGAGCGTCGCAAAATAAAAATAAATATATATATATATATATATATTATGAATCCTATGACCTTAAAAATGATGTCTTCAAACTGATGTTTGATTGATCTTCTCCTCTTCAAACTTATCTGGTCACAGGTTCTAGAATAGCGCGACTGAGGAGGACAAAGGAAAAAAGTTCTATTCCCACAAAACTGTAGTTTACTAAGTATTTTTTTTTGTAATGAATGCATATGGTTTCCACTAATGCCTTTAATTTTTGACATACGGATCAATTAATCGTAACAAGTTTCATCCCCTTAATATTCCCACTCATTCGAACAAGCCAATTAATAAATCAACAGCTAAAACTTTATTTTACAGCGTAATGCTGTCAAAAGCCGTTTCTTTCCTTTGGATGAACTATTTCCGAATCGCGATGTGGTTCAGTCCTGAATTGAGAAATTTTGCTGTTCAGGAGAATTTTACCTTCGTTGCAAAATGTTTCTGTTTTGCCGGGAGAATTCAACTGACCAAACTCATCCGACATTTAAATAAGTGGTTTTGACGAGTGCAGATATGCTTTACAAATTTATGTATTGACAACAATTGTAAGTAACATGAAATCTAAATAAAATATAATTGTTCAAATTTATTTAACGCAATACTTACAATCGTTATTTCAACTTCTGGTACTGGATCATCATTATGTCTCTTTGAAGGACCTGATGGTGGAATAGGCTACAATAATTAGTGACAAAAAATCAGATAAGTAAATTAAATACGGAAAAAATGAATGAACAATATATTTATACTCTAAAGATCACAATGAAAATAAATCTATTCTTATAAGGAGACATATCACAAACAGTTTGGGATATTAACTTCCATTTTTTTTTTATTAAAAATGAACTCTAAGTAGCTATTCGAGTATTGCTCACTACATCCATCCTTGTCAGCGTTTGACCGATGGATTGATATTCTATTTAGACTGTATTTATTAATTTAATACAATGTTAAGTATATTCACGACAAAAATTAATTTTTAACACTTAATAAAACAATTATATTTAATTTTGTCGTGATTCTATTTAGAATTGACGTATATTCAAATGTTTAGTTGCCATTTAGCACAGTGACGGATTAGAGCGGACCGATATATAAATTTATAGTTTCAATATTACTCTTGTATGATGTTCCCATTTCCATTTTTTTTGTATCTTTTAGTAATAAAAACTAGTTGATTTTTTATTACTATAGGTTATATAATTTCAACCTTACTTTGCCAAATCCAGTACAGTGAAATGGTTTGTTTCATTCTGAGAAACTATTCTCAAACCGTGATTAATGCAGCACTGCTCGGCCTTCAGATGCGGAATTTACCTTCATTGCACCATTTTCATCTTTTGCAGGGATCCTTCAGCAGATCTAACTCATCGGATATATAAAGTTATTTTTTGACGAGTGCTCGCTAGATGTACTCTATATAAGTTTTTGCATAAGCAACAATTGTAAAGGACATGAAATATAAAAGTACTATAGTAATCTAGATTTATTTACCTCATCTTTAGGTAATATTATTATGTAATCCTGTCCCGGCTGCAAAAAAAAATAGAAACAAAGAAATCAGATAAGTAAATTACGTATAGGAAAAATGAATGAACATTATATCTATACTCTAAAGTTCACAACGAAAATAAATATATTCATATATGGGGATAAAACACAGACAATATTTGCCGTGCTTTTGTAAAAATAAAAATCATTCATCTGTTTTAAATGTTCACTTTTCATTTTTTATTGAAAATTAATTTCGTTTAGCTATTGGGGTTTTTTTTTACTCGTCGACGTTTAAGCGATGGATATTATGACGAGTAATATAAATTGTTGACCATGTGCTGAGGGACAGTACTTGATGTGGAGGATACATTTTAACACTATTTTGTTATTAACATTTTTTAACTTTTCAAATGAATCGCACAAATTTTTAATGAACAACAGAGCTAAAATTGTCAAATTAGAATCTTTTTTATTCCGACGCTCGCCTTTGGCTAGTATACACAAAAAATTCTGGAATAGAAGTATTCATCTAATTAATTGTCATTAAATAACAAAGTTCTGCTCTTAATGATTCAATGTTAATAAGCGGCATCTGCATAAGTAGCATGCACCAACTAACCAAAATTTATGTAATCTCGTGTAATATTACAAGCTAGTAGTCTGCAATATATAATACACTGCTCCGTGGCGCATTTTTCACATATCACAAAATTCTTTGATCCGACCTAGATAAATGTCTACCGTCGCCAATTTTATTTTTATGAATCCAGTGACCTTAATAATGACGTCTCTAAACTGATATTTGATTGATCCTTCTTTTCCAAATTTATCTGGTCATAGGATCTAGAATATCGCGACTAAGCAAGACAAAGAAACAAATTTATATCCACACAAAACTGTAGTTTTGTTGGTATTTTTTTTGATAATGAATGCATATGGTTTTCATTAACGCCTTTAATTTTTGACATACAGATCAATTAATCGTAACAAGTTTCATCCCCTTAATATTCCCACTAATTCGAACAAGTCAATTAATAAATCAACAGCTAAAACTTTATTTTACAGCGTAATGCTGTCAAAAGCCGTTTCTTTCCTTTTGATGAACTATTTACGAATCGCGATGTGGTTCAGTCCTGAATCGAGAAATTTTGCTGTTCAGGAGAATTTTACCTTCGTTGCAAAATGTTTCTGTTTTGCCGGGAGAATTCAACTTACCAAACTCATCCGATATTTAAATAAGTGGTTTTGACGAGTGTAGATATGCTTTACAAATTTATGTATTGACAACAGTTGTAAGTAACATGAAATCTAAATAAAATATAATTGTTCAAATTTATTTAACGCAATACTTACAATCGTTATTTCAACTTCTGGTACTGGATCATCATTATGTCTCTTTGAAGGACCTGATGGTGGAATAGGCTACAATAATTAGTGACAAAAAATCAGATAAGTAAATTAAATACGGAAAAAAGGAATGAACAATATATTTATACTCTAAAGATCACAATGAAAATAAATCTATTCTTATAAGGAGACATATCACAAACAGTTTGGGATATTAACTTCCATTTTTTTTTTATTAAAAATGAACTCTAAGTAGCTATTAGAGTATTGCTCACTACATCCATCCTTGTCAGCGTTTGGCTGATGGATTTTGTGGTGAGAAATATAAATTACTGACTAGGTGTCGAAGAACAGCAATTGGTACGGAGGATACATTTAATATCATTCTGTTATTAAAATACATAAACACATGAATTTTTATTAAAGAACGGATCATAATTGCCAAATTAAACATTTTTTCTTTCTGACGCTCGCCTTTAGCTGGCACAGCCGAATTTCTGGAGTGGAAACATTTATCTGATTAATTATAATTTTTTTTTTTTTTTTTTTTTAACCCCCCTTTGGGTTTGCTACCAAAGAGCATTAGCCCAGCAAAAAGGAATAGAGATACATGGAATAGAATAGAAATTATATTTTTATTCTGTCGACAATGGAATCACGAAACACCCCTAGGACAGGAACAACAGAGAGAATAGGCAGAGAAAGAACATAAGAGGCGTTGAACGGAGCAGAAAGACCAAGCTTTAAAAGATGATAATAAAGTAACTCACGCTCGCGGGATAAACCGGAGCACTCGAAGAGCACGTGATTCGCATCACAAACATACTGGGAACCTTCAGGATTCAATGGATAATTACGAGATGTAGCTAAAGGAAAGCGATTTAGTGAAGAAGGAAGGAGACTGTGCCAGAAACGGAGGCGAGATAATTTAGTAATTACGGACCGACGCAAACTGGGAAACTCATAGAACCAAGGACGAAAAGAAGGAATACAGGGTTAATCAAGAGATAAAAGGAATTAGAATTAGCGAAAAGAGAAACATAAACAGAATGCCTAAGATGGCAGGATTTAGTTGGAAGAAGAATATTGTGTGCTGGAACCCTACTAATAAAATTCCCATTGGAAACAGCAGCATTAGCAAGGAGGTCGGCGGCTACATTTCCATCAATGCCTGAATGTCCCGGAATCCAGAGAAAGTCAATCTGGGTAGACGTCGATGAGGATAGATCATGAAGAAGAGAACGAATAGAAAGGATAATAGCATCAGTGGAAGGAGAAAGGGAAGGTGAAAATAGCGCTAGAAGAATACTTAAAGAGTCAGAAACAATAAGGAATTTGGAAGGACTTGCAGAAGAGGAAATATAAATAATGGCTTGTAGAATAGCAACAGATTCTGCAGTAAAGACAGAACAAAAGGACGGAAGTCTAAAAGACCGAGAATGAAAGAACTGAGGGCACAAGAATGCCGCCCCAACTCCGATCGGGCTCTTCGATCTGTCAGTAAAAATTAAAGAGTGATCACGGAATAGAGAATTTATTGTATTATTAAATTCCATACTGACGATGTGAAAGGGAGCGGATTTAAGGAAGCATGGTATGAAGGTGATATTTGGTGGCTTTAACAATTTGGAATAGACGTAAGAAAAAAATGGAAGCTTGTGATGAGGAATGACGAAAGGGGAAAATTTAGAAAGGCGAAACGATATATGAGATAGTATAGGAATTTTATTGGAGAAAAAACGCCAGTGACGAAGGATAAAAGAATAAGAGGTACTGATATTTGACGAGGAAGTGGAAAAACGTTTAATGAGAAAGCGATAACCCAAATAAGATCTTCGGATGAACAGAGGATAGATATTGCATTCAGATAGAATGGCTGGGATAGGAGATGACCTCAGAGCTCCGAGACAAAGCCGAAGGCAACTGTTTTGGAGACGATCTAATTTGTAGAGAACGGATTTGGAAGCGTTGCCATATAAGAAACTGCAATAATCCAATCTGGAGCGTATGAGAGATTTGTACAACATTATTAACACAGAAGGATCACCTCCGCATCTCATAGGTGAGAGAGCTTTAAGAAGGTTTAAGACTTTAAGCGAGAAGCATATAAATAGCTGATATGGTTCATGGAAAGACAGACGAGGGGATAAAATGATACACAGATAACGAAAAGAACTGACTATTGGAATGGAATGATTTTTAAGATTTATTTCAAATGAGCCCGGGTTGTAAGGTCGAAGGGTGAAGACTACAGCTGCTGATTTAGGAGCGGAAATGAAGAGATGAATGTTAGAAAGGGCCTCTTCTAGAGTACTTAAGGAGCTGTTTAGTTCCTCATTGGCAACTAGAAGATTACGGGAAGAGGAGTAAACAAGGATATCATTTGCAAAAAATAAAGATTTGGATTTTAAGGAGAGAAAACCAATTTTGGAAACATATAAATTAAATAAAGTAGGGCTAAGGCAAGAACCTTGCGGAAGGCCCTGGAAGACCTTCCTTGAGGTGAAAAAGGAAGGAGCAGAAAGAAGGAGAGTTCTACTTTGAAAAAGATTGATAATTAGGAAGGATATGGATGCAGGGATATTTAAAGAAATCATAACATTTTTGAGCGTGAGAAGATGGACGCTTTCGTATGCACTGGTTACATCAATAAAAGCTGCAATTGTGAATTCTTTGGAAATAAATGATTTGTAAATGCCAGCAAGGAAATGACTGATACAATCTGGAGGGCCTAAGCCAGGACGAAAACCAAACTGGTTGTCTGGAAGCAAGTTATTGTGTTCCAGCCACCAGACCAGCCGTTTGTTAAGCATACTCTCAACGAGTTTTCTTAGGCAAGAAGCTAAAGAAATGGGCCGAAAGGCAGAGGAATTATTCTTGGGAATTGAGATAACAACGAAGGTGTTCCATGAATCAGGAATAGAACCAGATTGCAGGAAGGAATTAAAAATGATTAAAAGAATTTGGAGAGACTTTACAGATAGGTTTTTGAGGATGGAGTAAGAAATTTTATCATGGCCCGGACAGGAGTTGGAGCAGTTTTTCAGGGAAGAAAGAAGTTCAGAGAAGGAAAAGTTAGGGGAAAGGAAATGAGGCGATGATGGGTAAGGAGGAATTAAAGAATCCACTTCACCATAGTTAGGGACATAATCAGGAGCTATGGAGTCAAAGAAAGAAGAAAGAGTATCCTTCTTAGGAAGACTGGAGCTAGACGGGCGTTCGGAAATAGAATTTCTAAAAGCTTTAGCCAACTTCCACACTTTGGAAATAGGAGTCAATCGAGAAAAGGAAGAGCAAAAGGATTTCCAATAATTTTTCTTGGCGTTTTTGAGAATATATCTGGTTCTAGCGTTCGAACTCTTGTAAGTCGAGAAATTATTAAAAGTAGGTTGAGAGCGGAATAATTTAAAGTTAGACAAACTTTGATTGACAGCAGCTGTACAGTCCCCATTCCACCACAATGATGAAGCCCTTAAAGAATGACTTTTCCGGGCTTGAGGATAGAGTGGGGAAGACAGTGTTAGAGCAGAGGAGATAGAATTGGTAAAGGATGAATATTGTGAAATAGCATCGTTTTCTACCTGTATTGCAGGAAGGTCTGAGTCCACAATAAACCGAAATCTATTCCAATCAGTTTTATGCAGGTTCCAATCAGCATAATGCAAAGGCGTAAATGAAGATGAAAGAGAAAGGAGATGGAAGTCATTAAGAACAATAAGGATCGGAACGTGGTCACTGCCGAAGGTACCATCTAGAGTTTTCCACGAGGATTTAAGAGCTGTATCGGAGGAAACAAAAGATAGATCGATAGAACTAGAAGTAGACGATGATTTGAAGAAGGTGTGAGAACCATCATTTAGGAGAACCAAATTATAATTGAAAATTACTTCCTCTATAATTGTGCCATTCCTGTTATAACTGGAACAACCCCATAGAGGCGAGTGGGAGTTCCAGTCGCCGCCGACCATGAAAGGGCGAGGAATAGAATTCAAGAACAAGTCAAATGGGAAATCGCGTAAGTTATAGGACGGTGGGATGTAGGAGCAGATAAGATTAAAACTTTTACCATGACACAATGAGATTGAGACGTGAACTAAATTCGGATTAAGAGGACTGGAAGAAAGGAAGGAAAAACTATCATGATGAATGAAATGTACATCTTTTCTTATAATAATAGCAGCTCCGCCATAGCCGTCGTCCCGATTCGAACTGACTAAGGAGTATCCTCGAATTCGAATATTGGAAGATTGTTTGAGCCAAGTTTCTGACAGAAGAGCAACCTGAATGTTATATTGATCCAACAAACCTTCGAGGGAGCATTTATTGACATTAAGACTTCTACAGTTCCATTGAAGAATATTTAGCCTGTTTGACATCATTTAAATTACAGAAAAATAGTTGGAAGGGAAGGAACCATGTAAGTGTGTAGAAGAGGAAGGGATATAATACCGTACAGCCTGCAGATTTGGAAGAGAGAGGAAAATCGGGGAAAGAATGAGTGTAGGCTCGAGTAGTCCACGCAAAGCCAGTTGAAAGTATTGAATAAAGACAAGGAAAGATACGGCAGAAGAAGGGATGCAAAAAAAGACAATGAAGAGACATCTCTGTTTTCCCAGATAACTTACGAATGAGGAATATGAAAACTTATTGGGATGTTCACTGAGGAAAAACAACTTTCTCTCTCGCTGCTCACCAACTTAATTAGGTATGGAATGATGAGGAAAGGGCTGCGGGTCAACGTGAAGAAATTAAGATTAAGCAAGGAATAATTAGAGATTAAATTCGCTTTATAAAGGGTCATAGCTGGAACGAAAAGGACTTTCTTTCTTTACCGTAGCCCAGCGTATTTGAAAGAAGACCGAAGGAAAGATGAAAAAAGGAAAAAGTCAGATATTTGAGGATGAGAATAATGCATCTAATAATTAGTATTGATTTGCACGGTTTAAAACCGAAGAAAACAGAAGTTTTATACAATTGTGCATTGCAATCAACCATACACCGTTTCTCGACTACTGTCGAACCCAATCAAAGTTCGCAGAAAGAGGCAATGGTCATAAAAATAATGCAAAACATATAGATCAGAACAGAAACATTTATAAGGAAGTAGTAAAGTTCTTCAACAATCATTGATAATGATTCAATATTAATAAGTATCATCTTTATAAGTAGTTTGCATCCACTATCCGAAATTCAAGTAAACTCGTGTAATGATGCAACCAGTAGTATGCAATACATAATATTCCAATAACTTGCTCCTTCAATTTTCACGTATAACAAAATTGTTGCATTCAATCTAAATAAATTTCTACCTTCACGACAATTTTATTATGAATCCAATTACCTTAATAATGAAAACTCTTTTCAAAATGATGCTTAATCGATTCTTCTCTCCTCATGCTAATTTAAGAACAATAGTTCTCTGGTAATAACAACCAAAAAAAAAATTCTCTATACTACCAAAAAAAAAATTCTCTGTACTCGGAGCCATGTATTTTTAATATTCTATTTAGAATTGACGTATATTTAAATGTTTAGGTGCCATTTAGCACAGTGACGGATTAGAGCGGACCGATATATAAATTTATAGTTTCAATATTACTATTGTATGATGTTCCCATTTCCATTTTTTTTGTATCTTTTAGTAATAAAAACTAGTTGATTTTTTATTACTATAGGTTATATAATTTCAACCTTACTTTGCCAAATCCAGTACAGTGAAATGGTTTGTTTCATTCTGAGAAACTATTCTCAAACCGTGATTAATGCAGCACTGCTCGGCCTTCAGATGCGGAATTTACCTTTATTGCACTATTTTCATCTTTTGAGGAGATCCTCAGCAGATCTAACTCATCAAAGTTTTTTTTTGACGAGTGCTGGCCAGATGTAAAAAAGAAGTTTATGTACAAGCAACAATTACAAAAGAAATATAAAAGTACTATAGTAATCTAGATTTATTTACCTCATCTTTAGGTAATATAAATTGGTAATCCTGTCCCGGCTGCAAAAAAAATAGTAACAATGAAATCAGATAAGTAAATTACGTATAGGAAAAATGAATGAACATTATATCTATACTCTAAAGTTCACAACGAAAATAAATATATTCATATATGGGGATAAAACACAGACAATATTTGCCGTGCTTTTGTAAAAATAAAAATCATTCATCTGTTTTAAATGTTCACTTTTCATTTTTTATTGAAAATTAATTTCGTTTAGCTATTGGGGTTTTTTTTACTCGTTGACGTTTAAGCGATGGATATTATGATGAGTAATATTAATTGTTGACCGTGTGCTGAGGGACAGTACTTGATGTGGAGGATACATTTAACACTATTTCGTTATTAAAATTTATTAATTTTTGAGATCAAACTTATTATTTTTTATTGAAGAACAGAACGTAATTTCCAAATGACATTTTTCTTGCAGACGCTCGTTTTTGAGTACTATACTTGTTGTAAAAAAAGTATTTAGATTAAGTTAAAGTCGGTGTTAGTGAACCAAAATGTTAACAGGGACTGTATTAGTAAATATTAAATTGAAAATAATTGGCTTGTATGGACTCTCAATGCGAGTTTACCATAAAATAAAGTAACGGTCGTCGAATAAAAGACGCTGTCAAAAAAGCCTATGAATTAAAAAGTGAAAACAAAATTACAATGACCTGTTCGACTAACATTAAACGACCGCGACGCAACTAATTTTAGCGAATCCGTCTTTAGCTATAATAACGACGGACTACGAAAACGTATTTACAATAATCATTTAAAAGCAAAACGTTAACGCATTTTGACATGAAATGTGGAATAAACGGAAATTGCCAACAGTAATCTGAAAAAGCCGAAGCTCAGGCCTCTGACGTCACAAGCCCTGACCGTGTGTAGAGAGCAGAAAGTAACTGATTATAAATTAACGTTGTTATATTATTTAAGGTCCGTAACCAACCCAAGCCTTCGCTAGCCCCTCCCGCCAACTGCGCTACCGCATTTTTTTTTTTTTTTTAAAGTATTTCGAACTCTAAGTATATATAATATAAATTTAGCCGAAGTATTTATTTTTTAATATTCGTAACTCGTAGTCAAAACGATAGGCGGGGCTCTTACAGATTTTATTTTTAACATAATTTATACTTAAAATCTATTTTTCCAATTGTATGTATTATATACACCCGCAACTATATTTGCAGCTAAATTTATCTATTTCTTGAATGAAAGTCCATGTGATGGCGTTTATCGCTAGTGAACTCTCTATCACCTTGTCATTAAAGTTTGAAATCTCGCGCACCATTGAGTTTTCGATAGATAACATTCCGAGTACTGACAATCTGTCTTCACCTATAGTGCTTTTTAAGAACGTTTTAATTTTTTTCAAAGAAAAAAAGCACCTTTCTGTTTCTGAAGTAGACATTGGAATTGCTACGAGCATCCTCAAAGCGTTTGCGATTTCCTGGAAGGCCGCGTGCAAATCCAAATAAATACATCAAAGCCAGTGTTTTCAAACATCCTGAAATTTCTTCATTTCCGATAATCTCAGATCGGGAGTAAAACACACTCAGTTCAGATTTTAAATTGTCTTTATCAATCATTGGAAATGCCTCACAAAACCTGTCGATTGTTTGCACCGGCAAGTTTTTCTGGTATTCTTTAAAATTTTTTCGCACAAATAAACTTGCTCCGGAAAGACAATTTTTAAATCCAAAACGTTCCTTTATTTGAAAAATTACCGTATCGCACACCTCCCTTACAGATGCATTTAAATTTTCAGCATTCATTCTGCGTCTTTTTTTCAACAGAGCTGAATTATCATTTTCTTCTCCTTCTACAGCTGAAGGCAAACCATTTCTAATTTTTACGATTATGCTCTCAAAATTGTCTAAAGCCGTTTGGATTTTTAAAACTTCTGTTTCAATTTTTTGTAACTGATTAAATGATACATCGACATGGGGCATAATTTTGTTGAAAAAATTCAGCCAATACAAAAAAGTGTTGTCTTCTAACCACTTGATGAAACCTGTAGCTTGTATTGCTGTTTCCTTATTATATCGTTTAGGAACCCCAAGTTGGATACTTTTAAAACATTCTAAAATATCGGATCTATGATCAAATACAGTCTGCACCACCCGAGAATTTAAATGATTGTTGCCAAATTTTATTATTTTTCTAGCTCGGACTGCGTCGTCAAAGGCCGTAAGAAATGCCGAATCCGTCTCACTACAATTAATTTCAAAATTGAACTAAAAGTAATCAAATTGGTTCGATAAATGTAATACCACGTGGTTAATTACTATAATATCTTGAACACGGCCACGTGACACATAGGAAACAAAATACGTGAATAAAATTTTTAAAAACCCACCAAACTACTTAAATCGGAAAAAAAAGAAACGATTAATTAGCGACTACGTACAACTCAAAAAGATGCCCGTCAACTGCTGCTGCTGCTGCACGCGGCATATGTAGATAACTAATTGCGGGATCAACTAAATCCACCCCCACACGAATATTAATCTGGTAATAGCCGTTTCGTTACGCAATCATTCTGTTGTCACGACAACGGCACGTATTAAAAACTAACTTGACTTCTAAACGAGCGGGCTCGTTTTCCAGAGCCCTATAGAAAACAGAATGATATAGTTTCCATCCTGATAGTATACAAGGTCGGTTATAGCTAAAAAATAATTGAATCAGACAACACTAGAGTGCGCTTATATAGAAGAAAATCGTTTTTACTAAATGTAGAATATTAAAATGATTCAATATATTAATAATTAATATATTTCCTGAGGAATTTTTGTAAGGGAGTGCGGCTCCCCAGAGCCCTTATGGACCAGCCGCCACTGTTTATAACGTTGCTTGTTACAATGTCGTTGATTTCGATCGTTAATTCACAATATTTTTCCATTCACCCCAATCCACCTACTCAACCATGGTATCTACATTTTCCGCACCTTCCCCGATTCATCATGTCTGCTATCTGTCGTCTTCGATCTGGTCACAGTCGACTTCTTGCTTCATTGTATCGTTTCTCCATAGTGTCGTCTCCTATTTGTCCGCTGTGTATCGATAACACAGTCGTATGTGACTCTGATCATGTATTCTTTGAATGCTCTTCTTTATCATCGGTAAGGGCAGCTCTATATGCGGAGCTTCTTTCACATGATGTTCCAATTCCATATTGTATGTCCTTTATTCTCTCACTACAGTCAACGTTGATCATACCAATTGTAGCAAAATTCCTATCCTCTGTATTTCATTATATTAAGATCTAATCCTTTCAGTAGTTCTCTTTCACTTTGGCATTCCTAACTTATCGTGTTCGGTTATATCTAATGAACTCCTCTCTAAACGAAGAACACGCACTGATGTTGCAGTCACAATTATAAACAGGCACAGCTCGCAGTTAACTTTACGGGCTCGCTTTGGCATTTGCGGCCCTAACTGTAGATAGGTGAACTCCTTGTCAGCCGGCACTGCGGGCGCTGCTGTTGCAGTATGGCCATAATGTGTTGGGTGTAAATTCTGCTCATTTCCTTTTAACAGGATGGTAGGCGCTGTTTTCGCAGTCGTCGCCATAAATATGATTAATGTTTCATAATTAAGAGCTATAAACTTTGCTTTATAGTGATGGAGAAAGTCATTGAACTTTCGGATAATTGTTTACGGACGCTAAGCGCTGTGCTCTATATAGGTTTCGTGCTTGATGGATCTAACTGCTTTTTAAACATCCCGTGTTTCTTCTTCCTTAATTATTTATAGCCAGATTCCTTTGTCCGTTTGTACTGTGGGCTCTGTAATTGCAGATGTGGCCATGGTATGGGATAGCTAACTCCTTTTGTTCTTACCTTCGGCAATGTCATTCCTTTTCTTTTCAGGATGCATGCGTTTGGCATTTTTCGACGTTGATTGTTATTGTTTCTCCATCCTTGGTATAGCATTATTTGTCAGATTCCATTCCTTGTTACTCCTAATTTCTGCTATGTACATATGTTGATGGATAATCGTCCGTTTCTGACCAAGAAAAAAAAAAAAAAAAAAAAAAGATTTCGATCGTGTGTCAAGGTCGACGAGTCTGCCTGGATTTCCCCCCCCCTTTTTTTTCTTGTTTGGGTTTTTCCCTGGGCTTGTCAGCAACGGACGATTACCCATCAACATGTGTACATAGCAGTAATTAGGAGTAACAAAGAATGGAATCTGACGGCCCAAATAAATGCCGCGATGATTCACACACAACATACACACCGCCACTTTGTATATATTATATTTTCGAGTCGAAATATTATAGAATTAGCCGAAGTATATTTTTCTTTTACACTTCTGTTCATTTCTTCCAGCTATACACAATTTAATTTTTTTCTCCGATTCTAAACATAAATCTGTCAATGTATTAGTCACTCTCTAACTCGCACAGAATGTTCCCTTGCACTCATCTTCATCCGTTAGTTTCCATATCGTTCATAATAACATTTTTCAAGTCAAATGTTATAGAATCAGCCTAATTATATTTTTTTTGTTTCTGATATAATTCTATATTTTTTTTCTCAGGTTCTAAAAATAAATCCATTGATATCTTCACCAGTATGATTGCGCACACATCTGCTATTATTTCTCATATCGTTCATAATCATTTTATATATATTGTTACGATTGAGGGTTAGTCCTCTGGTCCCTTTTACGGGAAGCCAATGTTATGAATATTCCTTTTGATGGACCACTTGATATGAATTGCTTCTTTACACTGATAAAAAAAAAAAATCCAAAAGCAAACAGGCGCCAGCGATAGATTACCCATAACCAAACCAGCTCTACACTGCATAGAGCTATCAGGCTTTTCAAAAAAAAAATAAAACAAAAAATATCTATCGGGAGAAGAACCTAGCCGATAAAAAAAAATACATACTCGTATAAGGAAAACGAATGCCGCCGATCGAAGGCGGTCACCTCTCCATAAGGAGATACCACAGTCGTGCAACATGTGTCTAATAAAATTTAGATAGGTAAATGGACGCATATTTCAGAAAAATTTACAAACAAAACAACGCATGTAATGGAAAAAATCTGGTATTGACTGGAAACTGTAAAACTTCGACTAAATATTTTATAATCCTTTACGGGATGGCCAAAGGCACAGCTTGATAAAAACAGAACACAAAGGGAAAAATGTTGCATTTGCGATGACGACGACGATGACAAGCACTGAATCAACCGAATGAACACAATGTGCCTCATGCAACGGTAACAAAAGGCTACGCAGAAGCTTTTAGAAAAACACTTCTGTGTAAATTACCGCACATACTACCCTGCCTGATTTTAGCAGGATTTTTCAGTCTGCTTGCAGCTCAATGTTACTGAACGCAAACACAGTATCCCGCGCTTTCTCTGCAAGCAGGGTTAACCTAGAAAAAGAATCTGCTGTAAATGCTTTTTCTTTTATGACGGGTTTTCCAGATGAAAATAATCTCGCTCCCCTATTTAAGCCGCCACAATAGGTTAACCCGTTTTGCATTAATTATTCATTTAGTTAAAAATAATATTAACACTCTTATAAACATCTGCAAGTCCGGTTTACACCCCATTTTTACATTTCTCAGGAATATGCTTCCTCTTCATTCCATATTTTACCTGTGTTTTATTGCTTTTTCACGAATTCCGCGATTTTTGAGCAATTTAAAGGGACGCTACACTCAGATGAAAGACTTTCTTTGATCAGATGTCATAAATATAAATAGGGGCTGTTAATTCTATCAAATAAATATGTAATCAGTTGATTATATAAGTGTACATTTCGTTTTACTGTTTGATGCATATTATAAGGCTGAACTACAAAACTGTGTAAAAAAATCCTGTGCAGCTTTAGAGTAGAAACATTTGAATTTACAAAAATAATACCCGGGCTTTGATAAATTATTGTGAGAAGATCAAATTACTCGGTTGAAAGTAATTTATTTTATTTATTCTTCTACACTATATATAGTATATATATATATTAATTACAACATAATTCTTAGGCTATCCCACATTACAAAAGATGTCCCAATTTTAAGTAACTTTTATATTTTATAGGATTTTTGTGATTGTAATTTAAAAAATGTCACTATTTTATGTAACGAAATATGTAAGGAAAAATGTAACGAAAAAATGTCTTAATTTTATATCATGAAAGTTAAATGTTAGGATAGGATTTTTGTGATTATATTATTTTCATTATGTTGATGCCAGTAAGGATTACATTGTAAATTTTGATAATTTTATACAAAGTACAGAAGAGAAAGAGAAAAATATGCAAGCAAGAGGGGTCAAAGAGCACAGCCCCTGCGAGGCCAAAATGGCCGAAGTATATATATATATATATATATATATATATATATATATATTTATATAAAGTAAAGTAAAGTAATTCCCATACCCTTGACAGGGCATTGGGGATTGTGACGTCAGAGGTCCTAGATTAGGCTTTTTTAGACTACTGACAACATGTTGTTTTCGTACATCTATGAACGAAAAAAAGAAAACCCGGCAAGAACTCATTAATTGACGGTCCACGCAAGACTTTGTCCAAAACTCTACTAAACTGGTTTCTCAGAACAGCAACTGATCATCCAAATAATAACTGACGTCATTCCTTCAAAATGGCTACTCGTTTATGGAGCAGCAGCATTCCATTTAAATTTAAATTTAAATAATATTTTAAAGTTTGAAGGCTGAATAAATTATGAATATATATATATATATATATATATATATATATATATATATATATATATATATATATAAAAGTGAAAATTGGGAAATATTTGAAAGACACAGCAATTATTAACATATCACTGCAACTACTAGGTCTATGAAGCTGAAAATTGGCACCTAATACAATTATATTATGTACTGACATCATCTAAAAATGTATTAAAAAATTCAACTTTTTTAGGGTATCGCTTTTTAAAAAAACAAAAATCACGCTACAGCCGAAACCATTTATACCAGGTAATTAAAATTTTACATGAAGATTACTTGTGTATGGAAGATGTTAAATAAGAACGCTTTTTTGAAAATTCAAACTTTAAGGGGTGAAAAGGGGTTAAAAACTGTTTTCCAAAAAAACACACAAACTTCAATATTTTTGGTACAAATGGGTTTATCAAATTGTAATTCCGCATGAAGACGCCGCATATGGTGTACTAAATGTGTGCAAAATTTTTTTCAAACCCCAAAATTTTAAAGGAGGAAAAGGGCAAAACTAATGTGTATACTGGAGATATCAAATAAGAACGCTGTTACCGAAATTAGGGGTGGATAGGGGTTAAAAGCTGTTTCCAAAAAAATATGCAAACTGTTATTTCTTTTTGTGCAAAAGGGTTTAATTGTAATTTCGCATGAAGACATACGTGCATGGTGTACTAAAAGTGTGCAATGTTGTTTTCCTTCTCCAAAATTTTAAACGAAAAGAATGACAGAATCCCATTTTTGGAAAACCAAAATTCACGCTGCAATCTAAACGAATGGTAATTATGAATGTGAATACAGTGTATATACTAATGATGTCAAGTAAGAACCCATTTTTGAACATTTGAACTCGAAGATGCGGAAAGGGATAAAAACAATTTTCCAAAAATACATAAACCGTTATATTTCCCATAGAAATGAGTTATCAAATTATAGTTTGGTCTTAATATTCTTTATATAGCATACCAAAATTGTACACGATTTGTTTTAAGTACCCTAAAGTTAAATTGTATGAAAGGCTGCACACCGTTTTTGATATAAAATAATGATTACGCCTCAACCAAAACCATTTGCATTGGTTATGAGAAAACTCATTTGAACACATCATATACCGAAAATATCAAATGAGAAAGATTTTTTGAAAAATTGAACTTTAAGTGGTGAAAATTGGTTTGAAAATTATTTTCAAAATATAACTAAAGTGTTTTATCTTGGTAATAAATGGGTTCACCATATTATAATATTTACAAAGGTTGTTTCATTTTTTTTTATATATTCAGATTTTTAAGAGTGAAAAAAGGTTTTTTTTTTTTTTTTTTTGCATACCGACTCGTAGGTCATCAACGCAAGTGATCATTAGTTATTTTAAGTGTCCTAGATAACGGCGCATCCCAACAGATGAAGCCGCTAGTCATAGATTAATTTTCCATTTTTTTTTTTTTTTGAGCGTTTTGGTATTATCTTTAATATTAATAATGAGCGGTAAGCGCATCTCTGCATTGTTTTTTCTTTAGTCGTTTGACGGGATTGTCAGGAAGACCGGTAGTTTTCATACGCGATATTAATGGGTTTAAATTATAGCTGAATGCCGCATGCATTTTGGTATATTGCTGCTTGTATATCGCCAACACTGAAGAACGACTGTATTTTTTTGAGATGCGTTTTTGCGGCTGATCCATATATTTCTAAACCGTATTTCCAGACAGGAGCTATGATGGTGTTATACAATAACATTTTATTGTTCAGACTGAGTTTGGATTTTCTTCCTATTAGTGGATATAATTGTCTCAGTAGCGACTTCAATTTTTTCTTTGTATTAATTACATGCAGATTCCATACTAAGCGTTTGTCGAAGGTTAATCCCAAATATTTAACTGATTGTATCTGCGGTATTTTACAGCTGTTATAAGTAACTGGAGGACATGTTTCTTGGTTATTTGTGAACGTGATATGTGAAGATTTTTGTTCATTAATTTCGATCCTCCAGTTGAGAGCCCAATTTTGTAGTAACGATAAATGATGTTGAATGTACCTTGAAGCTTCATGACGATCTTCGTGCGCAGCTAGTATAGCAATGTCATCCGCAAATGAAGCTTGTAATGTAAACATTGTAGTCGGTAGGTCAGCTGTATAGATGTTATAAAGAAGCGGGCCAAGAACGCTCCCTTGAGGTACCGATGCTAATATCTGACGCTCGCTGGACAAGACGCCATTTATTTTTATTTGAAATGATCTACCGCTTAAATAAGACCTCAGCAGATGATATATTTCAATCGGGAAAATCTTCTGGGCTTTGTATAGCAAACCGTCGTGCCAAACACGATCAAAAGCTTTGGCTACATCAAGGAACACTGCCGAGCAATACATTCCACGCTGTAAGACTGACTCAATTGCATCAACGAGCCTGTGACATTGATGAATAGCTGAATGCTTTGGTCTGAACCCGAACTGATGATTTGGAAGATAGGCATTTGCCATATTAAAAAGAAGTGGTTGAATTAATTTTTCGAACACTTTTCCAAATGTATCCAGTAAACTTATCGGTCTATAGGATGAGACATCTGTAACTGGCTTCCCAGGTTTATGGATAAGTATAGTTACCGATTTTTTCCATCTAGTCGGAAAGTACGATAGCCGGAGCATAGAATTGTATATATATAAAAGTAGTAAAGATCCTCTTTTTGGTAGATGCTTCAAGATATCATTTGTTATTCCATCTTCTCCCGGAGCTTTATTATTTCGCAAACTTTTGATGCACGTACGAAGCTGATTTGGTGTAATATATGTGTAATTTTGACAATACTGCATGACGTTATTGTTACACTGTATAACTTCCTGCGTGTGTTGTGGATTTTCCATAGGAGGAGGTTGAAATATATTTTCGAGATAGTCGGCAAAAGTATTAACCTTTTCGTCATCTGTTCTGGCCCACATTGTATTTGTTTTTTTAATATGACAAGATGGAACACATTTCTTTGTTAGTACTTTCGCTACTTTCCAGATTGAGCCATCGGCATTAGTTAGGGTGGAAAGGTAATGAGTATAACGCTCATTTTTGTAGTGTGCTATGGTTTTCGTTAGTTGGCTGCAAAATTCCCGGTATGTTTGGTAATTTGATGGGTATCTATTATGTTGCCATTTTTTGCGCGCTTTTCTTCTTTTGGCAATTAGCTCACGTATTTCAATGGGCAATATACTGCTAGTGTTAGCACTGGACTTTGCAGGTCGTGTTGATTGCCTAGCGCAATCCTGTATTATATCGGTTAGATAATTAACGGCAGTATCAATATCGTGCTGTGATTTTAGTTTTACATTTAAGTTCACTTGGTTATCTATTATATTCTCAAATTTGTTCCAATCAGTAGATTTATTTGTTAATCGACTGTCTAGTTTTGTATGTAGCGGAATTGTGTCTAGGACTTGTAAGACTGGTACGTGATCAGATGACAAGTCTGCGATTGTACAGCAGTTGTTGTGTAGATTATTTAATCCTTTATTGAAATAAAAGTCTAGCACATCTGGCAGTCGGTTGGTATGCTTTGGCCAGTAGGTAGGTGTAAATGGTGAAACAACATCGAGGCGCAGCCCTCTATTCAGCTGGAAGAGTTGCGCTCCACGTTTATTTGGAACTCTTGATCCCCAGTGAGGGTGTTTTGCGTTGTAGTCACCTCCACAAATGAATTTGCTGCCTTGGCGATGAAATAGTTCCGTGAGTTCCTGATTCGGTATGTAATACCTTGGGTGGCAATAAACCGATGTGACAGTTACTGTTTCATTAAAAGTCGTTTTTATTTTAATTGCAACAGCTTGGTAGGCCTCTGTTCGGCGAACGAAGTGTAGATGATGGTCAATGCTCTTTTTGACGAGTACAGCAACACCTCCCATTGCTGTACCAGAAGGGTGTGTTCCATGATAGCATCTGTAATTTAGTAACTCAAGGCTCGCTGGATGAACGACATGAGTTTCCGTTAGTAGGGCAATATCGATTCTTTTGGTCTGTAAGAAGTACTGTAGTTCATGTTTCTTCTGTTGAATCCCATTAGCATTCCATAATACTACTGTTAATGAATTTGTACTTATAGGGCTCAAACTCATAATAATTTGTCCATAAGTTTGGTTAACATGGATATTAATGGTGATAGTAAATTTCGAAATTCATTAAGAAAGGAAGTTAATGTTTCGTTAATTCCTTTTTGTTCGGTTGTATGTTGTGGAGCATTGTTATTGTATACTACTGATGATGCAGACGGAGGAAAAGACGAGGTATATTTTTTAGCAGCATTGGAGTACGAAGTTGATGGTAATTGCTTATGGATGGGTGGAAACGTGCTGGTGTCCGCCAAATTAAATGATGAAGCTTCGAGAGTTCTACTTATTGCACTCTGTTTAAATTTTTTACTATATTCTTGTTGGTAATATTCACATCCTTTATAGTTGGCAGGGTGTTCACCACGACAGAAAAGACATATCGGTTTTTCTTCGGATGTTTTAGGACAGTCAGCGGTTATGTGTTTACCGCTGCATTTCACACATCGAGGTGGAAGATTACAATAAGTTTTCGTGTGTCCAAAATTTTGACAACGCATACACTGGAGTAATTGCCTAGTTACTCGCGGTTCTTCAATTATTACGACTGTATGTAATAAATGTTTTAATTTAAAAATTTCTGAATTTTTTGAAGATTTGTTGAGATCTACAAAGAACATCGGTAGCGGAGATTTTGTTCTTCTGCTTATTATGTTGGATACAGAACGAACAGAGAAACCTAGATTTTGTAATGCTTGCGTGATTTCTTCGCAACTAGTTGTATGATGAAGATTTTTTAAAATGACACGAAAAGCTCTATCTTCTGATAGTTGAAAAGTATAAAATTTGTATTGATTTTGTTGGAGGGCTTTTGTCAGTGCGCGATAACAAGCTGGCGAGCTTGGTTTTATAGTAATACCGGTGTTTGTTGATTTCAATGTAAATTTGACATTTGTCAAACTTATTAAAGACTTGGTGAATGCTGTATAATTTTTAACGTCTTTTACTAAAATCGGCGGAGGCGTCGTAAATTTGTTAGTCGGTGGCGATGAGTTTCGTTTCTGTTTATCGTTACCATCAGCGTTGTTCGATATCTGGTTATCGAGTGGCATCGCGTTTGCATCTGCTGTTTCATTATCTCCGTCTGTGTTTTCGTGGCTGTCGTCATCGTTTAAGTACATAAACGGTTGATACCGATTTCTGGTTTTTAGTTTCGGAGCCGTTGAGCGTTTAAATTCACTCGATGTATGCGGCGGCGAGGAAGGAGAAGGACGTTTTCGTCTAACTAACTGCCAGGTATTGTTAGCCTTGTCTACATTGCGTAGAGTTATAACGTTGTCATTGTTAGTATCATTTTTGTTAAATGACGGAACAAGCATGTTAGTAGTAATAATTGAATCGATCTTACCGGCATTTAGCGATGAGAGTTGGTTACTGGTGTTAGTGGTACTGGTCGAAAGATCTGAGCGTTCGTTATTTATCGCTTGGGCGGGTAAACCCAGACCATTCGAACTTAACATTACCCGGCGAGATCCCGGCGCCGAACGAGAAAACGACGATAAACAATCGAACTAATAATTATTATACGATAGGAATAATAAAAGAACGCAGTGTAACACGTCTAAATCTCTCGATTATATCACATCCTTTTCCTGAAAAAAGGTTATAATCTATTTTTAGGAAAACTTAATTTCACACAACACCCAGAAAGAAGTGTGCTTTACATATTTAGCCTGGTTTCGGATTAAAGTGGTTTAGAAACTGCAATTATCCAAAATTCAAATATTCAATTATTAGGAGGAGACAGAAATATTTCTGCCGAACAGTTTTTATCATATCCAAAAAGAGTAAGAAAACATGATTCAGTAATAGTGTTAAGTTGTGTTGTGATTATTTGTTTATTTCAAAAGGAGAGAATGGTGGTTTCATCTGATTCAGATGTATTTTTTCCCTTGAGCGATTCAACGTGTTCTCTTTTCGATTTAGTTTCTTTTTTTTTGTTCGTTTAGTATTTTATAACAGTGTAAACAATTTGATGTTTATTCCGAACAGGGGCAGCGTATCAATAGGAAAATTAAACTGTTTTTATTATACCAATCAATTCTTTTCTGTATTGTCCTCGTTCGTTTCAAATTTGTTTCGATCTGCATATTCCCTTTTCGTATCGTTTACGTCAAAATTATTTCATTTTCGTAAGTTTCGTCTGATATATGTGCTGTTTGTAATCGTTCAAAAATATTTTTATGAATTGCCAAGCCGTGCAAAACTGCTGTACACGTTTTTTAAATTAACTTTTTAACTTTCTTTTTACTATTTTTTATTTATTTCTGTCATTACTTGGCAAAGGTAACGGTTTACTTTTATTTTTATTTATTTTTGAATTATTCCACATCTATTATTTCAGCGATTCAGGTAATGATTTATGTCTAATGTAAAGGTACTAATTATCAAATGTATGTATTATATTTTTATATGTTGTAAATGTTTATTCAATAATTGTTATTTCTTTAATTTTCACTTTCATATGTTTAAATATAATTATATATATATCATCATCTAGCTCACTCGAAATTCCGAGTATGAGTTATCTTCTAATTCTGAGGAGAATTAGAGGATAGGTAGACGCGCAGTTGGAATCACGTAAGCAGGAGCGCAACGCCTAGCTTTCGTGCTGCCAACAACGTGAGAAAGATACCAATGGCGAGGCGAAGCCAAGACGACTGGCCTCTTTACTCACGTTGATGCGATTGTTCGCCGGCTGTGTGTTTCTATGCGACGCTAACGCACTCGCACGACTGTAATTAGAAACTGACTATAGTCGCTTGTTATTGCGCTACAGCTGCGGTCCAACTGTGTCTAAACTGCTGTGTACTAAACTAGCGCCGCATAATTTTTGTCGTCGCCTGGTATCGAACCGGAGACCGCCGGATCGGAAAGCAAGCGCTCTAGCCACTAGGCCAAACGCATGCACGACGGTGGTTCACATATGAATGCAAATCTGTTCATAAAAAATTTATTTATTATTGGATAAACTTACAAAAATTCACAGCTTTTCCAGATAGTCCCCTTCACATGCTACACACTTCGACCACCTCTCCGAAAGTTTTTTGATGTCCATTTCATAGAATTCTGCCGGGCGCTCTCGAAACCGATTGCGCATGCAGGCTTCGACGTCATCGTTGCTTTCAAAACATTGCCTTCCAAGTTCCTCTTTGAGGAGTCCAAACACGTGAAAATCACAGGGTGATAAATCTGGGCTATAGAGGGGATGTTCAAGTGGTTCCCAGACAAATTCGCACACGCTGTCGAGCGTCAGCCGCGCGCTATGGGAGCGGGCGTTGTCTTGAAGAAGAATCACAGTTCCCGCCAGTGTGTCTCGTCTATTCAAGCGATATGCCGGCTTCACGTGCGTTTTCAGGAGGTTAGAGTAATAAGCGGCGTTGATAGTACGCTGGGTACGAAGAAAGTCGATGTACAGCATTCCCCGCCTGTCGAAAAATACCGAACATATCACTTTCCCTGCAGACTTCGTAGTCTTCGCTTTCACTGGCGCGCGCTCATTCTTCTTCCACCACTCCGTAGACGCGATCTTCCTCTCGGGCGCATAGTAGTGTACCCATGTCTCGTCCGTGGTGGAGATTCGAGTTTAAAAACCATCGCCCCGGCTTCGTAATGAGCGAGCAAGCGCTGGCAAACCTTTTTTCGCGCGAACTTCTGTTCGAAATTCAGCAGTTTGGGAACACATCGCGCGGTTATTTTGCGATATTGAAGATGTTCGTGGATTATGAACTCGACCCTATCTACAATGATGCCTATTTCTTCCAACATATCCCGCACAGTCACCCGTCTATCGTTTAAAATCATCTGTTCGACGTGCCGAATGTTTTCTGTGGTGATGCTGGGCCGCAGTCGACGATCATGCGCTTCGTTCTCGACCGTTTCACGCCCCTCTGCGAAGGTTTTTGCCCATCGATACCCTTGTGACGTCGAGAGGGTGTCATCACCTAACTGTTTTTTTCAAACGGGCCGCAATTTCCGCGGTTTTAACATTTTCTTTCACCAAAAAACGAATCACAATGCGTTGCCAATCGAAACCGGAACCTCTTTTTCGCTCATTGCCTGCACGCGCGCGAATAAACCGATCACGACGAAATTTGTAATAAACTGTCGGTAATTCAGTCTAGTATAACCAGTTCTAGCCGCGACCTTCAAAACGCATTCCTTCCCCTTCTAGAGAAGAATTCGCATTCATATTTGAACCACGCTCGTATATTCACTGTTAATACGAATGTAGAATTAATATGTGTTAATGATACAATAAAATATCTAGATAGGGATGGTGCATGTTTGTTTTTGTCTCTATCTTATTTATTGTATAATAATATATTATTAGGAGTAGAAATACAAAAATGTATTATGCAATACGTTTGTAAAAACTGGAAGAGGTTTAAGCCATATACTATCGGACTTAATGTTTTTGTTTTTTGTTTTTTTTTTCCTACCCTGGGCGCGCCAGCGGCCTTGACCCAACAACATGAAAAATTAACAGTTATAACTAAATAACCAGGCGGTCAGAAATGGAGAGGACAAAGGACAGTAGCAATGGGATAACTGAAGGCAATGGGAAGGAAAGAATATAGGTAGCGTTAAAGGGAGTAGGAAGACCCAAAACTAAAAGTTGGGTGTAAAGAAAAGAGCGTTCGTTAGAGAGTGCTGAACATTCGAATAAGATGTGATTTGAATCACAAATACAAGAAGGCTCAGAAGCGTGAAGAGAGCAGAAAGGAGAAGGGGACAAAGCGAATCGAAAGCGAGAAGAGGGGAGTAGAGAATGATTGATTCTAAGCCTAATTAAGGAAACAACAGTGGAACGACGACAGATAGGAATAGATTGAAACC
Source organism: Icerya purchasi (assembly GCA_039619475.1). NCBI lineage: Eukaryota > Metazoa > Arthropoda > Insecta > Hemiptera > Monophlebidae > Icerya > Icerya purchasi. Next base: position 117,723,775 of record CM077116.1, on the reverse strand, counting down.
AAGGCAGGAAACTAGGAACCGGTTGAATAAGACGGTACTGAGCAAAGCGATTTGAGAATATAGATGGATACATGTCAGACCAAAGTCTGGACTCAATGGCTAACTTATAGAAATAAAATAGAATATTTAACTGATATCAAATACTCGAAGTTTCGGGCCAAACCCGCTCTATACATTTTTTTAATCAGCTGTGTTTTTTTTTTGTTTTTTCTATTTTCTGTTGGACGGTGATAAATATGTTTCCTCCAAAAGAGAGAAAGAACCTTTATATAAATACAATTCCAGATAAAACAAACTTTTTTTTATGAATTTCCAAGTACAGATTTAAATGGGCATTAATAAAAGGGCGAAGACTTGGGGTACAGCTAGTAAAATATAAATAAACTGCCACGAACAAAAAGAAAGGAAGGAGGAAACTATATAACATTTAGTATTAATAAGTTGAAATACTAGAAAAAGAAAAAGATGGGATATCAAATAAACTATCATGAAGTCGAAGGCAAAAACGGCAATCGCAAATAAGTAGACCAATGTGGAAAAAATTGGGGCGATGAAGTAGAAAGACAAAAAAAACTAACTTATAACAATAATACCTCAGCTTCATTACTACAGATTTAAATATTGACCTTCTAAACAAATCCATCTCTACAGATTATTTAAATTTAATATACACGGTGGGTAAAAAAAGCTCCGGGACCACCATCATAAAATCCGCACTAATAGCGCGATCTTCTGGAAATTCACATGGCTTATACTTCAACTTCGTGAGAAGAGACAACGAAAGCTTCAGGTTGCTACCCGCACTAGAAGACCCAGGACACCGCCAGCCGTGAGTGAACCTCTGTGTACCGTGTCACGCCTACGATAATGGAACAAAGAGCCGCGACTAAATTTCGTTCCTTGTAAGGTAATTCGTTTTGTGCTGGTATCGTACTCGAAGCACTAAGACTCATCGCCCGTAATGATCGTTTTTAAAATATTCGGGTCCATATCGGCGGCTTCAATGAGAGTCTCGCTCGCCGTTCAGGTACTGTTCTTTTTGTTCGGTGTAAGAAAATACGGTATGAACCTGGCACACAGCTTCTTTTTACCGAAAACATTGCTAAGAATGTTATGAATATGGTACTCACATTTAGTTCATTTGCGATGAACCGACACGTCACTCGCCGACTTTCAGCGAGAATAGCTTGCACACGAGCCACGTTTTCGTCAATAGTTATCCTGTTCGGTCGTCCTTCGCGCGTATCGTCTTCCAATGAGCTCCGTCCACTTTTAAATCGGCGATACCACTCAAAACACCTTGTACGGCTTACGCATTCATCCTTTTATGTGTTTTTCATCAACTCGTACGTTTTTGATGCTCACAAAAAACAAAATTTAATCGCGGCTCTTTGATCTATTATCGAAAACGTGACACAGTACACAGAGGTTCACTCACAACGGGCGGTCTCCTGAGAAAATTAATGTAGGTAGCAGCCTAAAACTTTCGGTCGTCTCCTTTCACAATATTGAAGTACAAGCACCGTAATTGTCCAACAAATCGCTCAACTAGTACGGATTTCATAGTGGTAGTCCGGGAACTGTTTGTACCGACCGTGTACAGCAGCAAATTTTTAAATTTAGTAAATGAAGCAACATATACACAAGGAAAAGGGAACTACAAACCGTATCTAGATCACATTTTAATTAGCGGACTGGAATTCCGTAATCCTAAATTTAATATTAACTACAAAATAACAAAATTTGACTTCTCCGATCATCACGGTTTAAGTTTCACAAAGAAATTATACAAACTCCCAAGTATGACTTTAATAAAAAAAACTATCTCAGCAAAAACATTAACATAATGCAATTTAAATCACATTTACACTAGTAAAGCTACTATTGACGATGAAGTTACCTATGAAGTCCTAGTATACTGTAAAAAAATTAAATGTTCATTAAAGAAATTTAAAAGGAAATATAACTGGGTAACCTCCGAAATGAGGAAACTGTCACACGAAGAAAGTTATTTATTTAAATTAATAAATTTAAATCCAACGAGTACCTCTCTGAAAATTAAATACAGAAACATTTTGAAAACCATACAAGTTGCACTTAAAGAAATCAAAATTATTTACTATGCTAATATACTAGATAATTGTAAGAGAAATCAGAAAGCCTACCAGTCAGTCATAAAACAGTTAACAGGCGAAAAAATACTCCAATTAAAGAAGTTAAAATAGATAGCCGTAGCATCTGCGTTAATAGGAACGAGTTAAAAATTGCAGAACACTTTAATCACTATTTTAAATATAACGTACTAAATATTTTACGAAACCATTACCCTACAACAAATACACCGAATTATTATTTCTCGTTGTCAGCACTTAAATCTTTTGTATTTACTGCCCTGACGGGAACCGATGTCCGTAATGCTACTATTTAACGGGTAAACAAACCATCTTTTGGTATGCATGGAATTTCCATTACTTTATAAACGAAAACGTACATCGTACAAATTCTGCTTTTAATGAATTTGTCAATACGGGAATTTTCCAAGTACAAGTAATAACAGAGATACGGCAGTTGTTCTGACCCTTCTAATTATAGGCCAACATATATTCTCCCTTCCACATGCAAGATCTTTGAGAAATATGTCAAAAATAAAATGTTGTCATATGTGGAAAAAGTAAATTTCATTACTAACCATCAATACAGATTTACTCCGCAGCGGACAACATAATAACTGTGGTGTGCCTCAAGGCAGTATACTAGCTCCTTATCTTTTCCTGATATACATAAACCACCTATGCGACTTAAAACCTATGGCTAAGATTAGGGTTTATGCGGACCGCGCCGCCCTATTTGAGCATAGTCTTATTTGGGGGCAGTTCATTTTCTACACAAAATTATGTTAAAAAAAAATAGTCAAAAACTTTTTTTTTTGCTCTACACTATAATCAGTATGTATATTTGAATATATATATATATATATATATAGTATACGTATTATATGTGTGTATGGGTATATATATAAACACACAAGGCTTTTTGAGATTACTCGTTATTCCGAAGGACGAATCAGGCCCCCGTTCTAAGGCGACATTTGGTACGAATTCCCGACTGTATTAGAGATTAAATTAATACGAAACTCTATCGATGATTATTTAATGCGGATCTCTATCGTTTCGCAGTTCGAAACGCCATGTAATATAAATCTAATCGAAGATTTATTATTGCATTCCTTTGCACGTGGCTTAATCTTCGAACTGCTGTAAAATTTCTGTCCGATCAAGGATACCTTTGTCGGCGGCTTTCAGCTCTACTTCTTTCCTGCTCAGGCCGCTATCGTTCCGTTACGCTCATAAAATATAAGATAACTCAACGATATTTTTTCTCATCTGGGAAAGTAAAGGCGGATCCCAAGTAGAAAGGAACTGGTCCCAGTATCCTCCTTAGATCCATTAGGCTTAGTACCATTATGAAAAGCTTAATTATGCAATCCCCGACGCCCCGTCAAAGGTATGCGACTTACTTTACTTTACGCAGAAATCAAATGTATTTCTCCATGAGAAATTCGCAAAAAACAATTTATTTATTTTTTCATTTATTTATGTTTAAACATCAATGGTTGTAGTATATGAAATAAAAGTATTTACCTAGAAAAGTTCATTAAATGCAACAAATAACACAAAGATATTATATACTTGTACATATCGCAGAATTGATATTTTTCATATAAACTAGGCCACGTGCCGTAAAATGGATTAAGCATAAAAAATATACAGATCGATGCATTACGACATATCATGCCAGATTGCCGGCGAGCAAAAAAGAAATTAAATCTTAACACAGACAAAGTTTCATCAGTTAGTGCACAGCGCAAGCAGTGAGCGGAATTATGTTTATTACAATCAAAAGTGAAATAATTCTTTCGTCACTTAACTGATAGAAAAGATAGTGCCACAAACTCTGATACGTATCAATATAATATATAGATGTAGGTAAATAGGAAGAGTTTACAATTCACATAAAAACTACCAGACGTATTTCAAAAACCTACTCTACTGCAGATAGTTACAAGATATGCTTCAATTCGAAAATAATTAGAGTTTTGTAAGAAAAATCGATATTTCACAAATAAAGTACACAACTACGAATATTTAAATGTAAATCTCATTTGCAGACGATTCCTTTAGCGACAGGTTATATAGGGCTGGAGGGTGCGGAAAGGCCATGTATCGGTTAATTAGAACTCCAACACTACCCGTCGAATGCCATTGTCCTGGAAAGCCGAGGCCTCCATAAGCTTCGCTCCGCTATCACTGTAATAGCAAAGGGTAGAATAGAAACTTTAGCACTGGTATGCAACTGTCCTAAGCGTATGGATACTCCGAAAATAAACCATTCTCCCATTAGCATCTTGAACAAATGCGGGGAGTTCCTCCTTCACTTTTCCTTCGATCATTTCCAAAATTCCCAAATTTCCTGTCTCCTATAACTGTTCTCTCAAGCTTAACTTTCCCTTCCCCTCGAGCAGCGTCAGCTATGCATTTCCACCGGTCGTCTTCCTTACGGATGCCATCGGATTCTGGTCTGTATAGTTTTGGCTGTGGTTATAGTTGTGCGCCCATCTCCACATTATCCAATTATCGCACAGACCATGCATTTCAATCAAAATCTTCCTAAAATCACTCTAAAATCTTCCTAAAATGTTCCCACTTCATTCACCTTTACCTTCATTCCTATAATCATCCTGTCTCTGGGGTGATTATGGTCCTGTAGCGAGAGAGCGCGGTGTCGGGACAGAGCAAGAATAGGACTGGTTTTACACATGAGAATACACTTGTAGTAAAGTTTACGAAATGCATAGGACCAACTCGGTTACGAGTGTCTGTCTAATATAATATAATTCTCGCACACAAAATATTAACTTTTTCAGTTGTGATTTATTTTACTGTTTTTTATAATTCTTTGGATCAACAGAATAAGGACTGTTATATATATTATAAGAGTGGTAGGGAACATATCATAACTAAAAATTAAATGAAATGTAAATTTGAAACACTTACGCCATGACGAGCATCAGCTTGTAATACGAATAATGCGAGCGCACTTACAATTATACAATATGCCCTTAAAAGCTTCATTTTGTAGTCTAGAATAAACACAAATTGTTATAATTAGTTGAAATTCTGTTATCATTATTATTGTTGTTTAAAAGATTTCTACAAAATTTCTAAAACTGGCAAAAGCATAACAGTTAGTAGTGGGCCTTTTCGTATTTTATAGCGACGACTGAATGAGATGAATGTAACCAATTATTCTTCGTTAAATAACTGTTCTCTTTCGTTAAAGCAATGCTTTAAAATCAGTCTTAACGTTTGTTTGATACATTTCATTTTAAAAAAACAATATTTGAATATTAGAACACGTCTATTATTTTGTGGATAAAATTATTCGATTTTCCCTTGACAAGTTCTACTGATTGCTATCTACTCTTCTCATTTTCAGCTCCACGGGTCTTCCTTCCTTGCATGAATCTTACTTATGTTGTTGAATAATTGTTCATTGTCGACAAGCCCGATAGAAGAGAAAAAAAAAACATTATCTTCACTGGTTGATTTTTATAATTTCATTATTTGACTGCGAGATTTGATCATAACTGAGTGAGGAAAGCGAGGTAAACCGCACAGCTAAGATCATATGCAAATCACTACAGTATCACATGCGCTATCAAGAACGCTTAATTTTTTTTTTTTTTTTACAATATCTACATATATTTTTACTATTTACTTAATATAAATGTACATTATTTTTCCGGAATTTTATTTCTTCTATTGTAAATTTATTAAATTCATTAAAATAATTTTGAACAAGTTGTGTTATATCATAATTACCGAGTATATTATTATTATTATAATTGCATCCTTGTAGGATATGAAAAACATCATCTCTAAAATTACATATTACACAGTTGTCAGAATTAGATATCTTAAATTTATATAAATATACCTTTAAGATAGACCGTGCCCTGTTACAAATTGAACATTAAAAAAATTTGGCGTATATTGATTATTTTTAAATCTATCTATTATACTTGGGAAAAAATTGATACGTTATTCCATTATAATTATTCCATATTTCTTGAAATTTATTTATATAAAATTTATCCATAATTTTATTCATTTGTTTTACTTTAATTAGTTTATTCTCATATTTAAAAAATGGTGTCTTATATATTACGGTATTGAACGGATGCTCTATATTAATATTATTTTTAATTGCGACCAAGCTTATATGTTTTTGTATTTCATATTCGATTGGTTTAATACCAGCTATAACTATGGCTGACAAATAACTGATTGTTCTATATGATTTAATCATTTTTATAGCTATAAGCCTTTGAAAGCTTAATTCGAGCAGAGTGACTAGAAATGGTTTTGTTTTGCTTTAATACATTTTTTTTTTTAACTTAGCGTTTTCCGAATCACTAATCACAATTGTATGAAAAACTGTTAGACAAATTTTAAAATTGGTTTATCTAAAATTCATTTTAATAATAATAAAAGGATAATAAACTTACCAAAAAAATACCTAATCCGGAAAACAGTAAATATTTTAGATGACACTGGTTTAAACTTTAATACATTTTTATTTATCGAGTAATCTTTTATATATGGACTTTCATAAAGTTTATTTTTTTATTTTCTGAAATAGTTTTAGCATTGTTTACTAAACAAACAGTTTCAAAAGCTTTGTTTATTCAACTAAATCAAACATAAAAAGCGAGTTCTGAACAATGTGCGTATTTGTAAAGCGGTGATATTGTTTTCTTATTTGCGAACTATTGTCAACAGCTCAGTCATTTTAACGTTTCACCTAAATAAATACCACTCGGCAAATAATGTAAACAGAAAAATTTTAATTTTGATTTTGAATAAACGTTTTTTCTTTTTTTGATCATAACATACAAGCGATCAAATTAGTTTATTTGTTTAATCCGACATTTCAAACATGAAGCACAATATACATTAGAGAAAAAAGTAAAGCAAACAAGGTCTGATAATTGAGTAATGAGACTGACTGCAAAAACATGTATACATAAAAATTAAGGTTCAAAATGATCACCATTTATAGCTAGGCACTAATTTCAACACTTTTTCTAGTATTTGTAACATTTCTTGAAATCATCGCTGGCTCTACTTCTATGAGCATCGTCAGCACGGATTGTTGGATGCCAGCTACCAATGCAAAATGCTTTCCATTCACGACTTGTTTGACCCGAGGGAACAGGAAGAAGTCGCAAGACGACATATCAGTGGAATACAGAGGTAGGAACAACACCGGTACAACCTCCGAGATCAAAAACTGCGTTACACTGAAGGCGCTATAACACGCGCATTGTCATCATGAACGATTCATGTGTTCGCAATCTCCGGACAGATTCCGACGACTCTTTTTCTTAACCGTTCAAGTACTTGGAGGTAGAAGTATTGATTCACAGTATAACAAGATGTCACATGTAAACCATCTCTTTACTATCAAAGAAGCATATCATCACTTTTGACTTCTGACTTGCTAATTTTTTTTATTTTTTTTTCTTGGTCTTGCTGAGCCAGAAGACGATGTTAACATTGCCGCTTTGTTTGCGGATGGTGTTGAAAAAACCACGTTTCGTCGCTAGTAATTGTGCGATCTGGAAGAGTTAGATTATTCCCAATTCGCTCTGGTTTCTGTTGAACAGAAACGTTTTTTGGAACCATCTTTGCACAAAGTTTTTTCATGAACAAATCTTCAACTAAAATCTTTCTAACTTTTTCGCAGGTAATGCTTAGTTCGTCTGCAAACATTTGAACAGCTAGTCGCCGATTTTAACGTACAAGAGTACGATTATACACATACGTGTTAATAGTAGATGCGTATATTAACATAATAGTTCGGTTAATGCTGGTGTTTTTGATACAGCATTGCTTCAATACCGTTAGAAATATTGATTGAGAAGCAAAAATACTGAATATGGTGGCATAAGGACCTAGTAGAAATTTGTAAGTTGGTTAATCTCCATTCAATATACAGGAAATATGTACAAGCATACATTTAGAGATCACATGGAAATCATACTGCTGGAGTACGTCTATACTTCACGTTAGTCATTGTCTACTATACAGTGGTGGATGTCGGCATAAAAATACCAACTTTTTTGCACATATGAGAAAGAGGCCTAAAATATAAAATATATAATATGATAAGTTATATATTTTAAAACCTTAATTTACGTTACAAAAGTTATAGTTTTATATATTACACGGACACAGAGTACCTTTATATAAAACTATAACTTTTGTAACGTAAATTAAGGTTTTAAAATATATAACTTATCATATTATTGAGACAAACGATTACAGGAAGAAATAACACATAATATAAAATATATTTCGAATATCTACGTAACTGCCGCTGTTAGAAAACACAAAGAACGAATGAAAACCAGCTTTTGGTAAGAAACGGCGGAAATAATCCAGAAAAGCGGGAAAATAGCTCGGAAGTTCACAGAAATTAGTACAAAGGCACTACACTACAACTCGTACGATTTGCAATTCGGATTTTCCTAACATAATTTCAAATATCAGCCTGCAGTGGGTAAGTCATCCAATTGCAGTTTACAATTCATTGAAAATTAAATACACTGATGGACGAATAGTCCAATGTCCTGTGTAGTTAATAAGTTAATGGGGAAATACTTCATTGCACATATATTTGTCATCTAAAAAATGTACTATACAACAGCTCACTGCAAAAAAAAAAATGTTATCTATTATATTTCAAACACAGGACATGGCAGCACGTTATTTCTTGGGGGGGGGGGTCCAACTATGGGCCTTACCCAGAAACAATAGAAATAAGAGTTAACTAATTAAAACTTGAATCGATCGGAAATGGAAGAAATATAGGAACCAATGGCAGAAACAACAGACTGGGACGAAATGGACAGGATATAGGAAGCACAGTAGGGAGAAGGAAGTCTTGACTTCAAAAGGAGTAAATAAAGGGAAGAGCGTTCCGCAGAAAGAGCAGCAGAACATTCAAAGAAAATATGACTAGCATCACAAACAGTTGCTTCATTAGGATGTAGAGGACAATAAGGCGAGGAAACCAAAGAGAGACGAAAACGGGAAGCGGGCAATAAAGTGTGATTGAAGCGTAGGCGAATAATAGCGACAATAAAAGAACGTGGTAAAGCAGAGAATTCTAAGAACCAATAATTAGTTGGAAGGTTAGGTTGAATTGAGAGATAGAAGCAACTATCATTGAAAAAAGGAAGAAGGGTACATATCCTACCAAAATTTACAGTGAAAATTCTTACTTAAGGACAAAAGATTAGTGCTGGAGATCTTTTTAAAGTAAAAGCAGGAGCGAGCACCAGCCCGAGTCAAAGCATCCGCCATTTCGTTACCCTCAATACCTCTATGACCAATGACCCACAGCAGAATAACGCGGATAGAGTGATGAAAGGAAAGATTGTGTATGAGAGATCGTATATGAAGAATGATGAAGTCTAATAAGGGACGGGGAAGAGGTAAACGGATAGTCTGAACGACACTCATTGAGTCAGATATGCTGTAAAATTCCTGTTTCATAATCACCTGAGGCATGGACCGCAGTGCAATTTTTTCTTAACTCATTATCTATCACAATTACATTTAAGCATACTAATGGACAGAACACATCAACCTATTTATTCAACCAAATGCAACACTTATCATTTGCTAAAGTTGACAAATCGTTCGTAAAGAAAGCGACGAAAACTAACCGGAGAAATCTAAAATTGTGAAACGATATAAAATTGACGAACCGGAGAAGGCATGGAGAATGAAAATAAAAATTCGAAATTTAAAGTAACAAACCGGACAATGTATTAACGACCAACAATGATAAAAATAAACAAAAACAGAGCTAAATTCAGAATTACAAAACCAACAAAGTGAGAAATCCCAGTAAAAAGAAAATGTAATAAACATCTGTCAGGCGATTAGAAGATATTCCGGTAAAATATTCAAACAGATAAAAACAATAATGAAAAAAAATAGTGATAAAATAAAATGGATACGACTGCGCTATAAGAGTCGGTGGAATCTAGTCAGCCACGGAACTGCTAAAAATTGAAACATTAATAGAACTGAAGGAGAAGAAACAGAATGCGCTAAATGAGAACCCGACCGAAAATGCGCTATTAATCCAAAACCATTAAAATTTAGTAAAAAATCCATCAACTATAAGAGAAGAAGTAATTGATACCAACTGGTATCAGTGAAATTAAACAAAATCAACTGAAAACCAAGCAGAAGAATATAGAATGAAGATAATAGCAGAAGAGAAACTTTGAAATAAAACGGGATCTATTACAAATCACAATTTATTGAATATCAGCAAGGATAGCATTTGGCGTATGTGCAAATTTGAAAGCTTCTTGGTGGAATTAAGAAAGAAACGTAAAACAACTATAACTAAATATTGAAAAGAGAGAGCTCTATACACACTGAGGTGGCACTGATTCTCAAGATATTGTCAAAAAACTCGATTTTAGATTTTACCCCTAGAGGGCGCCCATTAAAGGGTAGCGGGCTGAAACTTTCCGGATGACAGTTTTTTCCAATGCCTGACACAATGGAATAATTTTTATAACGATTGGTTTGGAGTAGATGATAAATAGCGACTCTAGAAGGTCTGACGTCACAACCCCTAAACGCGTGCAGAGGGCTGAAAGTAACGTAAGTATTTCATCAGGGAGGCAAAAACTAACCCAATTTTTTATTCCGACGCTGAAAATTCACCCAAGTTTTCCCCAATTTCCCCAAAATTCCCCCCCAATTTTCTCCGTACGCGTCCTATACATTTCCGATAAACTGAACCGATTATTAATTAACATAAGTAAATTAATTAATGTTCGAAACTAACCCAAGTCCCCGCCCGCCCCTCCCGCCCACGTGTTACCACGATTTTTCAAAATTCCGGGCTTAAGTATGAAAATTCCAAAATGTAACCCAAGTATGATATTTAAAGCTAAAATTTAACCCAACACTTCACACACGTATACACACGCATGTATTCACCACAGCGTTAGCCTCCACAGCGAAAGCGCACGCACCGTTCCCACGCACGCTTAACTAATTTATAAATGCCTTGCAATGTGTGCAAATGATAGAGTTAATTACAAATAGTACTCTCCCTGCTTGATGGGACACACTCCACCTTTTACCCATATTTATTATACCTAACAAAACACCAACAACTCACTAACACACAACAACCATTATACTATAATCGATACAGCAGAAAAGTTTTAAAACTTCCCACAACCATTCATGAACCCATTCAAACATAGCTTCACAATGAATGGAATACCACATCAAGAAGTATACAGGTTAGTCTGAAATGTACTCTTCACGCAGAAATTACTCTATTTGGGACTAAAATACCAACATTTAGAAAAAACATCAAATTTTATGTGAAAAAGACCGTTTAACCTCCCAAAATAATCATATTTTAGGTGAAAAACGGCGATTTTAGTGTAAAATACCTCATTTCCGACTAAAATCACATCAATTTTCATTATATTCGCCATCTTAGACAGAAAATGGGTCCTCTTAGGGGAAATCCCGCATTTTTTACTACGAACGCAACATTTTGGTTAATTTGATGACATATATGTGATGTAACAACGCTAATAATGTTGCCATGTATGTATCCACTTTCATCTTTTAATGAACGGTTCACCATCTATCCTCAAACATTACCATCCGTAACAGACTTAATGTGTTTGTTGTAATACATACATGCTCAGTGCAGATTAGAATTATAAAAATAGAAATGATTGCATGGATCCATATGTTGACGAGCCTATTGTACCTCTCAGTGTGAACATTTAATGAATAACATGAGCGATATACAACAAATAATTTTTTCTCAAACATATTATAACTGCCTTGCAATGCGCAGAATGTCAGAGTTAATTATCAAGCATCACTCGTCCCGCTTGATGGGGGATACACTTTGCTTCTTACCCAAGTTTACTATTCTGCGGACCCGATCATACTCTCAGGAAATTTACAATATACATTACATTATTTTTTAATTATAACAAATTAGATATACACTCGCTTATAAGGTAAAACAACAGTTCAGAGGGTTACAATAACGAAAATAATGTTGAATGATGGTAAAATTTGATGAAGACTGTGTGTGAAAGGTGATACAACATAAAAATATAGTGATGACTGGTGAAAGATTGTCGAAAAACTGCATATGAGGCGTTCAAACATTAGAAATGATGCGAAATAGCATAAATTTGTGACAAATCGCGTAAAAAGGGTTGTGAAACGCAAGAAACTTGCGAGAAATAGTGAGATATTGACTGTAATTAGTGACAAATTTTTAGCATACTAACATGTATATGGATTCTTCTGCGCGTTGAAAGAGGAACTATTAGACACCAGAGCGGCGAGATTTATGGTTAATACAGAGACGGCAACTAATATCATATCATTAAACAAGACAAAAAAGATGGTGTGGATATTATAGCAAAATATACAACATCTAGGAAATCATAGGATTTATACAAGAGAAGTGCTGACATTTAAACATAGGAGTCACTTTTAAATTATAATACTGGTTGAAAGAGTCGAATTGTTACGAACTGTGAAAGATGGCGAAAAATTGAGTAAAATTGTGTGAAAGACAGTAAAACCTAAGAAAATAATGGGAAATAGCATAAATTGGTGAAAAAATAATGCAAAAAGTCCTAAAACATAAGAACATGTTACAAAATAGTGGAAAATTGGTTACAGCACTCACACAACGGATATATTTGCCTGTGAGACCCACAAATTATTTAAAAAAATAAAAAAAGGAAAGAAAAAGCTATTATTTTTAGCTTTAGTAGTTTCTCCCTCCTTTTCCTGACATAAGGCGTGATACTGGAGGAGGTTGGAGGAATCGGATTCACTAGCTGTCAGAACAGAGAGTACAGCAACATTAATTAATTTCTCTTCTTAATAAAAGTGATTAAGAAAAATAAGAAGATTGGAAGATAAATTTCCTTCTTTTTGTATCTTTTATCTGTTTTTTTTGTCTTTTCCTTTTGTACTTCCTTAACTCTCTTTTCTACTTTTTCGCGAAACCCCTTTCTTTCTATACAATATGATATACCCAAGACTAGTCAATGATTTAACCATAATCTTTATTGTCTCCTATCACACATTTCCTTTAAATATTAAAGGTATCGTTGCTGTAGTGGTCATATTTACTATCGGGCATTAGTATTTTTATTTTTCCATTCCTCTCTTAAATAGGCTCAAGCTAATATTCTTCATTCAGCGCCGTTCGCACGTTATGAATACAGTCAATCATGCATAAATTTCTTGTTAAGGGTCACACATATAATAAGGCAGACTGTGCCCACTCACTTGTTGAAAGACAAGTTAAACGACAGCCGAGAAGTGACCCTATTTATACACCCGATGGATTCATAAAAAAAAAAAAACAATGACCACCATGTAGCGTAAACGAATTATGCTACGAAGATTTTTATGATATGAAAGAACTCACGTCAAACATTGTATCTTTCGACATGAAGAATTTGAAAATTCAAAATATAAGCGTGATTAAAATTACGCGCGAATCCATCGTCATCTATATTTTATAACAGTATGTACAGTGATGAATTCAAAGAACTCGAGTAAAAGAAAAAAATCAAATTTTCCAATAAATTTAAAACATACATTTCATACAAAACCCGGTCTACCTCCTAGAAGAAGAAATCCGATCTCTTGGATTTACATCATAAGAATTACATAATCAAATTTTATAGCAATTTTTATAAAAGTTTATAATTTCGAAACTTTACGTGGGATATACCTTTTTAAGGACTATTTACTTTTGCACGAAAAAACACCGTTTCCGGAAAAACCTATCCACGAAATTTAATAATTTTATTATGCTCATGGTATAATTAATAAATTTTGTATCTTTTTACTTATTGCGCATTAAAATGTGATGTATTCGTGTCTACTTTCATAAATTAGATCTTTTATTATTATTAGTGAATGGAATTATGTAATAACGACACAACAGCAAAGAGTCCGAAAGATTTGTGAGTAAAAGTGTTTTGTTTCCAAACAGGAACGTCATATCTTAATTTACAGCATGCTCTGGAATCAGGTTTTATAACCAGAGTGTCACAAGTGCGAGAGAACTTTCTTTTAGTGTTTTTGTAGACGTCAGTAATATCTTTTGGAAAAAAGAAATATGTCACAAAGTATCACCATACATTAAACTACCAAAATATATAAGCAATGCTCTTGGAAAGTGATTAAATTATAGTAAATGTAAATGATAATTTGCATTTTCTGCGAAAACGCGTCTTTTGAGTTATGACGTAATTGTATTTAATGAGCGATGTTTCGGGGCAATCACTCCATATTCATGGTGTAAAATAAACAATTCTTTTACACCATGAATATCGAGTAATTGCTTCGAAACATATCGGTGGTTTAATATTTTATTATTATTAATGTATTTTGAGTTCATTACTAGTCCTTTTTATTTACACAAAAAAATTAAGATGACGCAAAGGAGTGACAACATCATTAATAAGCAATAACACATTAGACAGAAATCATTTATTCTAAAAATTATGTAATTATTTGAAAACTATATGTATTAATAAATAAAAAAGGTCATTATGTATTAGACCTATCATCCACTGTTTAAATCCGTAGCACTACCATCCAGGCAAATCGTATTTTACAGTGCGCTCGGATCATCATTTTGTCTCTTTGAAGGACCAGATGGTGGAACAAGCTACAGTAATTAGTGACAAAAAATCAGATAAGTAAATTAAATACAGAAAAAAGGAATGAACAATATATATATAGACTTAAAGTTCACAATGAAAATAAAACTATTCTTATAAGGAGACATATCACAATCAGTATTCGCAATGGCTTTACACTAGTAAAAACCATTCAACAGTTTGGGATATTCAATTTACTTCTTTCTATTCTAGATGAATTCTATTTAGTTATTGGAGTATTGCTCAATGCATACATCCTTGTCAGCGTTTGGCCGATTGGTTATCTGGTGAGAAATATAAATTGACGACTTGGTGTCGAGGGACGACAATTGATACGGAGGGTACATTTAATACTATTTCGTTATCAAAATATATTAAATGTTGAAATCAACACATTATTTTTGATTAAAGAACGTATCATAATTGTCAAATTAAACATTTTTTCTTTCTAACGCTCGCCTTTAGCTGTCACAGCCGAATTTCTGGAGTGGAAACATTTATTTGATTAATTATACTGAAATAATCAAGTTTTCCAACAGTCGTTGATAACGATTCAATATTAACAAGCACCATCTGCATAAGTAGTTCGCACCAACTGTCCAAAATTCAAGTAAACTCGTGTGATGATGCAACCAGTAGTCTGCAATATATGAAATTTCAATGACCTGCTCCTACAATTTTCACGTATCACAAAATTCCTTGCATTCTATCTAAATAAATTTCTACCTTCATGACAATTTTATTATAAATCCGACTACCTTAATAATGAAAACTCTTTTTAAAATGATGTTTAATTGATTCTTTGCTCTTCATGCTATTATTTCGGAACAATGGCTCTCTGGTAATAACTACCAAAAACAAAATACAAAAAAAAATTCTCTGTACTCGGAGCCATGTATTTTTAATGTTCTATTGAGAATTGACGTATATTTAAATGTTTAGGTGCCATTCAGTGCAGTGACGGATTAGAGCGAACCGAATTATGAATTTATAGTTTCAATATTACTATTGTATGACGTTCCCAATTCCTTCGTTTAAATCTTTTATTAATAAAAACCAGTTGATTTTTTATTACTATAGGTTATAATTTCAACGATACTTTGCCAAATCGAATACAGTAAAATAGTTTGTTTCATTTTGAAAACCTATTCCCAAAACCGTGATTAATGCAACACTGTTCGGCATTCAGATGCGGAATTTAGCCTTATTGCATCATTTTCATCTTTTCTAGAGAGCATTCAGCAGATCTCACTCATCCGATTAATATACCATTTTTCTTTTGACGAGTGCTGGCTAGACGTGCTATATAAGTTTATGCACAAGCAACAATTACAAGTGACATGAAATATAAAAGAAATATGGTAATCTAATTACGTACAGAAAAAAGGAATGAACATTATATCTATACTCTAGTTCACAAAGAAAATAAATATATTCTTATTTGATGATAAATCACGGACAATACTTGCCGTGATTTTGTATCAATAAAAATCATTCAGCCGTTTTGGATATTAACTTTTCATTTTTTATTAAAACTGAATTTCATTTAGCTATTGGGGAGCTGTTTTACCACGTCCATCTTGGTCTGCGTTTAAGCGATAGATATTGTTGTGAGAAATATGAATTGATGATTACATGCTGAGAGACGGTATTTGATGTGGAGAATACATTTAATACCATTTCGTTATTGAAATTTTTTATTGAAGAAGACGAATGCTACGAATCCCGTGGACGGAAAAAAGAACAAATAGCTCGGTGTTACAAGAAATAGACGTAACGAAAAGATTATCGTCGGAAGTAGTTAGAAAAATATTAAAATACATTGGCCACACAATAAGAGCAAATGGATTTGAGACGAGAATTCTGGAAGGAAAAGTAGAAGGAAAAAGAAGACGTGGTTGCGTTCCAACCAGATGGTCAGACATGATCCGGACAGCTGTGGGAAAGAGTTTCGTAGAATGTGTTCGACTGGCCCACAACAGAGATCAATGGCGACATCGATCATAATCTCGATATCTCCACGAGGGATTCACGACTCATTGATGATGATGATTGAAGAACAGAACATAATAATGCAATTTGAATCACATTTACACTAGTAAAGCTACTATTGACGATGAAGTTACCCATGAAGTCCTAGTATACTGTAAAAAAATTAAATGTTCATTAAAGAAACTTAAAACGAAATCGAAAAAAGTTATTTATTAAAATTAATAAATTTAAATCCAACGAGTACCTCGCTGAAAATTAAATACAGGAACATTTTGAAAACCCTACAAGTTGCAGTTAAAAAAATCAAAATTATTTACTATGCTAATATACTAGATAATTGTAAAAGAAATCAGAAAGTCTACTAGTCAGTCATAAAACAGTTAACAGGCGAAAAAATACTCCAATCAAAGAAGTTAAAATAGATAGCCGTAGTACCTGCGTTAATAGGAACGAGTTAAAAATTGCAGAACACTTTAATCACTATTTTAAATATAACGTATAAAATATTTTACGAAACCATTACCCTACAACAAATACACCGATTTATTATTCCTCGTTGTCAGCACTTAAATCTTTTGTATTTACTGCCTCTACGGGAACCGATGTCCGTAATGCTATTATTTAACGGGTAAACAAACCATCTTTTGATATGCATGGAATTTCCATTACTTTATAAACGAAAACGTACATCGTACCAATTCTGCTTTTAACGAATTTGTCAATACGGGAATTTTCCCAGTACAAGTAATAACAGAGATACGGCAGTTGTTCTGACCCTTCTAATTATAGGCCAACATATATTCTCCCTTCCATATGCAAGATCTTTGAGAAATATGTCAAAAATATAATGTTGTCATATCTGGAAAAAGTAAATTTCATTAGTAACCATCAATACAGATGTACTGCGCAGCAGAGAACATAATAACTACGGAGTGCCTCATTGCAGCATACTAGCTCCTTATCTTTTCCTGATATACATAAACCACCTATGCGACTTAAAAACTATGGCTAAGATTAGGGTTTATGTGGACCGCGTCGTCCTATTTGAGCATAGTCTTATTTGGGGACAGTTCATTTTCTACACAAAATTATGTTAAAAAAAAATTGTCAAAAACTTTTTTTTTGCTCTACACTATAATCAGTATGTATATCTGAATATATATATATATATAGTATACGTATTATATGTGTGTATGGGTATATATATAAATACACAAGGCTTTTTGAGATTACTCGTTATTCCAAAGGACGAATCAGGCCCCCGTTCTAAGGCGACATTTGGTACGAATTCCCGACTGTATTAGAGATGAAATTAATACGAAACTCTATCGATGATTATTTAATGCGGATCTCTATCGTTTCGCAGTTCGAAACGCCATGTAATATAAATCTAATCGAAGATTTATTATTGCATCTCTTTGCACGTGGCTTAATCTTCGAACTTCCATAAAATTTCTGTCCGATCAAGGATACCTTTGTTGGTGGCTTTCAGCTCTACTTCTTTCCTGCTCAGGCCGCTATCGTTCCGTTACGCTCATAAAATATAAGATAGCTGAACGATATTTTTTCTCATCTGGGAAAGTAAAGGCGGATCTCAAGTAGAAAGGAACTGGTCCCAGTATCCTCCTTAGATCCATTAGGCTTAGCACCATTATGAAAAGCTTAATTACGCAATCCCCGACGCCCCGTCAAAGGTATGCGACTTACTTTACTTTACACAGAACTCAAATGTATTTCTCCATGAGAAATTCGCAAAAAACAATTTATTTTTTTT
Organism: Icerya purchasi; assembly: GCA_039619475.1. NCBI lineage: Eukaryota > Metazoa > Arthropoda > Insecta > Hemiptera > Monophlebidae > Icerya > Icerya purchasi. The sequence continues at coordinate 117,705,173 of CM077116.1, read as the reverse complement.
TCATTTATTTATGTTTAAACATCAATGGTTGTAGTATATGAAATAAAAGTATTTACCTAGAAAAGTTCATTAAATACAACAAATAACACAAAGAAATTATATACTTGTACATATCGCAGAATTGATATTTTTACATATAAACTAGGCCACGTGCCGTAAAATGGATTAAGCACAAAAAATATGCAGATCGATGCATTACAACATATCATGCAAGATTGCTGGCGAGCAAAACAGAAATTAAATCTTATTACAATACGAATACCCGACAATGTTTCATCAGTTAGTGCACAGCGCAAGCAGTGAGCGGAATTATGTTTATTACAATCAAAAGTGAAATGATTCATTCGTCGCTTAATTGATAGAAAAGATAGTGCCACAAACTCTGATACGTATCAATATAATATATAGATGTAGGTAAATAGGAAGAGTTTACAATTCACATAAAAACTACTAGAATATTTCAAAAATCTATTCTACTGCAGATAGTTACTAGGTATGTTCCAATTCCAAAATAATTAGAGTTTTGTAAGAAAATTAGATATTTTACAAATAAAGTATACACATACACATAACTAAATGTATCATTCTAGCATAACAAAACATTAAATTTTTTAGTTGTGATTTATTTTACTTTTGTTTTTAATTCTTTGGATCAACAGAATAAGGACTGTTATATATATTATGGGAAGGGTAGGTAGCATATCATAACCAAAAATTAAATGAAATGTAAATTTGAAACACTTACGCCATGACGAGCATCAGCTTGTAATACGAATAATGCGAGCGCACTTACAATTATACAATATGCCGTCAAAAGCTTCATTTTGTAGTCTAGAATAAACAGAAATTGATATAATTAGTTGAAATTCTGTTATCATTATTATTGTTGTTTAAAAGATTTCTACAAAATATCTAAAACTGGCAAAAGCATAACAGTTAGTAGTGGGCCATTTCGTATCTTAATGCGACGACTGAATGAGATGAATGTAACCAATTGTTCTTCGTCAAATAACTGTTCTTTTTCTTTAACTCTGAAAAAATTATCCAAATTGTAAATATTGCAAAAAGAATGTTGTTGATGGCATACATCACATAATATTCAACTGTTCCTCATTAGATGATCTAAGAAATCAGTTCAAAATTACTTCTACTACCCAACTTCGAATAAACCCAAAGAATTGTAATAATTTGCTTAGATTCTTTCATATGGCAATGAAAAAACGCTTTCATTACAACTCTAATTAAATCGAATGAGTAAATTTCAAATGCATTAATTGAAAATGCCGAGATCAGTGGCCAATGACAGTGATGTCAATCTTTATACGCGTGTTCATGTGTGCGTACATGTGTATATTTGAACGAGTCTAAAAAAAATTCTTCTGCCGAATAACTGTAAATAGCAGGTATTGTGCGGACAAAGGCTGGTGTAAAGATGAAACCTATATGTATGAAGAGGTTTCTGATTGCTGGAAAAGGAAGATTGATATTTGCAGAAACAACGCTGCGAGTGAAAATATTTGTTCCTTCGTTTAATAATTAACTATACTAAGATGTGTAAAATATTAAATATAATTATAATGCCTATAAAAATTATTTAGTGATTGGAGATTTTCTCTATCGAAAGATTAAAGTCATTATCACAATGAAAGTATGTATGATGGAGTGATTGTGTAGGAAAAAATAATACCAGTAAAAATAATTAAAGATCAGTAATTAAAAATTAAATATATATGACTGCGCATGGCGTGCGTGTGGGACTGATGTGATATGCTCCCGCGGCTAATACAGAAAAAATGTACACGATCAATAAGGAAACTATGGGTGAGTGTGCCAGTGGGACATATATGAAATTCCGGGAGGAGTTGAAAAATAAATAAAACATATTATAATTGCTAGGGAAACATGTGTGCATGGAAACGGATATCATGCGAATAAAAAATATATATGAACGGGAAAAATTTTCTAAAACAATAATATACAATAAAATGGGTGTTGGAGACAGTGCCTACACTTCTGCGAGGGTTGATGGTTTGGCGGGCTCTGGAAAATATATTATAAAAGATTATTAATTTTGGCTTGGAGGGCCGGGGGAGGACGAAGGCATTTTTGGAATGTGAAAAAATGAAAAATATACTCGATTTAATTTTTTAAAACTCATAATGGGGTAACGTAGAATGCAGAATCTGTATGGTGCACTTTCACAGCAGACAGAGGGTTCTGTGGGTTAATTTTTAGAACTAGTATGAATGGTCAGAAGAAATGATCAGAAGCGTAAAAAATTTACTTAGGTTAATTCTATAATACTTAGACTCGAAAAACTTAAATATATATATATATCAAGTAGTGGTGTGTATGTGCATGCATACGCGGGAACAGTGTGTGCGCTTTTGTGGCGGCTAACGCTATGTCGGATATATGTGTTGGAACGGACGGTGTGCTTTGTCAGCTGACTCAGAAAAAGTCATCGCTCAATAGGAAATGATGGGAGCGGATGAAGTTATAATTTAAATATATACAAGTAAATATTAAAATATATGTTGCGGGTCCTTTTCAGTCAGTCAGCGTTCCGATTATTAGTCTGTAACAGCCTAGAGGAACTTTAGTTGGAGCCCTTTTCTTTAGGCGGGTGATTGGATTATTCGGTAATACTGCTTGGGGGTTATACTTAGGCGAACTCTGGATCCCCTGGGGGTAAATTGGGATATAATTTAATTATATACAAGTAAATATTAAAATATAGGTTACTTTGTAGCTACAGCACAAGAATTGCGGCTGGGGTCCCTCTCCAGGGCGATGGGATGTTTAGATTACTGGAGCGTAATAGTCTAAGGGTTTTGATGTGACTACATCGTTTTCGGATTACTAGGACTTCGAGGAATGGGGAAAAGGAACTGTGGAAACTTTGGGTAATTTTTATCACCTAGCCACAAAATGGGGTTAGTTTTGGGGCCTCTGATAAAGTACACGGAGTAGTTTTCAGCCTCCGGACAAAGTTTTCGGGATCGGATTAGCGGAAATGTCCAAAGAAGTCGGGGGGAATCTCAGAGAAAAATCAGGGGACAGGGGGACTTGGGTTAATTTTAGGCTCCGGGACAGTAATTGGGGTTAATTATTGTCCTTAAATAGTGTACTTGGGTGAATTCCCGCGTTCAGATTAGCGGGACTGTCTATGAGGATTAGGGGAAACTGAGAGGAAAATCGGGGAGTCGGGGGAACATGAGTTACATTTGGGTTCCAAAACAGGAAATTGGTTTCGGATTAGTGGCAGTCGCCAGCTTTAACATTTATACACTACTTGTGGGCACTGTAAAGAAAAATAAAAAAGATCTGCCACTCGAATTCACAAACACAGAAGCTCCATCTCCATTTTCTTCAGTCTTTGTATTTCAAGAGAATTATACAATTGTCTCTTATGTACCAAAAAAGTATAGAGATGTTATTCTTGTATCCAGCTTGCAACATGATGATAACATTGACATATCTACAGGAGAAAAATGCAAGCCCGAGATCATATCGTCTTATAATAGTACAAAAGGTGACATGGATAATCTGGATAAATTGAGTGCAACTTGTGATCTGGCTGGGAATACTAGGAGATCGCCCATGGTAATTTTTTATTCCATGATGAATATGGCAGGTGTTAACTCTCATATTATCTATGCGTGTAATAACAAAATATATGAAATTGAAAGGCGATTGTTTCTCAGAGATCTCAGTCTGTCCCTAACTAAAGACCATATGCAGCTGCGGCCTTTCGAAACAAATGTGCCAGCATCTGTGAAAGAAAGAAGACAGAACGTTGCTGGAACACTAACTATGCAAGCGAATCAGGAAATTCCACCCAGAACGAGAAGAAGATGCTTCTTTTGCCAAAAAGACTCAAAAACAAAGTAGTACTGCCAGAAATGTAAACAAATTGTTTGTCTTTCCAACCATCTTGAAGCTTGGTGTCTTTTGTGTTCCAATAGAGCCAAAAATCAATAAAATCTAATCTACGTTACCAGTTTATTCTATTAATGAAGAAAAAAAATATGTTTTGTTTTTGTCTTTTATTTGTTTATATAACTTTAGATTACAGTTGTTTTTTTTTGTAGTATTTCTTAACTGTTAATATTCTATGTCGTTTTGTTCACTTTTTTTATATCATTTTCAGCACAAATAAAGCATGTTTATTTCCTATGAAGCAATCACATTCATTAAAATATCGTAAATTTTGCATTTTTTATAAAAAGTCTGTGAGACCCAGCGCCCTTGTTCGTGTTACAAATTGGGAAGCCCCGCCCGCAGGGTTAAAGCAATGCTTTAAAATCAGCCTTGAACGTTTTTTTGATATGCTTCATTTAAAAAAAAATTATTTGAATATTAGAACACGTCTATTATTTTTTGTTACCAGTACAACTATTCCTATATGGAAACTGAAAGGGGATGTTATGGATTGCAGCAACTACCGCCCAATTCGCCTACTTTGCCACATCCTCAAAATATTTGAGCGCATACTAGATCGCCGATTACGGGAAGTCATTCAGGTCACCCCAAACCAATGTGGGTTTGCAAAAGGACGTGGAACAACGGATGCGATTCATACGGCACGCATATTGGCCGAAAAGCACGGGGAATGGAAGAGTCCAATCCATATTTTCGATCTGGAAAAGTCTTTTGACAAGGTTCCACATGAACTAATTTGGAAGGCGCTACGAATACACGAAGTCCCAAAAGAATAGATAAAAATAATACAGGTTATATACAAAAAAGCAACCAGCGTGGTGCGGCGTACCGTAGGCATTTCACCGCCATTACAGGTTACGGTGGGGTGCACCAAGGTTCAGCATTATCGCCGCTACTATTCATCCTTTGTATGGATACTATAACCACAGACCTGCAGACACATGTACCGTGGACATTTCTATACGCGGATGACGTCTTCCTGGTGGATAAAAGCAAAAACAATTTAGAAAAGCGTGTGCAGATCTGAAAAAATAGATAACAGTAAAATGGATTTCAGCTTAACATCAGGAAAACTGAATACTTGGAATGTGGAGCATCTATAGATAAGTCTATCAAAATAGATAACACGGTGTTAAATAAGACCGTTCAGTTCAAATACCTGGGCTAAAATATTAGTTTAGATGGGGATACACAGTGCGACTAAGATTCCTGCGTCCAAACAGCATGGATGAAATGGAAGCAGCTAACCGGGGTATTATGTGACAAGAAAATACCGATATATCTCAAAGGGAGGATTTACAAGACGATTATCAGACCTGCAATGCTATATGGAGCTGAATGCTGGGCGACAACCAGAAAAATAGAACAAAAACTTCATATGGCTGAAATGAAAATGTTACACTGGTCCCTTAGGAACACACTCATCGATCATATCAAAAACGAGGATATAAAGGAGCGTATATGAGTTACACCTGTACGTTTGAAATTACGGGAAGCGAGACTCCGACGGTACGGTCAAATCATGAGAAAAACAATAGCTATAAGCCTTTGAAAGCTTAATTCGAGCAGAGTGACTAGAAATGGTTTTGTTTTGCTTTAATACATTTTTTTTTTTAACTTAGCGTTTTCCGAATCACTAATCACAATTGTATGAAAAACTGTTAGACAAATTTTAAAATTGGTTTATCTAAAATTCATTTTAATAATAATAAAAGGATAATAAACTTACCAAAAAAATACCTAATCCGGAAAACAGTAAATATTTTAGATGACACTGGTTTAAACTTTAATACATTTTTATTTATCGAGTAATCTTTTATATATGGACTTTCATAAAGTTTATTTTTTTATTTTCTGAAATAGTTTTAGCATTGTTTACTAAACAAACAGTTTCAAAAGCTTTGTTTATTCAACTAAATCAAACATAAAAAGCGAGTTCTGAACAATGTGCGTATTTGTAAAGCGGTGATATTGTTTTCTTATTTGCGAACTATTGTCAACAGCTCAGTCATTTTAACGTTTCACCTAAATAAATACCACTCGGCAAATAATGTAAACAGAAAAATTTTAATTTTGATTTTGAATAAACGTTTTTTCTTTTTTTGATCCAACATTTCTAACATGACGCACAATATACATTAGAGAAAAAAGTAAAGCAAACAAGGTCTGATAATTCAGTAAACAGACTGACTGCAAAAACACGTATATATAAAAGTTAAGTTTTAGAATGCTCACCATTTGTAGCTAGGCACTAATTTCAACACTTTGTCTAGTATTTGTAACATTTCTTGAAATCATCAACTGGCTCCACTTCTATGAGCATCGTCAGCACGGATTATTGGATGCCAGCTACCAATGCAGAATGCTTTCAATTCACGACTTGTTTGACCCGAGGGTACAGGAAGAAGTCGCAAGACGACATATCGATGGAATACGAAGGTAGGAACAGCGCCGGTACAACCTCCGAAGTCAGAAACTGCGTTACACTGAAGGCGCTATAACACGCGCATTGTCATCATGAACGATTCAAGTAGTTCATAAATACCGACTCTAGGAGGTCCGCTAATCGAAACCTCAATTCCTGTCCCGGAGCCGAAAAGTCACCCAGACCGGTAATCCGAACTTAAAATTCACCCCAATTCATGTCCAGGTGGTCAAAATTCACCCAAGTTTCCCCCGATTACTCCGAGTTTCCTCTGAACGGCACCCGTGCATATCTGATAAACTGAACGTACAAGCAGTGTACAGAGGTCAATAAACTACCCAAAGTGTTATCCAGGGGCACAAGTACCCCCAATTAATGTCCAGGTGCTGAAAGTTCCCCCAAGTTCCCCAAATTTCTCCGAAATTCCCCCGTACGCGTCCCGCTCGTTTCCGATAAACCGAACCGATTATTAATTAACATAAATGTAATAATTAATGTCCGAAAGTAACCCAAGTCCCCGCTGGCCCCACCCGCCGCTATGTTACCAAGATTTTTAAAATTCCGAGCCTAAGTAAGAAAATTCCAAAATTTAACCCCCATATATTATTTAAAGCGTAAATCTAACCTATAACTCCAGTTTACACCTCTCACACGTATATTTCGTTCCCACGCACGCTCCGGTCACCGTTGCAAAAGCGCACACGCAGTTCCCAGCAACGCGTCCTCTGTTTACACTATCGCGATTATTTTTTTTTAATATATTTCAAATCTAAGTATATATTTGTTAATAAATATTAATTAAGTCGATATTTATTAATTTTGTCATTATTCGTTCGTTAGACTTTTCATTTTACGCAGATAGATGTTCGTTATGTAAACAATATAAAATAAATCGCTGGCCAGCGCTCGTTGGCGTGTTGTTCGTCTTCGCTAGTCGCTTTTCGTTCGTCTAGTTCTTTATTATGTCGCTTCGTTATACGCTTTTAGCGTCTCGTCTTTTCGTATGTCGTTATAATTATTTCGTTTTACCCTTTTTGAAATTATTTTAGAAACAGTCGACTTTTAAGACTTCTCTATTCGTTCAATCGTATTCGATTAAAATACAATTTACTAATTGACCTGTTTGAAAATTCATTCGAAAAATATAATTTGGTCCTCCGGAATATTAACGAAAATATCGTAACAATATTTTTGTACATGCGATACATATTTTTTTAAGGATCTTTCATATTTTTACAAGTATAGACGCACCCGCGACGTAAAATGCTCCAATCATATCCTTGCATGCAAACACCACCGTGTTATAGTATTTTTTTTTATCTATAATTTTATTTTTTCATATTATATAATTATTTTTATTATAATTTCTTATCATGTAAATATATAGCTATGTGACCGTATGATGGGAAAGGATATTGATAAATAACATGTGATTTAGTTCCCGGAGAACTGAAAAAATTAAGCATATTGTAATATATGTATATGGAATATACATACATTTAATAAAAATATGCGTGCATGATTCTCACATTAATTAATATTTTATATTTCGTAAATTATTTCTCCGCGATATACTCGAATGTGTGTAAGTTTCGCTGATGGTAAATGTGTAGAGAGAGAGAGGGAATGAGAGAGACAGAAATCCCGCTAGTTTTACAAGACATGCTGTGTTGGAAGAAAAAACGCGGTTTGAAGAGAAAAAATGTTGCTAATTGTGACGGACGAGCGAGTGAGAGAGTGTATGTGTGTGTGATATAGAATATTATTGCGATTGTGAAAAACAAAAAATACAGCGAAAAAAGGCTCCGGATGTCTCTGAACAACAACATTCACGTTGTAAGGCTATCCATTCATAAAAATGTACCGTTACAATACCGATCTTCGACGAAATAACGAAAACGACTTTTGATGGTATATGCACTGAAGAAATATGTTTTTTTCTTCATTGCATGTATGCATGTATGATACACATTGTCCCTTACCGTCATCTTCGTTTGAACAAAGGGGCTAATGATCTGACAACGCTACAACATGACTAATGATTGTTATAGCCCAACATTGATGGGTCATAAATAACCGTTTTATAAATTCTAAGTATCTTTTCTGACCGATCACGTTGCACGGTTATCCGTTGGTAAAAATGTACCGTTACAATACCGATTTTTCTACGAAATTTGCGAAAGCGACTTTTAATGGTATATGTACCGAAGAAACCTGTTTTTTTTTAATGGTGCAAAGGAGAAATTCGAGGGTGGTAGCTGGAGAAAATTCGAACTCCGCGATCACTTGAATTTGTGCAGTCATTCGGTTAACACTGAAGATCAACATTTTTCAAAGTGATTTAAAATTTTTTTTAAAGTTTTTCATCAAACTTCATCGTTCATTTAATTTGGTAAGTATATTCATACGTTTCTTTACTTATTTATTTAAATTATTTTCTCCCTGTTTATTATTTTATACGATACGACACAACATCATATAAAAAATTAATGTTCTATTCAATATTAAAATATCAAAGATTCTTCTTCTAATACTCGCATAAAAAAAATTTTAGTTCTCTTTCACGAATTACATTTCTTCGATCATATAAGTAATGAAATATATTTGCCTGAGATAAATTTATTATACTTTTCTTTTTTTTTTTTTGATTACAATAGAATTTTATACATTTTTATTTTACGTTATATTAATTTCTTCGTCTTTTTTAGCATATCCTGTTTTGTTTTTTGGCGCGAGCTGATAGTTGGTGAGGACTTGTTTGTTACAATTATCCACGCTGTATCTTACACACACACACACCAATAGCATATATTCCTGAAAAATATAACGGTAAGTAAATGATTGATTTTATATTTTTCAAATTATTTTCTCGTATCAATTATTCACAGATTTTTCTTTTTCTGTGCAAATGTTGTAATTTATCTAGTCGCGATCTTTTTTTTTTTTTTACATTACTTCAAATCAATTTTCTCAATTTCCCATTAATTTCACTCATTCCTTACACACTATAATCGAACTAAATTACAAATGCCGTACATTATCAATTTTACAAATATTTATGTTGTTTTAGTTGATTTATAAAAATTATTATTTCTTAAACTACTTTCGCTATACTAATCTATATTTTTAATTTTATTTCTTCAGCACGGGATTGTTTGGCGTCGACAAATTTTATCGTCGCGAAGAATTTACATCCTGATAGAAAAAAAGCCACCCGAGTAGTGAGGTTTCGAACCAAGTATCCGAAAGGGAAGAGCAGAAGATCATCGTGACAAATTATTTATATCGTTTGCTGTTGATGAGTACATCAATTTATTTATATGTACATATATTGTTGATTTGTATTTATGATATTTTATTATACATTTGACGATATTAACGACCCCATTAATTATAATGACATCGACGACAAGGTTTTTTTCAAAATTTTCTCTAAAATGTTGGATTACGAGTCGTCATATAATTACCGCGTCAATTTGTTGTATGTATATATCCAGTCCTCGTCATAAAAACAATTATTATTAAAATTAAAATTCGAAATAACATTATTGAATAAATTAACAATATAATAATATCACTCCTCCTCATAGTCTACATTACATATATAATTTTTTTAAATACTAAAATTGAATGTATTAGTCAAAACTAATTTTGATTTTTGTATGCATGTAAAGTTTCTATAGTTATTAAAATTGATAGTTTTTTCTTTACATTGAAAAAACAATTTATTATCAATAAAATTCTTACAGTATGATGCAAACGGATCAGCATGTTTCGGGATACTATTCGAAAATAATACCCCTACACCGTCAATGCGTGTATTTTTATTCTTTTGTATCATATTGTAAAAAGGATTACATTTTTTATTATTATTACGAGTAAATAAATGTAATTTCGTTTCATATTTAGATAAGTCTAAATTTAATACATTTTTGCTATTAAATAAATCACTAATTATATCTTTGTACGGCATATTTTGGTAACACAAGGTTCTCCATTTTAGCTTATTTTTATAAAAGTCGTGTCGTGGGCAGGAGCATAAATTATAAACAGTTTCATAGTATGATCTTAATTCTAATTGTACTATTGCTAACATTATTTCGATTTCCTTAATATATATAGTTCTAACGTTATTTACATGTAGTAAGGGGAATAAATGTTTTAAAATGTGGTCCTAATTGTAAATATTATCATCCCGATTGTTGAGAAGGTGATAATTCACGAATAGCAACTTCTTATAATTAATACTTTTAGCACAATAACCGTTTATAGTAGGTTGAAAATTACTATAATATTTATTGTTTAGGACATCTTTACACACACAATTTTTAATATTTTTTTAATTGATATAAAACAAGATAACAATAATGAAATTTCGAAAGATTTCATGTTGCTGATTGTCAAGATGAGTGTGAATGTTACCTGAAAAAAAGGTATGGGTACGACCTTTAGATTTTATTTATTTTTACATTTTTTTTTTTTTTTATTTCATAAAGAAGGGAAGTATATTTTAGCAGAGTAATCAATGCTTTAGTGTTTTTTTTTTCTTTTTTAAATAGAAAATCATCATGTATTAAGTCAGAATTTTCTTTTTCAGCATTTGGTTTCACATACAAATAAAAAATATATATAGAGATAAGTGAGCTCATAATAAAATATCATAAATACAAATCAACAATATATGTACATATAAATAAATTGAGTACTCACCAACAGCAAACGATATAAATAATTTGTCACGATGATCTTCTGCTCTTCCCTTTCGGATACTTGGTTCGAAACCTCACTACTCGGGTGGCTTTTTTTCTATCAGGATGTAAATTCTTCGCAACGATAAAATTTGTCGACGCCAAACAATCCCGTGCTGAAGAAATAAAATTAAAAATATAGATTAGTATAGCGAAAGTAGTTTAAGAAATAATAATTTTTATAAATCAACTAAAACAACATAATACATAGCATAATGTAAAATAATAAGACATAAAACAGCATAAATATTTGTAAAATTGATAATGTACGGCATTTGTAATTTAGTTCGATTATAGTGTGTAAGGAATGAGTGAAATTAATGGGAAATTGAGAAAATTGATTTGAAGTAATGTAAAAAAAAAAAAAAGATCGCGACTAGATAAATTACAACATTTGCACAGAAAAAGAAAAATCTGTGAATAATTGATACGAGAAAATAATTTGAAAAATATAAAATCAATCATTTACTTACCGTTATATTTTTCAGGAATATATGCTATTGGTGTGTGTGTGTGTAAGATACAGCGTGGATAATTGTAACAAACAAGTCCTCACCAACTATCAGCTCGCGCCAAAAAACAAAACAGGATATGCTAAAAAAGACGAAGAAATTAATATAACGTAAAATAAAAATGTATAAAATTCTATTGTAATCAAAAAAAAAAAAAGAAAAGTATAATAAATTTATCTCAGGCAAATATATTTCATTACTTATATGATCGAAGAAATGTAATTCGTGAAAGAGAACTAAAATTTTTTTTATGCGAGTATTAGAAGAAGAATCTTTGATATTTTAATATTGAATAGAACATTAATTTTTTATATGATGTTGTGTCGTATCGTATAAAATAATAAACAGGGAGAAAATAATTTAAATAAATAAGTAAAGAAACGTATGAATATACTTACCAAATTAAATGAACGATGAAGTTTGATGAAAAACTTTAAAAAAAATTTTAAATCACTTTGAAAAATGTTGATCTTCAGTGTTAACCGAATGACTGCACAAATTCAAGTGATCGCGGAGTTCGAATTTTCTCCAGCTACCACCCTCGAATTTCTCCTTTGCACCATTAAAAAAAAACAGGTTTCTTCGGTACATATACCATTAAAAGTCGCTTTCGCAAATTTCGTAGAAAAATCGGTATTGTAACGGTACATTTTTACCAACGGATAACCGTGCAACGTGATCGGTCAGAAAAGATACTTAGAATTTATAAAACGGTTATTTATGACCCATCAATGTTGGGCTATAACAATCATTAGTCATGTTGTAGCGTTGTCAGATCATTAGCCCCTTTGTTCAAACGAAGATGACGGTAAGGGACAATGTGTATCATACATGCATACATGCAATGAAGAAAAAAACATATTTCTTCAGTGCATATACCATCAAAAGTCGTTTTCGTTATTTCGTCGAAGATCGGTATTGTAACGGTACATTTTTATGAATGGATAGCCTTACAACGTGAATGTTGTTGTTCAGAGACATCCGGAGCCTTTTTTCGCTGTATTTTTTGTTTTTCACAATCGCAATAATATTCTATATCACACACACATACACTCTCTCACTCGCTCGTCCGTCACAATTAGCAACATTTTTAGGATTCCGTATACATATAATGTACGGAATCCTTATAAGATGGTACACAAATGACAAAAATATCAAATAAAAATCAATAATTCAAGAACGGCTTGACTTATAAACTTCAAATTTGGAACATAAATTACAATTAAAATTATCTTTAAAACGATCTATAACTTGAAGATGACCGATTACCCTGGGCGGCAAAAAACCCAAAAAACCGTCAAGAATATATAATATGGTACATAAAACGACCTCAAAAATCACTTAAAAAATCATAACTCGTCACTAGATAAACTTATAACGCTGAAATTCAAAATATAAACTACAATGCAGGAGTACTTTCATAAAATCAAAAAATTACGTTACAAAAGTTATGCAAAGTTGCCCAAAAGTTCAAAAAACAGCAAAAAATGACGTGTCCCCCCCTTAGCGCCGCGAGTATTGTAGTTAAAAATTTTGAATGGGGCTAAAAATACGCACATACCCGTATATTTCTCTAGTTTGGAACATCCGGATTTCCAACTTTAAAACTGGACCCTCGGGGCGACGAAAGCTCAAAATTTTGTAAAAAAATATTTTTTTTTATAGGCATGCGATATATCGATGGAAAGATCGCTATTTGTCGGGAACGAAACCGAATTTCATTTCCTTAACGAAACTTTCAAAGTTGCCGTAAAGTTCAAAAAAGCGCGAAAAATGACGTGTCCCCCCCCCCTAGCGCCGCGAATATTACCGATAAAAATTTTGAACACGGTTAAAAATATGCGCTTCCACGTATATTTCTCTAGTTTGGAACATCCAAGTTTCCAGCGTCAAAATTGGACCCTCGGGGCACCGAAAGCTCGAGATTTTGGAAAAAAATATTTTTTTTCTTGGGCTTGTGATATATCATTAGAAAGATCTCTAGTAGTCGGGAACGAAACCGAATTTCATTTTCTTAACCAAACTTTCAAAGTTGAGATAAAGCTCAAAAAAGCTCAAAAAATTGCGCGTCCCCTAGCGCTGCGAGTATTATAGCTAAAAATTTAAAACATGGTTAAAAATATGTACTTCCACGTATATTTCTGTAATTTGGTGCGTCCGGGTCTCAAGCTTTAAAAATAAAACTCCGGGGTGTCGAAAGCTCAAAATTTTGTAAAAAAATATTTTTTTTCCCGGTAATGTAATATATCGTTTGAAAGATCGCTATTTATCAGGAACAAAACCTTATATCATTTTCTTTACCAAAAAATTCAAAGTTGCCGTAAAGTTCAAAAAAGCGCGAAAAATGACGTGTCCCCCCCCCCCTAGCGCCGCGAATATTACCGATAAAAATTTTGAACACGGTTAAAAATATGCGATTCCACGTATATTTCTCTAGTTTGGAACATCCGAGTTTCCAGCGTCAAAATTGGACCCTCGGGGCACCGAAAGCTTGAGATTTTGGAAAAAAATATTTTTTTTCTTGGGCTTGTGATATATCATTAGAAAGATCTCTAGTAGTCGGGAACGAAACCGAATTTCATTTTCTTAACCAAACTTTCAAAGTTGAGATAAAGCTCAAAAAAGCTCAAAAAATTGCGCGTCCCCTAGCGCTGCGAGTATTATAGCTAAAAATTTAAAACATGGTTAAAAATATGTACTTCCACGTATATTTCTGTAATTTGGTGCGTCCGGGTCTCAAGCTTTAAAAATAAAACTCCGGGGTGTCGAAAGCTCAAAATTTTGTAAAAAAATATTTTTTTTCCCGGTAATGTAATATATCGTTTGAAAGATCGCTATTTATCAGGAACAAAACCTTATATCATTTTCTTTACCAAAAAATTCAAAGTTGCCGTAAAGTTCAAAAAAGCGCGAAAAATGACGTGTCCCCCCCCCCCTAGCGCCGCGAATATTACCGATAAAAATTTTGAACACGGTTAAAAATATGCGATTCCACGTATATTTCTCTAGTTTGGAACATCCGAGTTTCCAGCGTCAAAATTGGACCCTCGGGGCACCGAAAGCTTGAGATTTTGGAAAAAAATATTTTTTTTCTTGGGCTTGTGATATATCATTAGAAAGATCTCTAGTAGTCGGGAACGAAACCGAATTTCATTTTCTTAACCAAACTTTCAAAGTTGAGATAAAGCTCAAAAAAGCTCAAAAAATTGCGCGTCCCCTAGCGCTGCGAGTATTATAGCTAAAAATTTAAAACATGGTTAAAAATATGTACTTCCACGTATATTTCTGTAATTTGGTGCGTCCGGGTCTCAAGCTTTAAAAATAAAACTCCGGGGTGTCGAAAGCTCAAAATTTTGTAAAAAAATATTTTTTTTCCCGGTAATGTAATATATCGTTTGAAAGATCGCTATTTATCAGGAACAAAACCTTATATCATTTTCTTTACCAAAAAATTCAAAGTTGCCGTAAAGTTCAAAAAAGCGCGAAAAATGACGTGTCCCCCCCCCCTAGCGCCGCGAATATTACCGATAAAAATTTTGAACACGGTTAAAAATATGCGCTTCCACGTATATTTCTCTAGTTTGGAACATCCGAGTTTCCAGCGTCAAAATTGGACCCTCGGGGCACCGAAAGCTCGAGATTTTGGAAAAAAATATTTTTTTTCTTGGGCTTGTGATATATCATTAGAAAGATCTCTAGTAGTCGGGAACGAAACCGAATTTCATTTTCTTAACCAAACTTTCAAAGTTGAGATAAAGCTCAAAAAAGCTCAAAAAATTGCGCGTCCCCTAGCGCTGCGAGTATTATAGCTAAAAATTTAAAACATGGTTAAAAATATGTACTTCCACGTATATTTCTGTAATTTGGTGCGTCCGGGTCTCAAGCTTTAAAAATAAAACTCCGGGGTGTCGAAAGCTCAAAATTTTGTAAAAAAATATTTTTTTTCCCGGTAATGTAATATATCGTTTGAAAGATCGCTATTTATCAGGAACAAAACCTTATATCATTTTCTTTACCAAAAAATTCAAAGTTGCCGTAAAGTTCAAAAAAGCGCGAAAAATGACGTGTCCCCCCCCCCTAGCGCCGCGAATATTACCGATAAAAATTTTGAACACGGTTAAAAATATGCGCTTCCACGTATATTTCTCTAGTTTGGAACATCCAAGTTTCCAGCGTCAAAATTGGACCCTCGGGGCACCGAAAGCTCGAGATTTTGGAAAAAAATATTTTTTTTCTTGGGCTTGTGATATATCATTAGAAAGATCTCTAGTAGTCGGGAACGAAACCGAATTTCATTTTCTTAACCAAACTTTCAAAGTTGAGATAAAGCTCAAAAAAGCTCAAAAAATTGCGCGTCCCCTAGCGCTGCGAGTATTATAGCTAAAAATTTAAAACATGGTTAAAAATATGTACTTCCACGTATATTTCTGTAATTTGGTGCGTCCGGGTCTCAAGCTTTAAAAATAAAACTCCGGGGTGTCGAAAGCTCAAAATTTTGTAAAAAAATATTTTTTTTCCCGGTAATGTAATATATCGTTTGAAAGATCGCTATTTATCAGGAACAAAACCTTATATCATTTTCTTTACCAAAAAATTCAAAGTTGCCGTAAAGTTCAAAAAGCGCGAAAAATGACGTGTCCCCCCCCCCTAGCGCCGCGAATATTACCGATAAAAATTTTGAACACGGTTAAAAATATGCGCTTCCACGTATATTTCTCTAGTTTGGAACATCCGAGTTTCCAGCGTCAAAATTGGACCCTCGGGGCACCGAAAGCTCGAGATTTTGGAAAAAAATATTTTTTTTCTTGGGCTTGTGATATATCATTAGAAAGATCTCTAGTAGTCGGGAACGAAACCGAATTTCATTTTCTTAACCAAACTTTCAAAGTTGAGATAAAGCTCAAAAAAGCTCAAAAAATTGCGCGTCCCCTAGCGCTGCGAGTATTATAGCTAAAAATTTAAAACATGGTTAAAAATATGTACTTCCACGTATATTTCTGTAATTTGGTGCGTCCGGGTCTCAAGCTTTAAAAATAAAACTCCGGGGTGTCGAAAGCTCAAAATTTTGTAAAAAAATATTTTTTTTCCCGGTAATGTAATATATCGTTTGAAAGATCGCTATTTATCAGGAACAAAACCTTATATCATTTTCTTTACCAAAAAATTCAAAGTTGCCGTAAAGTTCAAAAAGCGCGAAAAATGACGTGTCCCCCCCCCCTAGCGCCGCGAATATTACCGATAAAAATTTTGAACACGGTTAAAAATATGCGATTCCACGTATATTTCTCTAGTTTGGAACATCCGAGTTTCCAGCGTCAAAATTGGACCCTCGGGGCACCGAAAGCTCGAGATTTTGGAAAAAAATATTTTTTTTCTTGGGCTTGTGATATATCATTAGAAAGATCTCTAGTAGTCGGGAACGAAACCGAATTTCATTTTCTTAACCAAACTTTCAAAGTTGAGATAAAGCTCAAAAAAGCTCAAAAAATTGCGCGTCCCCTAGCGCTGCGAGTATTATAGCTAAAAATTTAAAACATGGTTAAAAATATGTACTTCCACGTATATTTCTGTAATTTGGTGCGTCCGGGTCTCAAGCTTTAAAAATAAAACTCCGGGGTGTCGAAAGCTCAAAATTTTGTAAAAAAATATTTTTTTTCCCGGTAATGTAATATATCGTTTGAAAGATCGCTATTTATCAGGAACAAAACCTTATATCATTTTCTTTACCAAAAAATTCAAAGTTGCCGTAAAGTTCAAAAAGCGCGAAAAATGACGTGTCCCCCCCCCCTAGCGCCGCGAATATTACCGATAAAAATTTTGAACACGGTTAAAAATATGCGATTCCACGTATATTTCTCTAGTTTGGAACATCCGAGTTTCCAGCGTCAAAATTGGACCCTCGGGGCACCGAAAGCTCGAGATTTTGGAAAAAAATATTTTTTTTCTTGGGCTTGTGATATATCATTAGAAAGATCTCTAGTAGTCGGGAACGAAACCGAATTTCATTTTCTTAACCAAACTTTCAAAGTTGACGTAAAGTTCAAAAAAGCGTCAGCTCCAATTAGCGGCCCCCTTCTTGCGACGCGAGTATTACAGCTATAAATTTGGAACATGGTAGAAAAAACGCGACTCTACGTATATTTCTCTGATTTAAGACAATCGGACCCCAACTTTAGACTGAGACCTGTGGGGCACCGAGAATTCAAAATTTTGAAAAAAAAATTTTTTTGTTTAGGTTTGTGATATATCATTAGAAATATCGCTATTCGTCGGGAACGAAACCGTATTTCATTTTTTTAAAGAAATTTTCAAAGTTCTGAAAAGTTGAAAAAAAAAAAATAATTATGTTTCTCTCCACTAGCTCCACGAATATTACAGCTGAAAATTTTGAACGCGGCTAAAAACGTGCTGATCCCCTTATATTTCTCGAGTTTATAACATTTGGATTTTCAGTTTTAAAATTAGACCCTTAAGGCGCCGAAAGTTCGAAATTTTGAAGAAAATTTTTTTATTTTTCGGACGCATGTTATATACCGTTTGAAGGATCGCTATCTGTCGGGAAAGAAACCGTATTTCATTTTCTTAATTGAACTTTCAAAGTTTGCTGAAAAGTTCAAAAAATCGAGAGAATTGATTTGTGACGCGAGTATTATAGCTAAAAATTTTGAGGAAAGTAGTAAATATGGGCATCCATGTATATTTCTCTGGTTTGGAACATCTAAGTTTCCAATTTTAAAATTAGTGACTTGGGGCTCTGAAAGCTCGAAATTTTGTAAAAAAAAAAAATTTTTTCAAGTGTATTATTATTGGAAAGAGCGCTATTTTTTGGGAACGGACCCGTATTTCGTTTTCTTAACAAAACTGTTTGAAATTTACTAAAAGTTCATAAAATTCTGAAAAATGACGTGTAGCCCCGCTTGTAATTTATGTATTGGTTCAAGATTTTGAACAAGGTTAAAAAAATGTGAGTCCCTGTTTATTTATTTACTTTGGAACATCTAGGTTTCCATCTTAAAATTCAAAACCTTAAGCGCCGAAAGCTCGAAAGTTTCAAAAATAATATTTTTTTTCCGGTCATGATCGATGGAAAGATCGTTATTTGTCGAGAACGAAACCATAAGTTATTTCCTTAACGAAACTTTCAAACCTTGATGTTCCAAACTTGAGAAATATATGTCGAAGCGCATATGTTTAACCCTGTTCAAAATTTTTAGCCGTAATACTCGCGGCGCTAGAGGGGATGAACTGTTTGAAGTTTTTGGCAACTTTAAAAGTTTCTAAATACGGTTCGGAATTATGTTTAGAGACTCCCGTGCAACTGGCTTACGAATTTCGACTGTTACTGGTTGAATGTCGGATGGTAACATTATCTGTTGAAAGTTAATATCCGCACGAACGGATAATATTATTCCACCACGCGCACAACTAGCAAGCACCGGATTTGATTCGAGAACTTTATAGTTTTTTAGTTTTAAATGTTGGTTTTGTTTTAAGTGGGTTTTTTGAATGCACGAAATAAACAGGTTTGTTAATCGGTGTTATTTTTCTTTTGGCTTTATCGGAATACGAGATTGCAGCGGTTTTTAGAATTTGGTTCGGATTGAAATAATTTTCGTTAGTAGTGTTAGTACGAGGGATAAGAAACGAAATAGGATCGCAGGTTTTGGTTTGGTTATTTTCATTACGAGGTGTGTTAGTGTTGTTATGAACTGTAATGAAAGGAACGGACTCACCGCATCATTGTTTAGGTGGTACGTCCGCCTGATGAAAAACAGATGCGAATAGTATTTCGATTTGTTAAACAATTTAACGACCTATATTAGTAAATAAATAAAAAAAAAATATTTAATAATGGTCTAACATATGGAGAGAGTCGAAAGAAAATACCGAATTGTTAAAAAATCATCACAGTAGAACGACAGTCTTTTTCACATCGCGGAACTATATCGACCTTTTTTGGTAAAGTAACCAGTTCGTCTTGCAACCGAAAAAAGTTTAATAACAAAGTAACCAAATTGCCTCGAAATTCGGTTTTCCAATTAGTGACATTTACAAAATTCGTAAACTATAATTTCGATTACCGTGTCTCTCCCTCCCATTCGCCGAGAATCCAGGATGCAATCACCAACGTACACCAACCTGCCAGCAGGGAACACCAACATTCTAGCAGCCGCAGCAGAGTGATACGTAGCATCAATATTATTTCTAATTAATATTTTTTGCGTGTTTTCGTTTATATATTTATTAAATATCTTTGACGGTCGGCTATTCAAGAAAGATAGGTGTAGGAATTAACAAAATTACACATTTAAAAAAATCATAAAACCTTAATATTAGTATTATTAAATCTAAACCAATAATTTAAAAAAATAAATAAAAAAAGGATTTAATTAATTTTTCTTCATAACCGTTACATTGCACTTCAAATTAATCTAAGTCTTCGATTCAAATTAGTATTTTGCTTTACTGTTTTAAATTATTATTAGAAAAGATCTTTGAAATTTATTAAGATATTAAATTAAAATAGTAAAATAAAAATAGAAATTTATTCAAACAAATTTTCTTACATACTAAATAATTATAGTTATTGTTAACTTTCATACGGAATCCTCAGCGCATGAAACCTCATGCTTGACTGAACTTGTTTCTCTTCAAACCGCGTTTTTTCTTCCAACACAGCATGTCTTGTAAAACTAGCGGGATTTCTGTCTCTCTCATTCCCTCTCTCTCTCTACACATTTACCATCAGCGAAACTTACACACATTCGAGTATATCGCGGAGAAATAATTTACGAAATATAAAATATTAATTAATGTGAGAATCATGCACGCATATTTTTATTAAATGTATGTATATTCCATATACATATATTACAATATGCTTAATTTTTTCAGTTCTCCGGGAACTAAATCACATGTTATTTATCAATATCCTTTCCCATCATACGGTCACATAGCTATATATTTACATGATAAGAAATTATAATAAAAAAAATTATATAATATGAAAAAATAAAATTATAGATAAAAAAAAATACTATAACACGGTGGTGTTTGCATGCAAGGATATGATTGGAGCATTTTACATCGCGGGTGCGTCTATACTTGTAAAAATATGAAAGATCCTTAAAAAAATATGTATCGCATGTACAAAATTATGGTGACCGGACAAAAGCGCACAAGACAAAAGCGCACAAGACAAAAGCGCACAGGACAAAAGCGCACATGATAAAAACGCATCGGACAAAAGCGCACAGGACAAAAGCGCACACGGATAAAAGCGCACACGGACAAAAACGCACATGGACAAAAGCGTACACGGATAAAAGCGCACATGGATAAAAGCGCACACGGACAAAAGCGCACACGGATAAAAGCGCACACGGACAAAAACGCACATGGGCAAAAGCGCACATGGATAAAAGCGCACATGGATAAAAGCGCACACGGATAAAAGCGCACACGGATAAAAGCGCACATGGATAAAAGCGCACACGGACAAAAGCGCACACGGATAAAAGCGCACACGGATAAAAGCGCACATGGACAAAAGCGCACATGGATAAAAGCGCACATGGATAAAAGCGCACATGGATAAAAGCGCACACGGACAAAAGCGCACACGGATAAAAAAGCGCACATGGATAAAAGCGCACACGGATAAAAGCGCACACGGACAAAAGCGCACACGGATAAAAGCGCACACGGATAAAAGCGCACACGGACAAAAGCGCACACGGATAAAAGCGCACATGGATAAAAGCGCACACGGACAAAAATGCACATGGACAAAAGCGCACACGGATAAATGCGCACATGGATAAAAGCGCACACGGATAAAAGCGCACACGGACAAAAGTGCACACGGATAAAAGCGCACATGGACAAAAGCGCACACGGACAAAAGCGCACACGGATAAAAGCGCACACGGATAAAAGCGCACATCGATTTGCAGAACAGAAGCTAATTTATTAATTTTTCCGTTCTCGGCAATTGCATCATTTGTGAAAAAGCAAAACTGGACAGTCGCCCGGCAAAGAATTTAAAATTCAAAAAAATTATTGGTAATCTGCGAAAACAAAGTAAAAATAATACAATTTTTTGTATGATTCACTAGTCATTTTTCTGTTTTTTTTTGTTCTTATATGTGTATTTGTTTGTTAATAATCATAGTGTCTATTGACTATGACCGCTAGGAAGTTACCGTATATAAAAAATAAAATTTGTATCAATAACGTATTCAGGGGCGTCTCAAGCATCCCAAGTTGTGGGAGTGGTGCATTACCCAAAATACCGATTCATGAATTCATATAATTTAAAAATATTTTTTTTTTATACTGTATAGCTTATATAACAAAATGTTATATGGTGTTTTTTAATGATTTTCTTTAAACTTTTACAATGCGGGTCTTTTATTTTTTACTTCTGCAGTCAAAACTGATTTAGATCGAACTGTGAGGACTAAAAATATTAAAAAAAAAAAATTTTATTAAAAGAAATCTCACCTTTTAATGCTAAGCCTATAAGACTTTGTACTAATGCTTTACTTTTTCAAACAGTGAGGGTAACTTTTATTTTACACTGTTGTATACTAACCGTTTCTTTATAAATTGTTTCAACTGGTCTGAATTTTCTTAATAATTTTTGCTTTTAAATTAGTATCGAAAAATCCGCAACTCTTTGTTAACTTGGTAAAAGTTTTCATTATATTTGATACTTCTATATCGTCAACCGTTTGTTTGCTTATTTCTTCTTCATCGTTTTCATCACTGTTGTTTATTTGACTCTTTGATCGCGGTTTCATTGCTGATTAAAACAACTGTTGCAATATTTTTGTTAACGTTAAATTATTCCTTTGATAATAAATTTCCCGATGATCATTCTAATATTGTGAAAAACTTGAACTCTGTTTTTATTCCGCAATACTTCAAACTTTTGTATTAAGGGAATTTTACTTACTTTCATTTTAATATGATCAGAATAAAATATATAAATATAATGATTGAATGATTTAAAACTGAACAGAATTCGCTGTTAATTAAGCGGCTTCTATTGTATAATTCTTTAAATTTCTACAAGTCCTGTTGTAGTGACCTAAATTGTACGATTCTTGGCTGTTGTTAAGAAGTTCGCAATTCGACCATAGTTGCAGACAAATACATAAATTAAATATATTTGCACTTCCTTATTACTAGGTTAATATCTTGATGCAGAGGGACTAAAAAGGTACACAAAAAAAATCTAAAATTTATTTCAATGAGATAGTTAGGAAATTTAAATTATGGTAAAGTTGTGAAAGAGTTTCATGTAGAGTTGAGAAAAAAGACGTCAAGAACATTATGTTTGATTTACTTGTTACTTAAAATAATCAAATTTCGTACTTTCAACTAAAATTCATCTGCTTTTAAAATTCATTATTTTTAATTTCTAATATGGGAAAATTTAATTTTTTTAAATAAAATGAGCAGGGGCCGTTACCTTCTGTGATTTTAATAATTTAAAATTATTTTTACTAAGAATTCTAAACGAAACGGTTATTTGCTTTATTATTATGTGTAAATGCCATTCGTTGTTGGAGAAATTTATTATTATGTTTTGATGTGAATGTGGTTGACGGGGAGCCAATAAGTGGCCCATAAACGTAGGAAAAAGTTGTATAGAAGAAAAGAAATTAAAAGTATTGTAGCAGAAATACAATTGTGTGGGCAAAATACTTTAAGGTGGATAAAAAAACATTAATCATTTGGCAAAATCATGATGTTTTCGTTATAAAACTCTTAATTCAAATATGAGATTTAATGTACTTAATTTTGAATTAATAATAAAATTGATAATGTTGAAGAGGAAGTTATGAGTCATTTACTGGGTAACTTACCAAAGGAATTAAGAGACGAATGTAATTTGAATATATGGAAAGACAGAATAAAAATATGGTTGTTTGCGTGGTGCAAAGAATGAGAAATGGATAGTCATAGGAAAGGAACAGCGATAAGACGGGTAATTGATTGAAAGAGTAAAAAATTATAAATGATTTAATGAAAAAAAAAAAAATGCTTAGTTCTAGCTGCATTACTTATGGCTTATGTGTAAATATTGTGGTACGATGTGCGATAGGTATAAATGTTGTGAATTAAAATTAGACGTAGAGTAGTAAAAATAGAAGTTAAGTTGAATTAAGTAATTATATATAAGACGAATATGATGTATTAGACTTAAGATGTATATAATGAATAAACGATATAATTATGTTGGGAACCCACAGACGGGCAATTGCCTTGTGGGACCCGAAAATTATTTAAAAAAAAAAAAAAAAAAAAAAATATATATTTTATTGAAATTAATAAAAAATTTTTAAAATGGGCCGAATTTGAAAACAGCAATAAGCATATTATAAAATCTTTAATTAAAATATAAAATCTCCGAATTTAATGAGTCCGACTTTAAAAGTATGTATTTTATTTAAACTTGAAAAACTCTTTCTACTTTTGATCGACCCTGAAAAGGACAATATGCATTGAATTAAATGAAGCAAATGTTATATTTTATAATAGAAATTAATTGCGAAGTAAATTTCGATTTTCGTTTTTATTTTTTAAAGTTTAACTTTGATTACAGTTTGACTGTTTTATGAGTATTTATTTTATTTACTACATTTTATCAAGAAAAAAGTAACATTAATGAAAACAAACGGTTTCCGCTTATCGTTGTATGTGAATGATCGGAAATTAATTTCAGCGCTCAAATGCTCACAAGACGGTGACAATAAAAAAAATGATAAAATAAAATGACCAGATTTGAATGCAAAAATCAGTACATTTTATGATTTAAATGCAATTTTTGAAATACTTAAAAAACTTGTAAAATCTTCGCAAGAATTGAGAAGCATTTGCACGTCAATATGTAAACTTCTGTATGTTCCTTCAAAAATTTAAAGTTACATCTATTATATCTATTATTAATTTGATTCAAGAATTATTTTTTTTACTGGAATTGTAAATATTTTTCGAAAAGGTTAAAAAATTGAAAGAATTTTAAATAAGTCGTCATGAATACAAGAAGTAAAGACTTCAAAAACAGCTCTGTTTTTTTTAAAATATTTTTAGTCCTCACAGTTCGATCTAAATCAGTTTTGACTGCAGAAGTAAAAAATAAAAGACCCGCATTGTAAAAGTTTAAAGAAAATCATTAAAAAACACCATATAACATTTTGTTATATAAGTTATACAGTATAAAAAATAATTATTTTTAAATTATATGAATTCATGAATCGGTATTTTGGGTAATGCACCACTCCTACAACTTGGCATGCTTGAGACGCCCCTGAATACATTATTGATACAAATTTTATTTTTTATATACGGTAACTTCCTAGCGGTCATAGTCAATAGACACTATGATTATTAACAAACAAATACACATATAAGAACAAAAAAAAACAGAAAAATGACTAGTGAATCATACAAAAAATTGTATTATTTTTACTTTGTTTTCGCAGATTACCAATAATTTTTTTGAATTTTAAATTCTTTGCCGGGCAACTGTCCAGTTTTGCTTTTTCACAAATGATGCAATTGCCGAGAACGGAAAAATTAATAAATTAGCTTCTGTTCTGCAAATCGATGTGCGCTTTTGTCCGTGTGCGCTTTTGTCCGTGTGCGCTTTTGTCCGTGTGCGCTTTTGTCCGATGCGTTTTTGTCCGCGAACTCAATAATATATACTTAGACTTTGAAATATATTAAAAAAAAATAATCGCGATAGTGTAAACAGAGGACGCGTTGCTGGGAACTGCGTGTGCGCTTTTGCAACGGTGACCGGAGCGTGCGTGGGAACGAAATATACGTGTGAGAGGTGTAAACTGGAGTTATAGGTTAGATTTACGCTTTAAATAATATATGGGGGTTAAATTTTGGAATTTTCTTACTTAGGCTCGGAATTTTAAAAATCTTGGTAACATAGCGGCGGGTGGGGCCAGCGGGGACTTGGGTTACTTTCGGACATTAATTATTACATTTATGTTAATTAATAATCGGTTCGGTTTATCGGAAACGAGCGGGACGCGTACGGGGGAATTTCGGAGAAATTTGGGGAACTTGGGGGAACTTTCAGCACCTGGACATTAATTGGGGTGAATTTTGAGTTCGGATTACCAGTCTGGGGTGACTTTTCGGCTCCGGGACAGGAATTGAGTTTCGGATTAGCGGACCTCCTAGAGTCGGTGTTTATAGACTACTGATTCATGTGTTCGCAATCTCTGGACAGATTCTGACTACTCTTTTTCTCAACTGTTAAAGTACTTCGAGGAGAAGTATTGATTCACGGCATAACAAGATGTCACATGTGAACCATCTCTTTGCTATCAAAGAAGCATATCATCACTTCTGACTTCTGACTTGCTAATTTTTTTTATTTTTTTGGACATGCCGAGCTAGAAAACAGCCCGTTTGATGTTTGTCGCTTTGTTTTCGGATGGTGTTGAAAAAACCACGTTTTGTCGCTAGTAATTGTGCGATCTGGAAAAGTTAGATTATTCCGAATTCGCTTAGGTTTCTGTTTCTCAGAAATGTTTTTTGGAACCATCTTTTCATAAAGTTTTTTCATGGACAAATCTTCGACTAAAATCTCGTCTGCAAACCTTTGAACAGTTAGTCGCCGATTTTAACGTACAAGATTACGGTTATACACATATGTGTTAATAGTAGATGCACACATTAACATAATAGTTCTGTTAATGCTGGTATTTTTGATACAGCATTGCATCTATACCGTTAGAAATATATACATGTACAAGTAGCGTAAAAAAGCAGGGACTGGTGCAGTTTCCCACGGGTTTTCCCCGAGTGTCTAGGTTTTCCTCCGATTTTTCTGGACAGTTCCCACGATTTTGCTGGACAGCTGCTGAAAATTCACCTAAATTCCCATCCATGTCGTCAAATTTCACCCAAATTCCCGTCCAGGTGCTTAAAATTCACCCTAATCCCCATCGATGTGGTCAAATTTCACCCAAATTCCCGTCCAGGTGCTCAAAATTTTAAAAAGGCTTTTGGAAAAATAATTTGACAATAATATACAATAACTGATGGTAAAATGGGTGTTGGAGACTGCGTCTGTTTCTTCGAGGTTTGATGGTTTGGGGGCTCTGGAAAATATATTATGAAAGATTTGGCTTGGAGGGGCGGGGAATGATGAATGAATTTTTGGGAACGCTTAAAAAATATAAAAAAAAAAAAATGATAAACACTCTGAAAAAATGATCGGAAGCGTAAAAAAAAAGTATACTTAGACTAATTCTAAAACAAAAGAAAAATATTATGATCCAGTAGGGAAACTACTAACAGCGGATGTGTGCGGGGGAACATGCGGTGCGCATTCATTGTGGTTATGACGTAGATGGAGTTATTTTTAGATCCGGAGAAAAAATACAAAAATTACTAATAGTCGGAAGAAATGATCGGAGGCATCAAAAAATACACCTAGACTAATTCCATAATACTTAAACATGAAAAACTATTATGACCAGTAGTGATACGAGCGGCTAAAGTGTGCGCGGGAACGGTCGGTGCGCGTGATCCGCATGTGCTCTTTCAGTGGCTTTAACGTTGTGTTAGATATTTGCACATGATTGTATGTTAGAGATCGACAGCATGTAGAATGATCGGAGGATAAGAAAAAATAAATAAATGTACATTATAGTCGACTGGCGGAAAGATGGTGGTATGGGCAGAGGGGGCTAAGGTTAGTTTTGGACTATAGAAATAAATGATTGGTTAATTTTTAAATAGTTTGGAATATTGGGTGGCTTTAGACAACCGAGCAGAGGCTGTGTTATTATGTGAAAAATAATAATTAAAACAAGTTCAGTCAAGCATGAGGTTTCATGCGCTGAGGATTCCGTATGAAAGTTAACAATACCTATAATTATTTAGTATGTAAGAAAATTTGTTTGAATAAACTTCCATTTTTATTTTATTATTTTAATTTAATATGTTAATAAATTTCAGAGATCTTTTCTAATAATAATTTAAAACAGTAGAGCAAAATAATAATTTGAATCGAAGACTTAGACTAATTTGAAGTGCAATGTAATGGTTATGAAGAAAAATTAATTAAATACTTTTTTTTATTTATTTAATTTTTATTTATTTTTTTAACTTATTGGTTTAGATTTAATAATACTAATATTAAGGTTTTATGATTTTTTAAAATGTGTAATTTTGTTAATCCCTACAACTATCTTTCTTAGATAGCCGACCGTTAAAGACATTTAATAAATACATAAAAATTAGAAATAATATTAATGTTACGTATCACTCTGCTGCGGCTGCTAGAATGCTGGTGCTCCCTGCTGGCAGGTTGGTGTACGTCGGTGATTGCGTCCTGGATTCTGGGCGAATGGGAGGGAGAGACACACTTAATCGAAATTATAGTTTACGAATTTTGTAAATGTCTCTAATTTGAAAACCGAATTTCGAGGCGATTTG
Source organism: Icerya purchasi (assembly GCA_039619475.1). Lineage (NCBI taxonomy): Eukaryota > Metazoa > Arthropoda > Insecta > Hemiptera > Monophlebidae > Icerya > Icerya purchasi. The sequence goes on along the minus strand of CM077116.1, from coordinate 117,677,064 downwards.
GTTACTTTGTTATCAAATTTCTTTCGGTTGCAAGACGAACTGGTTACTTTACTAAAAAAGGTCGATATATGTAGTTCCGCGATGTGACAAAGACTGCTGAGATGATTTTTTAACAATTCGGTTTTTTCTTTCGACTCTCTCAATACGTTAGACCATTATTAAATATATTTTTTTTTATTTATTCACTAGCATAGTGCGTTAAATTGTTTAACAAATCGAAATACTATTCGCATCTGTTTTTCATCAGGCGGACGTACCACCTAAACAATGATGCGATGATTCTCGACAAATAACGATCTTTCCATCGATCGTGACCGGAAAAGAAATATTTTTGAAACTTTCGAGCTTTCAGTGCTTAAGGTTCCGAATTTTAAGATGGAAACCTAGATGTTCCAAAGTAAATAAATAAACAGGGACGCACATTTTTTTAACCTTGTTCAAATCTTGAACTACAATACATAAATTACAAGCGGAGCTACATGTTATTTTTCACAATTTTATGAACTTTTAATAAATTTCAAACAGTTTCGTTAAGAAAATGAAATACCGGTCTGTTCTCGAAAAATAACGCTCTTTCCATTAATGATTCACTTGAAAAAAATTTATTTTTTTACAAAATTTCGAGCTTACAGAGCCCCAAGACACTAATTTTAAAGTTGGAAACTTAGATGTGCTAAACCAGAGATTTATACATGGATGCCTATAATTTCTACTTTTCTAAAAATTGTTAGCTATAATACTCGCGTCACAAATCAATTCTCGCGCTTTTTCGAACTTCTCGCAAACTTTGAAAGTTCCGTTAAGAAAATGAAATACGGTCTCTTTCCCAACAGATAGCGATCCTTCCAACGGTATATAACATGCCTTAGAAAAAAAAAATTTTTCTTCAAAATTTCGACCTTTCGGCGTTCCAAGGGTCCAATTTTAAAACTGGAAATCCATATGTTCCAAACTAGAGAAATATAAGGGGTTGCGCACGTTTTTAGCCGCCTTCAAAATTTTTACCTGCAATATTCCTGGAAGTAGGGGGAGGCACGAAATTTTTTTTGTTTTTTTGAACTTTTCGGCTACTTTGAAAGTTTTGCTAAGAAAATCAAATACGGTTTCGTTCCAGACAAATAGCGATCTTTCTACTGATATATCACAAGCTCGGGCAAAAAAATATATTTTTTAAAAATTTGGAGCTTTCGGTGCCCGTAGAGTTTAATTTTAAATCTGGACCTGGATGTCCAAAACTAGAGAAATATACGTGAAGTTGTATATTTTCTACCTTGTTCCAAATTAATAGCTATAATACTCGCGTCGCAAAGAGGGGGCTACAAATTAGAGCTCGAGCTTTTTTGAACTTTTCAGCAACTTGGAAAATTTCGTTAAGAAAAGGAAATACGGTTTTGTTAATGACCAATAGTGATCTTTCTAATAATAGATCACAACCCGGGGGAAAAAATATTTTTTTTCAAAATTTTGAACTTTCGGCGCCTTGAGGGTCTAATTTTACAACTGGAAACCTGGGCGTTCCACACTACAGAAATATACGTAGATGTGCATATTTTTAACCGTATCCAAAATTTTTAGCTGTTATATTTGCTTCGCTAGGAGGCTAACACGTCATTTTTTGTGCTTTTTTGAACTTTTCAGCAACTTTGACTGTTTCGTTAAGAAAATAAAATACCGTTTCGTTCCCGAAAACTAGCAATCTTTCTGATGATACATCACAAACCCAAGAAAAAAAATTTTTTTTTTCAAAATTTTTATTTTCGGGGCCCCGCGGGTATCATTCTAAAATTGGGGAGCCGGTTGTTTCAAATCAGAGAAATATACATGGAGTCACGTATTTTCTACCATGTTCCAAAAGTATAGCTATAATATTCGCGTCGCAAAGAGGGGGCTGCAAATTAGAGATCACGCTTTTTTGAACTTTACAGCAACTTTGAAAGTTTGGTTAAGAAAATGAAATACGGTTTCGTCCCCGACTAATAAATACCTTTCTAATGATATATCAAAAGCCTAATAAAAAAAATATTTTTTTTCCAAATTTCGAGCTTTTGGCGCCCCGAGGGTCTAATTTTAAAGTTGGAAAGCTGGATGTTCGAAACTAGAGAAATATTGAAGGAAGCGCATATTTTTAACCGCGTTTAAAATTTTTATCGATAATATTCGCGGCGCTAGGGGGGGGACACGTAATTTTTCACGCTTTTTTGAACTTTACAGCAACTTTGAATTTTTTGGTAAAGGAAATGATATAAGGTTTTGTTCCTGATAAATAGAAATCTTTCAAACGATATATTACAGTACCGGAAAAAAAAATATTTTTTTACAAAATTTTGACCTTTCGAAGCCCCGAAGTTTTATTTTTAAAGCTGGAGACCCGGACGTACCAAATTACAGAAATATACGTGGAAGCACATATTTTTAACCATGTTTTAAATTTTTAGCTATAATACTAGCAGCGCTAAGGGACGCGCAATTTTTCGAGTTTTTTGAGCTTTACCGCAACTTTGAAAGTTTGGTTAAGAAAATGAAATTCGGTTTCGTTCCCGACTAATAGAGATCTTTCTAATGATATATCACAAGCCCAAGAAAAAAAATATTTTTTTCCAAAATCTCGAGCTTTCAGTGCCCCGAGGGTCCAATTTTAAAGCTGGAAACTCGGATGTTCCATACTAGAGAAATATACGTGGAAGCGCATATTTTTAACCGTGTTCAAAATTTTTATCGGTAATATTCGCGGAGCTAGAGGGGGGGGGACACGTCATTTTTCGCGCTTTTTTGAACTTTACGGCAACTTTGAAAGTTTTGTTAAGGAAATGAAATTCGGTTTCGTTCTCGACAAATAGCGATCTTTCCATCGATATATCGCATGCCTGTAAAAAAAAATATTTTTTTACAAAATTTCGAGCTTTCGTCGCCCCGAGGGTCGAGTTTTAAAGTTGGAAATCCGGATGTTTCAAACTAGAGAAATATACGGGTATGTGCGCATTTTTAGCCTCATTCAAAATTTTTAACTACAATACTCGCGGCGCTAAGGGGGGGACACGTCATTTTTTGCGGTTTTTTGAACTTTTGGGCAACTTTACCTAACTTTTGTACCGTAATTTTTTAATTTTATGAAAGTACTCCTGCATTGTAGTTTATATTTTGAATTTCAGCGTTATAGGTTTATCTAGTGACGAGTTATGATTTTTTAAGTAATTTCTGAGGTCGTTTTATGTACCATATTATATATTCTTGACGGTTTTTTGGGTTTTTTGCCGCCCAGGTTAATCGATCAACTTCAAGTTATAGATCGTTTTAAAGATAATTTTAATTGTAATTTATGTTCCAAATTTGAAGTTTATAAGTCAAGCCGTTCGTGAATTATTGATTTTTATTTGATATTTTTGTCATTTGTGTACCATCTTATAAGGATTCTGTACATTATATGTATACGGAATCCTAAAAATTAAGACAGGCGCGGAAATACAAGTAAATTATATATTATAATATAACTGAGGTCCTTCCTAGATGGGGTAGTATTCGTATTAGCGAAACAATAGGGGAAGCTTGGTGGGGTGGGGGGATTGGGGTTATAAATTAAATACATACAAGTAAATATTAAATTATATGCGAAGGATTTTTTTCAGTCAGTCAGCGTTCAGTTTATTGGTCTGTAACAGAGTAGGGGAACTTGGGTTGGAGCCCATTTCTCAGGGCGGGTGTTCGGATTATGGGGATGTACTAGTTGAGAGTTATACTTAAGTATACTCTAGATCCCTTGACGGGAAATTGGGTTATAATTTAAATATATACAAGTAAATATTAAAATATAGGTTACTAGTAGTGTATAAATAGCGGACCTGGCACGTCTGATGTCACCAACCCCTATTTGTGCCCCGGTGCTCAAAACTCACCCCAATTTATGTCCAGGTGTCCAAAATTCACCCCAATTTGTCCCCTGGTGCTCAAAACTCACCCCAATTTCTGACTTGGAGCCCAAAGTTACCCCAAGATTCCCCCGATTTTCCCCATGAGTAGGTACCCCGAGTGTCCAGGTTTCCCCCGGTTTTCCCGGGCAGCTGCTGAAATTTCACCCCAAATTCTCATCAGGGTGCTAAAAATTAACCCCAATTTCTCTTTTAGAGCCCAAAGTTACCCCAATTTATGTCCATGCGATCAAATTTAACCCAAGTTCCCCCCCCCCCCCCCCAATTTTCCTGGACAGTTCCACTAATTCGATCCCTAATTCCCATCAAGGTAGACAAAATCCACCCCAATTAGCGTACAGGTGCTGAAAGTTCACCCCAATTTGTATCCATATAGTTAAAATTCACCCAAGTTTTCCCAAAATTTCTTCAAATTTTTCAGATTCCCAGTTCATACTGTTATCTATAAATGCGCTCGCACCGTTTCCACGCATATATTCAACATAGCCTTAGCCGCCATGAAAGTGTACTCGCTTTCCCATACCCGCGCCTTCTATCATCATGTGTATGTATTATATATGACTCTGTGTGTAATATATGTAGCATACTTTTTAATTTTAATTTTTCGAGGTTGGGAGGGGTAAAATTTTGCCGGAGTGATGAAAACGTTTGAATCTCAACACTTAGAACCCAAAATTTAAAGGAATTTTCCGAGTCGTGCTCCTTTCCAGCATTTTTTTTTTTCAAAAAATTTTATTTTTAAAGAAAATATTCGATTGTTCAATCAGTCGAATGAGAGCGGGCGAGTGTGCTGCTACGGGATGTATTATGTAAGCGCGAGCGCGGCTGTAATGGAAATATTTAAATGTTCAAGCAACTAGTTGAAACTGTCACCAGGTGAGGTGAATTCCAGTCGTTCGTTCGAAATTAACTAGCCGATCATCTATGCTCACTCTCATACGCCACCGATAGAAACCTGTTCACGATCGCTACACGTTCACACACGCACACATATACACCGCCACCTGATATATATTTTTCGTCTTTTTCCGCTTCCGATCTTATACTTAATCCATTGATATTTTATTTTTTTTATTTTTACGTATTCTCTGTTCATTGCAAAAGCACACCGTCCATTCTTGCACACATATCAAGCATTGAGTTAACCTGTACAAAGGTATACTGTACTATTCCATGCACGCTCCGTCACCACCGAAATAAACACCGCGATATCACACACACACACACACATACACACCACCACTTCGTACATATTTTATTTTCGAGTCAAAATATTATAGAATTAGCCTAACTATATTTTTCTTTTACGCTTCTGTTTATTTCTTCTGTTTTGTTTCTCCGATTCTAAAAATTAATCTGTCAATGTATTAGCCACTCTTTCATTCGCACATAATGTTCCCTCGCACTCATCTGCTACCAGTAGTTCTCTTGTCGTTCATAATAACTTTTTCAAGTCTAATATTATAGAATCAGCCTAATTATATTTTTTTCGCTTCCAATTATTTCCTCCGTCCGTTGATAATTTTCTTATTTTATTTTTTCTCAGGTTCTAAAAATAAATCCATTGATATCTTCACTAGTATGATTGCGTAAACATCTTCTAACGGTATTCCTCATATTGTTCATAATAATTTTTCATGTCTATGTATTATGGAATTAGTCTAAAATATATTTTTTCCCCTCTAAAGTCTTTTTCCAATCGTAAGTATTCAAAAATTAATTCGAGTATATTTTTATTTAACGCTGTTTCATATTTTCCCTCTCCCCTATCCACCCTACACAAATTTAAATTCTTTTCTATTATTTTTCATGAGTACATCCCCCCCCCCCCCCCCCGAAACTACAGTGAATCCATACCATTCATTCCCACGCATCCATCTGCTAACAATGATTTTCTCATCATTCATAATAATTTTTTTCGAATCTGTTAGTTTAAGATTATTTCATTTTTTTCAAACTCTAAATATTTTTTTTTTTTTTTCAATATCTTCCATATTTTCCCCCAATATGCCCGCATACGCTCATAATTCAAAGGTACTCTGCTTATTTCCTTGCATGAATGTTGCTATGTCGTTGATTTCGATCTTGTGTCAAGGTCATCGAGTCTGCCCGGATCTTCTCCTTCATATCTTTTGTAGAAAAACCGGTTGACATGTACACACCTACACACAAACACCCATAACCTAAAGATCACCTGTAAATTTCGTTCATTTGCGTATGCAACCAGCTTTCACCAAAGGAATGTGGTTTTTCTGGTGCAACCCGCCCTCTTCAAAGACATGCATCGAGCTAGAATCTCGAAAGGATCTGTTCAGGCAGTCAGTATTAGTGTTACATTAAACGTGTAGAATTTGTTGAAGCTGTGTTCTTCACGCATTAATAAAAGTTTGCTCTAACATTAAAAGTAATAATTTTCTACATTCTTAGTAAAAAGTTAAAAATATTATTCAAACATGAATAACAATACCGATTCGATTGATATTAAAGTCGACGAATTTATTCAGAATTCATTTTCGAGTGATAGTGTCTCGCATACAACTTCATCACCTCAATCACAGCAATCAGATGATGGTTATACAGCAGAAGGATCAACATCTTCTGTACATAATATCATTGGTCCTGTATTATTATCAGAACAAGCAGATATAGCGGAATATTTTGTAGATATCAGCATCCATATAGATTGTGATTATGGTTTTCGAGTAACCGAACTAGCAATGATTGATATGTCTGGCGGAAAGTGTTTGCATACACTGTATAAGCCAAGCAGAGCATGGCATTCATCAAAAACGCCACATTTACAATGTTCTTCGATGAGTCATCACTTGAAAAATCCTTCATTATTTCCCTGTCGGGAAGAAACATTTATGGCACGCGATATATTCACGATAATATCTCAAAAACCGAGAGCTCGCATATATATTTTAACGGTATATGCTAAACTTATACTAATGGAACTTAACGAAAAGTCTGAATTGTTGAGTGATTTAGACTATGGAATCGTTAATATGGATAAAGTCTTTCGACTACATAGTATTGAGAATCTACATGAAGAGTATTTTGATATAAGCAATTTGATAACCTGTAAACATCATAATGAGAATGATAGTTTTCATTGTGCAGCGAAAAACGTTATGGTAATGAAGGCCTGGTACGATCATGTTTTCCATCCGCTGAAGCTTATGAATAATCTCAATATAAATGATTTAAGTCAGTTGTTCATTACAGCCACCAAAGAAATGATAATTACATTATTTCCAAGTTGTGTTGGAGACATTTATGCATTTCTACAGATGGATTAAAACCGGATGATATGATAAAATCACTTCTACCATGTTACGAGCATGAGCATGATGAAGAATTCGTCTATGAGGTGTGTTGATCAATAGAGCAACAGGTAGAAAACCTAGTAGTTTACGAGACACAGCATGTTCAAAGAAAAAAAACGAACTAGCACAAGCAGATCAGAGTTGCAACATACGAGTGGGAGATATATTCTCGAGAACAACAGCTTGATTATAAAAAACGTCGAAGATACATGTATCTATCTGTGAACAATTATCACATCAAACATAAAAAGGTTGACTAAAAGATTATTATTTTCTTTTTTCGTTCATTCTCGCCACTATTACCACTGGCGCCCCCACTGTCAAGACCTCTAAACATACATTACTAACCTCGCCAATACTATAATATTTTTTCTCTGTGTTACTAAATTAACCCAACTATATTTTTATTCATTTGTTACACAAACATTTGTTCAAATCTTTTGTAATATATCGTACATACATTTATAGCCCACAGACACTACTTGCTTCATTACCACGAATACATCTCTTTCATGGTCACTTATCGTAACATAGTTTTTCCTGAAATTGTAAAAAAATTCTCTTCGTTCCATTCTTCCAAGTTTTCCAAATTTCAAATCATGCATAATTATTTAAGAATCAAATTAAGTATATTTTATCATTTCCAAAAAATTAATCATCTCTGTACAAGGCATTAACTCATTTTTCAAAACAAACATATTATTTTTTTAATCTATCATACATATCATTTTTATCATTCAAATTTTTTTCTGAATTCACAAATAGTTAACCTATAGAAAACATATTATTGTAAACATACATGACGAAGTCACTCCTCATAATTACATCATGAATTCATTTTTTTTTTCATTTTTTTTTTTTACCATCATGAAATTGTAGTAGTGTTTTTAATTTTTTTATTTTCCATACATGACAAAAGCAATACAATCACGACATCTATGAATACACACCATATGCTTCCAATAACCTATCATGCATTTTTTTAAATTAGTCCAAGCATACTATTTTTTCAATAACAAAGCCGATCATACATAATTTTTTCTTCTATATAATCACTAATCTATGAAAACACTTGATTCGTTTTACTCATACTGTAGCAACCACTCCTTTTCCCTCATGCTAACAAACTTCAAAATTTAATAATATAACACGAAATTAATCTAAATATCTGTTCATGCTATTAAAATTAATATATCAATCTTTACATTCCTTTTGTGCATTTCTGAAAAAATCCTACAACATGTTTTAAAATTAATCGAAGTATACTATTTTATTACCTAAAATCAATTATTCTCTCATACAGTTTTTTCCAATCATCCATAATGTTTTTTCTGTATTGTCATTATTACAAAGTCATACAAAACAACAACACATTTTTAATCATAATGAATCCTTCATTCCATTCCGTTCATGCTATATACCATTATCATTCAATTCAACGTTATGAAATTAGTCTAAATATACATTCATGCTAGCAAAGTTATTATCTCACCCTTTGCATTGTTCCAAGATGATTTATTTGACATTTTTTCTTTAAATTTCCCTCATACTATTATTTTTGAAATGTAGGATGATGACTATGATTAGAATTCATGATTATGAAGAGAGAGATGCATGGTGAAATTGTATTGTCATTATATGCGAGATGATGTGTGTTTGTGGGTGAGTATGGATGCATGTAAAATATATGAGTGTGTTAGTAGAAAACATCCATTCATGCGTGAACACAGGTACAGATACAGTTATAGAATGAGAGAGGTAAAAATATATATTTTGTTATGTTTGATATGTGCATGATAAAGAGGTTAACAAAGAATAATCACATTACCCTCACAACTTAGACATTGAGTTTTACCTTTGCAATATTTTAGATGTAAAAGCAGTGACATTGACATGTGGTAAACGTTTTCATCACTTTTGACTAATTATAACCAATTTTCCAACATTTCTCTTCGTTTTTCCTACATTTTAATACTTTTACACCGTTTCAGTCAATTTTTGCTATTTAATGCCATTTTTTCCAGTGTTTTTACCACCTTTCTCACAATTTTCATCATTCTTTCATCATCTTTGTTAGGTTTTTTCTTACAACTCTTTAATATTTCGATCGTTGCTAGTGATAACCATCATTATTTATGCTTTCAATCCTTCCACTTCAGCAATGCACACATACAGCTTAGCAATCGCCGCAGCCATTGAACGTTGTAGGACTGCAATCGTGATCTCCATTTGATTATTGGGATTTAAAAGTCACATCTTTGAACGCTTGATCTAATGCATCAACATGATTTTTTTTTTGTATTCGCCCACCCGCTGCTGGAGGTTCCACTTAATATTCTCAACAGACTATCATACAGTCGTTTAACAAGAGAATCTGTAAGACCCGAGACATTTACTTAACGTTTTCCCAACACATTTACAGACATACCCTGTACACTAAGGAAATCTTTAAACATCTCTGTAACCATTCCTTTTAAGCTGGCGGGAGCAAGGAACTCCTATAAACGTTTATCAATCAGCACTTCATCGTTCATCGCCCTGGTTTCACTCGCCGTTGCACAGACATGTAATAAACATTTTCTTCTTTTACAATTTTCTTATGCTATAACACTATTACATCATTTTTCCTCGTTTCTAACTAATTGTAACCAGTTTTCCATTATTTCTTAGCATGTTCTTCTGTTTAGGACCTTTTGCACTATTTTTTCATCAATTTATGTTATTTCACATCGTTTTTCTGGTGATTTTAGTGCCTTTCACACAATTTTACTAATTATTTTCGACTATTTCTTAGCATGTTCTTCTGTTTAGGACCTTTTGCGCTATTTTTTCATCAATTTATGTTATTTCACATCGTTTTTCTGGTGATTTTAGTGCCTTTCACACAATTTTACTAATTATTTTCGACTATTTCTTAACATGTTCTTCTGTTTTAGGTCCTTTTTGCACTATTTTTTCATCAATTTATGTTATTTCACATCGTTTTTCTGGTGATTTTAGTGCCTTTCACACAATTTTACTAATTATTTTCGACTATTTCTTAACATGTTCTTCTGTTTTAGGTCCTTTTTGCACTATTTTTTCATCAATTTATGTTATTTCACATCGTTTTTCTAGTGTTTTACTACCTTTCACACAATTTTACTCAATTTTTCCCCATCTTTGAAGATTTTTTTTTTCATTTATCTCATACATTATATCTCCGAATGTGACGATTAGCTATCCTTTTAAGTACATTTTTTTAATTCGATATAAGTGAGGAGTACTTTTCAGGTCGACATGTATACTTCATGATATGACATTCAATTCATTATTAATCTATGTTTCAACAGGTTTGTGGTCGGTTGTTGGAGGTTTACAGAACTTTCTGTTGCATTGCTTATAGTATAATGGTTCTTGTGTGCTAGTGAGATGATGGTGTTTTGTGGGGAATAATAAACATGGGAAAGAGAAGGAGTGCGCCCCATCAAGCAGGGGGGAGTGATGCTTCGTAATTAACTTGGGTATTGCGCGCATTGCATGGCAGTTATAATATGCTCGAGCAAAAATTAGTCGCTGTACTCGCATGGTGTTCATGTTATTCATTAAATGTTCACACTGAGAGATGCAATGGGCTCATCGACAGATGGATCCATGCTATCATTTCGATTTTTATAATTGTAATCTGCACTGAGCATGTATGTATTACAACGAACCCATCAACTCTGTTACAGATGGTAATGTTTGAGGATAGATAGTGAAACGTTCATTAGAACATGAATGTGTATACAAAGTGTTGTTACATCACATGTATGTCATCAAATTAACTAAAATGTTGCGTCTATAGTAAAAAAAGAAATGAGGGTTTTTCCCTAAGAGGGCGACTATAATAAAATTGATGCGATTTTAGATGGAAATGGGAGTATTTTACAGTAAAAACGCTGTTTTGCACCTAAATGGTGAATATTCTGGAGGTTAAACGGCATTTTTCACACAAAATTTGATGTTTTTTTATAAATGTGGCTATTTTACTCCTACATGGAGTAATTTCTGCATGAGGAGTACTTTTTGGACTGACATGTATACTTCTTGATGTGGTATTCATTTCATTCTGAAGCTATGTTTGAACAGCTTTGTAAATGGTTGGGGGGGAAGTTTACAGAACTTTTCTGCTGCATCAGTTATAAGATAATAGTTTTTATATGCTAGTGAGATGAAGGTATTTGGTTAGGAATAATAAATATGGGTAAGAGGTGGAGTGCATCCAAATCAAGCATGGGAGAGTATTGTTTGGGAATTAACTCCATTATTTGCACACATTGCAATACAATTATAATCAGTTTGGTCAAAATTACTTGTTATATATCGTTCATGTTATACATTAAACATTCACACTGAGAAACGGACTGGACTCTTCGACATCAAGGTCCATGCGATCATTACACTTTTTTTCAACAATTTGTGACGTTTCATACTATTTTTTAATGTTTTGAACGGCTCTTATGATGTATTTCAGCACATTTTCACAGGTACAAAGTTCGTAATGCGAAATAATTTGAATTATTTCGACAGTCTTTACACACAAATAAAATACTATACCATTAACACACTCAACATGAAACAAATCATTACAAATAGAAATAAACAACGAAATTGCTCAGAAATTTTAATGAAATTCAAGAAGCATAGTGTATATGAAAATGAATATATTCTTTAAATCAACACTCCAAACTTGCAGTTTCAGAATTATATCAGAACCTGACTAAGAACTCTGCAAATAATGGAGTTAATTCCCAAACAATACTCTCCCATGCTTGATTTGGATGCACTCCACCTCTTACCCATATTTATTATTCCTAACCAAATACCTTCATCTCACTAGCATATAAAAACTATTATCTTATAACTGATGCAGCAGAAAAGTTCTGTAAACTTCCCCCCCAACCATTTACAAAGCTGTTCAAACATAGCTTCAGAATGAAATGAATACCACATCAAGAAGTATACATGTCAGTCCAAAAAGTACTCCTCATGCAGAAATTACTCCATGTAGGAGTAAAATAGCCACATTTATAAAAAAACATCAAATTTTGTGTGAAAAATGCCGTTTAACCTCCAGAATATTCACCATTTAGGTGCAAAACAGCGTTTTTACTGTAAAATACTCCCATTTCCATCTAAAATCGCATCAATTTTATTATAGTCGCCCTCTTAGGGAAAAACCCTCATTTCTTTTTTTACTATAGACGCAACATTTTAGTTAATTTGATGACATACATGTGATGTAACAACACTTTGTATACACATTCATGTTCTAATGAACGTTTCACTATCTATCCTCAAACATTACCATCTGTAACAGAGTTGATGGGTTCGTTGTAATACATACATGCTCAGTGCAGATTACAATTATAAAAATCGAAATGATAGCATGGATCCATCTGTCGATGAGCCCATTGCATCTCTCAGTGTGAACATTTAATGAATAACATGAACACCATGCGAGTACAGCGACTAATTTTTGCTCGAGCATATTATAACTGCCATGCAATGCGCGCAATACCCAAGTTAATTACGAAGCATCACTCCCCCCTGCTTGATGGGGCGCACTCCTTCTCTTTCCCATGTTTATTATTCCCCACAAAACACCATCATCTCACTAGCACACAAGAACCATTATACTATAAGCAATGCAACAGAAAGTTCTGTAAACCTCCAACAACCGACCACAAACCTGTTGAAACATAGATTAATAATGAATTGAATGTCATATCATGAAGTATACATGTCGACCTGAAAAGTACTCCTCACTTATATCGAATTAAAAAAATGTACTTAAAAGGATAGCTAATCGTCACATTCGGAGATATAATGTATGAGATAAATGAAAAAAAAAATCTTCAAAGATGGGGAAAAATTGAGTAAAATTGTGTGAAAGGTAGTAAAACACTAGAAAAACGATGTGAAATAACATAAATTGATGAAAAAATAGTGCAAAAAGGACCTAAAACAGAAGAACATGTTAAGAAATAGTCGAAAATAATTAGTAAAATTGTGTGAAAGGCACTAAAATCACCAGAAAAACGATGTGAAATAACATAAATTGATGAAAAAATAGTGCAAAAAGGACCTAAAACAGAAGAACATGTTAAGAAATAGTCGAAAATAATTAGTAAAATTGTGTGAAAGGCACTAAAATCACCAGAAAAACGATGTGAAATAACATAAATTGATGAAAAAATAGCGCAAAAGGTCCTAAACAGAAGAACATGCTAAGAAATAGTCGAAAATAATTAGTAAAATTGTGTGAAAGGCACTAAAATCACCAGAAAAACGATGTGAAATAACATAAATTGATGAAAAAATAGTGCAAAAGGTCCTAAACAGAAGAACATGCTAAGAAATAATGGAAAACTGGTTACAATTAGTTAGAAATGAGGAAAAATGATGTAATAGTGTTATAGCATAAGAAAATTGTAAAAGAAGAAAATGTTTATTACATGTCTGTGCAACGGCGAGTGAAACCAGGGCGATGAACGATGAAGTGCTGATTGATAAACGTTTATAGGAGTTCCTTGCTCCCGCCAGCTTAAAAGGAATGGTTACAGAGATGTTTAAAGATTTCCTTAGTGTACAGGGTATGTCTGTAAATGTGTTGGGAAAACGTTAAGTAAATGTCTCGGGTCTTACAGATTCTCTTGTTAAACGACTGTATGATAGTCTGTTGAGAATATTAAGTGGAACCTCCAGCAGCGGGTGGGCGAATACAAAAAAAAAATCATGTTGATGCATTAGATCAAGCGTTCAAAGATGTGACTTTTAAATCCCAATAATCAAATGGAGATCACGATTGCAGTCCTACAACGTTCAATGGCTGCGGCGATTGCTAAGCTGTATGTGTGCATTGCTGAAGTGGAAGGATTGAAAGCATAAATAATGATGGTTATCACTAGCAACGATCGAAATATTAAAGAGTTGTAAGAAAAAACCTAACAAAGATGATGAAAGAATGATGAAAATTGTGAGAAAGGTGGTAAAAACACTGGAAAAAATGGCATTAAATAGCAAAAATTGACTGAAACGGTGTAAAAGTATTAAAATGTAGGAAAAACGAAGAGAAATGTTGGAAAATTGGTTATAATTAGTCAAAAGTGATGAAAACGTTTACCACATGTCAATGTCACTGCTTTTACATCTAAAATATTGCAAAGGTAAAACTCAATGTCTAAGTTGTGAGGGTAATGTGATTATTCTTTGTTAACCTCTTTATCATGCACATATCAAACATAACAAAATATATATTTTTACCTCTCTCATTCTATAACTGTATCTGTACCTGTGTTCACGCATGAATGGATGTTTTCTACTAACACACTCATATATTTTACATGCATCCATACTCACCCACAAACACACATCATCTCGCATATAATGACAATACAATTTCACCATGCATCTCTCTCTTCATAATCATGAATTCTAATCATAGTCATCATCCTACATTTCAAAAATAATAGTATGAGGGAAATTTAAAGAAAAAATGTCAAATAAATCATCTTGGAACAATGCAAAGGGTGAGATAATAACTTTGCTAGCATGAATGTATATTTAGACTAATTTCATAACGTTGAATTGAATGATAATGGTATATAGCATGAACGGAATGGAATGAAGGATTCATTATGATTAAAAATGTGTTGTTGTTTTGTATGACTTTGTAATAATGACAATACAGAAAAAACATTATGGATGATTGGAAAAAACTGTATGAGAGAATAATTGATTTTAGGTAATAAAATAGTATACTTCGATTAATTTTAAAACATGTTGTAGGATTTTTTCAGAAATGCACAAAAGGAATGTAAAGATTGATATATTAATTTTAATAGCATGAACAGATATTTAGATTAATTTCGTGTTATATTATTAAATTTTGAAGTTTGTTAGCATGAGGGAAAAGGAGTGGTTGCTACAGTATGAGTAAAACGAATCAAGTGTTTTCATAGATTAGTGATTATATAGAAGAAAAAATTATGTATGATCGGCTTTGTTATTGAAAAAATAGTATGCTTGGACTAATTTAAAAAAATGCATGATAGGTTATTGGAAGCATATGGTGTGTATTCATAGATGTCGTGATTGTATTGCTTTTGTCATGTATGGAAAATAAAAAAATTAAAAACACTACTACAATTTCATGATGGTAAAAAAAAAAAATGAAAAAAAAAATGAATTCATGATGTAATTATGAGGAGTGACTTCGTCATGTATGTTTACAATAATATGTTTTCTATAGGTTAACTATTTGTGAATTCAGAAAAAAATTTGAATGATAAAAATGATATGTATGATAGATTAAAAAAATAATATGTTTGTTTTGAAAAATGAGTTAATGCCTTGTACAGAGATGATTAATTTTTTGGAAATGATAAAATATACTTAATTTGATTCTTAAATAATTATGCATGATTTGAAATTTGGAAAACTTGGAAGAATGGAACGAAGAGAATTTTTTTACAATTTCAGGAAAAACTATGTTACGATAAGTGACCATGAAAGAGATGTATTCGTGGTAATGAAGCAAGTAGTGTCTGTGGGCTATAAATGTATGTACGATATATTACAAAAGATTTGAACAAATGTTTGTGTAACAAATGAATAAAAATATAGTTGGGTTAATTTAGTAACACAGAGAAAAAATATTATAGTATTGGCGAGGTTAGTAATGTATGTTTAGAGGTCTTGACAGTGGGGGCGCCAGTGGTAATAGTGGCGAGAATGAACGAAAAAAGAAAATAATAATCTTTTAGTCAACCTTTTTATGTTTGATGTGATAATTGTTCACAGATAGATACATGTATCTTCGACGTTTTTTATAATCAAGCTGTTGTTCTCGAGAATATATCTCCCACTCGTATGTTGCAACTCTGATCTGCTTGTGCTAGTTCGTTTTTTTTCTTTGAACATGCTGTGTCTCGTAAACTACTAGGTTTTCTACCTGTTGCTCTATTGATCAACACACCTCATAGACGAATTCTTCATCATGCTCATGCTCGTAACATGGTAGAAGTGATTTTATCATATCATCCGGTTTTAATCCATCTGTAGAAATGCATAAATGTCTCCAACACAACTTGGAAATAATGTAATTATCATTTCTTTGGTGGCTGTAATGAACAACTGACTTAAATCATTTATATTGAGATTATTCATAAGCTTCAGCGGATGGAAAACATGATCGTACCAGGCCTTCATTACCATAACGTTTTTCGCTGCACAATGAAAACTATCATTCTCATTATGATGTTTACAGGTTATCAAATTGCTTATATCAAAATACTCTTCATGTAGATTCTCAATACTATGTAGTCGAAAGACTTTATCCATATTAACGATTCCATAGTCTAAATCACTCAACAATTCAGACTTTTCGTTAAGTTCCATTAGTATAAGTTTAGCATATACCGTTAAAATATATATGCGAGCTCTCGGTTTTTGAGATATTATCGTGAATATATCGCGTGCCATAAATGTTTCTTCCCGACAGGGAAATAATGAAGGATTTTTCAAGTGATGACTCATCGAAGAACATTGTAAATGTGGCGTTTTTGATGAATGCCATGCTCTGCTTGGCTTATACAGTGTATGCAAACACTTTCCGCCAGACATATCAATCATTGCTAGTTCGGTTACTCAAAAGCCATAATCACAATCTATATGGATGCTGATATCTACAAAATATTCCGCTATATCTGCTTGTTCTGATAATAATACAGGACCAATGATATTATGTACAGAAGATGTTGATCCTTCTGCTGTATAACCATCATCTGATTGCTGTGATTGAGGTGATGAAGTTGTATGCGAAACACTATCACTCGAAAATGAATTCTGAATAAATTCGTCGACTTTAATATCAATCGAATCGGTATTGTTATTCATGTTTGAATAATATTTTTAACTTTTTACTAAGAATGTAGAAAATTATTACTTTTAATGTTAGAGCAAACTTTTATTAATGTGTGAAGAACACAGCTTCAACAAATTCTACACGTTTAATGTAACACTAATACTGACTGCCTGAACAGATCCTTTCGAGATTCTAGCTCGAAGCATGTCTTTGAAGAGGGCGGGTTGCACCAGAAAAACCACATTCCTTTGGTGAAAGCTGGTTACATACGCAGATGAACGAAATTTACAGGTGATCTTTGGGTTATGGGTGTTTGTGTGTAGGTGTGTACATGTCAACCGGTTTTTCTACAAAAGATATGAAGGAGAAGATCCGGGCAGACTCGATGACCTTGACACATGATCGAAATCAACGGCATAGCACTTTTCATTATGAGCGTATGCGGACATATTGGGGGAAAATATGGAAGATATTGAAAAAAAAAAATATTTAGAGTTTGAAAAAAATGAAATAATCTTAAACTAACAGATTCAAAAAAAATTATTATGAATGATGAGAAAATCATTGTTAGCAGATGGGTGCGTGGGAATGAATGGTATGGGTTCACTGTAGTTTCAGGGGGATGTACTCATGAAAAATAATAGAAAAGAATTGAAATTTGTGTAGGGTGGATAGGGGAGAGGGAAAATATGAAACAGCGTTAAATAAAAATATACTTGAATTAATTTTTGAATACTTACGTTTGGAAAAAGACTTTAGAGGGGAAAAAATATATTTTAGACTAATTCCATAATACATAGACATGAAAAATTATTATGAACAATATGAGGAATACCGCTAGATGTTTACGCAATCATACTAGTGAAGATATCAATGGATTTATTTTTAGAACCTGAGAAAAAAAATAAAATAAGAAAATTATCAACGGACGGAGGAAATGATTGGAAGCGAAAAAAATATAATCAGGCTGATTCTATAATATTAGATTTGAAAAAAATTATTAAGAACGATATGAGAAGTACCTGTAGCAAATGAGTAGGAGGGTACATTCTGTGCGAGTGAGAGAGTGGGTAATACATTGACAGATTTATTTTTAGAATCAGAGAAATAAAAAATATAAAAATTATGAATGGATTGAAGAAATGAACAGAAGCGTAAAAGAAAAGTATACTTAGGCTAATTCTATAATACTTAGACTCGAAAATAAAATATGTACGAAGTGGTGGTGTGTATGTGTGTGTGTGTGTGTGTGTGTGTGTGGATGTGTTATCGCGGCGTTTATTTCGGCGGCGGGCAGAGCGTGCATGGAATAGTACAGTGTACCTTTGTACAGGTAAACTCAATGCTTGATATGTGTGCAGGAATGGACGGTGTGCTTTTGCAACGCAACGAATGGAGAATATGGAAAAAAAATCATCGGATTGAATATAAGGTCGGAAGCGGAAAAAGACGAAAAATATATATCAGGTGGCAGTGTATATGTGTGCGTGTGTGAACGTGTAGCGATCGTGAACAGGTTTCTATCAGTGGCGTGTGAGAGTGAGCATAGATGATCGGCTAGTTAATTTCAAAACGAACGACTGGAATTCACCTCACCTGGTGACAGTTTCAACTAGTTGCTGGAACATTTAAATATTTCCATTACAGCGGCGGTCGCGCTTACATAATACATCCCGTAGCAGCACACTCGCCCGCTCTTATTCGACTGATGGAACGTTCAAATATTTTCTTTAAAAATAAAATTTAAAAAAAAAAATGCCGGAACGGAGCACGACTCGAAAAATTCCTTTAAATTTTGCGTTCTAAGTGTTGAGATTCAAACATTTTTATCACTCCGGCAAAATTTTACCCCTCCCAACCTCGAAAAATGAAAATTAAAAATTATGTTGTATACATTACATGCAGAGTCATGTATAATACATACACATGATGATAGAAGGCGCAGGTATGGGAAAGCGAGTACACTTTCATAGCGGCTAAGGCTATGTTGAATATATGCGTGGAAACGGTGCGAGCGCATTTACAGATAACAGTATGAACGGGGAATCGGGAAAATTTGAAGAAATTTTGGGGAAACTTGGGTGAATTTTAACCATATGGATACAAATTGGGGTGAACTTTCAGCACCTGTACACTAATTTGGGTGAATTTTGACTACCTTGATGGGAATTATGATTCGGATTAGCGGAACTGTCCAGGAAAATTGGCGGGGAGGAACTGGGGGGGGGGGCTTGGGTTATATTTGATTGCATGGACATAAATTGGGGTGAATTTTGGACACCTTGACATAAATTGGGGGTGAATTTTGGACACCTGGACATAAATTGGGGTGAATTTTGGACACCTTGACATAAATTGGGGGTGAATTTTGGACACCTGGACATAAATTGGGGTGAATTTTGGACCCCAGGGGACAAATTGGGGTGAGTTTTGAGCACTGGGGGACAAATTGGGGTGAGTTTTGAGCACCGGGGGACAAATTGGGGTGAGTTTTGAGCACCAGGGGCACAAATAGGGGTTGGTGATGTCAGACGTGCCAGCTTGCCCATTTATACACTACTTGTGTTGCTATGCGAATAGAAAAATATTTCACTAGCAACAACTGCTAAATTGGTTGAGTCGATACCGTGAAGAATGTCTGCCTTAATAGAACAAAAAGGTTTACCTACCAAGTAAAAATTTTTTTTTCTTCAAATTTTAAATGATTTTTTTTTGTTTTCTTTTTTCGAAGAGTCCGAATGTTTTTCTTACCTTTTTAAATCGCGATGTTTTAAATTTTTTTGAGTTTTATGAAGTTAAAATAAATATTTTTAAACATTTTTTGGGTATTTCTTCTTGGTAATAGATACTACAAACATATCTCGTCGTTACTTGTTCCAAAATTGTATTCCAATGCCATTTTTTTCACGTTTACTATTAAATTTTACGTGTGTCCGATTATTAATGTTGATCACTGTATATATGTATATTTCGTGTATCTCGGAAACGGCTCTAACGATTTGGATGAAATTTGCACACTAGGGATATTTTGGGCCAATAAATCGATGTGACAAGGTGTAATCCATGACAAAATTTGGTTTCGCGAGTTTTAAATAAATTTTATTGTTTTCAGTATGATACGAATCAAGATTGGTGGCGCAATCTTTCGACGACGATTTAATAGATAATTTGTTCTGCCTTTAGTATTATTTTTTTGATTTTCGAACGTCGTCGATTATCAGCTCTAGTAGTGGCTTTGTGTACGGGCCCAATACTGGCAGAGCAAATCTATCATTTCCCTATTCTTAAACGTTTTTTCATCATCGCTATCTGCCGTCTGCGATTCAATCATACTTTGCTCCCATCCTCACAGTATCGTTTTGCTCTTTCCCCATCCCCTTATTAACCCCTTTGCACTCTGGCGACAGTTCCTTCGTTTATGATCTTGACCACGTGCTGTTTGAATGTTCCAGTCTTTCCTCCGAACGTAATATGCTGTACGTTTAATTATTAAAGCTGAATTTTCCTACTCCATATAATGCTTCCTATATCTTAGCTTTGCCGTCATCCAATGTGGTTCCTATTCTTGACTCTTTTTTGTCATCGAGTTCTAGCCGGATTAAAATTTAATCTCTAATCTAGTCCAATTGTGCTAGGTAGCTGCCCTTGGTTGCCACCCCCCCCCCCACCCGCCAAGAAAAGCTCCAGATACCTAGAAACGGCGAGGAACAAATAAGCAGACAAAAAAGACATCGGTCTTGGCTCTCAGCCGATCAGCGGGCAGTCATATAATAGCGGTCCGAAAATCATACACTATGCAAGAAGTAAAAATATATATACGAGTATAACAAAAAAAAAAAACATTAACGAATAGAAAATATCGTAACAAACAGTTCGTTTTTTTATTTTTTTTGTATTAATTTTATATTAAAATAAGAAAAAAAAACTGCTTTTTAATAGCTACTAAAAAAATGTTTTTTTACAAAAAATAAATATCGACTTCAAGGTTTATTATAAAAATTTAATAAAAATACACTAAAAAGTAAAAAATAATTTTGGAGTTGGCATCAAATTAATATCTAGGAATAATTTAATGAATATTTAATGCAGTTTTTAATTATTATTTCAAAATGAATTTGATGCCAACTCCAAAAAGTTAATGTTTTATAAGAACTACAATATCACCTTAAATTACGAGGCGTGTTTTTTAAATAAGTACCGTTTTGAAATAGAAAAAAAAACAAGTTCACTTTTCTCAACAATTTTATTTTTACATGAAAGCCTGTACCTTAATCTACTTTTCTACATAATTACCACCAATATTAAGATACTTATCGTATCGTACGACCAGCTTTTGAATCCCCTCCTCATAGAAATCTGCCGCCTGACTTGATAACCACTCCAACACGGCCGTTTCGACTTCATCATCTTCGTCATGGCGCTAACCACTCAGATGCATCTTCAAATGGGGGAACACGTGATAGTCAGAGGGCTCTACGGAGGGTGATCAAGTTGTTTCCAGCCAAACGATCTGATGAGATCTTGAGTTTTATTAGCCGTGTGTGGACGGGCATTGTCATAGAGCAAAACGATTCCTTCGCTCAGCATGCCACGCCGTTTGTTTTGAATTGCACGGCACAATTTTTTAAGGTCTCGCAATAAGTTGTTGCATTTATTGTGTTATCACGAAGAAAAATACCCACAAGCAACACCCCTTTCTGTCCCAAAACACAGTACACATGATTTTTCGGGCTGAAATTGTTTGTTTGAACTTCAATTTGTCGGGTAGAAATGAATGCCGCCATTCCATGGATTGCTGCTTTGTTTCATGTGTAACAAATGCCACCCATGTTTCGTCGCCTGTGACAATTTGGCTTAAAAAATCATCACCTTCCGTACCGTACCGCTCAAGGAACCTCAACGCTCTGGCTAAGCGTTTGATTTTGTGCTCCTTAGTCAACATTTTCGGTACCCAGCGCGAACACAACTTTCGATATTTAAGCGTCCGGTCACAATCTGATAGAGACACTTCTTGACACTTGAGGAAACTCATTTGATAACGATGAAATCGTAAAGCGTCTGTTCTCTTTCACCTTTTCGTCAACTTTCTGCACCAAATCATCAGTAAAGACTGAACGTTGCCCACTTCGCTCCACATCATGAACATCCGTGCGGCCGTCCTTAGAGGCTCTAACTCATTTCCGTACCATTCCATCACTCGTAATGTTTTCTCCATACACTTCACTGATGTGATGATGAATTTCAGCGGCTTTTACACCTTTAGCACTAAGAAAATGAATCACAGCGCGTATTTTGAAGTCGACGGGATTTTTCATCGACAGAGGCATTTTAAACGCTCGTAAACAAACGTAAACACGGACGAATGTTTCCGTAAAATCGTGTGGTCTCTTCCTGACAAATGCAGGTACAAAACGCGCATGCGCCAAATGCCCACTGCAGCGCTGCAGCGGCAAAATTTGAAAACGGTGCTTACTTAAAAAACACGCCTCATATATCACTCTGATATATATTTTTTATCGGGAGCAGTTATTTTTTACTTTATAGTGCATTTTTATTAAATTTTTATAATAAACCTTGAAGTCGGTATTTATTTTTTGTAAAAAAATATTTTATTTTACAATTTTTAGCGTTATACTTAAATTTTTTTCTTGTTAAAAATCAATTTTTTTTCACATTATTCTCCATACTTCATACTTAAAAAAATCGATTTCTTTATTTTAAACTGCATTTCCACAGTAAAAACATCAAAAGCTACATTTCCAGGGTAATTTGGCAAATTGATAGTATTTTAAGTCAATCGCCTCCGCATTAAAAAAAAAAAAAACGAAGCTAAATCTAATCCAACGATAAAACCAATCACGAATGAAAGCATCCAAAAAGCTTCAATTTCCTACATTATTAAGGATAACTCAAAAAATCCTGGTCAGATCTTGATCAAATTTAAATGGGACCACATGAGAAGCACGTAAGTGGCCGTAAGATGGTCGAAACGTTAAGCGAATTAAATTTCTTTTTAAACACAGTTGTTTCCGAATATTATTTATTATGAGTAATAAATATTTATCCCCCAGTAATATTTTGCCCGTTCTTTCATTGATATCTGTGTGGTCCCTACTCCAGTTATCGTATAAATTCTCTCTGATCAATTACTATTGTTGATTTATTTCCTTTTTTTTTTACATTTTCGACTCCTGTTAATTAATCTGCCATTCCATTTTTAACTATACCAATCAAATTTTTTTGTTTTCCAACAAATTTTAATGTACCATATCAATGGCATATATTTATAAAGTAAACGATGAACTCGGAAAAATTTAAACACGATTCTAAGTATTTGTTTACAATTTTTACTTTAAAAAAATCGATTTCTTTATTTTGAACTGCATTTCCACGGTAAAAACATCAAAAGCTATATTTCTATGGTAATTTGACAAATTTATAGTATTTTAGTCAATAAATCTAACCCGACGGTGAAACCAATCATAAATGAAAAGCATCCAAAAAGCTTCAGTCTCCCGCATTATTAAGGATAACTCAAAAACTACCGATCAGATCTTGATCAAATTTAAATGGGACCACATGAGAGACACCGCCTTTCAAATAAAAGAAGAATTGTCAAAATCGGTTCACCTAGAAAAAAGTTCTAAGGGATAACACACATAAAAAAAAAAAAAAAGATACAGTCGAATTGAATATATCTTTTCCTTTTTTGAAGTCGGTAAACAAAAAAAAAAGAAAAAAAAGGAAAATTGGTCAATAAACAAACGAGGACTTTGCCTATTTATATGCAGATGTTAAATGTTTTGCGTATTTATATATTTGTTTGTGAAAGTGAATTACTGAGAATACATTGTGTACATTTTAAAAACCCCTTATACCCTTATTACATTTTGTAGTGATTTAGTCGGAAATTTTTTCAAATTGGTTGGAAAACAGCTGATCAGAGGTAATATTACAAGAGGCTTTTTATTCGTTTTTATAAACCGATAGATAAAGCTGACGACTCTATATACCTAAAATATAATTTTTCTAATAACAAACGTATAGAAATATATTCATAAAAATCAACGTGTGCAGTAATTGAAAACATTTTCGAACCATCCGGAAAGCGAATTCGAACGACCTCTAGATTTTTGTTGCGTTCAGTACCGAAAAGCAAAGTTGTAAGGAAAGAGGCTTTAAATTCATAAATGTGTTCATAAATTAGTTTCGTAAATATTTAATGTTTTGTGAATATGTATAAGATTAAAAAAAAATTAAGAAGTATGTGTTTTGTATCAAAATATATTTTCCGAAAAAATATGATTTTATAAAAAAAAACAGGTACTGTAATTTTAGGCACGATGCGTTACATTTACCGCAAGGATGTAATAATAATAATAATAATGATAATGATATATTTTGTATTTAAGATATGAATCAACTTGTAGAAATTCATTTTAATGAATTCAAAAAATTTTCGATAGAAGAAAACAAAAATTCAGGGAAAACAATGCGCATTTGTCTTCGCTAGAAACGTAGATATATCAATTTTGTAGGGGAAAATATAGCTCAACATAATATCAAACATTTAACTTAATAGGTTATGTGAATTGTGTTATTTTTAAAAAAATTATTTATACTGATTAACAAACGTCTCAAAGTTTTGAGAGCAGAGGAAAAAAATACAAATTTAATGTGAAAAACTATCGCAGAAAACAGAGAGACCCGAAAGTACTCAAAAAATCACTGTTACACGGGAACAACATACTTACTAAAATAAAATTTGCATCCGAAGAGATTATAGCGGATAAATATAAAGTAACAAAAAAAACGGAAGATCATTTTACTAATATATATGTGTAATAAAACGTTATTATCGAGCATTGCAATAAGTAATTACAGACAAAATATATATAAAAACACTCGAAGCGTTATGGAATAATAGTGAGTGCCGGGACCATGCGAGATCGTGCCTGAAGTGATTAAACAAGGAATACATCATCATCTAGCTCACTCGAAATTTCGAGTATGAGTTATCTTCTAATTCGTAGGAGAATTAGAGGATAGGTAGTCGCGCAACTGAGAATCACGTGAGCAGGAGCGCAGCCTAGATTTCGTGCTGCCGACAACGTGAGGAAGGTACCAATGGTGAGGAAGACGACTGGCCTTTAAGGAATAAGTATACTATTAATTCGGTATGTGAATTATTCAAGTGATGTTGGGAAAAAAGTATAATCTCAGTAACATGGACGGAAATGAAAATAGTACTCATACATAATGTAAAATAGCTGCCTATGTTACAAGTGCATAATAAACTGTTTAGACGCATAAAAAAGAGACAGACACACCAAATCGATTTCAACTAATCAAGAAGACGGACCGGCTTTAAGGCAGGATTTAATATAAATGAATACTTATTAGCAATAAGATTACCGTAGAGAAGTGTCAAGAATATACATGAAATTATGCATGGTTTTTATGGATTATGAAAAAGCATTTGAATCGATAGATATTTGAAGAATATCGATTTGGCTAAAACATCTATTGCAATAATAGTGACACTGATAATCAAAAAGAAACCCCGAAAACGACCTATGCCAAGATGAAGTGACGATACAAGTTGCGAAGAACTGGATTTAGACCGCGCAAAACAAAAAGGAATGAAATCAAGGTTGGGGGAAGCCTACGCCCAGGAGTGGACTAAAACGGCATATCTTGAAGCACAAGGAGCATAGATGGTGAACGGGTTATCTCTGAGATAGTAACTTTGAGCCCGCAAATTGCTACCTTATTTCCGCACCCTTGTCCTCGGAATTCACCTAAAGGAACATCGCTACTTTTTATTAGTATGTCACGAATCACATCAAAAAAAGCTAATCAAGTTTGCTCTGCTGCAAACTTCCAAAAAAACATTCTTTAATTAATTACTTTTTTCCATTCCAGTTCAAACATATACGCGTTCTGGCGTTTTAGTTGCTTTTTGTAAAAGCAAAAGTAGCATTTTTAGCACTTATTCGGTTTAGCCATCGGTTGATAAAAATAGTTCTTTAAATCACTTGCATCACTGTTTTTGTCGTATTTGAAAATTTTGACTTCTATTTGGTCAGCTACTGTCATTCGGTATTAAATTCCGCGATAATTATTAATCATCACCAACTTTTTCTGTAAAACTTTTTATACTCTATAACGTAATTTCAGTAATGAACGCTAAAATATTTTCACCTGAAGTGAAAATTAAACAAAACACGGGTTCCCGACAAAATAAAAAATTTAAACAACTATGTATATTTCTACGAGATGTTAGCGTAGGACATACGCCGGTGAAAATGCTTTTAAAAAGGTTCTTTCATCGAAGTTCATCGATTGTTTGATTTATGTGGTGAAAAAATTTGGGTAAAAAAATTTGTCGCACAAATTTGGAAGTTGGTAAGCTGGGTGAAGCATTTGCATAAGGATGGACGATTGCCAGACTTTTCATAACGTCCGAGTCATGGGTAAATTATCCTTCTGCCGCACTCTTTTCAGTTTTAACTACAGTGGTGGTACGTAAGTTTTCAACTTATTTACACTAGTACTAATATTAATACGATTTTTAACAGTACAATAACGCTTCTCCAGT
This sequence comes from Icerya purchasi, assembly GCA_039619475.1. NCBI lineage: Eukaryota > Metazoa > Arthropoda > Insecta > Hemiptera > Monophlebidae > Icerya > Icerya purchasi. The sequence goes on along the minus strand of CM077116.1, from coordinate 117,650,322 downwards.
CGAGATGCATTGCATTTCAGAACCATATATATATATTGAAAAATTCCATCGATTATTCATTTAACTTTAGATTAAAACATATTATTCCGACGTTTACCGTAGTTTAAATCATCGTCCAGATTAAATTCAAGTTTGGCTATTACATCGGACAGTAGAAAATTTTTGAAATTAGCGCGCTGACCGAGTTCGTATCAGTCTCATTACTATGGAAAGAAATCGTTTGGTTTGCATGGTCTCCATTCGGTACAGAGTAGGAATACCAGTTCACAACAAATTGGAACAGAAAGCGGAACGCTCGACTGAAAGAGATGAATGCTTAATAAACACATGATCAGCATCGCAAATATGTTCTTCGTTTGGTCACATAAGTCCCGAATTAAACAATGGCATAGATTCGAAAATTACTCGTCTTTCTTTAATAGCATGAATGCGCTCGCTGATTTAACCGGTTTTTTCCAACTGTCTAACCATGAATAATTTTAAAACGTCCAACACGTAATTATAAAAGATTTTTTTTAAAATACGTAACCCAAAATAAGAAAACAAAAAGACAATATAGAAAGTACGAACACAACAGACGGATCACATTGTCTCCAGCATGAAAGCAATTAACCGATAAGAAAATTTAATTCGACTTAACGCGACTAATTTGTTGCAGAAGAAGGGGCCTGATTCTAACTCGATGTAGATAAATCCGTAACCTATTTGTTAAAATTTATAGTGATAAAATAAATAAATTACTCGATTAACAAACAAAAATGAGTTTAAATTAACCTTAATAGATTAACATAACAATTTAAAGAAACACATTTTTTCGGGCTATACCACATTCGCTAACAGCACACAGTATTAACTCAAATAAAACTAAAAACACGCTACAGTGAAATATAAAGATTACATGTATACATATAGTCAAATAATAGGCGGATGGCGGTGTAAAACTACAATGAAAGACGACGGGAAAGCGTTTGCAAATAAACCAAAGGCGGTAAAAAACATAAAAAATCAAAGACGGTATTTTGTTTACAAAATGATAACAAATTTAACGGACAACATTTCAAAATAAAAATCAAGAATACACGTAGAACAAAAATGGCTACAATCATGCCTAAACCCCAAGAAGTAATACCAGTCCAACTCCATGAAGCAAAAAAAAGTATCTACGAAGCTGTGAAAAATCACTGGAACACGAGGTGGCGAGCCATCAGCTCTAAGCTCCATTCGGTAAGACAAGATATACACTCACCAAGACCAATGATTCCAGCTAATCGATCAGACCAATGTATAATTACTAGACTTAGAACTGGCCACATCAGAGAGTCGCACATCCATCGTGATTAAAACCTTGGTGTACGTCACATTTTAATGGAATGTCGCCCCTCAGGACAACTAGTTAACATCCCGGAATCTATTAACGACACACTTGGAAACACAGAAAATTGCCTCAAGACTTTAAAATACATTAAATCCATAAACGCAATTAGCTTCATTTAACTAAATGTCTTCCCTTGTTTAATTAATGTATAATTATCTAATTCTGAATTTTGTAAAACTAATATATATTCAGGGGGGAGCGGCAAGGAGAGTTGCCAGCCGCCAGGGGGAGCAAAATGATAGAAAGAGGATATGAGTTATAGGAAAAATAAAATTTATAAGTTGTAAAGGCTTAATATTTTATTAAACAAGAGTAAAATCTGAATTAAAACATAATTTTCGTGTGTTTCTCGCAAATTCTTTATGATTACGCTCCTATATCAATACTCATCATGGCTAGTTGATTAAAAAGTTTCAAGGCTCCAGGGGGCGCAGCTGCCTCTAGCTGGCGACGCCTATGTATATATATATACATATATATATATAAGTATATAGTGGTCGCTAAAAACCTAGTTGTTATAAAGCGACCATAAATAAACCAATAAATAAATAAATAAATAAATAAATGAAAATCGAAAAGGAGCTATTCAAAAGAGCGTTATTATTATTCAGTATTTGATCATTTAAGAGATAATTTCTATATTAATTTATATAATGTAAAAATATAATAATATAATGTAATATATAAAACCAATTACTTTCAAATAATTTTAGATACTAAATAATAATAACCCTCTTTTTAATAGAAAAATTGAATATAACCATTTAATATACTTATTGTTTACGTTAATTATATATTAAGTAAATTAAACACACCGATAAAACAATTATTTAATTTTTATTATCTTCTTTTCGATTTTTGTTCTGCGTATATTCTTGATAGTTGTTTTGAAATTTTGTCCGTTAAATTCGTTATTATTTTATAAACAAACTACCGTCTTTGATTTTTTATATTTTTTAAATGCTGTAAATTTTTCATATCTTGATTTTTTATACATTTTAACAACATCTACTTTTTACATATCTCACCGGCTTTGAATTTTTATACAGATGTAAATTTTAGCAGCACTGATTTTTTATATACTTTAGCGCCTTTAGTTGCAGCTATACCGCCATCTGCCTATTATTATTCTATATGTACATACATACATACATATATAGAATCCCACTATTCCTCTGGAGCATGTTTTTAGTTTCATTCGAGTGTAACTTCTGTGCTGTTAGCTGGTTACTTTAAATGGAGATATTTACATACATATTTTAATTTATCAGAATAAATATTTTATACCTATTTTTGTTTGTTAACAACAAGCGGGATTTAATTTATATTTACACGAATTCTAATTCGACGAGGGGTACGGTGTTAGATTAACATTTCGCCTTCTTCGAACATCGCATGAAACAAATTCCATTTTCCATCGGCAGCTGGATTTGGACAGAGCAGCCGCGCGTTCTTGCACGAAGAAAAAGTGAACATGGGAACGTTTTTTTTCTTTCTCCGTCGCTCGGAATAATCTCTTCTACCGTCAGAGGAATTAACTTGCACAATATCTGGTTTTCCCAGCGATTGACCGGTTCTTTTTATTTTTACTTTTCCGCGACTTTGATAGCGGGGGCTCGCTCGCATCGAAGCGACCAAACCCGATTGGCGCGCGCGCCACCAGATCGGCTGACTTGCCCTTTTCCAAGCTAACTGTTCCGGTGGACGAGTTTTCTCTTTGACTATTCTTACCGCTTATCAGTGACTACGAATACGATAACACGGCCGCACACGAACACGACAAGGCGACGTTCTAGACGCCGAACGGGGGGACAGGCGGATAAGAAAAAATCGATCGAACTACGTCGCCGCTCTTGTTAGTGGAATTCCCGGGCGCATCGTAATAATCGTGCCGCATCTAACGGTGCGACGATTTGTAGAGCGAGCGAACGAGCGAAAAACCTTCGTTAAATCCCAGCTCGTCAGATCGATGCCGCGCGAGAACGATAGCGCAGTCTTCATTTCTCGTAATTATCATTCCACCTTGTTCGGGCCGGTCGTCTGGGCTTTCCAGATGCATGGTCGACGACTCCGGAATTTGGCTGATTAGACTTAGCCAAATGAAGGAGCTCTAGACCGATCAACAGGCGCAGTGGTTATCGCCGGGGCAGTTCTAAAACTCACAAAGTGTGTGTCGTTGTTTTTATAGGGGCTGTTCGTTGTGTTAATATATACATTTTAAAAATAAAAAACAAGATACCGGCTCGTAATTTTGAACATTTTAATATTTTTGCGTGTTTTAAATTTGCGCTAAAAATTTAAAAAAATAAAACCCGTGTAAAAGCTGTGATAATTTTTTTTTTTTTTTTTTATCTATAATTAAAGGTGTTTAAAATTTTTGCTAAACGCATCGTTGAAGACTAAAGAAAACCCGGTAAGTTATCATTATAGCGTTATTTTACGTTGAATGTTGTGTTTCACCTTTTGAAAAAAAATTCGTTTTAACTTTTTAACGTGTGTAAAACTTATTTAAATTTCGTTCCGGGGAAGTATTCTTCCTTAAAATCGGAATTATTCTCTCACACGACATACATATGTGATATAGCTTAAATTCGGAAATTATTCTAGGCTGAACCACCACCGTCCTCTTGCACTCCGATACGATCTAAATTTACCAGCACAATGCCTTTTTTCTAGTACTTGTATAGGCACCATGTTTGAAAGAAAAAAAAAAAACAAAGAAACCTTGATTCCGATTCTATTTATGTCGCAGATATCATGTAACCACTTTGAAGTTGTAGACCAAAATAATCATACATGTAGAGTTCTGTTAATTGTTCGGGCATTAATGGTCCGCTACTGAAGATTACGTAATACGTCTTTTTTTTCTTACTCATCCGTGTTATAAAGATATTTTTACCTATTTTCTAACGGTGAAACTACTGCCGAGCGATATTGTAGACACACACACGCGTACGCGAAACTGTAATTTTAACGAGGTCACTCAAAATCATCCAGAAAGGCGATTAAGGCTGTTCATTTAACATATATCCGTCATTTTTGAGTTCTAGTTATGAAACATGAAGATACGTTTATATTTATACGAACACGCCGGTATATCGATGTGCGCCTATAATTATAATATATATGTAATTATAACGGAATGTCATTAAAACAATAATTAAATAATGATGCAAAAAAACATTTAAGAAAACGAATAATATTAGTATTCGATGTAGAAAGTGTGCTTGTGTCGAGTTGCTTTTATTTACTTTTCTTTTTTCTTTTCATAATTTTAATACGGGGGGCTCATGTGCAGCAGTAGACCACGATTGAGAAGTAGTTGTAGGTTTTTTAAGACTCCCTAGCGACCTTAAGCTGTTGTCGAAACATTTTTGTCTCAGCCATCGCCACGATTGGGAAGTTGTAGGTTCTTTTAAGATTCGCTAGCGAACTGAAACTGCCGTGGAAACATTTTTCAACGAGGGGATTTTAACTAAATCGTGTCTACCCAAAGCATAAAACGAAAAATCGCTTATCATTCTGAAGGCGGTATTTTACGCGCACACATTCATACACCTTCACCTATGAATTATGGTAAACGGTTGTTTACAAAATTTCAAAGTTGCTGTTATTATCCTTAATGTTTTTTTTTTTGTTTTTTTTTCTGTAATTTCGTTTGTATTTTCGTTCGTGATAAATCGATGATACATTTTCAAACTAAACTTTCGCGTAATATATATATCTATATATATATATATATATATTTAGTATTTAACTTTTTTATATATGTACATAAATATGTATGTATATATTTACGTGTATGTCGGGCATTTAGTAATTCCGCCTACTGATTGCGCGCAGATTATTATAACTTTTCATGATCTGAATGCGATAACGTACGCAACTACGACAAATTATATGTAGTGTGATTAAAAAATTTTAAAATAGCAAAAGATGTATACTTCTACGAATAGACCGCAGAACATGTAACGTAAAAAATGCAGCTAAAAATAGCGAACTTGTTTCAATGATTCATTTGAATACATCATTAAAATGTATCATTAATCAGTGAAGAAGTTATTTATCTTTTACATCGAAGGAGGAATTAATTGGCCCTTCTCCAATTTCAGGTAGTCCACAATTTAGACTTTTGAAATTATATCGTCGTTCAAGATTGCACGAAACCAATCAAAAGTTAGCCCCGAAATGCAGAATGGCTATGTGATTTTAGACTGAATTTATTTCAATTATTTTAGTTTATTACAAATCCATTAACGAAATAGAAAAAAATTCTTCTTTCTCTCCATGTGCGAATGCCATACTCCCCACCTTCGTGAAAATATATCCACACACACACACACACACACACACACTTCCGCCACCTTACATCCGACGACAGTTTAGACTGTCAGTATTATTCCTGAAACTTTTGGAAATTCTGTAAAAAGATCATTAATTTGAGATTAAGATCGTCTCTGTCACGAGGGACTTGACACAGTCTTATGCGAACATTCAAGCAGCTTAACAGCATTTTTATACACCCATATTTCGTGTACTTGACAATAAATCTCAGCATCATCATGTTCTGTTGCATTTAAAAATCTAACCCCTGATCGGACTTGGCAGTTATCTCGATTGTTTTATCGCATTCATTTTAATACGCTGGCTCAATAATAGAGATATTTTAAAGGGACAAACAATATAATTGACAGATGAATTGGCTCGCAAGTTAAAACTAGTGCAAGTGCGATAACTAAGTGATGTTACCAGTCACTGTCACTTCCGGCACGTGGCGTCCATTCCATTGCAATTTTATAAACCGGTTACTTTTCGAAGTTTATGCGGGATGTGAAATAAGAAACTCGACCGTTACTCTATGTTTATTTAAAAAAAAAAAAGTACAGCGACTTTTTTATACGTACCTAACGCGTGGCATTTAATCGACTTTTCTATTTTCCATTGCGGCCCGTTACCTGAGAAATCGTCATCCGTTTCATTCTAAGGAGGAGAAGCTTCCCCCGCCTGTCGGAAGCGCCCATAATGAATTTGAAATTGAAAAATAAAACAATCCGTACGGCGAAACACTAGTTGTTTTTTATGCGATTCCATATATTAATATGAAAATAAGAAATATCGTAATCCAAATTCTTCTTTTTGTATAACGATAGTCCTTAATTATACGCGGCAAATGTTCAAAATTCATTTATGTAAACATAGTATCGCCGAGTATTGCGAGTGATGTAATTTACCTAGTGTATCGCGCATTACAGAAAAAAAATCGTCGCGATAGCCGAGTTGCTAGAGAACTATCGGAACTCCAAGTGGGCGACCGGAACAACTGGCAACGACGAGTATAAAAACCAAAAATCACATGGAAAATAATATACGCCACGCATACCATCATATTCGAATACTTGGTCTGAATTTGTACGTCGATTAAAAATCAAAACGATTTTTACGCTGTTAGTTTCAGGTGTACCGTTTGTTTAATGATGCATATTCGAATTGTACGGAAAATAGCATTAAAAAGTATACGAAGTGCAATAAGATTACGTAGAGATAGTCGCCAAATCGAGCAACACAGCCGGGAAGAAGAATAGTACTAACATCACTTTTAACCGTAACGGGGGGGGGGGTGTAGCCGATTCACTGGGCCGCAGTTAATTCTTCAAATTTTACATGAAACGGGAATTCTTCGAAAGTATCGAACAGTTTCCGGTTCACTGTTGCTTAAAGATCATCCCTTCTTTCGTAAACCCTCACTTAGAACCGAATTGAGTCTCGCTGGCGTCGTGGAAAAAAGATTACATGTATTTTGACTTTACTAATTTCATATATAGTTGTTGTTGTCGGTATTGGGCGTGGATTTTAGTGTTTGAGAATTCATTCGGGCAACCACTAGCGTACCACCACCTCGTTATTTAGATAAAATCGATATATATTTTTATTTAAATTCCGCGCGTGCGTAAAATTAGCATGAGCGATGGAGTACAGTTTAAAGTACAATGTAAAATAATATTTTGTAAATAAATAAATTTATTAATTTTAAATTATCATATCTAATACACGCAATAGACTTTAATGTATAAGAGGTATATAGCCATGGGGACACACATATACAATTCGTATACACACTAAACAATTTAATACGTACGTGAGTTTATCGAATACTATTCGCCTATATAGGCACATGCATACTAAAATTCACGTAACCGGTAACAAAATCGCACACAACTATATATAAATTTCAACGTGCATTATGGCTATTTAATCAAAAAAAAAAAGAAAAAAAAAAGGGGGTTAATTTCGTGGATAATCAATAATTAGCCGTTAAGATTATTTTACGCGCTTACTTAGAATTATGTAGTAAATATTTAACACTCGACGATGGCAAGGAGTTGTCACACAGGTCCGAAGTAATTCTTGTTTTTAAAATTTGTAATATCTAGGGAGACATCAGGGTAATAATTAGTACAAGATCTTGTTGTTGATCCGCGTTTAAAAGCGACGTTAAATTTTAAATATTATTTTAAAAGTAACGTAATTTGCGTGAATTTAATTTGCTAACGTAATAGAAATATCGTGTACGTTAAAGTTTGATATTAAATTTTCCTCTTTCGGTATTTACATACACGGAACTTCTTTAATTGTGTATATGTCATTTAATTTCACTCGAATGAAATACTTTTTTATGCCGCGATTTCTTCAGTAATACACGGTATTTGGAATTTTTAAAGGTTTCAAATGGCATTTAGCATCACTCGGGGAAAAAATTAAACGAATAATTTCCAGCCAGATAACTGGCTGATATACGCAAGCCGAGTAAATTTTAAGCAAGTGGTGAGGCGGAATACATTAAGCAATAAAATAAAGAATTTAACTGTGTGAATTTATCGCAGATACGTAACAAGTGAAAATTTCAAACTTAATTTATAATCGAATTTGATGTCTACGTACATATTTAGTTTAAAAAATCGACTATTAACAGTTTCAAGATTCATATCTCGCAATGATGAAAGCTATCTAATATATACATATTTAGTCTTCGATAAATTTAAAATAAGCATCCTATTAGTATAACCGGTCGATTATTAAATCAATTATTATTAAATGTAAAGACATTGAACGAGATTTAAGGCTCACTGATTTTCTGCGCATACTACTGACTAATATAGTACATTTGCAGGATTCCTCCGGTGAAACTGGATTGACATTTTCACTAGAGTTCCGGAACAACGGATTTTTTTTTTTAAAAATACTTGGAATTTTTAATGTAAATTTTTTTTTCCAAACTTTTAGAAAAAAACCCTGCTAATCATTGCTAAAGCGCTGATTCCTTCTTTTATAGTTCTCTCAGTATTTCTCTAGTGCTATAACCTGAAACTCGGATAATGTTTGTCCGCGGTAAAATGTTTAGGGCTGAGCCTGCGAAACGTTTCGATAGGTCGTAGCCCTCTTTTGCCGGGAAAGAAAATACCATAATGGCTAATCGTGTTTTTGTACAATTAGCGCGAGAATAGAGCTTATAAACTCGATAAATCATCGACTTGTTTTTATTGCTACGAATATGAGCATGAGCCCGGGGACGACGAAGTGTACTAATAATAGGCAGCGACGAATTTAACGACGTCAGCTACGCGCGATGTTCCTAGTAATTCTAGTCTGAAATATGGAATTTCCCCAAGTGCGTTACGTTGGTATTTCCACGAAAACAACGACGTTATTAATTATTCCTCGACTCTATCAATAATGCACGATAATAAACTCAGTCAGAACGCCGAATAAACCATTATACCATGTCGAGTGAACTAATTGATAAAAACTAAGGCGTACTGGTCTCTCTTTTGTTCATCGCTATTATTATCGTCTTAAAATGTCACTGTATACGTTCAGCAGTATGTCGACAAACGTAGAGTGTGCGAATTAGGGTCATTTGACTAGTCGCAATCACTTGACCTTGTAATTTTACCGTAACTAGAATATATATATTATAGAGAAAAGTATATATGTATGTGTATATGCGAGAGCGCATTTCGGATAGGAAAATTAATGAGAAACGATAATATTGGACATGCCGTGGTTTCATTCATGAATTTATTTTTTAAGTGCATCGTGAAGAAATGTTTCTGTCGATAAAATTTAACCTGTTTTAAAAGAAATGCCCGTCCCCATCGATAAATTCACCGATCTCTCTTTTGAGTCGTGACGAATTAATTTGGCTATAAAGCTGTGCGACGAAATAAACAATAATAAAACAAACAAACGAACTCGTAAATTACGATCTTAATTTCGTAGATACCCAGTGTACTAAAATTATCATCTTAACTAATTCACTACATTAAATCCTTTTTTTTTCTTTTTCTTTTTCTTTTTCTTTTTTTTTCGGGTTCCTTAAACGAAAACCTCGCCTATTTAAGTGAGAAAAAAAAACGGAACAAAATAGACGTTAGATCATTAAAACGTTACAATTCACATCCGTTAACATGTGGAATAGTATTGCTCCATCTGTCATTAGAACCAAAATACAACTGACGCGAGAATTGAAAATCACTAAAAATAAATAAAAAATCTTTACAATCTGCCGGTCGGTTTATAATAGAACGGGTATTCCCTAGCCCCTGTTTTTATTATTTTTTATTACACTCATAGTGAACTGCTAAATTTTATCCCTGATAATTTACGCGTCGGTTATGTGTTATTTCCGATGATGGATGGAGCAATGCTATCCGAACGTTAACGAATGCGAACTGTGACACAAACCGAAAATTTCAATGATGTGTTACAAATTTATGAAAAATACATTGTATTGACAGAAAATTCTGGAGTTGCAAATAAAAGCGGGATACAAAATTTGTGTCGCGAACTAAATTCGAATCGTCAAGATAGAAAGAATAAAAAGGAAGCAGAAGCGCGGTCATAGAAGAACGAAAAGAAAATACTAGACTCCCATCAATTTCAAGTTTCCAGAGTTAACAGAATCACATACGACTCGTATCATAAATTCTAGAATTTTGAAGCTAACGGAATTTTATTACTACCATCAGTGAAAACAGTGAATAAGTAGTCCGAAGAATAGCTGTAAATTTCGCGGTGAACGTGGAGCAAAAAAAAGTTAATTTTAAAAAATTTACAGCTGTTGAGTAGGTGTGGAGTCTTCCAGGCAGTTCCAAATTTCTGCAAAATTTTCTGAAACCATCAGTAAAGATAGTAGCATGCGAAATTCTAGATTTTATAAAAATAATAATTGCAATATATATGGCGTTTTTGGCTAAATTTGTATTGCACAGAGTTCGAAAATATCGGCACATATACATATATGTATATATATATATATATATATATATATATATATATTTGTAAGCAAATACCTATGGTTTAATATTTTTGAAATGGAAGAAAAAAAGCAATTATTTCACAAATTATAATTATTCAGTGTTTTACGGACGCAAATTGAAAAAAGGCAATATATATGAAATAACTGAAAAATTGATATTACAAAAATTATCACTAAAGAAGGACGTTGCGTTCGATGTAATATTTCATAATAAAGTTTATTAGCAACGTTACAGATCCAAAAATCGTTGGATAAGATTTTTGATCAGCACTTCGCTATTGTGCGAACAGCGAGAAAAGTTCACAAAACATGTCAATGCGGCTACTGCGCCCTGGGCGCATATTCAGTGTCGAAATTTTAAATAATTGTTTCCCCTCTTAGGATACATGGCGCGTGGTGGTAATTAAAAAGCTAAGTTGGGAAGGCTGAAAAATATTAAACGAAATCGAATGAGGTCAGTTGAAATGATCAGCGTGAAAAGGTCTATTTCAAACATGTTCTAATCGTGACCCGCAGTAATGTGATAACACATATTTTAGCCCATCATTTACAGAAATTAGTACAATCCGGTTAAAAATGCTGTTTAACAACAGCAACACAGTTTTGTTGAAACACGTTAGTCATCATTAATCTGATTAATGTTATACATTACATCATTACACTGATTATGTGCTAAAGATTGTGTCAGTTTAGATCAACGCTTAATATTATGTAAATCGTCAACGTCAAAAGCTAAATTTAATTTCATGTGTATTCGGAATTTTATTAAATGTATACGATTCTGTTCACTTCAAGGAGCGGTTTTGACGGACTCTTTAAATTTCCATGTGAACAGTCTAAAGCACTGAAATTTCAGAAGTACAGTATGTTTCTAGTGCACAAAATTTGTATCGTATGTAAGAGAGTAAGAGTAAGAAGAATTTATTTAACATATTTTAAAATTACAATTTACATTATATGAAATACTAAAAAAACAAAATTCATGGTAGTTGCAAGACAGCCTAATCTAAATGAAAAATTATTTTTAGACAGCGAAGAAATTGAACGAACGGAAAAATATAAATATTTAGGTAGCTGGATAACACAAAGTAATGATTCTGATATGGAAATACGTACTCGTATAGAGATGGCCAGAAACACATTTATGAAATTAAAAAACACCCTTTGCGATAGGAAATTAAGCCTAAGGATCAAGAACAAGATATTGCAATGTTACGTATGGTCAGTGCTACTGTATGGAAGCGAGACATGGACCATAAAGGAAAATATGAGGAAGCGCATATCATCATTTGAAATGTGGTGCTACAGAAGAATGTGGAAAATACCGTGGACAAAAAAGTTAAAAAATGAAAAAGTACTGGAACTAATGGGAACTGACCGAATATTAATGACAATAGTAAAAAGAAGGAAGATAAAATTTTTCGGACACTTCATGAGAGGCGAAAAATACAAATTACTACAGACAATAATAATGGGCATGATAGAAGGAAGAAGAAATCCGGGAAGAAGAAAGACCGCTTGGATAGATAATATTAAAAAATGGACCGGAATTAAGAAAACAGAAGATCTAGTCAGAATAGCAAAAGATCGAAATCAATTCCAGCAGATAATCCAATCCATACATGATGATTAAGCAATACCCGAATCGGGTGGCACGAGAAGAAGAAGAATGTATTAATTACAACGTTATTCTTAGGCTACCTCCCATTCGAAAAAATGTCCCAATTTTATGTAACGTTTGTTATATTTTATAGGATTTTTGTGATTATGTTATTATATTCATATGGACCGATTTAGAATTACGTTGTAAATTTTGATCATTTTATACAACGTATAGAAGAGAAAGAGACAGAAACATAAACAAGAGGGGTCAAGGGGCACAGTCCCCTGCGAGGCCAAAACGGCCGAGTTTATATACAGCGACGCTTAATAAAAGACAAATTGAGCGACTAGAAGCAGTAGAGATGTGGCTACATAGGAAAATGTTAAAGTTTTCATGGTGTGTATTAGCTGATGTTCATATCACACGCAGATACGAAATAAATTTTTTTTATTGAGTTAAATTGTAGGGTCGGACTTCACAGTTCGAAAATGTGCTTAACGAAAAAAGTAATAAAGTATAAATCGGATTAATCCGGCAGTAAAAAATAATTCAGTTTTCGGTCATGTACTGTTTTCGTTTAGTTTAATGCATTATATAAATGGTCTGGTGTACCTAATTAGTCTAATTTCGCAATCCGACATATCCTTATATTTAATGTGCAGCAGTTACAGCTGTATAGAATCATTACCGCCTATACGATAGTAACAAGCGTGTTTATAAAATACAACGTATTTTAGGTATCACAAGTTAGCTCTTATGTGCATGTTGACAACTTTAGTATATCGCGATTGGGAATCGGTTGATTTATTCACCGATTGAGTAAAAAGAAATAGTTGAAAAATTCAACCTTTCAATTCGTCTCATACTCATTGAGATGAAGGCTAGGAAATTTACAATAAACCGTTGAGAATTTCTAAGAAATTGGGACAACAATAAAACCCCGACGAAAAAAAAGTACGCTGATGCGCTTAACTTGAACATTTACACAATGTAAATACGTAATTCCTTCGCTCGCGTTCTTTTAATTTAAAATACGAACCAAGAAAATATTAATAATTTCTTCTCACTTCATCTGGCAATAGAAATTTCTCTGTTGTTTTTTTTCCTGTTATTTTTCCGCAAATACTGAGAGCAAAAACTTATTAAATGAAAAACAGGAAAACATTTATAATTCTTCGAGAGTTCCTTGAAAAGCAGAGAAGTATTCGCGTTAGCAATACACGACTGGGAAATTTTGTTGCATTTTCATACGAATTTGAGGAGTATTCGCGTTATATATTGATAAGAACTCAACTTTACGAATAACTGCTGAAACACGGGCATCAGTGACATACGCAGCGTCACAATTGGAAAAGCTGCGATCGGAGCATTAGGCTTTAAAAAAAAATTATCATAAAGAAAAAATTTCAAAGAAAAACTACTTCGCAGCTATATTTGACAAAGAAGACCAGAAAAACGACTCCAAAAAAAAAAAAAAAAAAAAAAAAAAAAGCGCCTACTCTATATAAAATTTCAATAACGGGACTAAAAAATGTGCGGCATGGTCTTCAAAAATTACATTATAAACGGCGGTACGGACTAGAACAAAATTTAAACGTTGCCACGGTGACGATTGACGATCAACTAGGACAGTAGAACTTTCAAGACTAACTCTAACCGAATAATCGAACGACAATTTAACGCGATAACGATAATAATTATTGATGTTTCTGGACATTTCAACCAAAGCCTCCGTGAAAAAATTTGTTACAACAGAGAAACTTAATTTATGCTATAAAAGATTTGTATGAATTTTGCCTACGAATTTGGATTTTAATAATTAATATTTAATACTACTTTCTAGTAAAACTATTATTATTTTATTTTAAACCCAACTTTTATCGATCTTTTACCTTTCTTATTTATTTTTAATTTTTACTCTGTAATTTTAATTAAAAATAGTAGTTCAATGAGAAACTGCATGTGACAGTCACTGAGAAAAGGTACACATGGTGTTAGAAAACAAGTTTTCGGGAAAAACGCGTTTTAAGTTTCACAGTATAATACACTTCTAAGGGGTAATTTTAAACATACAATTACGATTTACGAAACAGGAAAAAATTTGTTTTCACACCAGTTTGACCCATTTCACGTTAAAGAGCATGTGCTTCGCAAGTGTCCGAAACCATTGTTAAGTCAAAACCGCATTTTTGACACACCCTATGTACACCTTTTCTCAGCGTGACCGTCACGTATAAATATTTAAACTTGCTCACGAACAAAGAGAATTCGGATCGGATTACTAACAAAAATAAAAAAGAAGTAAAGTCTAATGAAAGTACTAATTTTTACTATTTCTAAACTACTATATATGTATTTAAGGTATAATTTTATACTTTTTTAATTTCTCACCTAAAAATAAAACAAAAGTTAAATTAAAAATTGTAATAATTATGTATTTTTAAAACATTTTCAAATTTCTAAAGAGGTCACTCTATTTGTGATTTTCTTTATGAAACAAGGGGTAGTTCTCAGATCTACTGCCTACCGTAGTAGATGTTACGTATATAATTTCCCACCCCAAAATGTCTCCCTGGATCCGCCCTCCCTGCTATACGGCAGAATTAGTAGCTGTATACGAGAACCAATATCATACTGAAACAGAGTCAAAAATGTAAAAGTACTTGTGTCATTTGAGCCACAGTCATTCCTGGAGCAAATGTGATGAAAACTGAGTTTTTTTTTCTTTTAATGGGTTTTATCAGCGAGGACATTAGCCCAAGAAATAGGAAAAAAGAGAAAATAAATTTCTTAAAGTTTAAGGATAGAGGATAAAAATAATTCAAGGGTAGGAATAACAGAAGCAAAAGGAAATGAAAGAATATAAGCAGTGCTGTAATGAATAGGGATATTCCCAGTTTTAATAGAGAAGAATAGAAGAGCGCGGTTGTTCACCAAAAGAGGCCGCACGTTCAAATAAAATATGATCAGCATCACAAGGAAAGTATTTGAAAGTGAGTGAAAAAGACAAAACCGAAAAAATGATACAAGAAGGGGACTATGATTAAAGCGATATGGAGCGCTTAAGAAAACGCACGCCACAAATCTGCCACTGGAAATAGAAGTACGGGCGAAGGAATGATCAGGAATCCACCATCTCGTTATTCTCAATGCCCCAGATGACCGAGAATCCACAGAAGATTGGTCTCGATGATTCAGTGAAGGAGGAAAAGATCATAGATGAACACTTTTAGATTCCGATATTATAAGGACTTTATGAAAAACCAATGATGAGGAGGCAAGAAGAACGGCGCGCAGAATGGCACTAGATTCCGCGTAGAAAATTGAACGGAAGGAAAAAAAATTCAAAATAATGCAGATAGGACAAAAAAAAGGCAAAATCAGCTCCATTTGCCCCTTTAGAACCGTCAGTATAGGTGCTAGTAAGCGCAGGAAAGTCGATCCTGGAGACATATTAAGTAGCAGATTTAAACTAGAACGGTAAAGAAAAACATTTAATAGAATGAAGATAATTAAAAAAAAAAAAAAAAAAAAAAATGAAAGAAAAATAAGGAATTTTATCATCATTACTATAAATATATGGCGAAAATTGAAAAAAACGAACAGAAATAAGGGATAGAAATTTCTTCGTAAAGTTGTGGTCGTGGCTTTTAGCTATATATCCTATTCTAAGCCGATTGGTCATTGTGTATTCGACACGCGGGCTATTAATCGGCGGCCACCATGGATCGATCATCGGTTTTATTTGACATAAGAACGTTGTCTTGGACATCCATTATTTGCTCCCGTTATCTGCAGAAGTCAACGCGAAATTTGAAGCGACCCATTACAGTTTTTGCTAATAGAAAGCATCACTTTGGCATGTAATGACTCCAAAACAAGCATTTGACCGGAACATACCTAGGACACGATTTCTCCTCGTCCTTCTAGCGTAATTGTATAAGGTAAAATGAGTCCAATATTCTTCGGATAGAGTTTTGGGAATTGCGAAGCTTGGATTCATAAATATACATACTCTAAGATTCCAATGGAATAAGAGCAGAGAAACAAATTCCTTTCTCTCAGCTGCCTTTACTTTTCCACATTTCTCTAGTATCCAATTTAATTGCAGATTGGTCATGTAACTGGAAACTATTTGAGTCCAGAACGAAACAAGTTTTAATCTTATGACACCTCTTGTTTAGCAGCCAAACACCTTAACTACTAGGCTACCATATTACCTAGTAATTGTATGGTAACGTTTATTAAACTTCTCCTAGGAAGAAATTTTTGCTACTACATGAGGCAATGAAGCAGAAAAAAGCTCCTGGCTTCTGAACAAAAATTCTGATGGAACCTTCTTGAAAAAGGTTTTTATTTCATTAAGTTTTACGTGTTTCACATGGTACTTAAGTTTATTTATTTATTTTTTTTTTGCGACTTGAGCTATCGCAAATTGTAGTAACTATAAAACGTAAAAAATCTTTTGAAGAATTAATTTCATTTTAACATTACCCAGCCGATTGTAAAGTGTTTTCTTTAAGAAATTAATATCTTATCATCAATTTAGTTTATAAAACTGATTCATTACGAAATCAAGATCACAGAAAAATTTATCAAAGCTATTTGTATCTCGCGATTAAACCGATCAAGTAAAAAGATGATACATTTTTAAACCAATTTAATTTAAGACTCAGCTATAAAAGTAAGATTTCGATTATTCAGTAATGCTAAAATACGACACCCCGAACTCTCGTTGATACTCACAGTATGAAAGCAATTGAACATTGCACAAAAATCTAAAAATTTCGTATCGCTAAAATCAATTTATCATACTATTCTTTGCCATTTGCAATGAGACACGATCGCATCGCAGTTTTCATCCAACAATCTGTTCTATCGTGTTGAAGTTTTCAATTAAGCTCTTATTTTAGTAATTTGATGTCAAATAATTTAAAACTATTTATTAATCTAAACAGTTTACAATTTAATCTTTTTGGAGTACGATTAATTTAAAATTTCGAAGCAAGAGATTTTCAGTTGGGTCTTCTTTTTTAATAATTTTGTATAAAACAATTTGAAATTATTAGATATATACTATATATATATATATATATATATATCAATAATATGATAAAAAAAACTTGGTTGAAATGGCTTATATAGTTCAGCTAACAAATATCACGCGCCAAAAAAAAAGTTACGAGTATTTTATTACAATCTCCAAAAATGGTATGATAAATTGATTTAAGTTGTTATATCAGGCAGTGGTAATGGCTACAAGCTGGATGACTAACATAATTATATATCTCTCCTGAACAATTATTCAGTTTCTGTTGAAAATTAACCAAGCTAACAAATATAATATTTAATAGGAATTTTTACTATTGACTACGGTATTACCCCAAAATACATGTTTTTAGTAGCAAATATTTAAGCATAAATTGGAACATTTATTTCCTTTTAGTTCATGTTATTACACATATTCGCAGAACTAACGATTAGAATTGATTGTGTAGCGGGGGAAAAAAATAAATATAAAACTTAACTGGTGATGAATATATAAAAGTTCATGTAACATACATATATTAGTTTTATTTTTAACAGTAATGGCGATTTTGAAACGTTCGCAGTAGCATTAAAACCGTGGTAATTGTTTCGCTATTGTAGAAAAAATCGGAATTAGATGTATTCATTCTGAAACAGGAAAAAATCGTACATACTTCTTAAAACCAAACTGGCGGTACGGAAAATTTTAATTTGGTATAATTTGAAACGGAAAGTAAACAATGTAAGAAAAATAATGGAATATCGAAGGTTTTTAATGTACGTGATGAAATCGACGCTACTCGATCTAATTCTGTAACAACCGAATGCGAAATGTGTGTTTATTCATTGTTCTGTTCCGGTTTTTCTAACGTATCATGTCCAACGTAAGCGGGCACAGAGTGGGAAATTCCCACGGGAATTTACGTACTACTAATGTGTACTGTGTAGGTCTACGTCGGATTCCTCACTGGTTGTTACCTTGGTCTTTATTTTCAACGTCGTTGTGTGTGTACGCAATAGCGTTTCTGTGTAGTTGTGTGTGATTATTTAGATTTCGTTGTCGCTCGTGCACATCTTCTCTCGACTTGTACAGTCACTTTCGCTTCAGTCATCGCTACGTGGTTGTTGGTTCGTGGTTCTACATGTGTTTTTTACGTGAAAATTAGCTAGTTACCGCTATTAAAATCGTATTATTTAAAATGAATAATAATAGTAAAAATAAAAAAAACCGCGTTGTATTTTCAGATAAATCTTGCTCAAATATTTCGTACCGTGGCATCGGGATGAACATTTCAAATCAAAATAAAATCGCGGATAAAACGAAAGAAGATTCAAACTACGATTCTGGAATATTATCAGATGCGAATTTAACATCTGCCGAACAGTTTCTCTCCGAGGAAATAGCGGTGGATACGCCTAAACCCAAGTCTGACGAACCAACAAATGATAGAAATAGCAAACTGGATGAAAAAGTAATGGGACCAGATAGTGGAATTGATATAGGAGTAACAGAATCTAGTCTTTCTATCGTGGAAAATTCATCGACAGATTTATTCTCTTCAACCTCTATTTCTGGATCGAAATCGAAATCTGAGCTGCTTAAAGAAAAAAGCTGTGAACAACAAAAATCTCCAAATCCATATCCGTGGCAGTTGCATTTTCAACAGGACGATGAAGGAAACACGTAAGTTAAATTAATAGAAATCTGTAATATCAGGTACAGGAAAATTAAAATTTAATTGCGACTTTTAAAATAAAATAGAAGATGTACGATTCTAAGTTAAACAAGCATATGTTTTACATGTTTACGTTTTTGTCATGTTTTCGTTTCTTCACAAATGTATAATATTACATTTATTAGCATTTACCTCCAGTTTTAATAGCTAATAAATAGATTTTTTATATTAGTTTCCTTCCTCATCACAGTTTACATTTGGTAATTTTTAATTCATTTGGATATAATGAGTACAGTTATATTTCTCAATTGTTTAATTTTATAAAAATTTTAATCGATGATGGCGACCTGTGTAATCGTATAAAATCCTTAATAAATTATACGAACGTAAAAAGTGGTGACAGATCAAAATATTATCTACGGTGTTTCTACAAAATTTTAAATGTTTCACTTTACCGTAAAAATCAAAAATGTGTATTTCATTGAATAATAACTAAAGCTAACAATTTAAATTTTTACTAGTATTATATTCAAAAACGGTAAGTTTTATTTATATATGTGCATACGCACTTTTATATATAAATATTTAAGTATGTATGTTTTAAAATGTGTAAATTTAGTTCATTTTATCGTAGCGAATGATTTGGCAAAAATTGAACTGTAGTAACGTAATTAAGAATATTACAAGATTTCATGCATTATTAAAATTAATTAATTTGATTGTAACGACTGATTCTTTGCTAATGGATTATAGAGAGTAATTTTATGATTATCATATAACTCTCGAATGACTTGCAATAGAATTGTAAAGTATCGTATAATTTCAGGTACTATAAAACTATGTCATTTTACTACAGAATACTGTTATATAAATAACATCGCGAATTAAATTGAAAATTGCGCAACGTTTTAATTTCGGAATACAATAGTTTTTAATGATTAGTAAAGTATGATTATGAGTGTGTATTTCAAAGTCGTAGTTTCATAATTTTTAATTTACATTTATAAAGTTAAATGTTTTTATTGCAATGTTTAATAATAATATATGGTCAGTTTATTAATTTATAATTATACGCAATTATTCATAATTTAAGTAGTTCCATCATCCACTTTCAAAAATAATCCAATATAAATTATTTTGATTCAATTTTTTTGATTTTTCCATAATAAATTTTCGCGTATAACTAAGAAATATTTATATACCGTTATTTTTAGTTATTCACATGTAACGTCTGTTTAAGTTAAAGTGCGATAAAACGGCAATTTAAATTTTAATAGTATAAACATTTATTTTTTTAGGCAGCTGCATATAGCTATCTTAGATGGGTATACGTCGGTAATACCTCCACTTCTAAGACTTATACCAAATTCTTCATATTTGGATATTCAGAATGATTATTGTCAGGTACGTTTATAATTTTTTTTTTGTTTCCATAACATTTAATTAAAACTTTATTTGCGGTATTGTAAAATAAGTTAATTAAATAACAATTTTAAAAAATTCCTTAAAAATTACTGATAATAAATGACGCGACTAGTTTTCTTTTCAATTTTTTTTTTCAATCGAAGCAAATAGAATAATGTTAATGTTCATAAATTGATAGTATAACGGGTTTTTTCGTTGTTTTTTTTTAATTTCGTAAAATAAAATAATTAAACCCTATTAGTTTCTTAGCAATTTTATTCGTTTTTGTGGAGATGATAACGATAAAAGTAACTAAGAAAGTATTAGTGAATGCAGAAAATTGAGAAAACTTCTAGCGGAGACGTTTAGTAGGAAGAAATAAATTGTTGAGAATAAAATGAACTTAAAAGAGATTTACGATGTTACGGCATGAATTAAAAACACGCAAAGAAAGAAAGAAGCAAGATAAAGGTTTTAAGACAAGATTTTAAAAGAAAAAGTTAAATATCATATAAATGATAATCAGAATTCTATTAGAAAATTATTGACAAAATATCCATTAATCGGACCTTGTAACAAACGAAATTTAGATATTTTCAGATAAACTTCATTATTATTATATGATTAGTTCATCTCAATGCGACTTAACCGCGTTTTTGTTTTTTCTTAATATAAAAGCAGCATTTTACAATTAACAGTTTGATTAAAATTAAATGTATTCTTATTTACAGACTGCTTTACATTTGTCCGTTCTAATGAATCAACCAAGTACAGTTCGTAAATTGCTAATTAGTGGAGCCCGCACTGATATTGTCGACGAATTTGGAAATACTGCTTTACATTTAGCTTGTGAAGTTAATTCATTAGAATGCATTAAAGCACTTCTTGATCCAATTATTCATTGTGAATATACGCAAAATATTTTGCAGTACACGTCAGAAATTGATTTCCCATATGTTTATATCGATCAGTACAATTATAGTGGTTAGTAATAATTATTTAAAATATATATATATATATATGTATGTATAAAACCTTATAATAATCGACTATAGCCACTTTTTCTAATTATATTCTTGTGTAATTCATGTAAAGGACTATTATAAAATATCTGTTCTTAAACCTCTGTAAAATTTAATACTTTGTTAAAACAGTATGTCTTCGTGTATAAACTCATTTTACAAAAATACTTTAACCGGAAACTGTATAGAACCGCGACCTCTACATTTTGAGTATTTTTATAACCATCTACGCTGATAGAAAAGAAAAAAAAACCTCTTAAAAAACTTTGGTTACCAGTAACTATAATTCTAAGTAGTTTGTTCGAATATATTTTTAATTAATGAATAACAGATTGTAAACTTAAAGTAGTTCATTGAATAAAGGCATAATTTTTAATTTGTAGAAACTTAAACAAAAAGATTAAAAACAGTAATTATTGCCAAACCAAATTATCACAGATCAAAGTTGTTGAGACTATAATCAAATTTATTTGCCGCACCGACAGGAAAATATTGCCGTTATCTTTAATAATCAACTAAAAGCTCATAAATGCGGGTTCAATGATCATAGTCAAAATAGAGGAAATTAATGAAATTCAAGATGTTCAATTGTTTCTTAATAATAATATTCAAAATTAAAAAATTTTACTAATCGGAAATCTCAATACTGTATGAAAATACAGTTTGCAATACTTAAAATATAAACAAGATCAAATATGTTTGAAGAATTTCTGCTATGTAATAATTCAATTATTATAAATCCTTATAATATTAAAACCTTCGTAAATAAAAAACGGTTCCGGTGTCATTGATCCCATAATAACTAATCTCCATTTTACTGCTAACATCAAAAACATAAATGAAAAATAATACCCTAAATTGCCAAAATGCGATCAGTTTTGCGATAATCATCCAAAGAAACAAAAATGTTTATTTATAGCGTACTACCATAAAGGTGGATTGTAATCAATTTAATAAATTAATAATATAGAAAGATTATCAAGAATTATACAAAAGTATATAGACCTACAAACCTTTGAAGATGTAATACTTAAATTTATTACCGAGATCGATAATTGTTCAAAATAAATGAATCTACCTGTTAGATTATGTATATATATATATGTGTAGTTGCGTAATTCCGAATATGAACAAATACTAAATAAAGCATTTGAAACTGGACAATTACTGTCCGTTTTGTGGTGAAACAAACTTTAATTAATCAAGGTGAGAAAGATTTTTTTTTTTTGGTTGCGAGTGTTTTCACGAAATATATTCTGAGTATTTAATCACGTGCGGCTAATATTAATTTTCCCGCCGTTTATCCTTATCGTAAATATTAATTCAATTGAACCAGAATTTAAAACAGGAATATGATGTTTATTGAAAAAAAATTTTAAAACCCGGAATAAAAAAACAATTATTATTGGATCTGCGGAATTAGTTTGAAGTTTTTCTTTCGCATATTACTTCGAGTTAAAACTTTAAGATTTTTCAATAATGTATTAATATTCTTTATTTTATACTTTTCACGATATCTTCAATATTCTGTAATGTAAGATTTTGTAAAATAAACACTATTATTATTAATTTGCAATTGTAATTTTAAATATAGGTTTAGCTGCTGTTCACATTGCTGCTAGAAAGAATAAAAACTTAAAAATATTACACGAATTACTTTTACATGCTGCCGACATAAATATTAGAGTAAGTTGTGCTTCAAATATTAATACCAAAGTAATAAAATCTTTCGTGACGTTTGTAGTACCAAAATTAATATCACTATTATTATTATTCAAATTATTATTTTTGTTGTTTTTTTGCAGGAATGCAGAGCTGGTCATACCATATTACACGAAGCAACTTTATCCGGTAATGAAGAGTTAATTCGATATATACTTACCCATACCTGCATTAATTTGGAGGTTAAAACATACAGCAGATTAACTGCCTATCAACTATCGGAACAATGTCCAAATATCAGTAAAATATTATTAGATAAAGGCGCTGTTAAATTGCCTTTCCCAGAAGATGAAGAAGATAGCGATGATGACGAAGACGAAGATGATGAAAACAACGGGAATAATATAATGCAATCTAACTTTTCTAATGTAAGAAATTTACGAATTTTTCATTTTAAAATGCTAGTTTTCGAGCGGCAACCGTATCAATATGAAAAACTAAAAGATATTTAGATTTTTGTTGACATGTATTTGTATGTTATGAAAAAATATTTGCCATTCTTGATTCTCTCCAATATTTGATAGTAGACAATGTGTTACGAAAATAACGCCCTTATAATTAAATAAATTCGTCATTTAATTCAAATTTATCAGCATTATAAATCATCTGTCACTGTATAATAGTGTAACTGTGCCTCATTTATATTTTACTCTATTCAGTTATAAAAAGTGATCATCTGTAGGTTATTATCAATTTAAAACCAAAAATTTAAAAACTCAATCGTTTCCAAAAAACTTTGATGTTTCAGAATAAAGATCATATTTATTGCATAATGTGACCATATCGATAACTAAAAAATACGAACGTTTGTGTCACTTGTCGCGAAACGAAACCAATCCATAGATTAATACTTGCCGTTTTGCAAATACCAGTGACGAATTTATTGCTGCACATTGAAAAACGTCGCCATGATGTAAATTATACCGAGCGACAATCTTACCGCGAAAGTACATTTGAAAAACAAACATATTTCTATGCAAATGCAGTCAACAGTTTTGTTTTCGGAAATCGTTTGTTCTTTTTTCTTTTAAAAAAAAACAAAAATGTATTAAAAGAAACCACAAGAACAAAAAAAGGGTACGGAGACAGTGATTTATGATTGATGTAAAAGTAAAACTGCCTTTCTTTTTCAGAAGATCGTAAAAATAAAAAATTCTGTTACATAATTTTAGTGTAATAGATTTCATTGAGTATAAATATTTGTTTTAATAACTCAATTTCTAAATTTAAAAAAAGAAATGCGAAAAGAAAAAAAACGAAACCGGAAACAATGGAGGTGAATTAGTGAAGGAATATTGACTACTTATTCTTAGATCTATATTTATAAATTCGTTCATCAGAATGAATATGAGCATGAGATAACTTTCCGTAATAATGTCAAGTATTTTTTTATGTCGGCGGGGTGTTTTTACGTTGCTTTTTAATTGTAACACAGGCATCGCGTATAAAAGCAGTTTAATACTTATAGAGTAATAGTTTAGTGCGGATTTGAAAAATACATACGCTTTGTATATTATTTGGAAGCGAATGTATGACGTAAAAAAAGTTGAACAAGTTGGCAGTGTCTTGCAATTAGTAAAGGCCATACTAATTCATAAAATTCTGGGTACACTAAGAACACATTATACGGCTACTATTTACAGATACCTTTCATTATTTTTTTTTTTTTTTTTTTTTTAATCCAATTGTTTTATTTTTTTCAACATTAGATCTTACATACTTGTATCGATTTACATCGAACTTATTTTCCTATCATTAGATTTTAGACCTTTTTACATTTTCTTAAATAATAAAAAAGGAGAAAAAAAAAACGTGACAGTATCTTCTCCAAATCGAATAGTGTAATTTTTTCAAGCGGACACGTGGTAACTTATGTGTTTGATTAATAATTACAGAATGTAATATTACTGTAGGTAAATAATCTACCGTTTTATTTTTCCCAAATATTTTTACCTTTTCAATTTCACTTTTTTTTTTTTTTTGCCATAATTGAAAACAATTTATGTATTAAAACTATCTAGTTCCATTCGTAAAAATGAAATTAAAATTCATAAAACGAATTTATTAATGGTTTTTCGTTAAATTTACAGATTATTATTAGTCGGAGTGCGAACTTCCAAGTTGCTGTAACTTCGTAACATTTCCAAAACGTTCTGCGCCAATACAAACTACTAATGTGTAAGTTTCATTCAGTTGTTACAGAATTACTTTTAATTATTTTTATATAAGGGTTGATAACTTTGATGCACTCTTAAATTAAATGTTGTAAACTTGAAATATAAATTACCGCACACCTTTTTAATGAAACATACCTGGAGAAAGAGGGATTAAATTTAATTAAAACTTTAATAGTATTTTTAAAAAAAAAAAAAAACAGGAAACTTAAACATTTAATTTTTTATTCATGTGCTCTATAGAATTACGAATTTGTAACAAGCTGCTTTACCAGTTCGGTAGCACGATGATAAAAGCATTACTGATATAAAATTTTATTTCCCATCTATAGTAAATAATGCCCTTTTTAAAATGCTGGTCTAATAATTGTAATCAACCAGATTTTTTCAACATTTCCTCCTACATACGCTTTTAATATTGTTTTTTTTTTCTGTTTTCATTTTTATTTTGCTCCGTACTTACTTTAGTAACAGTCTTGTTATCAAAGAATTTGTTGTAAATTTACAAAACGTCCTTTTATTTCTCTAACATACATAATCGTACAAAAATGTTTAAATCTGTTAAAGATCAGTTTTAATGAAATCTGTATAAACTGAAACTAGCTGCCATCTGATTATTTTTAATTATTAAAGATTTTTATGTTTATTATGTATATTGAATTTTTATTTCTACCAAAGAAGCTGCGTCACATTTTGTAATTTCAATCTGTGTTAATTAAGCTTTCTCTACTTTCTTGACGTTCTTACATTGCCTTAGTGCAATATCACTTTGCAGTTACAATAAAATATAGATTACGGCAAATTGGATATATAATAATTGTGCATAAACAAACAAAAATGTTATTTTTAACATGCGAAGCGAATATTGTTATCCGTATCGATATAATGACTTAATGCAAATAATTAAATGGTAACGTTTGTAGATGTTTTAATAATTTTTTTTTCTTCTTTTTTTTACAGGTCTATTCAGTTCGTAGCTTTCAAATCAAGCTTCTGAACAATCCTATTACCTAATTAATACTTTTATGTGAAGTCATTATGTTTCTTTTTTTAAATTTTCGCTGTTTAATTTTAGATTTTAATTACGCGTGCTATTGTTTGTTCGGGTTTTAAAAGTTAATGTGGTTTTTATTGATTGTTCTGTAATTATTGTTTTTTATTTGGTCTACTTTTTATGTGATCTGGTACTCTGTATCCTTCCAGTTTATCGACAAAGTTTGCTTTAGGGACATTAAGTGTTAACTTTAACGAAACTCCCTTCCCTCTTCTTTTTAACAGTTTTACTTCAGTTCTCATAATGTTTAATAAAATAATTTAGTATAATAGTTATTCAAGTATTTTTAATTTTTACTTTTTTCAGCCATTTAGACATATATATCATACTTGATGATAATCAAATAGTAAATTAAGTTTTTTTTTTACTTTCCCGAATTAAATCCCACCGTTATTAACTATTTCTGTTGTGTATAATACCGATTACTGACTTAAAATCTCATCATAAGCTAAACTTATTTGCAGTTGAACTTCTTAACGAAATTCCAAACAGATGCTACAATTTCTCGTTTGAAAAATTTACCAAATAGAAGAAAAGAAAAAGTTCTTGTGCAGTTGACAATGCATAAAGGATGTTACATAATTTCGAAATTTCATTGAAATAAAATTTATTATATATTTAATTTTAAGTATTAATAGGAGAACGAAATTAGAACATAAACATTATGAATCTCATGAATAAAATTTTATTATTTTTCACCTCAAAAAAGTTTATATAAGAAAATGTGATATATTACTGATTTGTCGGTTCGGTTAACAAAGCTAATAAAAAAAAAAAAAAAAAAAAAAAAAAATTATTAAATAAAGACACTTTTGAATAATATTTTATAGTTTTTAACGAATTTCGTTGAATAGTCGTAGTGTAGAAGTTCAGCTGTCTTTTGCCGAATTGTTGAAATATGTTTTTTCTTTTTATATTTGTAAAAAAACGTGTTTCACTGCAGTATAATTTAAATTTCAATTAACTATGTCGTTTATGATATTTTTTTTACATTAAAATTATTTTTAACTAATGATAATATGTCTGTGCTGATATAATTTAAAATTATTCATTTGAATGGCTCGTAAATGTGCTTTGTTCATTACACACTCAATGCTACTTTCTTGCCACAATAAAATTATCTCATACTTTAGTTTATTAAACGTTAATATTGACCCGCTGTGTGAAGTTTCGGTTGCTTGGAAATAGTTTATATCGTAAAATCCGATGTTTTTTATTCGCGATATTAGTATAGCTTTTAAGACTTCATATTTTTGTGATCGATTAAACAGTGATTTTTTCCAATTCACTTTGACATAGTTTTAAAAACTTAACCTATTATAGAAATTAATTTTTGAGTATGTATATGTGAGTTACAATAGTGATTTTGTGAATTTTTGAGTAAAATATGTTACAGTATTTGTGAATAAGCCTTCGGCGGAATTAGTGTTTTACGCCATTATCAATAGTTTATTGTTAAGATATTGTTTATATTGAGATTTTTTTATATAATAAAATTTGAGACAAAATTTGCGGTTGTAATTAATTTAAAAATCTAAAGTATACATCCGGATGGAATTGAAACTCTCAAGCTCAACTTTCAATAATTTGTTTACCACAAATGGGGATACACATCGTTAATCCGAGTAAAACATTTTACAATTTTTGTTATATCGTTCATTCAGCTTAAGTTCCATGCAAGGTCGTCGCCAGCCGATAAGCCAGGGGGGCAAAATCAGGCCTGGATTTAGGGCAGTCTAGGGGAGCTGCAGCCCTGGGTCCCCAAGAGACACCCACTTCCGACATGTAATAAAAAATTAATCTATCATTTGTCATATACATTAACTTTTTTTTAAATAAATAAAATTAACTTTACAGAAGCGAGTGCATTTTTTAGTACATTTATTTGTTAATAATTTTAATCCGGTCCTGGGCAAGATGATAGAAAGAGGATATGAGTTATAGGAAAAATAAAATTGATAAGTTGTAAAGGCTTAATATTTTATTAAACAAGAATAAAAGCTTAATTAAAACACAATTTCCGTGGGTTTTTGGCATATTGTTCTACTACTTTATTATAGAAGTTTTCCAAATTGTCCATGATTACGCGCTTATGAATACTCATCATGGCCAGTTGATTAAAAAGTTTCAAGGCTCCAGGGGGGGTCATTTGCCCCCTGCCCCCGCTGGCAACGCCCATGGTTCTATGACTATGAACGGAAGGAAATTGATCACTTAAAATATTACGAATCGCGTTGTAATTCATATATAAGTTTATAATTTTAGTTCACCAAGCAACATCAAATTAGCACTGAATATAATAAACTTAATTGTGACTTTTTCTTTGTGTGTTTTTTGCAAAGATAATCCTAAAATAATTCACACAGTTAATTATAATCATCAACCTAAGCACATTAGTAACAGTTATTTAACTAGAATTCTAAAATGTGTTTTGATTAATTTCATCATTATTTATTAACAATACTGCGGATTATCATTATACATTGTTTTTGTTTTAATTTTTTCTTTTTTCTTTAAAATGATGTCATCACATTATTCCGAATGGTCGGCTTTTACCTTTTTTTTTTTTTTTTTTGTTTTTATCGCGAACATGTTTTAAGGCCGAGGTTCATACCGAATTTTTTGATACCAGAACAGTATTCAACATTTTGTAAGACTACAATAAACAACTAATTTGACAACTAATAAGGTGTTTTTAATTCTGAACTTTTTAAAATAATTTTTTATGAACAGTACGTTACATTTCCAAAATATTTCAAACTTCAGTTTGGAAATTTTTCATTTATCTCATTCTAATTATTTTAAATATCACAAAAAGGTGGAGTATTTGAATATTAAATTCGCTGTTCAAAAACAATTGGAATACATAGAACATAAACATTTTAAACAAGACCAAAAAGATTTTGAGAGTTTTCTAGTTAACACTCCATTTTTTCGATCAGTACTAGCGATCAAAAGAATAAAGTCATTTTCCAAATCGAAACAGATAAAAGATTTTAAAAAAGCGTAGGAAGGTTGGAAACAAACAAAAACATTACCAGAAACATAAAGGCGAATCATTACAACACTTCGAAACAAAAGCCATAGTTTGGTTTCATTGTCGAACCACCAGTATTGGAGTTCTTGAACATTAAATCTGCTAATAAAAAACAATGAGAATACAGTAAATGTAACCCTTCCATCAAACAGGAATGAAAAGACGTCAAGATTTTTCTGATCAACAGTCATTTATGAAAATGGGCATCATTTCATTCGAACCATTCTCAGACGTGATTTAAATGTTAACTTGAAAATTCCATCTGGTTAGGAGTTTATTGAATTTACATGCAAGACGTAAAATGTAGGTCTCAATAAGAACCCCTTATGGTGTATTTAACGTGTGTCGTATCAAGTTGCTTTTCGTTGTGTTCATGTTTTTGCACAATTGGTATACGAGACAGTTCGTACATTCGTCTCGTTATTTCTAAAAAAATAAAACAGTGGTATTTACGTATTCTCACGATTTTTGTTAAGATTCTGTTCCGACATCTAGTTTCAGTCTTCCGGTTGGCTAAACAAGGACAACTGATATAATATCGTTTACCGTGCAACACAAACGCTACGATAAACGAAATGGACGACCTCGTCAAATACTTTATTAAGATACTGCGCACATCCAAAGAACAAGACAAGTATGCAGTGAAGCAGGGACGTAATATGTCACAAGAGGAGGTCACTCAACTGTTTACGCACATTACTCAATATCAAAAAACAACTAAGACGAGAAATACAAAAATTATTTCCACGCTGGGCTTAGTCAAAATGCAACAAGAAAACACCACAAAAAAATTAGCACAAAATGTAATCAAGGAAGTCGGAGAATCAATAAACGCAATTTCTAATGCTACACCTACAACATACTCCAAAGTGGCCAGTCTCCCGGCAAGTGAAGTTATTTATCAAGCTAAGAATCAAACAGACGAAGCAGTAATTATAAAATCAAGGAAATAGATGCGTACAAAGCTGAGAAGTTTATAGAGAAGGCAGCAATTAAGCAAACCCTCCAGGATCGGAGTAACAGTTACAGGAATCTACACGCCAAAAAAGAATAAGAAAATCGCAATGAAGCAGACAAAATGACTGAAGAAATTAACAACATTAACATACCTAACATTGAAATCCAAATATCGAAAAAACTGTCACCAACTATCACAGTATGGGGCCTGCAAAACGTAAGCAAAGAAGAAATAGAAACATCGATCGAACGAATCACGGGAAATAAACCAATCATTATATCGATTAATAATCAGGGAAAAAATACTATTATAAGATTATTCAAGGAAGATTACTACACAATAAATGGAGAATCGCCCAGACGAATCCTCTGCAAGTACACTAGTTTACGTTATGAAAAATTTATTAGCATTCGAACCTGTAAAAACTGCGGAATGTATGGACATTCGGAAGATAGGTGCAGTGCAAATGAAGAAATAAAGAATTTGACCAAAAAATCGGAGGAGGAGAGAAAATGCTCACATTGTGTTATAGAGAATTACCGAAAAAGGGTGGAACAAACTTCTGACTCAAATATGAAGAAGGAAACTGTTGGACAAGCACTGATGATGGTAAATCATAAAAGGTATGATAATAACTTATGTAGTATCTATAAAAGTCATGTTAAACTTGTGAAAAAAAGATACGATTATTGAAAAAAAAAAAAAAGTCGTCAATGTATTTAAAATGCATCCTCTTAAACGTAGGCCGAAGTAAACATCAACAAGTAGAAATCTTGAAAGACAACAAACGAGATGTAATAATAACAGAACCCGATTTTTATAAAGATAAACTACTGGGACTTAAGCTATAAAACAGAAAGATGTGGCAATTGCCATAAAAAATAAACATAAAGTGGAATTAAAAATTATCTCTGATCATATTATAATCGTTAAAGTACAAACAATAACCATAATTGCGACATATCTTTCTCCTAATGAAGAAATAGAAACAAAAATTAATATAATTCAAATATACTTAAATAAAAACAATAACAGAGAGAAAATCTTAATTATAGAAGATTTCAACACCCGATCAACGTATGAAAAATTAAAACGAAATTATAAAACACAAAGAACAGAAAAATTTGAGAAATTCATCTTCAGCAATAACCTAACAGTTAAAAATAAATATAATAACAAAACCTTTGAAAACAAAAATGGTTCTAGTGTAATCGACCTTGTCATAGTAAACAAAATAAAACAGAAAGTAAAAGAGATCAAAATAAAATACAGCATTCTTTCTCAACACAAGCCGTTGAAAAATGACTAGAATCAAACGGTAGCAGACGAAAAGGAAAAGTATGAATTGGTATGCGAAAAACTATTCCCATAAGTAAATGATACAATACCAGATTATCGTAAAAACTCGAATAGTGAAGATCCTAAAATATCCATCGAACTATATGAAACCAAGAACTTAAACAACAGAAAAGCAACGGACCGGATGGGACACCAAATAAAATGATAAAAATAATTCATGAAAATAACCCAGACATTTTACTCACAATTTACAATAAATATCTTGAACTTAATTATTTCCCTTATTTTTGGAAAACGTGTAAAATAAAACTACTAAATAAACCAGGGAAAGAACCGACCATGCCAAACTCATACAGACCTATTGCACTCTTGCCTAATTTAGGAACAGTTTACGAGAAAATAATACGATCTAAATTAAAACAGCAGGTCATAACAAGATAAATGAAGAAATCAGTTCGACTATATAAAAAAGAAATCCACGGCAAATGCAATAGACACCTGTATTAAAATAATAGAAACCAACAAAATATACAAGAAAATGAAAATGAGGCTGCTGATCAGTTTTGATACAATTAAATGGTCCTCCATATTAAACTGCCTTAAAGAAAATAATGTTCAAGACGACTTGCTAAACACAATTAAAAGTTTTCTACTAAACAGAGAAATAAGATTCTATAATAATGAAACAATTATATATCGAAAAACACTAAAAGCAGGAGTACCGCAGGGGTCAGCAATATCCTCAACTATTTTCAACATTGCGATGGCCAAGGTACATAATATATGTGACCTTAACGGGAATAATGTGAAACTTACAAGCTATGCAGACGATCTTCTATTAATAGCAGGGATTCGGGATGTCAAACATATCAAACCAATTAACACCATCATCAAGTCAATAAATAACACGTTGAAACAATTAGGACTAAAAATAAATCCTGAGAAAACAAACAGCATTTTAATAACAAGGAAACACAAAAAAGAAAGTATAAAAGAAGACATAGGAATGGAACTCAAACTGTTAGATTCAAACATATCTTTAAATAAGGAAATTAAGTATCTAGGCATCATATTAGATAAAAACCTCAATTTCACTAGTCACATCAATTACATAGTAGAAAAAATCAAAAAAGTTTACAGCAAAATAACTGCTCCATACAACAATACCTTTGACATCAAATCTACAGACAGAAAAATGATATATTCGGCACTATTTAGGTCCATAAAAGAATATGGCAGCACAGTCTACTACCCCAAAATGAAAAAAGAAGATAAAAAAAATATTAGAAAAGAGCAACGGAAAATATTATTTGGAAATTATATTTGCACATAGAACAATATCCTACACTACAACCAATGTAATTGCAGGAATACTACCTATTAAATTACAGATACAGAAAAGTAATGAAATTAAAGCAACAAAATCATCAAGCATTACTGAAAAACAAAAAAAAAAATATAAAAGAAATAAAAATTAAGTACAACCTCTGGCAAAAGGAGTATAATGCTGAAAAAACAGGAAGAAGAACCTTTAAACTAATTCCAAATATAGAATAAAGACTTAAAAATAAGACACTAAAACCTAATTTCTACCTCACTCAATTTTTAACAGGACATGGAAATTTTGGAGAATACCTCAAAAAATATAAAAGAACAGAAAAAGACATAATAGATACTCCGGATCATATCTTTTTAAGCTGTCCAAACTTCAGTCAAATCAGGATAAAACATAAAAAAAAAATTAATAAGAAATGGTTTACCAACCGGAAAAACACATAGATAACTATGGAATATGTAAATGAAATAATGGAAAACAAAGAAAAGTACATTTAAATAATTAGGTATTAACGTTAAATCGTGTATTCAATTAATATAACTGTGATGACCTGCGGAACACTGATAAGCGAATACAGCAAAAATTGATCCCCAGGCCATAATACTATTATTGCAAAATTGTATTTTATAATAAATAAATTTAAAAAAAAACAAATAAGAACCCCTTTATACTAGTGCTGCTAATGTACGTATTGGTGTGTTTACATGTTACATTGAACATTTAAAATACAAAATTACATCTCGTACTTCAGTTAACGTACAAACCGTTGAAGACCGTTACAAATTTACAGACCCAATCTATTGTCCTATTTTTCAATAAAAACATCTAGTTTCCTAACTCCGTAAGTTATTTTTGTAATATTGAAAAACATTCGACATTTGCCGTCAAAAATTATTGAAATTGCTGCACATTGCAACTTATTTTTTTCAATTCTTTCAAAAAATTATTAATATCCATTTTTAAACAAACAAAGAAAAAAGACTAACATGGGACAAAAACCGTAGAACAAAACTTCTGGATTGAAGATTGAATACTTTAATCGAAATGACGTCACTAATATATTCGAATAACGCGATTTTTCAAAATATGTCAGATGTGAACAAACGTCCGGGATTTAGCATCGCCACTGGGAAAGTGTTAAATACAGATGGCTTCAGCAACCTTGACGTCACATACCGTGTATCATATTTAATATATCGATTTAGAAAATAACATCGAGGTTTGTAATTATAAATGAAGAAAACAAAACATGAACGTTTATTTTTTTGTAAACTTAACATATAATATTCGTATTTTAAAAAGATAACATCAAACTAGCAAGACTAAATCTATCACATACATTGGACTTTAATTTTGTAAAACTATGGCATTACTAATTTCAATGTAGAATTATTTTACCACTGCATTTAAAAAATTATATATTTTTATAATAAAATGCTTCACTTTTTTGTGCGAATCAAATAAATAAATTTAAGAATATTATCGAATTAAAAAGGTGTTTATGTATACGATTAGAAGAAAAAACTTTATTATAGCTGATTTTTAGTTTATAGGATTATAATTTTTCTTCTTAATTTTACTTCTACATGTTGAACTTTGAAGTTATTGTTTTTTGGTTATTTAAAACCTTAAATGTTTCAGGAAAAAAGTACTACTTCCAGCCCATAATCAGTGTGATCAAAAATTAAACACAAGTGAATAGAAACTTTCTATTTAATTAAAATAACTACTAACAATGGCATTCAAAGAAAAAATCGTATGTTAAAAAGTACTGCCTTTTTGAAACAGGTAAGTGAAAAATCATTGAGTGGTGCTTTAAATATTATACTAGAAAAATTTTTACCGTATTCATATCAAAAATATTACTAAAAATACAGCAAGTTAAGTTTGAAATGGAAAAAAATTTATCCTCACATACCTGCTTTTTTACATCAGTGACCTACGGTGTATGTAAAACACATTTACCAAAGGTACACATCTGCTCAAAACGCATACACTATTGACAAAATCAGAAAAAAGGAACTTATATAATGATATTTTCTATGTTAAAAGTGAAGAAAATCCAAAACTACAAAATGTAGTTAATTTTAACGTTCCATCTTGCAACTGTTGATTTTGAAAAATTTCGCTTAGTTTGTAAACATTTTTGTGCGGTATTTTTATATTATCCGGACTATGGTTATGAAAGATTACCTGAAAAATATCTGAATAACTCATTTATTTCCATGAATGTGTTAAGAAATGTTTCCGCTTTTGAACCATCAAAATCTGAAAATTATGAAAACATTTCTATTGAAAATTTTGAATCTTCAAGTTCAAATGCAAACGGGAATCATGGCTCTGATTTGAGCAATGTTAATTTGGTTACGATGAATAAGAGATTCAAAACTGAAATTCGAGAACTTTGTAAAGAAATGTCAGATTCCACTTACTCTTGGAGACACATTTCAGAAGATGAAGGTAAACAATTCATTGCTGATTTCAAAAAGCTGAAAGAACAATCGGTGAATTTTACAGAAAAAGATGATGGATTAGTTTTATTAAAAAAAACAACAGTTAACTTTAAAAAACTTGCCAACAAGAAAGAAAAAAAGTCAGCCATAGATCTCTAAAGCTTTTACTATATAATTCTCTAAAGTTAAAAACTTTTTTAATAATTGTCTAAGTAGTTCTTAAATTTAAAATTCACATGTATTATAAAATTTGAACTAGAGTTTTAAAAGTTATCAATATTTTATGAAAAATAAGAAAAAATGCGATCAATTTTATA
Source organism: Icerya purchasi (assembly GCA_039619475.1). Classification (NCBI taxonomy): domain Eukaryota; kingdom Metazoa; phylum Arthropoda; class Insecta; order Hemiptera; family Monophlebidae; genus Icerya; species Icerya purchasi. Next base: position 117,614,548 of record CM077116.1, on the reverse strand, counting down.
CAGATTTTAACTACATCTTGAATCACCCTCTCGTAGATTCATAGTAAAAATGAAACTCAATCACGTTTGTTAGAAAAGATTTCTTATACTATTCATATCAAATATGTAGCATGTGAAAGATTAACTTGCACTCCACAACAAACGTGAAATACTTTCATTTCTTACTTAATCTTATGCAGGAAACGAACTAAAAGGAATGAGAAACATATCTTAAAAAAAAGATACGATTTGAAACGGTAATATATTTTTTCTTTTATATGTTACTGTTGCTATGTATCTCTAGACATTTTATTGATAAATGATTTTAGGTAATGTACGAAGAAAATCAATATTTTTACTATAATTACGAATATTAGCAGCCAAACTATTTAAAAATTTTTAATGCAATAACGAAATGTTTATAAAATGCAATAGGTTTGAAAATATTATCTGATTAATATTTCTTAATTTTATAAAATTAATCACATTACCTTTTTTTTTGTAAGATAACATTTATCTAATTGCACAAATTTTAAAACTGGATCAAATTTTAATAATACATTTGAATTTTACTGTATAATTGAACGTTGTAACACTGATGATATTCGCGTCCCTAATTTAGGGTCACTGCTTTAAAAATTATAATAAAAAAAAAAACTTCGCATAAACGACTAGATGTTATTCTTCGCGAAAGGCTATACCCGCGGGTGCCAGGGATACAACGTACCACGAACTGACCAGCTCTCGGTCGAGCTTAGGCTTTTCTGAAACTACCTACTATTCATTGTTTTCTATCGGTATATCAGTTGATGAATCACAGTGATTTCTACACAGAAAAATAAAAAAAAACAAGTATTCACCGGTGCCGCAGCACCACTCCTCAAGGGAGATCTTACGGTGAGTCACCACGTGTTCATATAAGGAAAAAGGACGATAAAAAAATACACAAATGTATACATCTATAATTGCACGAAAAATAACAATCAAACACTGTGATCTGGACTAGATTATTTGATTATTTTTATTCACAAAATCCAAAAGAAAATCAAAAAACACGACTAACCAAACGGCTTGGCCCCGAAATCGTGTTATGCCCGACGATACGGCGATGCGGACTAGAAAGCTTCGAAACTCGAAACACGCGGCGTGGCGTTGACTAGCATAAAAACAAACGGTAAACGGCGACTAACTACTATCCGCGACTATCGGTTACGGTTATTAAACGGTAACTACTATTCACATTTATCTGACCAGATTGGCTCGATATAATACAATTAACCTAACGGTACATTATCGAAATCCTTATCAATTATTCTCACATAGCCGCTACAGCGCTGATCTGCTCTCACGGCTCACGCGGCCGACAGACGCCATCCTGTTGTCGTAGACCACACATACCAGGACACTTACACAACCCCTTAACACTATCTGTGCCGAGAAATTCGACAAGAATCGGAAATTACATATTCGGCCGTGTAAATGTCCCGGCCGTATTCGACAACGAACAATACACGATGATGCCGAGAGATCGAAAATTAATGATTTTAATCAGAGAATAATTTCTAGCTCGACATCATCGCTAGATAGCGCCATAAATACCGAATACGTATCAACGTATAATAGCAAAAAAGTTTAATTAGATTACTTTTCATTTGTTACATGCTATTCGTATTATATTGTTGCATTAAATAGATTTACATTTTTTTTTCAGATAAAGTTAGCGGCACATTTTAAAAATTTGTTGTTGTCATAAATTTTAATTTCATTTAGTGTAATTTTTATAAAACAATTATTTAAATTATATTTTATACGGTAATTTTCTGAACACTATAAATGAGTTATGATTATCTGATTTAATTTAGGCAGAAATTTAAAATAAAAATAGCAGTTTGCAGCATTTGCAGAATGTTTTATTCAACTAGGAAATCTACTTTACGTTTAAAAATAAAATGTGTTGGTATAAAATAACTCGTAACTTAATATTACAATAATCAATTTTCAAATTTTATTCACTGTTAATGTATTTAAATTTAGATTGTTTATGTATATTAATTAAATTTACAAGTTTTTTCTTTTGTATAAATTACAAATAAGAGACTATGGTCCAATTTATTTTGTACTTTATTTTGCACTGTTACTATTTGTTTCAATTATATATTTTTTTCATTTTTAATTTCAAACATAGTTGTTACTTTCTGATTCGATGTATCTAATGTGATAAACGGTGTGTGACGTCAAGGTTGCTGAAGCCATCTGTATTTAGCACTATAATCGCCACTGTACAGGAAGCCGCTCATTTTTTTCAATGTAGTAAAAACTATTTTGATAACAAAATAAGTGAAGTCATAGCTGAGATGACGCGAGAGTGCAAGATTTTTATAGCAACAAATGAAATCTCGCCTACCGCGCACTAAATAAAATTTTAAAAATACTAACTATACAACGTCATAATGATTATGGACCTTTTTGTGTTTTTTACGACATTTATCCGCCCGTGTGTTTAGTACGCTCCTCATTCTTGGCTTTACATTGTAACATTTGTAAAACAGAGTCTTATTGCAAATAACCTGAAGAAATTTAGAAATTTCTGACCTAGTTTTATCAGATTTTGATGTATGAAATATTTGTAAAAAATGAGTTAAAAAACTTCGGAAATAGAAAATTATGAATAGATTCTATATTTATTTAATAATATGGGTTGCTATATGTTTTACTGAAATTAAATTTAATTGGATACTTTTTTTTTGTCTTTTATTAAATTATTGTGAAGAATAATATATTGTCAATATGTACATATTACTTAGTCTATAGAAAATTTTAGTATCTTGCCGCTTATTTTATCGGTAGTATTGTTGACCATAGTTTTAGTTCAATTTTTGTAGTACAGTTATTACGGAGCAAGATGTTATGTGCAAAAGCTTTAGATTTAATCAAAGTTCTTGATAGGACCCCACCGAATAGTCTGCCACCGTATGATGTATGATTATTTTATTATATCTTTATATTTTTCACTTATTACTAAAGTGCTTAATGTTATCTAAAAGTTAATTATTCTGTAAGTATACATAGTTATACGCAATATTTTTGTGTTGATTACAGAACGATTCAGTAAGATTAGTTTTATTAGAAATGCGAAGATTATATGAACAGAATGTCGAAATAGTGTAGGTATATAATTATAGCAAAATATTAAAGATAAAATGAAATAGTCTATTCGCTATTACATATTGAAACTCGAAGTGCGTTTTAAATCAATTTTTACGATAAATAACATACTTAATTTTTGCTGTCATTTTTTTTTATGCCGCAGATTTTATGCAGTATTTGTATTTAAAATAAAAAAATATTGATTCGAGTATAAATATTCAATTTTTTGTAGCAATTCATCTAGGGATCATCTCGAAGATTCAATGTACGCTTTAAAAGTCAGACATAAATCTTTGAAACGAAACAGGCGATGTTTATTAGCATATTTGTTAGTATATTTTGATTACTTTTTGTATGTTTTATTTGCACAAGTTTTAATTTTATTATTTTAATTACTTGAAATAATACTTTTTATGTTTACTTATAACAGTTTGATGGTCTTTATTATTTTGCAGTATGTTAAATTTCGTAAATAGTGGCCAACGCTTAAAATTCCATGATTTTCTAAAAATTTTTATTGAATTTAATGTTTATATTTTCAAATTTTTACTAGTATATGAATTTTTAAATTTATTATTTTCTGCTTTTTTATAAATTTTACTCGTGTGTTGAAAACTATCATCAAGTCCAATGTCCTACGTAAGGATGCGGTGGCATCACATTTTTTTTATCGTTTTCTTCCATTTATTTCGATCCATTGGTATGTGGAATGCTTCTGACGACTTGTATCCAGTTAGTAAATTTATTTGAACAGCCCATCGTAGTGTGCATCTTTTTCTGGGACGTTTTCATTGTGAAAATACAAATCATAAAAATACTTCTTTTTACTTTGTTTTTCTTTTGTTACATTTGGATAATTTTAAAGACGATTTTATAACACAATTCGTATATTTGCTGTTAATAAATAGTTTTTGTTTCTATACAAATTTATAGTTAAAAAACTCGGCCATATTTAATCACACCATTATTTCATTTGTTTATGGTTTTTTTGAATATTCGTTTTTCACGGGTGTTATTAAAATATTTGTTTTTTTCATTTATTCATAAACTACAAAATAAAACCTTCTGATTATGTACTGAGGGACATATCGTCGTAACGGAATTAAACCGTTTTACTTTTTAATTAATTTATGTTATATTCGCTGTGGTTTTATTCAGTTTTAACATATGCTAAGCTTGGGTAAGACGAACAAAATAGCCAGGAAAGAAGAATAAATTTGATAATCTTTAGGTTATAAGTACGAATGTGTAAATATGGTAAAAATTTTAATTCTTATTCTCGGTCATCTGCATTCAGTCGTTAAAAAGTAATATTGTTAAAAGAAAAGAGTAGAGACCTCTCTGTTAACAGTAAACTGATTGCCGCCTGATAATGTATTGATATTCTATATTAAAATTTTACCATAAATGTTTTCAGCAGAATTACTGGTTATATAAAGTTCATTATATATATATATATATATATATATATATATATATATATATTTATCTTTAAATTGATTAAAAATACCCTGTACAGCTATGATTATAAATAAACAGTTATTTGTTTTATCGATAAAAAAGTTATTCCACAAACTATTTCATGAAAATTTTATAACGACCGAGTACCGTCAGTAACAGTAAATTCGGAGCATTAAAAAATCAAAACACTTTAATTGATGTCTGATAAAACAATAAACCAGTTATAACGAAGAAGTTTTTCAGTCCTTCAAAATCGTTATAACCGATGTCTACTGTATTTGGAATTGAATTTTTTCTTTTGATAAAATCTTTAAACAAATAATAGTATAATAGTATTGAAATATTTAAATTATTATAAAATAACCAGTTTTCAATTAAATTATGAGTTCATTACATTTGTTATTTATTATTCCAATAGATTAATAAATAGTGGATTAAAGCCTAATTTTTCATTAGTTATAAGGATTCTATATGCTTGTTGATTAATGAATGAGGAAAACGTTGAATTATGTGCATACTTTTTTTTATAATAGAAATTAATAAGAAAACAAACAGAAATAAATTATTAATATATATGTAATGCATTATTACAAAATGTATTGATACTTTTATTTTAATAATACATTTTAATTCGTTTTTTTTCTTGATTTGAATTATGTGTAATAACGGAAATTTTAGTATGCCATTAGTTAATACAAAATGTTAAAAGCTACAAAATTAACATTTTTCCTTTAAGTCGCGAGTTTGTCGTGCTCGCTCTAAAACAGGTTTAGACAAACCTTTTAAAACGAAACCTGCAGCAAGATTCTAGATTATTCCTTTAATTTACTAAGTTATAATAAATAACTATATGCCTTAAAAATTAGTTAAGCCCGACTTTTAGATATATGCTTTTTTCAGCTAAACTCGTTAAACCCGATTCTGCTTTACTCTAGCAAGGTGCCTGTTTTTAACGAAATAAAATGTACTATTCATTCACTTCATCCTCACTACTTTTTTTCCTTTAATTTTTGAGAAATCAAAGCCCGTTAAGAAGGGTGAAGTGCCTTCAATTTTTTTTTCTTCTTTTTCTAGGATGAAAATGTCTGGGGGCTCAAAATAAAGGGTGAACCAGGTTCTAGGTCCCAAATATCTTTTTGGGCCCTATGGTGCCAAAAAACAACGTTTTTTACGTGTTTTTTTTTCTTGCGTTCTAAACAACGAAAAAATTGAAAAAATTCATGTGTATATTTTAGGTGATTACTTTTTAATGGAATTTTTTTGTTTGAGCATCAAAGAAGGTCGACATAACCTCGGGAAAAAAATTTTAACTTTCAATCGCGATTTTTACCGTGTTCTTGAATTTTTGCATAAAATTTTATTTCTGATATTTGAAGAGCAAAAAAAAATACAACATATGTGTTTTTTCAGATTTTTATGAGTGGTGAAACATAACCTAAAATTCGAAAAACCGTTTTCTTTGACGTTTTTTGTCAATTTGCGGACAACCGTTACATTTAATCAAAAAACCAATAATTTTTCTGAATTCTACGGGAAAGAAATACGTTGTAAACGTATGTCGTTTGGGCGAATAAAATAAAAGAGAGTCTGTGAAAAATATTTGAATTCGAGCCTGACAAACTAAAAAACTTGCGAAACGAGGTTTTCTATATTGTATTCAATTTTGTTGCGTTCTAATCAACAGAAAAATCTGAAAAAATTCATGGGTATACATTAGGTGATTACTTTTTAGTGGAATTTTTTTAAAAATCATTGGAGATTGTTTTTTACTGTGTCCCCTGATAGGTACACAAAATCTTATTTTTGCATCTTGTAGAACGGAAAAAATACAATTTTTATGTATTCCTGCAGACTTCTATGCCTTGACTTGACACCTCTGCCATTGTTACATTATTTTAGCCAATCAGTGACGATGAATGTGATTATAACTTACCATGACTGATAAAAAGAACGTTACAAAGGAATGATTTTAACGCCGGCTGAAATAACAGTGGCAGAGGTACAACGTAGTAAAAGATGGGATGTTAATATACTTTGTATAGGTATGTTCAACACAAAAGCGGGGATGGCATTACACGTAGCATTAGCATAATATGTATATTACGCATCATATGGATTATATCTACCGTATTGTCGCTTGTATCACGCCCACGTTTCCCCCCAATTTTATGCTGTAAAGTGGAGGTGCGAGTTTTACATGAGGATTGCAGATGACCAGTCGTTACTTCTCCCCTTCCTAAACACACATTCCTTTACAGCCCATTGCTGACATTGCAAACTACCTACATATTATTCCGTCATTCGTTCTGTGAACATCAGTTTGTGCGAAGTAACTTATCATTAATTGTTTTTTGTTTCCACCGTGTTGTGTATTACAAAGTTACTACCGATTTTTGTAGTACCGGTATTTTTCCAGTGTTTTGGTGAATCTTGTTTTGTTATTTACCGTAATAACGACCTACCTATTATTTTAATAGAGTAACTGAAATTCAGTGTTTAATTTTTAAAGTTTTACTTTGTGTCTATTTATCAATTTACGGATATAATGGAGGCTGGAAGGAGGCTGCGTTCATTTACCGCGGCGGAAAAGTTACAAGTTATAAGAGAAGCAGAGGTCATTGGTAAAAGAGGTAGCACAAAGAAAGTACGATATTCCCGAATCTTGCATCAGAGACTGGAGGAAGAAGAAATGGAAGCTCCGCCAAGAAAAAGGGCATTCCGAGTAGAAAAGCATCAAAATATCCTAAGTTAGAAAATAAGCTTGCTGCCTTCATTGAAGAAAAGCGTCAGTATGGCTTTGCTGTTACGACTGAAGTGTGCCAAATAGAGGCGGCGAAACTTGTGATGGCGTTAAATATAAGCTCAGATGAATTTAAAGCAAGCCGAGGGGATGGCTTTATAATTTTTTTAAAAGAAGTAGACTTTGTGTTTGACGCAAAACAACAATATGTTAACGTCTACCGGAGATGTACATAAATCAACTTATTTCATTTCAATGCTATGTTATTCAATTACGAAAAAGTAGCAATTACTCGCTGAATCAGATTGCCAACGCTGATCAAACGCGAGCCTAATTTTGAGATGCCAATGGATACGACGGTCAATAAAGTAGGAGAAAGAACAATAAGCATGCGATCAGCTGGTTATGAGAAACAGTGGCGCTCAGCAATGTTAACGGTACTAGCGGACGGACGGAAACTTCCGCCTTACGTAATCCTAAATGAATATTTTCCATCAGGCTTAGTTGTCAAAACTCAGGAACGAGGGTGGATGGGCACCATATTAGTAGTTGACTGGGTAAAGTGTGTATGTAATAGGTGACCTGGTGCATTATTGCAAAAATCAAGCATGCTTGTAATGGAGAGTTTTCGTGGACATTTAACACTTGATGTTAAAAAAGTTTTATTTGAAACTAAGACAGAACAAGTAATCATTCCAGGGGGTTTGACTTCAGTGCTCCAACCACTAGACACATGCATTAACAAGAACTCGAACTAACTCCTACAGGAAGACTGCGAAGACCATCGCTGACGTTGATCTGTAATTTGATAATCCAAGCATGGAATGATATGCCTGAAGATTTAATAAAGAAGAGTTTTTTTGGAAACTGGAATATCCAGCAATTTAGATGGCAGCGAAGATGATCTACTGCATCAGCGATTCAGAAATAAACTATCCGGTTGACAGCAACGACAATGAATGAAAACCAAGTTAGTACCTATAATACGTAGCTGTCTTACGTATATTCACTTTGCAAATGTAGTTTTTCTGTCCTTACGCTGTTCTAATGTTTGTTTCGTATTCTGTAGGTTTAAACACCCGGGACATAGGCATGTTCGTTACGAGCCTGCTATTACAGAATCGATGAAGTCTTCATCTATTTAAGAAACAAACTTTAAAAAATAAACTACTAACCCGTATTTCAAAATAGGTACCTAATTTTTGCGCTGTAATAATTTTATACCTAATAAAAGAACATGGCTACTAATTATCGCGAGTTTTTCTTAATGCAACCTAATGAACTTTATTAAATCTCACAAATTTTGTAATACGATAATGAAAGTGTTATTTACAACTTTTTTTCAAATTTTTCGGTGATGCGCGTCTTACAAGAGGGCAAGCGGTACACGCGACAATACGGTATTTCCACGATGTATATAGATGTAGTCCATATGATGTGTAATACGCATATTATACAAATGCTAGGTATAAATGCCATCTCTTGTGTGAGTATGAGAGCATCTAAGTGCTGGCTGCTACGTTCATGCCTATACAGTAGTGTGTGTATGACTGTTCGGATGATATACTAAGTATCGACTGTATGTATAAAGGAACTCTTGCCGCTCGCGTGTAATTGATAGATGTTATCAAACATCGCGTTGCAAGTTACAAGACCAGTCGCCCTAACCTATTAGGTGGTATTGCTTAGACACCTTTACAGTTGTGTTTTGACGTGATTCCGTGTTGTACGCGAATATTGTTATGCACTAATGTGAGCTAGTCCTCGGTAATGACACATAGTGCACCAACTTCAGAGGGAGGACTGAATTGAGCCTGCGAAGTGTACCTGCAGCTTTTGCAACTATCTTTTATTGTTGAAGACTACAATCAACAAGGATACGGCCATCCTCGACAACCTTGTACCTTTACTCAATAGCTGTAAACTCAAGGTGAGATATAAGCATTTTTTACATCAATCACGTGTAAGCATATGCCTCTGAAACTTCTGAACATCAGTTGATATTTATTTATTTATTTATTTGTTCTTGATATATCGGTTTTATATGTAAAACTCATCATTTCTAAAATTAAACTACTTGGTGTACAGATGACTATTATTTATAAATCTGAAAGACTTTTCAATATAATTTACAGTTCACCTATGCACAGTATTTATATTAAATGTAACACACTTACATGGGCCGCGTACTCCAATCATACTTTGACATTAACATTTAATTGTAAAATAACAAATTATTAGCTTTTTCACAAAGCTGAAAGTTGACGGGTGGATCAAATGTGATTTTCTGATGTATATACAATTCATGTAAGTGTGTTTCTAGTTTGAAAAATTAGTTTGAGTTATACATGTTGATAAATAAAAAAGTTGAAAAAATTATTTAAAATATAATGTGTAATTAAAAAGACAAAAAATTTTTTTTTCGAAGTCACGTTCACCTTCTTTGATGCTCAAAAAAATTCCACTAAAAATTAATCAGCTAAAGTATACTCGTGGATTTTTTCAGATTTTTCCGTTGATTAGAACGCAAGAAAATTGAATAAAATATAGAAAACCTCGTTTCGTAAGTTTTTTGGTTTGTCAGGCTCGAATTCAAATATTTTTCACAGACTCTCTTTCCTAAACGACGTATGTTTGCTACGTATTTTTTTCCATAAAATTCAGAAAAAATATTGTTTTTTTGATTAAATGTAACGGTTGTCCATAAATTGACAAAAAACGTCAAAGAAAACGGTTTTTGAATTTTAGGTTATGTTTCACCACTCATAAAAATTTGAAAAAATACATATAAGTTGTATTTTTTTCTGCTCTTGAAATATCAGGAATAAAAAAGAAGACGGTAAAAATCACGATTGAAAATTTTAAAAAAAATTTTCGATGTTATGTTGACTTTCTTTACTGCTCAAACAAAAAAAATCCACTAAAAAGTAATCACCTAAAATGTACTCATGAATTTTTTCAGATTTTTTCGTTGATTAGAACGCAAGGGAAAAAAACACGTAAAAAACGTTGCTTTTTGGTACCATAGGGTCCAAAAAAATATTTGAGACCGAGAAGACCTGGTTCACCCTTTATTTTGAGCCCCCAGAAACACATTTTCATCCTAAAAAAGGAAGAAAAAAAAATTGAAGGCACTTCACCTCCCTTAATGGTTGATCTTTATTTCAGTATATTATTTATATGTATTACACATATAAATATAATTATTGATTTATTATACTTGTTTATGTGTAGATGGAATCGATTAGATAGGATTCGTGAAATGAGATGGCAGATAGGCTCCATTTTACCTCAAGAAATGAAAACTAATTTATCTCCGTCTGAAGTATTATTTTTATACAATAAACATATTTATAAATGACATTTATAATTTATATTTAAATACTAATATTTTATTCTTTACTGGAAACATAAATTTATTAATTTTTTTAAGTAACTACTATAGAATTTTTTTTTATTATAATTATTAGTTACTATATAAAATGTTTTAGTCGATAAATATTTCTGTATTCTGAGATTTGAACTTTTGTTTGTTTCATACAGTAGTAGCAATGAATATAAACTAATATTTGTGTGTTTCAGTAGTTGTATAGGTAGGTGGTTAATGTAATATATGAATAATAGTAAGTGGTACTATAGTAGTGTCCGATATATAAGGTGATATTTTTAATTTGATAAATTATAAATTTATTTATGAGTGTTATTGTTTAATGTAAATATTCAATTTGGTTAATCACGACATTTAAATTAATAATATAATTTTCCATGCTATCCTATGTGGGTATCATATAAAACACTTTCGCTCATAGAAATTTATTTAAATTACGAAATAAACACTAATTAGCTTCAGATCAACAATCTATATTCTTGGTGTCGTTATATTAAATGTAAAATTGCAAACGTAGAAAACAAATAGTGGTCGGTAACATAATAAATCGATAAACATAAATAGTCAGTATAGTCAATAATAAAATGAATAAAACATTGAATGCAAAATAAATTTAATTTTTTATTTATTTTATACTTGACTATGTTGAATATTTATGCTTACCGATTTATTACGTTTTCGGCTATTGTTTGTTTTCTATATTTCCAATTTGACATTTAATATATTATACATTATGAATGTAAATTATCGATCCGAAACTAGAAATTTTATAATTTAAATCAATTCTTGTGGGTTAGTGTGTTTTCTATTTCATTTAATATTAATTTCATTAATGGTATTTTTGTTGTATCACATGTAGTCTTTATTTTTACCGACTTACAGAAGGAGGTTGTACGTTCGCCTCGTGTATATATATATATATATATATATATATTATTTTTTTTTGTGTTTTTTTCCGCGCATAACCAATATTCATATGGTCCGATTTTACTGATTCTTTGTCCATTAGAAAGAGTACCATTTAACTTAGGTACCACGTGAATACGTATGAAAATCGGTGAACATAAACTGAGTATTCGACAAAAAAAAAAAACGTGAAAAAATGTGGTCCTTTTGGATAATTTTTTTTTCTTATTATTTTTAATTAGTATAACAGAATCGATTAATTTAAAATGCTATTTGCCAAATTACCATGGAAATGTAGCTTTTGTTGTTTTTACTGTGGAAGTGCAGTTCAAAATAATGGCATCGATTTTTTTTTTAGCATAAAATAAGGAAAATAATGTGAAAAAGAAGTTGACTTTTAGCAAAAAAAAAATTAAGTATAATACTAAAAATTGTAAAATAAAATGTTTTTTTACAAAAAAAGAATACCGATTTCAAGGTTTATTATTAAAATTTAATAAAAATGCACTAAAAAGTAAAAAATAATTACTCCCGATAAGAAAATATATTTCAGAGTGGTATAATTTAGAGTGATATTATGATAATTCTTATACAACATTAATACCTTAATCAGAGTCGGCATCAAATTCATATTAAAATAATAAAACTACATTGAATTTTCATTAAATTGTTCCTAGATATTGTAATATGAATTTAATGTTGACTCTATTAACTATTAATGTATAAGAATTACCATAATGTCACGTTAAGGTATATCATTCTGAAATATATTTTCTCATCGGCAGTACTTATTTTTTACTTTTTAGTGCATTTTTATTAAATTTTTATAATATACTTTGAAGTCAGTATTTTTTTGCGTAAAAAAACATTTTATTTTACAATATTTTATAATTTATTTGTGTAATTTATTGAAATTGCAGAAATGGATTTTTTTTTACGCTAATATTTAAGGGAACTCTATTTAAATATTTGTTCTGTGCGTGGTTTAAATATACGAATTTATTCCAAAAGTTTGTATGTATGTTAATACAAAGTGAAGAAAATGTAAGGTTTGCGAAGAATGTTAATAGTTATCGCATAATAAACTTATATTATTATCAGTCTTTGTTATATTTGTATCGTTAAATTCTCAAAAATTATGGTTTATAGGAAGTATGGTTCAGTAATTACTGTAGGTCATTGGCAAATTACATGAAATCAATAGGACCAGATGGTTTAAACCTAGTGCAAGATATGAAACCACCTAAATCGCTTTATATTGAAGTATGTATTTTAAATATCTTGTTTTTTTTTACCTTAAGAATTAATTTTTATTGTTCATTAATTATTTATACTTGAAGAATTAATATCTTCCTTTTTTTATTTTATATTGGTTTATTCTTAAGTGTTTATTCATGTAGATTTTGTAGAATTAGTTTTAAATTAGATATATTATTGTATTTAAAAGCAATGTAATCATTTAAAAAAAAAAAAGAGTTTTTGTGTTAAAAATTAACGAGTTAAATTAGAATGTGTGTATGTGACGTGTTTTAATTAATTTGGAAAGAAATATGCATAATTTCGCATAAATTTAGTTTTAAATTTATCTTTTTCAATAATGATTATTGTGTTTAATCATGCGAAGTTGATCAGTAGGATGCCAAATTTTTATGAACTTTCTTAATTTGACACTTTGTGTTTCGTCAGGGCACAGTATTTAGAGAGTTTTGTTTATAGAGGCGAGCGCTTTCATCTACTCTCGGCGCGGTATTGGAGCTGATTAAAATGTGTAACTTATTTTACAATATAAAAATATTTCCCCTTATAAAATTATTTCTTATTATTATTGATTGTTTATTTTTTTAACAGTATTGTTTCACTATAAAGTTTTTAAAGATTAGCTTTTAAACGTTAGATATTTCCCTTGAACAACTCATTGCTATTGTGTAAGTTATAAGCACATGGAGGGATCAAGAAATTAAATATAGCCACTTCTTATTTCTTTGATTATTTTAATTTTATAATTAGTGCTTTTGTTTATAATTTTTGTGAGTGTATGTATGTGTGTGTGTGTGTGTGTGTGTGTGTATTAAATTTTTAGCATTTCAATTTATAATTGTGTTTTTTTAATAATTTTATTTTTATTAACTAGTGTTTGCGTAAGAGCGATTAATTCCTTTAAGGGGTTATACTACTCAGGCATGCCGAAAAATGGATCAATTTTTAGAAATTTATTTCTCGATTACTAATTAATGAATCAAAATAAGATTTTGGGACTTTATTGTATGTGTCTTAAGGTATATAAAAACATTTCTTATTAACATTTAACATACAAAATGGCGTCGTGCACAAGCTAATTTAGACGAATGTTTTTTCGGCGGAGGAAAATAGCGGGCAGGGTAGCAGTCTTCCTACATAACGTAGAGGGGTTTTTTTTCTTTCTTAATCTACATTAGTTTTTCTTTGGAAGTACACAAAATTTTAATTTTTTTTTAAATTCTGGAATTGGCGGACGTTTAAATTTTTTTTTTTTTCGATAAAAAAACGATCTTAAATTGTTTATTGCAAATGTAATTATTTATCAATCATAAAAATCGTGTGTACTTCTATAGATAATCTATCTAAGAAGCTACAATTAAAATTTCAAGTCAATCGGATAAAAATTGAACGAGCTATGCTGCTCGCCAATTTGAAAAACATAGTTTCGAGAAAAACGCGTTTGAAGTTTTGAAACGTATTTACTATATGAAATAGCCAAAATATAGGCTTGCCAATTTTTTTACTTTTACTTTGCAATCCCAGCACCATGTAACTGCCCTTCTAAGCATGCATTTTGCTCTTCAGTCCCCTTTCTGAGCGGCGTGAGGTCTTCCCGAGGGCTTTGCTAATGTTTCAATGCCGAGTGGATTACAGCTTCAACTTGACGTTGATCAACTTGAATTGTAAAATGGTACAATTCTATATTAACTTTTAGTTGAATCTAGAAGTCCTCGAAAACCGTCATTGTACATAATTACAGCGATATTAGTTGTAATATTAACCACGCTTTTGCCGCTAAATATCGCTTTCGGAATTATTGTCCAAATGACGGTATTCAAACTTTCATTCACATTTTGTTGAATCCTGCAAGGCAACTGGAGAGAAGATCTTCTTTCATTAGATCTTCATAAATTTTTCGAACAGCGTCAAATACGCCATTGGCATAGCTGATTTATGATTATACATTTCTATAATGTGCATGGCTGCTTTTTGCCAAGTGTACTAAGAATCTGCTCCTACAGGACATTTTGAAACACTGGTTTTGAGAGACACATGAACGTACAGAATTTATTTATTCCATTAATCCCAATCCTGATTAACCTGATACCGAAAGTTAAACGCCTGTTTAAATCATTATCATGGCCATTAATGAGAGGGCTACTGTCAATAGAAGTACTTCTACATTTTTTTCACGTTACAACGAACTTAAATCCATGGCCACGTTTTCATGACTTCGAAAAAGCTTTACACACTAGAATTAGCGACAGCTTGGTAATAAAAGCAGAAATAAAATTCACGATTCGGTAGCCTAGTGTAGCATCAATTTTAGTATCATCTTCAGATGTGAGCAGTTTTCAATTTTTTTGTGAGCCTAAAAACATTTTCAATGTCGCCTTCAAAGATGAGTCGGTTGGACGGCTTTCTGTTGAAAATTCTGCTCCGAATGACACGAGCTGATGATGATTTATTTCCTTTTTTATCAGAATAAAATTTCTCACTCATTTTTATATAAAAAAGTACTTAAAAAACACTAACATATAACAGATGGACGCGGAACAGGGAGTAGCACGCCGAACTGTCTACTGCATGTGTAAAGCAGCGTCAGTCTAACAGTTATTGTGGCGTTTTGTGACCTTTTATGGCTTTGATAAGATTTATTAACGTTATCTGTATAGATTTCGAAGAAATGCAACTGATTTGTATCGGCAAAGCTACCAACAGAGCTGTAAATACACTCAAAATGCTGTGTGTGGCAGAGCGGCCTTTTCAAACGTTTTGGAGAGCTCAGAGGCGTCTTAGAAAATAAGCTAAAAAAATTATTTATCGGTGCCTGTCTACAAAACTAATTCTTAAATATCATTTTTGAATAGTTTATGCATCATTTAAACCAATAAAAAAAAAAAATGAAAAAAAAATTTGCTGATAGGTATAACCCTTTAATTTGAGTTAATTATTATAAATAGAACCTTATTTTATCCCCGACTGTTAAATGGTTACTTAATTTTTTCGAAAAATGAGTGATTAGTATTAAAAACACTTTTTTTTAAAATCGTTTATTCTAAAGTTTGCCATTGACTTAATCAATTAATAATTGCATCGTTAATTATCATCCTACAAGCACATTTTTAGCATAATTAAAAAATCATTATTTTTTCTAATAGAATAAAACGTCATTAGTCTTAAATTCCAATAAATTTATTTTAAATTTTAAAAGTACCAGTAGTTTAAATAATGCATTTATACGTATAATCTGTCATATCATGTTGGTATTATGTATTATTCGGCGACATACTTGTAAAAGCGGATCAAAGAAACATTTTATAAATGCAGTAGACTCGGATATAATAATTACGGTAATTTCCGTATTATATTTAAATGTTACTTACGTTACTCACGTTGTTATTAATACGTATAAAATAATTGCTACTGTTCGTAAAAGATTTATGTAATTAGGAAATATTGTGTCTATTGCTACCTACGGTTGATTTTCAGTGTAACCGTAAAAAATAAATTACACTAGTGTTGTTGTAATAAAATGAAACAAATTTTCGATGATTGATTTTATTTAAAAAATTTAAAGCGAACATTAATTTAGGGCCAAAGTACTCTCTTATGGTTCTATGGTATGCACTGCTATCACTAATACTCCCGTTTCGAAATTATTAAATCTGTTAACTAAAAACTGAAATCTAAAATAGAAAGCAAGTTGAAAAATAATCGATCACACACTCATACACACTAAGCCTACGTGCGAATTAATAATTGAAAAAAATAACTGGTTGAGTTAAAATTATTAATAAACAGGTTTTTTCAGTTTTTAAACAAACCGTTTAATCTGACAACCGGGTTAAACAAACGTGTTATTACAAAAATTCGTAATTGTAAGGTAGAAAACGAAAAATATGGAATTAAAAAAAAAAAAAACAAAATTTTTAATACTGATTTAATAAACATCAAAATTATTTCATTGTACGTACTTCAAAGAAAAATAAAAACTTGTCTTTTCGCTTTTTTTCGTTTTTTTGTAACTGATTGATTGGCATCTGTTTTAACTGGAAGAAGGAGTATTTGCTTTTATTAAAAATAAATATTTTCATTAATTAATTGCGCGAGCTATTTTATTTCTTTTTCAATTCTAATGTATTATTTTCTGTACTTTACCATTTTTGAAGATGTATAATTGTTTAATAATAAATATACCTACTTGAATGATTAAGGATCGTGGCGAAATATTACCGTAAATTTAAATGAAATGTAACATTCAAAAATACTTTCCATTTGAGAATCTCGATAGATCATCATATTTAAAACATGGTCAGGTTAACTTACAAGGTTAGATTTTATAGTTTTACGCCGTAAAATGCTAATAATGAATGAAGTTAGCAACTGAAACTTAGATGATTTTTTCGCAACGTTAAAAAAACAACTTAGTTCGATTTCAACTGTGTATACGTTGATTTAAATCATTCAAATGTTCGGTTAAAACCACGTCATCATTTACATTTGAATATAATATTTTAGTTCTGACAATGGATAGAGAAACGCTATCCGAAACCTTAACAAATATAAATTACGACGTAATTTTGACTGAAAATTTTAATGATTTAGTTCAAATAAACCGCGAAAGTTGTAAATTATTTGTATGCATTAGTTTTTCAGTTAGGTGTGTGTCTCATTCGATACCTGTGATAATAATGAAGAAAAATAAAAATAAAGGTTTAGCCTTTAAACAACAGGTGTGTAGTGTAAACGTGTGTTGCAAGTTCCTTTTGAAAAATTATTCGCTTTCGGTTTAAAAATAGAAAAAATCAAGATGAGTCGGTTGTTGTAATTTTGATTACAAGTTGGTTTAATAATAAGTGGAAGAGGCAAAAGTATTCTAGCAAGAATTTTTTGGTTAATTAAAAAAAAAAAAAAACCGAAAATCGCTGTATTCTGAACAAAGATTTAATATTTGAGTGATGTTTTTATTTAAGAATTAACGTTAGTGCAGAAGGATCTACAGCACCATTTAAAACTTAATTACCGATAAAAAAAAATTAGAGAATCGTTATATATTGACTGGTAGTATTTGTTTCCTTCACTATGTCTTAAATACAAGCAATTGTATTTATTTTTATTTAAAATAATTTTTATCGGTCCCATGCGTCACTGATTTAAAATTTAAATGTTTCCATGTTTCAAAAGTAAAACCATCATATTAAATTTCGAACTTATTTCGGTTTTTTGAAATTAGTTTCTAACGATATTTTTCTAAATGCAAGCCCCTAGTGAGCAAGTATATTCTAAAAGCAAATTTTATACCAGATTTCGAAACGACGTGTAAATTTGCCAATGGAATTTATTCATAATATCAATGGGTATAGGACTTGCTTTACTTTTTACTTTAATCGTATTCATTACGAAATCATAAAGAATACATTCTTTTCTTTATCGTTACTAGATTTTTTTTTCCCCTTATATTGCGCCGTGATTTATACATTAAAACTATAAATATTCCAATTGAATGTGAAAACAGTGTTAGAGACTTATGCTGACAGTTCAATTTTATTGTATACGTACATGATTATTTAATGATAATTTTCATCTCAGCAACATTGGCTATCGTAGTTAGAATTTAATAAAATATACAATTGAATAATTTTGTAATTTATATTTTTATCTTTCGCCTGACACGAGGCAAACCGATTTTATTGTTTTTGCTTGAAGGTAAGAAGTTTAGTCGATGTTGGGGAATTAGAACTGGATGATGGAGAAATTGTTTGTCTGAAAAAGAATACACAATATATGATGTTACGCTCTCAATGCGAATCGTTGATTAGACAAGGTATTTTACAACAGGTAGATAATACATAAGCCGACGATAGTAATCAAAAATAAGAAGTGTATATAAATAAAAATATTTATATATTAAGGCAAGCTATATATATATATATATTATATATATATTATATATATATATATATATATATATATATATATATATATATATATATAATATGTATGTATATGTATAATAAACGTAAAAAATAAATATATTTACATGTGTGTAGAATTAAAGAATCTTATAAAAACGTCATTTTTATACTAATATTTATTATTTGTCAAATTAATTATTATTTAATATAGCATATGTAAAAAGAAAAATTATATAAAAGTTTTTAAATTTGTACTGCGCATGATGATGTCTCGATTTATTATCATTTTTCCGAATATTTCTTTGAACATCTGCCGAAACTGTTTACTCATTGTACAGTATAAGATGAAATTAATCGCTCCATTCAGTAGTGCCAGTATGTCCATAATTTCTCCAAACAGATGATAACAGTTTTTGAAAAAGCATCGGCCGAATATTCCACTCAGTAGTCCCAGTATACTTTGCGGGAATTCGGTAATTAAGAATAGTAGCAAGATTGCGATTAACATCTGACTGCTTCGATCCGCTTTTCGTTTACTTTTGCGGATTCTGAGTTTACCTTCAGTCGATGTAATGGCCGATTCTTGGAATCGTTCTTTACGTGTCGTTGTGTCATTCAATGCTTGCACCAATGACGCGCTAATAACGATCAATATTACGCATGGTAACAGTTTTATGACTACTGCATAAAGCCATAGATTAATTATGTACAATAGTTCGTTGTTGGACTTGGCCAGTTCACTTAAGTCTAAATAATACAACTGTAATTGTTGGCCATTTTCATAAAATATCGTTGACTGAACACTGAACATTATGTAAGAAGGTCCACATATTATTATCGGAAGCAGTAATGCGATTTTTACCATCGTTTCACATTTTTCTTTCGTCCATAATGTGTGACTCTTTTCCGGATACCTTAAAACAATGGAAGTTTTTTGAATAATTTACGTAAATCATTTAATAAAGTAATAAGTTGGTACTGTGACCGGTAAAACGAAACACTGATAATTTTCGGTTTTATACATATTTATCACAAAATTTTGAGCGCAGGAATATATCATACCTACACGCGTAATGATAACCTATAAACGATTTTGCCGTTATTTTGTTCCCACCATCGAACTATATATATATAGTCTGCTTCACGATGTGTGGAATGATATCCGAGATCTACGCTGTGATTAGTTTTCATGTAATAAATAATTTTTCATTTTTTTAAAATGCTGATCAACTTCTGAGCGAATTTATCCCAAATTAAATAGGCACAATCCCGTGTCAATATACTCATTGAATAACATAAATAAATAAAATCATTAAATACGCGTTTAGACAATTGTTTTTTTTTTTTTTTTTTAATTCATATTTGAAAATATAAATATATCAGCATTTTCAATTCCTATATTTTTGAGGTGATTGTTTTTCCGGAAATAAAAAGAATGTTTTCATATTTGCCTTTGGGATAAATTTTTATTTTTATGGGTTTATGACTGCGATAAGATGAAAACATTAATACGTGTTTAACGTAAATTTTTTCTTATTTATTTATTTATTTTTTTTTTGTGGCTTAAAGACACTCAATTGGGCGAATAGAGTTATTATGAAAATATTTAGAATCAACAGTTATTAACTTTACCAATGGCCGCTGACTTCGTTTATAACGAAAACGTTTATTATTTTTTTCATTAAAAGATTTTTTATTTTTGCACTACTTTTTTCCCCCTCACACCATGGCGCTATATCAGATATTTTAACATTATTATTTTTATGAATTACTTTTATCGTTATTTATCAATCCAACGTCTAGAATTTTTCAATGAGAAATCAAACAAAACCATTTGATATGGGGGATATCTCTGTCTTCTCTTTCACCGATAAAATTTTACCTGCTCTCGCATTATTTCTGTCTCGGTGTACAATTTTTATTAGCGGTCTTGCATATTTTAAAGAACAGAAGTAGCCAAATTAGACTGGAAATACAAAAATCTTGGTATAAGTTTTGGAAAATATTGTTGTGCTATCCAAAATGACGTATTAAATTGAAACATAAAGAATTTTATTAAAACTACGAAAAGGCTGGTGACGACGGAACATATATTGGTTCCAAGAGAAAAAAAAAAAAAAAAAAACTAAACTAAACTAAACTAGAAAAGCTTAATATAATTGTCCTAGATATATATGAATGGGAAAAACAGGAAGGGTCTATGGAACATATGTTTTGGAATTGCAACCTAAAGAAGAAATTGCGCAACCATTAGAATAAACAATATGCTAAAGTCAGCGTTAAAAAAAGTTGTAGAATTATGTAATATATAGGCTTAATTACTTGAAACAGACTTGTTCAATATGTTAAATTGTTATGATTAAGAAAACTATTTAAACAGATAATTCCGCTACCGAAAAAAAAAAATTAAAATGTAGAAAATGCAAATTTAAAATGGAGGATTCAATTTTTACAAATAGAACAAAAATTCAGGATGGTAGGAGACTGCCTAAGAATAATCTATTTGCTTATACTAAACCGATTTGCGAGATTATAAATGAATTAGGAAGAGATTTCAGTTCAGTTTTTTTTTTTTTTCAAAATGTGAATGAAGAATGCCCTGGAGCATTTTGAATTAAAGTAACACAAATATTTAATAAAGAAAATGTTTGACCCCGTACTGATAAAATACATAAATGTGTTAGCGACGTAGCTTTAAATATCGCACAGGTAAAAGTTCTAAGAGTATATATAATAATAATTTTTTTAAATACCGAACAAAGTCGCGATTTCGCTGATTAAGGTAATGTGGAAGTTTAAAGTCGGAAAATTTGTTACTGATTTAAATTTAAAATGTAAAAAAGATGGTTAATCAAATTATAGGACCTTTACCAATCGAAATGTCTTTCTCGGTTTTAAGACGACAGCCATTTTAATAGCCGACGATAATGTTTCTTCTTGCTGTTTAACTTTGTTATGGTCAGAGTGTTTAAATTGTGCGCTTGTATTATTTGAAATTAAATTTCCTATAAAAATGGTCAGTTCATAATTTTTCAATAGAGTCATCTGACTTTGGCGAATAACAGGATTATTTTTCTTGCCGATATTTCTTAGCGT
Organism: Icerya purchasi; assembly: GCA_039619475.1. Taxonomy (NCBI): domain Eukaryota; kingdom Metazoa; phylum Arthropoda; class Insecta; order Hemiptera; family Monophlebidae; genus Icerya; species Icerya purchasi. The sequence goes on along the minus strand of CM077116.1, from coordinate 117,592,674 downwards.
TTGCTGAAATACGTTAGTCAGATCGAATTTGGAAAGATAGCGCGTTGAAGTAGAACTGGGTACGAAATTTTAACACAACCGATACATTAATGCACAATTCCGTCTTGAAAAGCAATTTTAGTCTTTATTTAATTTTTTTGTAACTTGTTTTGCGTTATTGCTATCTTTGCTTTATTTTTCCCTTGTTTTGGTAACATTTCTCACAAGTAAGTAACGCAGCGCGCGCACCTAGTTGTTGTGAATTGAAGGGCGTTACTTTCATTATTATCGTAGTGGTTCGTCGATGAAAAAATTTCCTATATATTTAATACGCGACAACACGACTAACTAAACCGTTGTCTCTTCTGTGACACATGAGTTGTTACGTTTTTTCTCTTCCTACATGAAACGAGTATATTGAATGAAAAATAGAATTTCTGATTTTAAATGATTGATCTTTTATAGTGAAAAACGAATTCAGTATAAATTTAGCGGACGCTTATTGAAATTTCTAAGCTATAACAATTTTATATTGAAATGAATTTTACTGCATTAATCTCCCAATTTTATAAAACAAGAGTTGTGTTGCGGCTTTGTTAGGTTTTTCTTTTTTTTTCTTTTTGTAAAATAAATCATTAAAAGAATTAGAATTCAATAGAGAAGATATTTTGTCATTAATGTGCCGTTAGTAAATTTAAAATTTTACCGACATGAAGAGTAATAATTTAAACTCAGGATTCCGACAAATTTTAAACTTTTGAAAAATTCAAACAGGCTGAAAAAAGTCGGGAATAATTTTGTCCGAAAATTTTTCAATGAAATTCTAAAACGGTAGCAAGCTAGTGATTCACGGTGAATTTTTCTTTATAATGTTGTTTCAGGGTCACTGCTTTGGCGGATGTGAAGTACCAGCGATATTTCGCTGTCAAAATGCTTATTAGATGTACAAGTTATACAGCGTCCCCGCTGGTAGTTTAAATCAAATTTTTTAACAGTTATTGCGGAATCGCGCTGACATTAGGCGAGCTTTTTAAAAGATGCGTGAAAATGGTTGAAGTCATTAAAAGAACTAATACTTTTTTTATCGTTAAAAAATGCTTAATAATTCCAATAAGCAGAGCTTTAATCCGCAGAAAGTACCAGAAGTTTGTGTAACACTTGAAGTTGTCCTAACGATAGAGATTTGGCTAGTATTCTACAAAGTACTTTTGCATACAGCATCAAAAAATACAATTTCTTTATTGCTTTTCAGTTCAAGAAAAATCAAATGTTTATAATATGTATACGAGGTGTGATCAAAAAGTAACGGGAATTTTGTAATTGCGCGCGCTGCATCTTGTTTATTGAGCCGAGTCGTATTTTGTGTATTGGCTGCACTGTCAGTAACGCGCGTGTCAAATATCATGCAGTTGCGATGCTTAATGTTTACCAAGCGAAAAGCAACAGGTGTTTCAGTGCGTTTGGCGATTTTTTTTTTTTTTTGTGGCAAAATGTCGGATCAGAGAATTTGTGTGAAATTTTGTTTTAAAAACCAAATTAAGTGCAGCGAAGCATTCCAAATGTTCAAGAAGGCCTTTGGCGACGATACTATGTCACAAATACGAGTTTACGAATGATGGTACAAACGCTTTCAGGAAGGTCGAGAAGACGCAGAAGATGACGCGAGGTCTGGGCGACTTAACACGTCCATGAGTGACGAAAATGTGGAAAAAATTAAACAGATTGTACTTGTTAATAGAAGAATTACTATTAGAGAGGTTGCTGAAGAGATATGAATTTCATATGGCTCATACGAAGCAATTTTTGCGAATGTTTTGAGCATGAAACGAGTGGCAGCAAAATAATTTTCAACAAAAACAGCATCGGGTAACCATCGCTGAACAATTGTCTAATTACGTCGCTAACGATCGAGATTTGCTCAAAAGCGTTATAACTGGTGATGAAACGTGAGTGTATGGCTAGAACATCGAAACAAAGGCTCGTCTCGGTGGAAGTTTTCTGAAGAGCCAAGACCTAAAAAAAACACGTCAAGTTCGGTCAAATGTGAAGGTCCTAACCGTTTTCTTTGACTGGAATTGAATAGTTCATTACGAATTTTTACCAACTGGTTGTACAGTTAATAAGGAGTACTATCTGCAAGTTTTACACAATTTTCGTGAGACAGTCGGAAAAAAACGACCTGAACTTTGGAGAAACAACTCGTGAATTTTGCACCATGACAACGCACCGACGCCCACCGCAACAGTTCGTGGTGAAACATAACATCGCTGTAATGCCGCAACCAGCCTATTCTCCAGACATGGCACCCTGCGACTTTTTCCTATTTCCCCAATTCAAGAATACACTCAAAGGACAACGTTTTTCAACAATAGATGAGATAAAAGAAAAATCGCAGAGCGAACTCAAGACCATACCTAAAAAGCATTCCAACAATGTTTCGCAAACTGGAAACTACGGTGGTATAAGTGCATAATACAAAGGGGGACTGCTTTGAAGGGGACAAAATAAAAATTGAAGATTAGGTAATTACTTTTGGAATAAATTAAAAATTCCCGTTACTTTTTAATCACACCTCGTATATATATATATATATATATATATATATATATATATGTATGTATAAACTCGATCCTTCGGATTTCGCATGTGGGCAACTTATGGGTCCTTATGTGATAGTCTTCTATAATTTCTTATAAAAGGAGTGTGCTTTAATTGTTCACAGAATAATGTCTTTTGGAAAGAATTTTTTTTGCTGCTTCTACATGGTTTTTTAAACAACGCAAAACGTGACAGAATTTTTGTTTACCCCCAGCGTAAGAATGACAGTTATTAATATATGTATATATGCAGATACGATAACGGAAATTGTGTTTTACCTGACGGCGTTGTATCTCCAAAAGGCTAGAGTTAATGTGAGGCATATCGAAATTGTGTGCAACACCTGCGATATGTGAGTATGGATTAGGATATAAATTGCTCCGTGATGAGAAAATTTTTCCAGTTGTGACTTGGACGTGGCGCCGAAATACATGTAACATACGAACGGTATGTATTCGGTCATAAGTAGCATATCGGTGACCGCTAACCAGGTTAATATGTATGCGAATGGAGCATTTCTCATCTTACGTCTGGTCAGAACGAGAATGTTGATTAAGTTTGCTATTGTTCCAAATATGCACACGAACAAACTGCTGTAGCCGTGCACATTTCGATACGAATTAGCGATATCGCGCATCGTACCGTTGCAGTAGCAAGCCTTTTGGTAGCTGGTATCGTGCGCGATAATTGAGTTAGCTCGCTGATTTTTCAACATCGATGATATGTTCATTATGTATTCAACGTCGTCCATCGTTATGTTCAACAATTTAAGCCATTCTACATTCGTGGTTGAATTTGCTCCGATTTTTTGTTTTAATACGTTCAGCTTGTAATCGATACTCATAATTATTTTTGATGACCTTTTATGTCACGTTCCAATACCTGTAACCAACAGTAACGAGAGAAGAATATTAAAATTGCGCCAGAAGGAAATAAATTTTTCTCATACCATTACGTCGATGTTAACTAATCGCAAATACTATAATCGTGATTTTTTTTTGTTTTTCTTTCAAATTCATTAGAAGCTTAAATGGATGTAGTGGAACTTACTTAAGAACTTGGATTGCTGCTCTGAGCTGGACTCTTGTTTTAGCTTAATAAGTACGATAGTTTATTCATTTTCCTGTTATTACCAGTAGATGTATCCTTACGTGACATGACATACAACATGTATATAGAATTATAAGAATAGACCGGTTTCTAAATGATGTTAATAGTTTTAATTATATAAATTGTATTTTATATTGAAATTTTTTTGCTTAAAAAATATTAAAAATAATTTAGCTGTTTTTTAAAATGACGTTACAACAGTTTTTTTAGAAATCGCAATGATAGGGGGTTTTAGTCTATTTGCCGCAACACACACACCAATCCGACCTCAACCCTCCTGCTTAGGCACGCTACTACTGGTATGTGCAATTATCAAGTGATGAATTAAACGGAAGGAAACTTCTCCGGCATTTTAACTTTTTTGTAACACATACACTAAATTCATGAATCTATAAATTCCACCGATACATTTCTAAACTTTCTATTTTAAATCAACTACCGATATATAATTCATTAACAGTGCATTTATTATTTTCACGATATTTGTATACGTATGTATGTGTTCCATTAAATTATTAATGGTATTAATGCATTAAGAAATTTAAAGGTATTGTGGGGTACAAAAGCGCTTCTTTTTTTTTTTTTTTGCCAAATAACATTGTAAAGTGCACCTATCTACTAAATGAAAAGATAACTTTTTCCTTTAGAAGTAAAATATCAGTTTGTAATGTTTAAAAATTTTGGACATTTAAAAAATTCGAGAAACCTAAATTTGCTCTATAATTATTATTAACTGGAAGAAAGAAGATTAATAATTTAAATAATTAATTTTAAAAAGCTTTTTTAATAAAAAATATTTACTAATTAATTAAAAAAGAATTTGTGCGCACACTTTTATTTATCCCTTTTTTTTTTTTTTATTCGCAATCGTTTAGACTGATAGTGAAAAAAGTAAAAATAAACCCGGTTTCGAAAACGAAAGTATATCATTCAAAAAAATCACGAAATTCTTGAATGACCTTCAGAAATTCACATTGTGACTTAAAACTTTTAGATTATTTTTTACTGTAAAGAAGACTTTTGTAAATATTGCATTTTTAAAATTTTCAAACTATGTAGAGGTATTTGGAAAGCATTTTTGAGCCTTAGAAAACTAACAAACTCGTTTAAGACAAAGCAAAGAAAAAAATAAACTTGTCTCTATAATGTAGTTACATACATATATTCAACGTGAAAAATATTTGCTTTATTTAAATAATAAATAGGAATAAAATTAGTTAAAATGTAAATTTGTACAATAATAAAATTACGTTTAGGGCAAAGCGAAGCGTTCGAGTACTGTGCTAATATTTAAGCGAGTGTTAAACATAGGTGTAGGGGAGAGTCCGACAGTACCGACACCTTAAGGTTTGATTAGAATAAAATTAAAGTTTATCATGTTACATGTTTACTTGCTGCTGACATATTTAGAGACACTCATTAGGTGTAAATAGAAGACAATAGAATGCCAATAAATTTAGAACTAATCAAATTTATTCGTAAAATTCCAAACAATGAAAAATTAAGTTTAAAAAAATTGTCCTCCAGTACCGGCCAGCTGAAACTAGAACTGTTATATTATACAATAATCACAAATATACTGATTTGATAATTCCGAAATGTTCGCACAAGCTTCATGGACCACCGACTTACAGTTTCCCTCATTGTGGGATTCGAAACATAAAGGACGAATTGTCTCCTCCTGAATCGGCGTCTGGGTGGGAACCTGGTTTTCTTTTTTGTTTTTGCTGAGATCCTTGTCCAAAATCAAACTTTTACCTTTCCTGCCGATATTTTTTTTTTGGAAAAATATGTTGCTTAGTTGATTCCACATTTTTTTTATCTACTCGCTTCTCTTCCTACATCTTTTTATATGGAGAACATGTGAATATTTCACTTCTTTCAGCTTTACTTCGTCGTGTAGTAGCTATTCTTTTTGAGGCATCAGGAACTGCTGATAATTCTAAAACAATTTCTTTTAAATTTTCAACCGATTGGTCATTGATAGCTGATGTTTGAGGCTCGGATTTTTCATAAGCAGTTTGAGATTCAGTGTTAGAACTAGCAGTTTGCGCCTCGGATTGTCGAGAAGGGTTAACATGAGGTTCAAAGTTAGAAGTAGTAGGTTGAGGTACATGTGCAGAAGTTGAAGGTGTCGGTTCTGTTAGTTGGGAAAAATAATGGTGAATTGTCTGTAATATTTGTCATATTTGAAGCAATGAAATCTAAGTCACTGAAGATATTTTTGTTAAAGGGATAAATTCCTGTACAGCGAAAGCCATTAACGGCCAATGTCCATTCGAGAAACACGATTAAAAGTAGAAGCAACAAACCCAGCAATCTGATATTCACTAACCCTTATGCCAGCATTTGACCTCATCCATAAATCACATGCATCACTGTAAGCAGACCTAAATGGTTTCATAAAGGTGCGATCAAGTGGCTTCAGCTTATGAGTCGTGTATGGTGGGGTGCTCAACATATGGATATGATTTTCTCCAGCAAATAGGATGACATGCAAGTCTTTGTGACTGGCATGCCCATTAATAACTAACAGAACTGGGTTTTGTTCTGTAGGATTGGAATACTTTTTAAAGTAGTGCATCCATTTCAAAAACAATTGAGCATTCACCCAGCCATTTGGCTGAACTTCGCCTACGCTCTCATGTAGAGCATTTATCTCATGAGTCTCTCATTCATTCTAGATCTTGGTAACATGAAGAATGGTGGTACAAATTGACCTCCGGCACTCATTACAAAAAGCACTGTCATATTTTTTCCACGTTCTGCAGAAGTAAGCTTTCCAACTTGTCTTTGGTTTTTAGTAGTTATAACTTTAGAATGTTTCAGAATAATACTAACACCAGTCTCATCGCAATTCCGTATTTTATAACGAGTGAAATCATATTTTTCCATCAAACTCTCGAGACTGTCAAAAAAACGCTCTACTTGAGCTCTATTAAACGCTACAGCTCTCATTAAACTAGTTGATTCTGCGGTTCACAGTGATAAGTCGCCATGTCTTTTCATAAAGGCATAATAATCGTTTTTGCCAGCTGACATCTCCTCTTTATTGAATTGATGTGATATTTTTAACTTTTCAGCTAGTTGAAAAGCAAGTTTAGGAAATTCTTGTTTACTTAAAGGCATTATAACCTATTTGCCAAGTCTTTAACATGTTTAACCAAAACTTCCTCGTATTCAGGTAAGAATGTTGCTAGCTTGCTTAATTGACACCTCTTTATTATTTTTAATAGCACTGATTCTGTCATTTAATGTCGTTCTAGGTACCTTAAAACGATCTAGAGCCTGACGCGCACTCATTTCTTTATTTAAAACCTTCTCCACGGCCTTGTGCATGTCGGTAGGATCCCAAGTGCCCTTCTTTTTCTTTGTCTCAACATCACTTTCATCACGTGGTATTTTTATGAACCTAAAAGAAAAATAAACTGCTTTAAAAATAAAATAAATAGTGGCCGGTACTGAAGGAAACAGAAAAAAATGTAAATCTAATCGCTGATAAAACGTAACGTATGAAATTAAAATTTTAAAATATTTTACAAGCACTGGTATAAATGATCAATGCACAGCTGGTTTGACTTTTTTCTAAATCGCTAAATAAACTCCTGTTATCATGTACAGAACTTTCATTGTGCATCAGACGTTAAGCACGCATAACAACAATTTTTGCACTGCGGGTGAACGTGTCGCATCAAGTAAACGCCGCACGAGTTCTAAACTGTGAATGACGAATTGCACAAATGGCGCTAGTCGTTACACCGCCATTTGTTGCAGAATTTCAGAAATAGTGACTGGCCGGTACTGGGTGCCGGCCGGTACTGGAGGACTTTCCCCTATATCTATAAGTAATCTTTATTGTGAAAAAATGTGTTATAAAAGTCAAAACTGATAAGTAAATTGAAGCAATAATTCATCAGAATGAGAAATATTTGTACGGTACAGACTACAAGCGAGCATTGGTAACTGTTTTTATTACGAAAAATATCGATTAATACAATTTAAGAATCATGAAATTGCAAATACATAAAAAAGAAATGTGCAGGAAAATCACTTTCACTGATTTTAGTTTGTATCTAATGATGGCAGGCTCTGAGATATTATCGGAAATCCTCTATTTATCAATCCTAAAGATATACATACAAAAAAAAAAAAAACATTTTATATCAAATCTAGTTAGTAACAGAAGTGTCTTTTAGTTATCGTATGCGCCAATCTTACCGGTAGTAATAAGTCATGAAGGTAATCGTTAAAATTACAAGAATAATTTTATTAAGAGATTAGGTACTTTTAAAGTTTTCTCTTGCTTCTTCAAGAAAAAAAGTGAGTATTTTTTATTACGAAACATTAAGATAATTAAAGATTTTATTAAATGTATATAATTTCGTAATTTTCCAATTGTTGATCCTTATTTTCGAATAATCAACTTTCCGATGAGGGCTGTCTTGACGCAAACATTTGAATAATCGAATTTTCATGTTATTTACGTGCTATAAGTAAAAGTTTAAATTTTTTGAAGTTCAGTTATTATTCTGAGGCATCCTTATTATGTTGTGAAAGCATTATTTCGATTTTGTTTAAGGCTAAGTTGAAACTTTCCCTCTTTATCCGGATGATCTGTTTTGCTTATGTGTACAACTTGTTACCATAGTTATTTGATGAACAGTAGTGAATTGAGGAAAATTTAGTTGATATTTTGAGGGTACTTCAGATATATTTAAATCAAAGCGCGAATAAAATAATTTCGTTTAATATTTTTATTTTTTCTTTAATTATATTTTTTAATAAATTATTAGATAATAAACTGAAATACTGTTTTAGTATGCATTGTTATTGGAATATAAAGCGATTATTAAAAAGAAAGAAATAAAAAAAAAACAATTTAATTAGCGGTTCTTATAAGAAGTGGACTTTACGATAATAATTTGCAACACCAATTGTACTTACTGTTGACTGAAGTGATGAAAAAAACGGAAAATAAAATTTTTCAAAATTCAAAATTCTCTACAATTGAAGTGACATTATCAATTTCCTAATCTAAAAAAGAAGAAGAAGAAAAAGAACCGAAGACCAAGAAATTGTAGCGAGTTTTTTATCTCTTGGAAGAATCAACTAATTTTCGATGATTTTTTTTTCAATGGTAATTTGGAAGAAATATGTAAATATTGTCACTGTCAGATGTTCTGAGATTGAGTGGTGAGATGAATTGTGTTTTGGATAATTTTTTACCATCATTATGCACGTTTCTTTTAAATCTTCATTAATAAAATACCTTTGCAGTCTACATAATTGCTGTGAATTTTGTTTTCTTTCTGCGAATTTATAGATTGACATTTTTTAAATTCGTTTTGTAAAAATTCCGAATTCTGAGCATGTTTTACATTATTAAATATTCTTCTCTACAGCTGTTAAATAATAATAACAATAAAAATAATAATAACAATAAAAATAATAATAATAATAATAATAATAATAATAATAAAATAAAGCAAATTATTAACCGTTAATAAAATTTAGAATAAAAATAAACATTTTCCCGCACTATATTATTATTAATTTAGACTTTTGTTGTTATTTTCGGTGAAACAAATATTATTATTTTGCCATACATTTATTAATAGTAACTTTGAAAATCTATTATTGGTCAAACCAAAAAGCCTCAATCTTGTGTTCTTTTACATAATCAATTACGGATTCCTAAATCGAATTGATTTTTAAAGTTTTTTTTCTTTTTTTTTGTTACTGTTATTATATCGTGTTAAGAACACTGTTATCTATAATCGTCAGATAAAATACGTTATTGGAATTGTAATCATACATCCTCCTTGTCCAAACATGAGCCAATTTTCTAGTTTTGTCTGGCAATACTACGGATCACCACACCCCTCCTATTATTTCATTGGGCAATAAACTATAGTGGAATAAATGGTTATGAACATGGCGTTTCGAGCGATCAATTAATCGTATTCGGTTACTCTAGCAATTTAAATTCACTTTCGTTCTAGCATAGCGGTGCGTAAACGATTCATCATAGTCGTAGGCTCGTTCCGAGTATCGTGAAATTATAAGTCATTTTAGTTGTTCCGTGCAATTGATCGCCACCTATCTCTATCCTGGGCGCATCCAACCATTTGCTGCAGTGAGCTGGCTCCGGTGATCTCTTTGACCTTGTCCACATACCGTATTAGCGCGGTCTTCCTCTTGTTCTGCGACCGTCAACCATATTTAATACTATGGTTGAGGGTCGCAGACGAAATTAAGTGTACGCTATTGCTCACAAGTCAAGCTCTGTACCGGGATCAGTTTTCCTGCCACCAATTTTTTACGTTCCACATGTCCCACGAGCCTCCACTAAAGTATTCACTAGCTGCTCTGAACATGCGAGAAAGCTTTTCCCGGATTTAACGCTTAAAGCAGAAGTTTCTTGGTTATGCAGAGGATGTCTCAGTTTTGACCTTTCCGACTTTCCGTGCCGGCTGCAACCACTCGTCGAACTACGGGACAAGTTGTGTTGCATGTTAAGTATATGTTTTCTAACTCTATTGGCCGTAAGTAGCCTCTAATTACTTCGAAAGTCTCGTTCAAAGAACCTTCTTCGTTTATATTTTCTCCATTAAAATTTACACATTATTCAATTTCGATTGCTTTCCTTCTTAGACGCTTGTTTACGTTTTCCATTCTAACTAACATTTTAGAATTCTGCTAAATTTATTTCGTGTTTATTTCTCTCTCCATGTTCGGACACGGCGGATTTTTCTATACTTTTGTTCTCACAATCTGCTTCGTGTTCTTCAATTCGAGTGTGTACAGGTTTACTATTAGTCAGCCTAACATAACTTAAAACACAAGAACACGGAATTCCGTATCCTCCAGCAGCGTGTAACTTCGGTAAGTTATCTGTTTTTTTTTAATTTTTTATTTTTCTGTCAGTTCAAAATATTGACCTAATTTTATTCTTAAAATTTGTCCAATTTTGTCAGTTACGCTATTTTTATATACGCTAAAATAACGTGCGTGTTAAATTCTTTTTTACTTTTTTTTTCATCTTTCTAATCAATTTGTTTTTTGCTTTTTCTTTTTTATATTCATTCAAAGTAGATTTCAAAAATGTCGGGGTGACCAGTGTTCGATTTAGTGCGAGTTATACGGGTATTAATTTGTAATCATATTTCAGTCAAAGAATTTCAAATTTTTTATTCTGTACTTTCGTTCATTTCTTAATTCTAACTTTACTCGAACAGTATCGCTTTTTTTAAAATCTATTTATTATATAATAGAAAAATAGCGCTCGCTACATATTCCTGTTCAGTTTATTGTGGATTGAAGGAAAATAATCTTTCTTGTAATACGAGCGAACGAAGAGTTTTGCAATGCGATTGAATAATTGGTATTTTGCAAGCTGTAAAAAGACTCCGACACTCAATTTCACACGAAAAATGAAGGTAAATACAGAGAATTGATCCGAGAGAATGACAATTTTAAAATAAATTTCTATGGATCCTATTTCACTGCTGATTCCTTCTTTAGTTTTTCAAATTTTTTAACCGAAATACTGGAACATTGGAGAGGATACGTTCTATAATATCTTCTTTAAAGAAAGTGGGATAGATATGAGAGATTACGCCGTAGCTGTAAAGCGTATAATTTGGAACGAATTTAGCCATTTGCGAATGGGGTATAATTTGGGTTAGGTTAATGGTCTAAAAAAAAAGAAAAAAGTGGCAAAATAAAAATAAATATAAAGTATAATTTTCTGCAGAGAACAGAAATCGGATTACTATATATATATATATATATATATATATATATATATATATATATAGGGGGGGTTAGAGAAGTGATGGAAATTATTAAAAGTTAATTTAACGTATTAAATAAATAAAACAGATCTGAAGGAAAAGATAATTACATTAAATTCATTACGAACAGGAATGAACTTACCGCGTAATCGTGATAAACCTTTTGATAATAATGTTACATGTTATTTCGCGGGTCGTGAAACTTAAAATATTCGCTGAACACGTATAAGCACGGCAGAACCCCGCCTACTTCGACTTTTATTTATGGCAAATAATTTACATTCTGTTGCTGTTGTCAACTGGTAAGATGCGCCTTTTGATAAATCAAGCGTCTCGTGCTTAAGACTAACGGCCTGGAAAGAAGTCGAAATTATTTTTCGTTCTTGGTAACACATCAACGTCCGCGTGTCCGTAACTAATCTTTACTTTTACTGGATGAATTTCGGTGCGACTCTGGTTATTTATTGAAGGAAGATTTTCAGGAAACAATGCATAAATGTTATTCAGTTACAGAACTATAACGCTCAACTGTAATTTCAACTTATGTTGCGTAAACCTAAAAATTACCTAATACACTATTGTATTCATATACAATCGTTTTAAAAACTGCGGCAACGCTTGCCTATTTCATAAAGCTGTACGAGTACATATTATAATATAATTAGCAGTTATATGGCAGCGAAGGGAAGGTATTTATGATACTAAAGAGTTATGCTGAAAAAAAATACAAACTGTTAGAAGGCATTTCCAAGTGAAAAAACTTGTATGTGTGTACATAAGTAATTAAATTACCAAATGGTAAAAGCTGGAAGTAGTCTGTATACGTATAATCAGAACTAGCCGATACAGATACTGATACGAATTATGCACTGTTACTTTATTTTTTCAAATTTTATCGTATATCCAGTGATCACTATTCATTTTTAAATCAGAGGTAATACAAAAATTCTGCAATTCTGTAATATTTTCGCGTTATTTAGAAATTCTGTTACATTTTCACACTATAGAAGTGTGTATTATTCAAGTTAATGAAAGTTATTAATGAAATACTAGTTCGTAATACTGAAGGTATATGTATGCAGAAAGCAAAGGATTATAGTTGGTGTAGAATGTGATGATATGGCGTTTAAATCGTACTTGGGTGTTTGTAAGACAAAGGGTGCAATCGCATGACTAAATAATAACTTGCGATCGGTGGTGTCCCATCTCCAGCATTTTTTAACTACTCGTATCGGACAAAAAGTTGAACATTTATAAATAAAATGAAACAAATATAAAATGTACAAAAAACTCTGGCATAATTTTTCTAATAAAAGAAAACAGAAAAATATGCATTCTTAGTAAAGTAATAAATTGATTTCAATTGCCTCCATATTCAAATGATGCGGTTATTTGCAACACTGATCATTTATTTTTCAAGAGTTCAACTGTTTCAATAGAGCGTTCTGCTCTGTATTCCAAGTTGCTATTCTTATTGCGCCTCTCACATTCTATCTTTCCCTTCCCAGCATTCTATTCCTACTATTTATTTCTTCATATTAATATCTGATCGGATTAAAATATAACCAACTCTTTTTCCTTCTAATTGTTTTTATGTAAAGGTCTCTCTGACAATAAGTGCATAAAAAAAAAAAAAAAAAAAAAAACGTTTATTAATCAATTTTCCAAAAATAAAACCCTTAAAAAAATAATATTTTAGGGACCGATTGACGACCGGCATATTTTTAAATGTTTTTCGTTTGTATAAAAATAAATTTTTTTACTAAACGGTTATTATTATTAGTGCCATTTGCGCGGCTTTCTATTATTAGTAAAATACTTGAAGCCGCGTTTATTAAGGTTTCTATAGAAATTACATAAATCAGCAGTTGAAATTTTTTCAGGAACGAAGTAGAAGTTTAATATTTAAAAATCGAAAAAGACATTTTTGGAAAATTTATTTGCCCGTCCTTGAGTTGCTATTTAAACATGTTTTAACTGAAGTACGTTTGTGCTCTAGTGGTGTGTTTAATTTTATATAAAATTCGGAACATTATCGTATCTTTGTTTTAATAGTATGATTTTGTTGTAACGTCATGTTTTCTTATAATTTTGAATTTCTTTTGAGTTTTTAAATATATGCCAAGGCCGTGTCCACGCGGGGGGGGCTCCCTCCCATCCATCATGAGAACTGAAATAGTTATTATAAATAAATAGAAACCTGAAAAAAATCAAAAATTTAAATTAAATATTAATAATTTTTTACGGTGTTGCCTTACCTTTAGAAGGAAAAAGAAAAAATATGCTCCATATTTTGAGGTACTTCATTAATATTTTATGCAAATTTTTTTACTACGAATATAATTAGTAACAGTAATTTTTATTAATGTTTATATGGTAATTCATTTAAGTATGTAAATTAATTATAGTATGAATATTAGTGAAAAATGTATTGTTATTTATAAAATAAATATGTAAAGAAAATTTTAAAATCCCCTCCCCCCTACCTTTCAAAATTCTGGGCACGGTCCTGATATATGCGTATATATTAAAAAAAAAGAAAAAAGAAAGAAAAATAAATTATCCGCAAAAATGTTGAAATTATTCAGAGGTTAAATGCGTGATAATATGTTTTCGCCGCTAATTAACCGACTTCAAAAAGAGGTGTATTATGTGTTCATCAGGTATTTTTGTTTTTCTTTGTTTGTTCGCTCATACAACTTATACGGACCGATTTTAATGATTACCTATGTTCCAGTCAGTACCGTATGAGTTTCGATGAATTTCGGTAAGTAGTCACACTAAAATAAACGTTAAAAAAAAAAGGAGGCCGCTTTAGATTAATTTTTCAGAAATAATAACAAACTCCGTTGACACTTAAAATATCGTTAATTTACCGTAGAAACAATTTTCAAAAAGACAAAAAATCATAAAATGGTTTTCAAAAATTTAATAAAAATACGCTAAAAGGTAAGAAATGATTATTCGAAAAAATTTAACATATTTTACAATATAATATTATATAGTTTAAGAAGATATTATTATGTTTATCCTTGAACAACATTCATACCTTAATTAGAGCAAATCTAAATTGCGACAATAATTGAGGTACCTATCGCATTGAATATTCCCGGTGATGTTTCTAATACTTGGCTTATAGAAAACGGATATTATTGTATTCAGGCCCGTGCCCAGAATTTTGGAAAGGGTGGAGGGGTTTTGAAAATTTTCTTCACATATTTATTTTATAAGTAATACATTTTTCACTAATATTTATACTATCTATAATTTCCATAATTTTGATTTATAAATTAATAATTTACATAAATGAATTACCCCGTATATGAACATTAATAAAAATTACATACGTTATTAATTATACTCGTAATAAAAAATTTTGCATAAAATATTAATGATCTACCTCTAAAAATATGGGGCATATTTTTTCTTTTTTCTTTTAAAGGTAAGAACACCCTAAAAAATCATCAATATTTATTTTAAATTTTTGGTTTTTTTCAGATTTTTGTGTATTTATAATAACTATTTCTGTTCTAATGGCGCGGAGGGGGGGAGACCCCCAAAACCCACCCAGTGGACGTGGCCATGATTGTATTGTTACATTTATTTAATATCTAATATCTTTAAACGAGCAATAATTGTATATATATATATAAATTTATTTCGCGTATCTCGGAAACGGCTCTAACGATTTGGATGACATTTGCACGCTAGGGGTATTTTGGGCCAATAAATCGATCTGTCAAGGTCTAATCCATGGCAAAATTCGGTTTCACGATTTTTAAATGAATTTTAATGTTTTCAGTATGATACGATGTTTCGACGACGATCTAATAGTTCGCTTTGCCTTTTTGAACGTCGTCGATTATCTGCTCTGGTAGTTCCTTTGTATACGGGCTGGTGGCGTGAATACTGGTAGTGCAAAGTAATAAAACATACAGTCGTTAAAAAACAGGCGAGCAGGTAATTCCAGATACCTGGAAACGGCAAAGAACGAATAAGCAGATTGGTCTTGGTTCTCAGCCGATCAGCGAGCGGTCACATAATGGCGATTCGAAAATCATGCGTTACGCATGCGGTAAAAATATATATTCATAACAAAAAAAAAAAAAGACATAAACGAACCGAAAATATCGTAACAAACAGTTCATTTTGTATTTTTTTTGTATTAATTTTATATTTAAATAAGAAAAAAAAAACAGCTTTTTAATAGCTACTAAACAAAAAAGGAAAAAGAAAATCTGTTAATAAACAAAGAAGGACTTCGCCTATTTATGTGCAGATATTAAATGTTTTGCGTATTTATGTATATACATACATATTTGTTTGTGAAAGTGAATTACTGAGAATATGTTGTGCACATTTTAAAAACCTCCTTATGTGCAGTATACCCTTATTACATTTTGCAGTGATTTAGTCGGAAATTTTTTCAAATTTGTTGGAAAACAGCTGATCACAGGTAAAATTACAAGACGCTTTTTATTTGTTTTTATAACGAATAAACAGATAGATAAAGCTGACGACGACGACGACAGTAGTTTGTAAACCCGGGGACTGGCGACTCCCGCTAATCCGAACCCCAATTCCTGTCCCGGAGACGAAAATTCACCCCAGACCGGTAATCCGAACACGAAATTCACCCCGATTCATATCCAGGTGGTCAAAATTCACCCAAGTTTCCCCCGATTCCTCCGAGTTTCCCCCGGACGGTTCCCGCTCGTTTCCGATAAACCGAACGTCCAAACGGTGTCCCGAGGTCAATAAACTGTCCAAAGTGTTATTCGGGGGCGCAAGTAACCCCAATTAGTGTCCAGGTGCTGAAAGTTCCCCCAAGTTCCCCAAATTTCTCCAAAATTCCACCGTACGCGTCCCGCTCGTTTCCGATAAACCGATCCGATTATTAATTAACATAAGTATATTAATTAATGTCCGAAAGTAACCCAAGTCTCCGCTGACCCCACCCGCCCACTGCTTTACCGCAATTTTTTTTCAAAATTCCAAGCCCTAAGTATGAAAATTCCAAAATTTAACCCCAATATATTATTTAAAGCGTAAATCTAACCTATAACTCCAGTTCACACCTCTCACATGTATATTTCGATCCCGCACACGCTCCGGTCGCCGTCGCGAAAGTGCACGCGCCGATCCCCCGCATATTCCGATATCCGCCGCGATATCACACACACACACACACACGAACGCTCCGCTCCAAAATTCCCCCGTACGCGTCATGCTCGTTTCTGATAAACAGAACCGATTATTAATTAACATAAGTATATTAATTAATGTCCGAAAGTAACCCAAGTCCCCGCTCGCCCCGCCCGCCCACTGCTACGTTATCACAATTTTTTCAAAATTCAGGACCTAAGTAAGAAAATTCCAAAATTTAACCCCAATATATTATTTAAAGCGTAAATCTAGCCTATAACTCCAGTTCACACCTCTCACACGTATATTTCGTTACCGTGCACGCTCCAGTCGCCGTCGCGAAAGCGCACGCGCCGACCCCCCGCATATTCCGATATCCGCCGCGATATCACACACACACACACACGAACGCTCCCTTTCCGATACTGCGATTATTTCTTTAATATTTCAAAGTCTAAGTATACATAATATAAAATTAGCCGAAGCATAATTTTTTATTTTCCTGATTCCCCGATCTTACTATCATATTCCAAGACGCACGTCCCGATCCCACACATATATCTAACACAGCGTTATTCTCTGCGAAAACGCACGCGCTGACCCCCCGCATATATCTATCATAACGCTCTCCGCCGCGAAAGCGCACGCACCGTTCCCCCGCACGTGTTGTCTGTTTATACTATCGCGATTACTTTTTTTTTAATTATTATTTTTTTCACATAATAACCAAATCACTGCTCTGTTGTCTAAACCTAACCGGTTATCCAAAACATTTATAAATTAACAAATCAATTATTTCTATAGTCTAAAATAGCCTTAGTCTCCTTTACTCCTTCCACCCTCTTTACCGATCGATTCCGTTGTTTTAATATCGAATATATCACATTCTATTTACTTTTACTACGACCACCAAACCTCCGATCGACGCTCCCGACGCCTCCGTCATTTCATATTGAGAGGTAATTATTTTTTTATTTGACCGCTATGAATGCACACCGTCCATTCCCGCACACCCATCTGCTGTCGTTAGTTTCCATACCGTTCATAATAACTTTTATTCAACTCCAAGTATTATGGAATTATTCCAATTATATATTTTCTTCACTTCCGATCATTTCTTCTGACCGTTCATAATATTTTTATTTTCCTCCGGTTCTAAAAATAAATCCTACAATGTCTTCAACGCGATGAATGCGCACACATCTTCTGCAGTTAGTTTCCATATCGTTCTTAATAATTTTTCGAGCATAAATATTATAGAAATAGCCGAAGTATATTTTTTTTTCGTTTCTGATCATTTCTTTCGTCCGTTCATAATATTTTTATTTTTCTCCGGTTCTAAAAATAAATCCTACAATGTCTTCACCGCTATGAATGCACACCCATCTGCTGTCGTTAGTTCCCATACCGTTCATAATAACTTTTATTCAACTCCAAGTATTATGGAATTATTCTAACTATATTTTTTTTTTCGCTTCCGATCGTTTCTCCCGAACGTTCATATTTTTTTTCCAGACATATGTATTCAAAAATGAAATCGAGTATAATTTTATTTAACACTGTTTCATAATTTACCTCTCCCACCCCTATCCATTCTACACAAATTACAATTCTTTCATAATATATGTTCTAGACCCAGTCAATCAATCAACTCTCGCAGAAGTGTAGACGTTGCCTCCAACACCCATTTTACTATCAATTATTGTATATTATTGTTAGATTATTTTTCCAAAAAGTCTTTTGAAATTTTTTTCCGTTCGTACATTTTTTTTTTGATTTTATTTGCACGACATCCATTTCCATGCATTCACGTTTCGCTAGCAATTATAATATGTTTTATTTATTTTTCAACTCCTCACAGACTTACACACACGCCATATTGTCACACTCACAGATAGGTTCCTTATTAATCGTGAACATTTTTTTTTTTCTGTATTAGCCGCGGGAGCATATCACATCAGACCCTCACATATACCACACACAGTTATTATATTTAATTTTTAATTATCGATCTTTAATTATTTTTACTGCTATTATTTTTCTGACACATTCACCCCGTCTTACATACTTTACATCTTTTAACATTTTGATAGAGAAAATCTCAGAGCACTAAATAATTTTTATCAACATCGTAACTAAGTTTAATATTATACACATCTCAGTATAATTATTAAACGAAGGAACTATTATTTTCATTAACGATATTGTTGCTACAAACATTAATCCTCCTTTTCCAGGTATAGTCAACCTCTTCATGTATTCGTCTCGTCTTTCTATCAACCTTTGACCGCTCAATACTCCCCCGCTATTTACCGTTATTCGCTAGAGGAATATTTTTTTAGACTCGTTCAAATACACACATGCACATAAAAAAATCGACATCAACGTCATCGAACACTGATCTCGACATTTTCAAGAAATTCAATCGCTGCTCCACAGTATAAGATGTCTCCGCCCGCCTCACCAGTCGTTTGTAACATTATTGAAGCGCCTGTCATGTATCGTTATTTACGACCTTTTACAACATACAAATTCACGACATGTATACACCTTTTCTAGAAAGCATGGTGAAAATGGACAATCTCTCCCGATGAAAACCAGCTTGAATGATGTAACGTTATTTCATTCATTTTGCAGAAGGTTAATTTAAGGCATCCATGCACCTTTTCTACTAATAAATAAGCAAATGTAACCTTTAAACCTTTCTACCTTTTTGCAATCAATTTACTGATTGTACATACTTTTTATATTTTTTTCCACATACTCCTTGATCGTCACAACCACCACAAAAGCGCACCATCCATTCGCACACACTCATCTGCTACCGTTAGATCTCATATCATTCATAATAATTTTTTCGATTCTATTAGTTTAAGAATATTTCATTTTTTTTTTGTTGTTTTTTTCTAACTGTAACATTCTTTTTTTTTTTGAAATCTTTCGTATTATATTTTTTCTCCCATATGGCTGTCACGTAGTCGTAGCGAAAAATGCTCCGTTCATAACCTTGTATGCATGTTGCCTTGCATGTTGCCATACCGATCCTAATAGATCGTGCGACAATGTTATTGAGTCTGCTGAAACAGGATCTTCCTCTTCATATCTTTTGTAGAAAACGGTTTACATGTACACACCTACACTCAAACACACATATCTTCATCTCCCCTTGACAGCGTCTTTCAAACACCTCTATAACCAAAGGAATGTGGTTTTTCTGGTACAACCCTCCCTTTTCAAAGGCATGCATTGAGGTAGATTGTTGAACGGATCTGATCGTGCAGGCAGTATTAGTTTTATGTTAAACGTGTTTATTTTGTAGAATCTGTGTTCTTCACGCATTATTATAAATTTACTGTAACGGTAAAAGTAATAATTTTCTATTTTTTAGTAGAAAGTTAAAAAAACAGTAATCAAACATGAATAACAATACCGAATCGATTGATATTAAAGCCGACGAATTTATTCAGAATTCCTTTTCGAGTGATAGCGACTCGCATACGTCTTCTTCACCTCCAACACCTCAAAATGATGATGGTTATACATCAGAACAATCAACATCCCTTGTACGTAAAATCGTTGGTCCTGTATTATTATCAAAACAAGTGGATATAGCGGAATATTTTGTAGATATCAGCGTCCATATAGATTGTGATTATGGGTTTCGAGTAACTGAACTAGCAATGATTGATATGTCTGGAGGGATGTGTTTGCATACGATGTATAAGCCAAGCAGAGCATGGCATGCATCAAAAATGCCACATTTACAATGTTCTTCAGTGAGTTATTACTTGAAGAACCCTTCATTATTTCCCTGTCGTGAAGAAATATTCATCGCGCGCGATATATTCACGATATTGTCTCAAAAACCGATGGCTCGCGTATATGTTTTAACAGTATATGCTAAACTTACACTAATAGAACTTAACGAAAAGTCTGAATTGTTGCGTGATTTAGACTACGAAATCGTTAATATGGATCAAGTCTTTCGATTATCTAGTATTGAGAATCTACATGAAGAGTATTTTGGTATAAGCAATTTGATAACTTGTAAACACCATAATGAGAATGATAGTTTTCATTGTACGGTGAAAAACGTTATGGTGATGAAGGCATGGTATGATCATGTCATCCGTCCGCTGAAGCTTATGAATAATCTAAATATAAATGATTTAAGTCAGTTGTTCATTACAACCACCAAAGAAATGATAATTACGTTATTTCCAAGTTGTGTTGGAGACATTTATACATTTTTACCAGATAGACTAAAACAGGATGATACGATAAAATCACTTCTACCATGTTTTGAACATGAGAATGATGAAGAATATTATTTCGATGACGATATATTTCTGCATAGTACTCGAAATTGTATGAAAGTAAAAGATTGTATCGACTGCCAACGTACAATTCGCGCAGATTAAAAATTCATTAATTCGATCGTTTTTAACAATTTTGTATATTTTTTCTGTATATTTTTGTGTGTATTTGTACATATATATTTTTTTTCAGACCGTTCGTTTTTATGTTTTCTTTAAAATTTTTTAAATATATTTTTATACACATGTAAATACTGTTTTGTATATATTTTGTATATATTTTTTCCCTCAATATCTATTCATTCTCATATTGTATATATTTTTGCTAATTATTTTTAATCTTTTTCCGATCCTTTCCGATTTCCGTTTATTTAATTTATTTAGCGATCTATCCTTCTCTCCCCCTCTTAACTTAAAGTACTGGTAATGACGAAATTTTCAAAAATCTGAACCAGTCGAGTATAATGTATATATAATTATTTAATTTTCGAATATATTTCCACATAATTTGTTCATATCTGTTTAGATTAAAAAATTAGATTTTTGTCTGTAATACACCATTTTTTTATTTTTTTGTGTGTAATAAGCGAATTTAACTGTTATACTTTTTCACGTACATCACGTATTTCTGCAGCTGTGAGAGTTTTCATCTGTTTGTAAGATACAACCTCTGACTCTAAATGTTCTCTAAATATTTTTTTTTTGAGCCTAAATATTATAGAAATAGCCGAAGTATATTTTTTTCGTTTCTGTCCATTTCTTCCGACCGTTCATAATTTTGTATTTTTTCTACAATATGTATGCTCACTATTGTAGTGTAAATGTGCGTCGCTCATAACCTTACATTCATGTTGCCATACCATTGTATTAGATCGTGCGACAATGTTATAGAGTCTGCTGAAACAGGTTCTTCCCTTTCATATCTTTTCTAGAAACAGACTCACATGTACACACCTACACACCTACACACACATACACACACATATAACCCAAAGAACACCTGCAAACTTCGTTCAGACACACCTGCATCCAACTTTCACCAAAGGAATGTGGTTTTTTTCTGATGCAACCCTCCCTTTTCAAAGGCATGCTTCGAGCTCGAATGTCGAGCGGATCTGATCGTGCAGGCAGTATTAGTGTTATGTTAAACGTGTGGAATTTGTTGAAGCTGTGTTCTTCACGCGTTATTAAAATATTCTCAAGAACGATAAAGTCTGTAATTTCCTACGTCTTTTCTCTTTTTCGTTCGCTCTTTATTTTCTGTCTTTTTTCCCTCTTATTGCACGTTATTCTTTTCGCTCTTATTTTCTCTCATTTTTTTAGTATAAATATTACAATAATAATCGAATATGAATAACAATACCGAATCGAATGTCGATAATGTCGCGGATTTCATTCAAAATTTTTTCGTAAATGATAATGATAATGCAATGTTTCCGGACGATTTTCCAAATATACATATGCCGCCACCACCACCACCAGCAGAAGAAACATCATTACAAGGGCCTTCGCTAGATTCATTCTCAGATTTCATTCCATTGGCTACATCAACACCTTTAGCATCACCGGTAATGTCACAAGATTTGCAAACTCCGTCGTTAGCGCAAGTACCTTTGGTACATGATGAAAAAGAATATAGCACAACAATGTTGGAATTACCCAAAGAAATATTTAACCGAAAAGCAGTCGTCTATGTTAAAGACCCTAACGATCCAGAAAATAAAAATAGTTTCATGTATGCAGTTTTAGCAAAATTTACATCAAAACCGTCATCGATGTGGCAGTACAATATTCTACAGAAAGTATACGATTTCAGCTTTATTCACTTACCGATCCAATCGCTGGCTGATATTGAAACGTTTGAAAGAATAAACGCTGTATCAATCAACCTATACAAGCTGATAGAAACCGACTATACAGATCAAAGTACATTCAACTACAAAATAAAAGTCGTGTACGCCTTCCGAAAAAATCACAGTTTGTTAAATCATAAACATCACACAAACATATTATATTGGGGATCTAATGGAAATTATCAATTCGCATGGATAAAAAAATTCAGTCGATTGTTGCGGATCCAGTCGCCGAAAGCGAAATTTGTATGCTGGTCATGTCTCGATCCCATGAATACCGATTACGAACATAATAATACTCACAGATGTGACGCAGTCAGTTGGCGTAATATGCACTATATGTAATTAAATAAAGACGTATTTTTCGTATTCATAGATGTATGTTTATTTTTCAAAAAATCTTTTTACATTGTTTCATACAAATTAATGTAATCTATATAATATAATAAATATTTTCATATGTATACATTTTTGTTTTTATTTTCCATAAACTTAAAATTCCAATTTTACTATTGTTGTTAATATATACCAAACTCCAGTTTGTATTAAATCCTCTCGCTCTTTATGTTGAACAGACGAATCAATATTATTTAACTGTTCAGTTAAGTATGCAGAGTCTTTTTATCTTGCTTAACTTTAAAGATATATGATAGATTCTTTTTTCATTTGACAGTGTAAACGTTTTCTTCTTTTACAATTTTCTTATGCTTTATCACTATTACAACATTTTTCATCATTTTCTAACTAATTGTAAACATTTTTCCACTATTTCGTAACATGTTCTTATGTTTTAGGACTTTTTGACCATATTTTTTTTCACCAATTTATACTATTCCGAAGCATTTCATATGACTGAACGCTACTTAAGAAGTTTTTCGATAATTATCACCATTCCTCGCAATATTCATATGTTTTAACGCTTTTTACACTATTTTTCATAAATTCATGATATTTCGCTTCATTTCTAATGTTTGAACGACTCATATGCAGTTTTTCGACAATTTTTCACCGTACATCACTATATTTTTTTATGTTGTATCATCTTTTATGAAGTCTTCATCAAATTTTACCTTCATTCAACAATATTTTCGTTATTGTACCCCTTTGAACTGTTGTTTTACCCTAAAAGCGAGTGTATATCTAATTTGTTATAATAAGGAAAGAATGTAATGTATATTACAAATTTCCTTTCCTGGGAGTATGATTGTGCGCGTGGAATAATAAACTCTGGTTAAATGGCAGACTGTATCCACCATCAAGCAGGGTGTGTAATGCGTGGTAATTAACTCTGGCATTTCACACATTGCAAGGAAGTTATGATATGTTTGAGCAAAAATTAGTTGTTGTATATCATTCATGTTAGCCATTAAATGTTCACACTGAGAGGTGTAAGGGTGTCGTCATCATATGAACCATTACGATTTTTATAATTATATTATACACTAAGCATGTATGTATTACAACGACCACATCAACTCTGTTAAGGACAGTAATGTTTGGAGGTAGATAGTGAACCGTTACATTAGAAGAGGAACATGGCTACATACATGGAAACATCATTAGCGATATTACATCACATGTATGTCACCAAATTTAACTAAAATGTTGCGTCCATAGTAAAAAATGAGAGGATTTTTCCTAAGAGGTTAAATTTTATGTCTAAGGTGACGAATATAATAAAATTGATGCAATTTTAGCTGAAGATGGGGTATTTTACACTAAAATCGTTGTTTTACACCTAAAGTGAGATTATTTGGGGAGTTAAACGGTCTTTTTTCATATAAAATTTGATGTTTTTTCTAAATGTGGCTATTTTTTGTCCTAAATGGAGTAATTTCTGTGTGAATGGCACTTTTTAGACTGACCTATATACTTCTTGATGTGATATTCCATTCATTGTGAAGTTATGCTTTGAAAGGATTTGTGTCTGGTTGTGGGAAGTTTCCAAACTTTTCTGATGCATCGATTATAGTATAATAGTTGTTGTGTGTTAGTGAGTTGATGGTGTTTGGATGGGAATAATAAATAGGGGTAAGAGGTGAAGTGTACCACATCAAGCAAGGAGAGTACTGTTTGATAATTAACTCTATCATTTAAACACATTGCAAGTCAGTTATAATATGTTAAGTCAAAATTAGTTGTTGTATCTCGTTCAGGATTTTACATTAAACGATCACACTGAGAGACGCGATGGACTCGTCATCATCATCAAGATCCATGCAATCATTACATTATTTTTCACTAATTTGTAATCACCATTTCTTTTTTTATGTTTTGAACGACTTTTATAATGTTTTTTGATAATTTTCATGGTACAAGGTTCATAATGTAAAGTAATTTTAATTATTTCAACAGTCTTTACACACAAATAAAGCAATATATCTTAAGCACACTCAACATAATACAAATTTTTACAAACAGAAGTAAACAACGGATTTACTTAGAAATTTTAATAAAACTTAAGAATCATATTATATATGAAATTGCTTGTTTTTTCAATCAATGATCCAAACTAGCAGGTTTAGAATTATATCAGACCTCAAGTAAAAACCCCAAATTATTTAATGTGTATACCTTTGCTACTTTTTACCTCATATATGTGAATATACATCAATATATATGAATATATGTAGATATAAAAGCATATATGTATATATGTAGATATATATGCATATATGTAGATATATATATGTATGTAGATATATATGCATATATGTAGATATATATATGTATGTAGATATTTTGGATATATGTATGTATGTAGATATATATGAATATATGTAGATATATATGTATATATGTAGATATATATGTATATATGTAGATATATATGTATATATGTAGATATATATGTGTATATGTAGATATATATGTGTATATGTAGATATATATGTGTATATGTTGATATATATGCATATATGTAGATATATATATGTATGTAGATATTTATGGATATATGTATATATCTGGATATATATGAATATGTGTAGATATGTACATTCACACATATAAGGTAAAAAGTAGCAAAGGTATACACATTAAATAATTTGGGGTTTTTACTTGAGGTCTGATATAATTCTAAACCTGCTAGTTTGGATCATTGATTGAAAAAACAAGCAATTTCATATATAATATGATTCTTAAGTTTTATTAAAATTTCTAAGTAAATCCGTTGTTTACTTCTGTTTGTAAAAATTTGTATTATGTTGAGTGTGCTTAAGATATATTGCTTTATTTGTGTGTAAAGACTGTTGAAATAATTAAAATTACTTTACATTATGAACCTTGTACCATGAAAATTATCAAAAAACATTATAAAAGTCGTTCAAAACATAAAAAAAGAAATGGTGATTACAAATTAGTGAAAAATAATGTAATGATTGCATGGATCTTGATGATGATGACGAGTCCATCGCGTCTCTCAGTGTGATCGTTTAATGTAAAATCCTGAACGAGATACAACAACTAATTTTGACTTAACATATTATAACTGACTTGCAATGTGTTTAAATGATAGAGTTAATTATCAAACAGTACTCTCCTTGCTTGATGTGGTACACTTCACCTCTTACCCCTATTTATTATTCCCATCCAAACACCATCAACTCACTAACACACAACAACTATTATACTATAATCGATGCATCAGAAAAGTTTGGAAACTTCCCACAACCAGACACAAATCCTTTCAAAGCATAACTTCACAATGAATGGAATATCACATCAAGAAGTATATAGGTCAGTCTAAAAAGTGCCATTCACACAGAAATTACTCCATTTAGGACAAAAAATAGCCACATTTAGAAAAAACATCAAATTTTATATGAAAAAAGACCGTTTAACTCCCCAAATAATCTCACTTTAGGTGTAAAACAACGATTTTAGTGTAAAATACCCCATCTTCAGCTAAAATTGCATCAATTTTATTATATTCGTCACCTTAGACATAAAATTTAACCTCTTAGGAAAAATCCTCTCATTTTTTACTATGGACGCAACATTTTAGTTAAATTTGGTGACATACATGTGATGTAATATCGCTAATGATGTTTCCATGTATGTAGCCATGTTCCTCTTCTAATGTAACGGTTCACTATCTACCTCCAAACATTACTGTCCTTAACAGAGTTGATGTGGTCGTTGTAATACATACATGCTTAGTGTATAATATAATTATAAAAATCGTAATGGTTCATATGATGACGACACCCTTACACCTCTCAGTGTGAACATTTAATGGCTAACATGAATGATATACAACAACTAATTTTTGCTCAAACATATCATAACTTCCTTGCAATGTGTGAAATGCCAGAGTTAATTACCACGCATTACACACCCTGCTTGATGGTGGATACAGTCTGCCATTTAACCAGAGTTTATTATTCCACGCGCACAATCATACTCCCAGGAAAGGAAATTTGTAATATACATTACATTCTTTCCTTATTATAACAAATTAGATATACACTCGCTTTTAGGGTAAAACAACAGTTCAAAGGGGTACAATAACGAAAATATTGTTGAATGAAGGTAAAATTTGATGAAGACTTCATAAAAGATGATACAACATAAAAAAATATAGTGATGTACGGTGAAAAATTGTCGAAAAACTGCATATGAGTCGTTCAAACATTAGAAATGAAGCGAAATATCATGAATTTATGAAAAATAGTGTAAAAAGCGTTAAAACATATGAATATTGCGAGGAATGGTGATAATTATCGAAAAACTTCTTAAGTAGCGTTCAGTCATATGAAATGCTTCGGAATAGTATAAATTGGTGAAAAAAAATATGGTCAAAAAGTCCTAAAACATAAGAACATGTTACGAAATAGTGGAAAAATGTTTACAATTAGTTAGAAAATGATGAAAAATGTTGTAATAGTGATAAAGCATAAGAAAATTGTAAAAGAAGAAAACGTTTACACTGTCAAATGAAAAAAGAATCTATCATATATCTTTAAAGTTAAGCAAGATAAAAAGACTCTGCATACTTAACTGAACAGTTAAATAATATTGATTCGTCTGTTCAACATAAAGAGCGAGAGGATTTAATACAAACTGGAGTTTGGTATATATTAACAACAATAGTAAAATTGGAATTTTAAGTTTATGGAAAATAAAAACAAAAATGTATACATATGAAAATATTTATTATATTATATAGATTACATTAATTTGTATGAAACAATGTAAAAAGATTTTTTGAAAAATAAACATACATCTATGAATACGAAAAATACGTCTTTATTTAATTACATATAGTGCATATTACGCCAACTGACTGCGTCACATCTGTGAGTATTATTATGTTCGTAATCGGTATTCATGGGATCGAGACATGACCAGCATACAAATTTCGCTTTCGGCGACTGGATCCGCAACAATCGACTGAATTTTTTTATCCATGCGAATTGATAATTTCCATTAGATCCCCAATATAATATGTTTGTGTGATGTTTATGATTTAACAAACTGTGATTTTTTCGGAAGGCGTACACGACTTTTATTTTGTAGTTGAATGTACTTTGATCTGTATAGTCGGTTTCTATCAGCTTGTATAGGTTGATTGATACAGCGTTTATTCTTTCAAACGTTTCAATATCAGCCAGCGATTGGATCGGTAAGTGAATAAAGCTGAAATCGTATACTTTCTGTAGAATATTGTACTGCCACATCGATGACGGTTTTGATGTAAATTTTGCTAAAACTGCATACATGAAACTATTTTTATTTTCTGGATCGTTAGGGTCTTTAACATAGACGACTGCTTTTCGGTTAAATATTTCTTTGGGTAATTCCAACATTGTTGTGCTATATTCTTTTTCATCATGTACCAAAGGTACTTGCGCTAACGACGGAGTTTGCAAATCTTGTGACATTACCGGTGATGCTAAAGGTGTTGATGTAGCCAATGGAATGAAATCTGAGAATGAATCTAGCGAAGGCCCTTGTAATGATGTTTCTTCTGCTGGTGGTGGTGGTGGCGGCATATGTATATTTGGAAAATCGTCCGGAAACATTGCATTATCATTATCATTTACGAAAAAATTTTGAATGAAATCCGCGACATTATCGACATTCGATTCGGTATTGTTATTCATATTCGATTATTATTGTAATATTTATACTAAAAAAATGAGAGAAAATAAGAGCGAAAAGAATAACGTGCAATAAGAGGGAAAAAAGACAGAAAATAAAGAGCGAACGAAAAAGAGAAAAGACGTAGGAAATTACAGACTTTATCGTTCTTGAGAATATTTTAATAACGCGTGAAGAACACAGCTTCAACAAATTCCACACGTTTAACATAACACTAATACTGCCTGCACGATCAGATCCGCTCGACATTCGAGCTCGAAGCATGCCTTTGAAAAGGGAGGGTTGCATCAGAAAAAAACCACATTCCTTTGGTGAAAGTTGGATGCAGGTGTGTCTGAACGAAGTTTGCAGGTGTTCTTTGGGTTATATGTGTGTGTATGTGTGTGTAGGTGTGTAGGTGTGTACATGTGAGTCTGTTTCTAGAAAAGATATGAAAGGGAAGAACCTGTTTCAGCAGACTCTATAACATTGTCGCACGATCTAATACAATGGTATGGCAACATGAATGTAAGGTTATGAGCGACGCACATTTACACTACAATAGTGAGCATACATATTGTAGAAAAAATACAAAATTATGAACGGTCGGAAGAAATGGACAGAAACGAAAAAAATATACTTCGGCTATTTCTATAATATTTAGGCTCAAAAAAAAAATATTTAGAGAACATTTAGAGTCAGAGGTTGTATCTTACAAACAGATGAAAACTCTCACAGCTGCAGAAATACGTGATGTACGTGAAAAAGTATAACAGTTAAATTCGCTTATTACACACAAAAAAATAAAAAAATGGTGTATTACAGACAAAAATCTAATTTTTTAATCTAAACAGATATGAACAAATTATGTGGAAATATATTCGAAAATTAAATAATTATATATACATTATACTCGACTGGTTCAGATTTTTGAAAATTTCGTCATTACCAGTACTTTAAGTTAAGAGGGGGAGAGAAGGATAGATCGCTAAATAAATTAAATAAACGGAAATCGGAAAGGATCGGAAAAAGATTAAAAATAATTAGCAAAAATATATACAATATGAGAATGAATAGATATTGAGGGAAAAAATATATACAAAATATATACAAAACAGTATTTACATGTGTATAAAAATATATTTAAAAAATTTTAAAGAAAACATAAAAACGAACGGTCTGAAAAAAAATATATATGTACAAATACACACAAAAATATACAGAAAAAATATACAAAATTGTTAAAAACGATCGAATTAATGAATTTTTAATCTGCGCGAATTGTACGTTGGCAGTCGATACAATCTTTTACTTTCATACAATTTCGAGTACTATGCAGAAATATATCGTCATCGAAATAATATTCTTCATCATTCTCATGTTCAAAACATGGTAGAAGTGATTTTATCGTATCATCCTGTTTTAGTCTATCTGGTAAAAATGTATAAATGTCTCCAACACAACTTGGAAATAACGTAATTATCATTTCTTTGGTGGTTGTAATGAACAACTGACTTAAATCATTTATATTTAGATTATTCATAAGCTTCAGCGGACGGATGACATGATCATACCATGCCTTCATCACCATAACGTTTTTCACCGTACAATGAAAACTATCATTCTCATTATGGTGTTTACAAGTTATCAAATTGCTTATACCAAAATACTCTTCATGTAGATTCTCAATACTAGATA
Source organism: Icerya purchasi (assembly GCA_039619475.1). Taxonomy (NCBI): domain Eukaryota; kingdom Metazoa; phylum Arthropoda; class Insecta; order Hemiptera; family Monophlebidae; genus Icerya; species Icerya purchasi. The sequence goes on along the minus strand of CM077116.1, from coordinate 117,562,095 downwards.
ATCGAAAGACTTGATCCATATTAACGATTTCGTAGTCTAAATCACGCAACAATTCAGACTTTTCGTTAAGTTCTATTAGTGTAAGTTTAGCATATACTGTTAAAACATATACGCGAGCCATCGGTTTTTGAGACAATATCGTGAATATATCGCGCGCGATGAATATTTCTTCACGACAGGGAAATAATGAAGGGTTCTTCAAGTAATAACTCACTGAAGAACATTGTAAATGTGGCATTTTTGATGCATGCCATGCTCTGCTTGGCTTATACATCGTATGCAAACACATCCCTCCAGACATATCAATCATTGCTAGTTCAGTTACTCGAAACCCATAATCACAATCTATATGGACGCTGATATCTACAAAATATTCCGCTATATCCACTTGTTTTGATAATAATACAGGACCAACGATTTTACGTACAAGGGATGTTGATTGTTCTGATGTATAACCATCATCATTTTGAGGTGTTGGAGGTGAAGAAGACGTATGCGAGTCGCTATCACTCGAAAAGGAATTCTGAATAAATTCGTCGGCTTTAATATCAATCGATTCGGTATTGTTATTCATGTTTGATTACTGTTTTTTTAACTTTCTACTAAAAAATAGAAAATTATTACTTTTACCGTTACAGTAAATTTATAATAATGCGTGAAGAACACAGATTCTACAAAATAAACACGTTTAACATAAAACTAATACTGCCTGCACGATCAGATCCGTTCAACAATCTACCTCAATGCATGCCTTTGAAAAGGGAGGGTTGTACCAGAAAAACCACATTCCTTTGGTTATAGAGGTGTTTGAAAGACGCTGTCAAGGGGAGATGAAGATATGTGTGTTTGAGTGTAGGTGTGTACATGTAAACCGTTTTCTACAAAAGATATGAAGAGGAAGATCCTGTTTCAGCAGACTCAATAACATTGTCGCACGATCTATTAGGATCGGTATGGCAACATGCAAGGCAACATGCATACAAGGTTATGAACGGAGCATTTTTCGCTACGACTACGTGACAGCCATATGGGAGAAAAAATATAATACGAAAGATTTCAAAAAAAAAAAGAATGTTACAGTTAGAAAAAAACAACAAAAAAAAAATGAAATATTCTTAAACTAATAGAATCGAAAAAATTATTATGAATGATATGAGATCTAACGGTAGCAGATGAGTGTGTGCGAATGGATGGTGCGCTTTTGTGGTGGTTGTGACGATCAAGGAGTATGTGGAAAAAAATATAAAAAGTATGTACAATCAGTAAATTGATTGCAAAAAGGTAGAAAGGTTTAAAGGTTACATTTGCTTATTTATTAGTAGAAAAGGTGCATGGATGCCTTAAATTAACCTTCTGCAAAATGAATGAAATAACGTTACATCATTCAAGCTGGTTTTCATCGGGAGAGATTGTCCATTTTCACCATGCTTTCTAGAAAAGGTGTATACATGTCGTGAATTTGTATGTTGTAAAAGGTCGTAAATAACGATACATGACAGGCGCTTCAATAATGTTACAAACGACTGGTGAGGCGGGCGGAGACATCTTATACTGTGGAGCAGCGATTGAATTTCTTGAAAATGTCGAGATCAGTGTTCGATGACGTTGATGTCGATTTTTTTATGTGCATGTGTGTATTTGAACGAGTCTAAAAAAATATTCCTCTAGCGAATAACGGTAAATAGCGGGGGAGTATTGAGCGGTCAAAGGTTGATAGAAAGACGAGACGAATACATGAAGAGGTTGACTATACCTGGAAAAGGAGGATTAATGTTTGTAGCAACAATATCGTTAATGAAAATAATAGTTCCTTCGTTTAATAATTATACTGAGATGTGTATAATATTAAACTTAGTTACGATGTTGATAAAAATTATTTAGTGCTCTGAGATTTTCTCTATCAAAATGTTAAAAGATGTAAAGTATGTAAGACGGGGTGAATGTGTCAGAAAAATAATAGCAGTAAAAATAATTAAAGATCGATAATTAAAAATTAAATATAATAACTGTGTGTGGTATATGTGAGGGTCTGATGTGATATGCTCCCGCGGCTAATACAGAAAAAAAAAAATGTTCACGATTAATAAGGAACCTATCTGTGAGTGTGACAATATGGCGTGTGTGTAAGTCTGTGAGGAGTTGAAAAATAAATAAAACATATTATAATTGCTAGCGAAACGTGAATGCATGGAAATGGATGTCGTGCAAATAAAATCAAAAAAAAAATGTACGAACGGAAAAAAATTTCAAAAGACTTTTTGGAAAAATAATCTAACAATAATATACAATAATTGATAGTAAAATGGGTGTTGGAGGCAACGTCTACACTTCTGCGAGAGTTGATTGATTGACTGGGTCTAGAACATATATTATGAAAGAATTGTAATTTGTGTAGAATGGATAGGGGTGGGAGAGGTAAATTATGAAACAGTGTTAAATAAAATTATACTCGATTTCATTTTTGAATACATATGTCTGGAAAAAAAATATGAACGTTCGGGAGAAACGATCGGAAGCGAAAAAAAAAATATAGTTAGAATAATTCCATAATACTTGGAGTTGAATAAAAGTTATTATGAACGGTATGGGAACTAACGACAGCAGATGGGTGTGCATTCATAGCGGTGAAGACATTGTAGGATTTATTTTTAGAACCGGAGAAAAATAAAAATATTATGAACGGACGAAAGAAATGATCAGAAACGAAAAAAAAATATACTTCGGCTATTTCTATAATATTTATGCTCGAAAAATTATTAAGAACGATATGGAAACTAACTGCAGAAGATGTGTGCGCATTCATCGCGTTGAAGACATTGTAGGATTTATTTTTAGAACCGGAGGAAAATAAAAATATTATGAACGGTCAGAAGAAATGATCGGAAGTGAAGAAAATATATAATTGGAATAATTCCATAATACTTGGAGTTGAATAAAAGTTATTATGAACGGTATGGAAACTAACGACAGCAGATGGGTGTGCGGGAATGGACGGTGTGCATTCATAGCGGTCAAATAAAAAAATAATTACCTCTCAATATGAAATGACGGAGGCGTCGGGAGCGTCGATCGGAGGTTTGGTGGTCGTAGTAAAAGTAAATAGAATGTGATATATTCGATATTAAAACAACGGAATCGATCGGTAAAGAGGGTGGAAGGAGTAAAGGAGACTAAGGCTATTTTAGACTATAGAAATAATTGATTTGTTAATTTATAAATGTTTTGGATAACCGGTTAGGTTTAGACAACAGAGCAGTGATTTGGTTATTATGTGAAAAAAATAATAATTAAAAAAAAAGTAATCGCGATAGTATAAACAGACAACACGTGCGGGGGAACGGTGCGTGCGCTTTCGCGGCGGAGAGCGTTATGATAGATATATGCGGGGGGTCAGCGCGTGCGTTTTCGCAGAGAATAACGCTGTGTTAGATATATGTGTGGGATCGGGACGTGCGTCTTGGAATATGATAGTAAGATCGGGGAATCAGGAAAATAAAAAATTATGCTTCGGCTAATTTTATATTATGTATACTTAGACTTTGAAATATTAAAGAAATAATCGCAGTATCGGAAAGGGAGCGTTCGTGTGTGTGTGTGTGTGATATCGCGGCGGATATCGGAATATGCGGGGGGTCGGCGCGTGCGCTTTCGCGACGGCGACTGGAGCGTGCACGGTAACGAAATATACGTGTGAGAGGTGTGAACTGGAGTTATAGGCTAGATTTACGCTTTAAATAATATATTGGGGTTAAATTTTGGAATTTTCTTACTTAGGTCCTGAATTTTGAAAAAATTGTGATAACGTAGCAGTGGGCGGGCGGGGCGAGCGGGGACTTGGGTTACTTTCGGACATTAATTAATATACTTATGTTAATTAATAATCGGTTCTGTTTATCAGAAACGAGCATGACGCGTACGGGGGAATTTTGGAGCGGAGCGTTCGTGTGTGTGTGTGTGTGTGATATCGCGGCGGATATCGGAATATGCGGGGGATCGGCGCGTGCACTTTCGCGACGGCGACCGGAGCGTGTGCGGGATCGAAATATACATGTGAGAGGTGTGAACTGGAGTTATAGGTTAGATTTACGCTTTAAATAATATATTGGGGTTAAATTTTGGAATTTTCATACTTAGGGCTTGGAATTTTGAAAAAAAATTGCGGTAAAGCAGTGGGCGGGTGGGGTCAGCGGAGACTTGGGTTACTTTCGGACATTAATTAATATACTTATGTTAATTAATAATCGGATCGGTTTATCGGAAACGAGCGGGACGCGTACGGCGGAATTTTGGAGAAATTTGGGGAACTTGGGGGAACTTTCAGCACCTGGACACTAATTGGGGTTACTTGCGCCCCCGAATAACACTTTGGACAGTTTATTGACCTCGGGACACCGTTTGGACGTTCGGTTTATCGGAAACGAGCGGGAACCGTCCGGGGGAAACTCGGAGGAATCGGGGGAAACTTGGGTGAATTTTGACCACCTGGACATGAATCGGGGTGAATTTCGTGTTCGGATTACCGGTCTGGGGTGAATTTTCGCCTCCGGGACAGGAATTGGGGTTCGGATTAGCGGGAGTCGCCAGTCCCCGGGTTTACAGACTACTGACGACCCTATATATACCTAAAATATAAATTTTCTAATAAAAAAAACGTATAGAAATATATTCATAAAAATCAACGTGTGCAGTCATTGAAAACATTTTCCAACCATCTAGAAAGCGAATTCGAAGGATCTCTAGATTTTTGTTGCGTTCAGTATTGAAAAGCAAAGTTGTATGGAAAGAGGCTTTACATTCATAAATGTGAACTCATAAATTAGTTTCGTAAATATTTAATGTTTTGCGAATATGTATAAGATTAAAAAAAAAGTTAAGAAGCTACAAAAAAAAAAAAAAAAAAAAAAAAAACCGAGCAAAGCTCCAGGTACTAGTTTTTTAATTGCTGCAATTTGTAATTTCCGTGCCGATTTTAATTAAGGTATTAATTTTTGGATTAAATATAAACATACATGTTTTATAAAATAATATATTTAAATATTACTAGTTTTATCAAAAATGTATGCTTATATTTAATCTAAAAATAATTTTGAAATAATGTGTGCAACAAACTTTAATAATTAGATATTGAATGTTGTATTAAAAATGGTCGTAATATCGTGACGCATATTGGACTATAAAATATAGTATTTTTTTACCCGGAGTACGTAATTAGTTTTTTACTTTTCTAATGTAATCTTATGAAATTTTAGAGTAAATCTTGAAGCCGGTATTTTTTCTTTTAAAATTATTTCTTAAAAAAGTTATTTTTCTTGCCGTACGCACGCGATTGCATTACGAATATACACATATCTGTCATAGAGATTTATTATAGAAATTCCGTAGCAATCTACAGTTTCTCTTTCCTTATTTTTTAAAGTTAATTAATTAATTCAATTTTTTCTTCTTCAAATGATACCGTTACGTTGAGTAGTCGGTCGTTTTATGTCACCAAAAAACCAGGTATTTAGTCTAACTCGTTTGATTAGTAATTTCGTCGACCAAACAGGTGTAGATCCGTTTCAATGTATAGAATGATTAATCATTTTCGACGGCTATATAATTCGATCATCGCCGGCAATCGCTGTACAAAGATAACGCGCAATGTTGGTCTCAACTTTATTTTTCGATGCATTTTCGAACTGCTTCGCAATATGACACGAAGTAATACGTCGATGACGTTTTGGAAATTATCTCTTCCATCGATGTTCAGCGATTATTTTTGGCGTTTTCGTATATACTGATATTTCGGTTACGTAACACTTCAAAACTGCGTCGTAATGTCGATCGGATGCCGTAGATTATCGAATACGCAGAGCCGGATGATCTGCTATATTTGGTCATTGCGTTTTTCAGTGTTCTGCGGTGCTGCTGCGGCAGAAGTCGCCGGTTCCCGTTTGGCGTCTAACAACATCATACATAGACGAAGGGGAGCACTCGAAAGTGGGCGTAAACTTTCGCAACAGATAACTGAATGTCAAATTAGGTTTAATAACATAGCCGTTGCATGCAGCATTGCAGAAGTTATCGTAATTAATTGCCGTAAAGTTTTCAGAAAATGCGTGCCTGAACTATCTTTCCTTTGATCTGAACAACGTTTGCGAAACTTATTACAGCCACGCTACCAAAGATAATCTCAGTCCGTTTACATTACACTTGTTAAAAGTGTGCAACCGGTAAAGTTACTATAGTTCTTTTTTTGTTGTTTTTTTTTTGTTTTTTTTCTTTAATCTAACTTTACTTGTTTAGATGCTGAAATTTAGTATTTCCCTAATAAACACACGGAATGGTTGCAAGGCGACGACAGTGGGAAATGTAGAGAAATTGTACGTTATTTTTTTATTAAGAGGCGCAAATTGCGAAGTATCAGCGCGTGCAATGTGGCGGTTAATAATAGCAAGGCAGTTGTATTCCGAAGTGCAGCATAAAATTATTTATTATAAACATTTAATGAGATATTGCGATGGATGTAAATAACAGAATAAATGAAATGCAGAATAACTGGAACATTAGCTTTCAACCGGGACATTAACTTACGGTTTCATCCCGGATATAAAAATTAATCTAATTAATATGAAATAATATAAATTATTATTTAACGCAATTTCTCACTGGGCACGGAAGATCTCGAATTTATTTATACCGTTTTCGTCTACCGGACAACATTTTGTGTTCCCCTGCGCAGATGCACCAAAAACTGTCGTCCATGTTATTAACGATTGCATGAAAATGGAAATTTTTGTTCAGAGGCATGAACGAAAATGTATCCAAGTGTTCATACCAGCGACGAATATTGTTATGCTATTCAAGTATTCAGATGTTGAGGTTTCTTCTTTTATTCAATAATTTCAATTAATTGAAGTACTACCGGTTTTATTTTGTTTTTCTTTTTTTCTTCTTCTTTTTACCACGCGGTGTTCATGTAATTGAGGGGGTCGATACATTGCAGTTAGCTATGCATTTATTCTATTAGCTAATAAATTTTCCCTACCGGTTGGAGTGGGGAACCTCAAAAAAAAAAAAGAAAGAAAAATGTAACTGTGGTATTTTTTTAACATGAAAATACTCTATACATCTACGGTATTGAAAGTGTTAATTTACATTTATGTACACTTCAAATTAACCGTATTTAATTACGTTTTTTAAATACACTTCCATTACTTACAAATATTCCTACAATTAAAGAAAATATCGAAATGTACAACTCTAAATTTATTCACGTGTCCATTTTCGGTAGAAACCACGTTCGAGGAATTCATCATTAACTCTAATCGAAACAGATTACACTGTCCATCATCAGAGAAAGTTGCTTCTCTGATGGTGATCAGTGTAATTTCTGTTTCGATTAGAGTTAATGATAAATTCTTCGAACGTGGTTCCTACTGAAAATGGACATGTTGTGGTAACTTCAACAACCACGAAAACCTTTCCTCCTGTAAATCAATAACTCTAAATCGATTTTAAATGATTGCGTGCGGATTTTACGATACTCTATAAATCGTACATGAGTTACATATTCGAACGTTATGATCATTTTATAAAATCGACTTCCCGCACGTACCGGTATCGGCTGCTTTTTTGGGTTTTTTTTTTGTTTTTTGATTTTTCAACATACGACCGAACAACTAATATTAGCAATACATTGTACGTATTTATTCCCAACCGGTAAAATTTGTAAAACTTTTCGGGATAATTTTTCAATTTGCTAATGACCTTCCATTGGCCGTGTTTTGCGATAAATAACATCATAATACGGATGTACAGTATACCTTCTTAATTTTTTATTCATTTTATTTTTAATAATACATAAACCGATTCAAAGGCGCACTCAGGATTTTTTTTTGGTCGGGGCTAGAATTTAAAAGATGAATTAGGGAGTGGTAACTCGGCACCTCCACCAAGTACCTATCTATTTCCGTGGTCTGTAAATTAAAATAAAAAAAAATACAAAATTAACGAATATACTTTTTACAAAAATTACAAAATTGACGAATTTTATTTAAAAAAAAAAAAATAATAATAATAATAATAACAGAAACGTAACATTATGTTTGTAATAAGCACAAATTAGGTAAGCATACGAATTTTATTTTAAAAAAATTAGTTAAAAGCATATAACATTATACTTGTAATATAAGCAAAAAGTAAATATGTATTTTTTTTTTTTTTAAATTAAGTAAAACAAAACATTACAAAACGAAATTAAGATTTGGAAGATTTTTTGGGAGGAGCAATGGCCCCGTGGCACCCCCCTTGAGTGCGCCAATGAACCGATTAAATCATCATCTTAAGACGATGGCGTATAATACTTGACGTTTATAAAGATTATAGATATCTGAATTGTATAGTTGAATTTGTATGTAGTATAAACATGCGGTGTAAATCAATCATCAAATAGAACGACTGAACTTCAGCGAGAATCACGTCGCTGTAGTTAGCCGTTTTCTGCACATCTGCGACCTTAGAGTGGCCCACTACAACTTTCAAGATGCACGTTTGTAGAATGAAATCAAACAAACGAATGAACGGATGAAATCAGAAACACGAGAAATAATGAAAAGTGAACAATCAGCTTAAATTTTTCTCGGTGATTTTATAGTTTATCATGACTTATTTCTTCGATTAAACTCTGTTTTGAAAAATTATTATTGATATTTTCACTTCTAAACTCTCGATAGATATAGTTATGCCTGTTTTATTTTGTGATTTTCCTATTTTACATTTTCTAGCTTTTCGATTCTCGGCAATATTATTATACTTCACGTGTTGCCAGACCAAATCCAGAGCAGCGGTTTCGCTTGCCGAAGATCGAAGAGGCTCCACGTTTAACTACCGCTCCAATTCGAACCACTTCGTGATAACTTGTTTCGTTTTGACGACTCCCATATGATCTAAGAAGGATTTGACAGCGGCAATTTCCTGTTGTTCTCCTCCGGATGTCCATTTAGATACTTTTCAGGTGTCAAAAAATCGCCTACTTATCCTAAGCTAACATTTATCAGTCCGACTATGGCCACCGATTAGCACTTGATATTCTGCCGTTGTAAATGCGGTTACAAATGCTTAATGACTTTTATTAATAGTTACATCTTTGGCACATAAACTGCCTCCGTTTGATTATCAGCGTTATAAGTTCCGCTATAGCTTTTCTCTCTACACGACCTGGATGTATGGAACTTTGTTTTTCGATTCTCCGTCGGTGGGACTACCACTAAGTAGCACAGTCGAGTGTCTACTCAATAGGGAAGATAATTCTAATTACGAGTACAATAACCTTCAAAATCATCTGTCCATCGAAAAGTTCTTGTAATTTTAAGTAAAATAAAATAATAATAATAATAATAAAATAATAATAATAAAATAATAATAATAAAATAATAATAATAATAATAATAATAAAAATGTATATATAAAAGAACCAAGTTAAAAACAAGAAACGAGATAAAACAGGGTAAAGCACAAAAAAAAATAAAATCAACCCACTCAACAGTAAGTGGGTCTTGTTCAAATAAAACCCAGATTTATACGAATTCGCGATAGACATTTCGAGCAAGTAGCTTGAACCGGCGAATACTGAAACAGAACAAGTAAAAAATTAAAACTGACCACATCGGAGCCGCGATGCGGTCTTAAACATAACTGAATAGTAATCTTTAAAAGTACGAGGTTGGAAGTGAGTAAACAGTAACACATATCATACGTTATCACACTGGATTCAAAGCCAAAATTTAACTATAGCCGACCGCTTTTAAATGTTATTAGTGAGATGGGTGGTAAGATAGGTGAAGGGCTGTTATTAAATAACTTCTAATAAGTCAAACAGAATTAAAAAAACTTCCTAAGGATGTTTAAAAAAGGCGAAGCTAGCGTACTCTCGTATTTAGTACAACCAGACAGTAAATGCTTTTTGGACAAAGTGGGAAAAGTAGTGACCATCACAGTGAACACTATAGGATAGTAACTAAAGCATTTCCTATAAGGACTAATTTTAGAAAACTATACTTAGGTATATACAAATGTCCAATAGGTACATCCGTAGCAGTAGACTGTTATCACAGAGCCGAAAGGATTGACACTGTATAAAGTAATAATGTTTCGACTAACGATGTGATCATTTGACCGATGCGGAGTTGTTCACTTTTCTTATGATGTAAATGCCCAAGGATGAAATCAAAAAGGATGGTAAACCATCTAAGGCGGCATCTTGTACTGCAAGATCTCCCGTTTCATTCAACCTGACGCCGCAGTGGCCCGGCATCCAGCAAAATACTTAAACGACATCGTTTATAGTTATACATAGTATCAAGGTATTTCGATTATATATCGTAAATAAACGGATGACACCGTGGTGAAAATTGTTGAATACTAAAGCCAGATGTGGATTATTTTACACCCAGCTCGAGGATAATCATCATGAATAGACAATTGATCGTTTTCGGAATATGTCGGAGAATTTTGTACATCATTAACTATTTTTTAATTTATTGGATAAACAAAATAATTGTTTCAGAAAATTACTCAACTGAATATTAGACCAAAGCATTTTAGAAGATAAGTCTGCTGTATATATTTGTAATATGTACACTGCATTACGTAGTCATAAAAGAAAAGAAAATTAGTTTTAATAAATTAGGAAACGTGGTGAGCGAGTAAATGTGTGCGTTCAGATCATATTGTCGGCTAGGGGTAAATGGACCATCCTGTGTTAGCGCAAAGCGAGTTGCGCATTAGGGCAGATCTGCTACTACCAAGGGGGCGAGAACGGAAATACCGCGAAAAATCAATAACTGAAACAGACGAACAGATCAGTCTTACATTGATCTGGGTTGAAGTCGGTAAAAGTAAGCCAAATTGGCAATCAGTTTACGCCTTCGCTGCTCCACATATTGGGAAATCTTAATTTCGGTCCAGTATAATCGCGATCGTTTTATTCGATAAAAGTACTGGTCTTCAATTTAAATTATTCTTAACTACATATCGCGAACCGAGTTTCCACGCCGTAGATCTATCGATCCAGAGGACCAACGGACTACCGCCATTGTAGATGCCGCACCACCCGGTTGACAATAGTGACACGTACCAAATTTATTTATACTTATTAATCGTCGCCAATTAATTTGTATTTTCAGCGGTCGATTATCCATGTGAGATCGATGTAAGTAATTTTGCATTATAAATTTTAAATCATACTTAATTTCCTTAGGCTTGTCAAATAATAATAATAATAATAATAATAGTAATAAATGAAATATAAAAGTTTAATTCCGAGGTAGCATCCCTGAGGACATGAAATAAAACGCCTCATTAACGTTTCATATTAAAGTTTCAGTTGGCAATTTAAATTTTTGAATCAGACCAGAATGGATAATGAAAGTTAAACCGACAAGGACTATTTACTGATTTTTAGAGTCATTAGTGAAGATGCAGATAAAGTCAGGATAATGTTCATTAATCGTTTTTTTTTTTTAAATAAGGGTCAACATTAATTGTAGTTAGTTGAATATCTTTAATAAACTTGAAACTGAATGTGCATTACATCTATGAAAAAAAAAGATTTCATTATTAATGTAGAGCGAAGTACAAAGAAAAAACTATAGAAACAAGAGCTGGTCTATGTTTATAGCAATATAGAATTTTTCTAGTCAACAATGACAATTTAGGAGGGACAAAACCTCTAGCTATTGTTAATTTTTGGATAGCAGTAGAAAGTGAAAGAGACTGCTAATTAAAGTTTTTTAAGTTGAAATATTTTTTCTTAAGAAAAGAAAGAAAATATTCGTCTTTGCCTAAGAGTCAGCCACTGAAGATGACTGAATGTTACCAATAATGAGTCTCAAACATAACTTTTAGAAATGTTTTCCGTTTTTTTTTTTTTCAAAAGAAAAACCATAAAAAGTCGACCCATGTTCAACCTGAAACGGATAACCGTTTTGAAAAATAATCCCAGAGCAACAGGATTCGCTTACTACAAAAAGGTTTTAGATACACTTAAGAAGATTAATAATATCGAAAGTCTGATCGCGAAGGTGTTGTTTTCAGTTCATCTGAGTAAACTTAATGCCCGAAAATAATAACATAATATTTAAAATAAACTACTATTGCATTATTTATTTGGACAAAAATGTCCCGAAATTCCCCGAGTGTTTTAAGATCCGATAGAGAATATCATAGATGATGATTTGTTAGAGGAGATATCAAATCTGCAGAAAAAAAAAAAAAAAAACTTCATTAGACGCGGAAGCAAAGTATCGATTCTCCTTTAAATATCTATGAAAATTTTGGTTACTGTCATGAAAAGTCGTCTGCATAAAGCAAAATGTGTAGATTAACGGTAGAATAAAATTAAGAACCGAAATATATAGGTTAAACGGGACAACAGGGCTCAGTGTATGGAGCCATCAGGCAAATCCCTGTGAGCAAAGAAACGACTCATTTAAAAATAGGGTTCCGAAAAAGCAATGTTCGACCGTATAAACAGTTTGCACATTTACTCAGACATTAGAAACGGAATACCTAAATAATAATAGAGTAGGCGATGAAACACATTATCTAAGTTAGATAAAAGGAATTCTTCTATAAATGTCTTTAAACAAAGCAGTCACACAGTCTGTCCGCAGTAATGTAACCGGCTCTAATCCTAAATATGTTAGGTGCAAAAATTTTACTGCGCTCATCACAGCATAGCGGTCTATTCTTAAACACAATTTCTAACGTTTTTCTGATTCGTGAGGCCTAAGAAATTGTTTTGAAGGATGATCTCCTAATTGGTTTTTACCAGATTTTGGTATAGGAATAAGCCGAAATAAAGGTCACCCTTTGAATCAACAACTTTGATCTGTATTAGCTCGTTTATAATACGGATTAAAATGTTCTTAGACAGTGCCTCTAAATTTCTCAGCATTGAATACGAGATGTTACCCGAACTGAAGAATGTCTCTTTAGTGAAAAATTTCTCAACAGTTGTGCTTCTTCGATAAAGTGGTTCCCGAACTACAGATAAGCTAAAAAGGATCTAGTGATAATTTCGAAGGTGGTAGTAATAAAAATTTTGAGATCATTTTTGAAATTAGCGTAAAATTCTGACCAGATCATCATGTATCTGTTTAGCCGAATCTCCTCGTTCGCGATTCCAAAACTTTTCTTCTCTCAGACGTTCTATCATTTCCGCCATTTGCCGTATTCGCTTCAATTATTCTTTTCTCCTACGATTTCGTCCGGTATACTTTTATATACTGATGGTCCTTATCATTCAGATTATACTCGCATTGAACGCTTTTGCCTATTTTCTGAGCGCAATGTTCTCTATACTCACTTATCGGAACCCCTTAGACTTTTTATTGTGTTTAATACTTCTTGAATTTTAATTTATTTTTTATTCCAATCCAATTTTTCTTTTTCATATCGATATCCAGTCAAGTTAAAATGTTCGAATCTATATTGACTAGTAACTTTTCGAGTTAATTATAAGTTGTTACCGCAAAAAAAAAAAAAAAAAAAGAAAGAAAGAAAAAGAAATCATAATGAAAAAGTACACGTAAAAAGTCACGTCTGTTTTTAATAAAATCTTTCCCGAATAGCGTTATGACATTAATATCTGCTTTTAAAATTTAACTTAAACTACACCTTACGCTTTAATATTTTATTTATAATACTATAATATGCGTTTCGATTCATTTCCCACTATCAGTGTAGTAGTTTGATAATTTAAGAACAGTTTTTATATGACGTTAATATACTATTATTATTATGTAAAATCATTTTTTACAATAAAATACATTCTTTCGTAATTATATCTAATTGTACCTACACATAGATGGCGCTATATTTTTTAATTATCTGGATATTACACATTTGCATTGCTATTTTGTTTACATTCTAACGATTTAATTAGTTTTAATGGTTTTTTTGTTTTATGTTAGTGTAATTTAATTTTTAAGCGTAATGGGAAGACTGAAATCGCAACTTTCAGAAGAAGAAAGAAAACAACGGTTACGTTTTCATCCTAAAAGTCGATTAGGTACTAAAATTAAATGTAAATATTATATTTGAAGAAGTTTTACAATAAACACTTTTTTATTTAAATTTCTCATTACAATCCGGGGGTTGGTGCGCGAAGCACCCTAGTTTATTATTATTATTATTATTATTATTATTATTATTAACTTTTGAAAAATATGTTTCGAAATAAAAAGACGTTCCTTAGAATAATGAATTTACGCAGCGCTTTCAATCGAATTTTAATAATCGAGTGCGATCGACGAATGAATAATGGTTTATTTTCGACACGAAAAACCCCGTTAAAAAGAACGAAAAAGGAATTAAAAATGAAAAGTAATTGAAATTAATCACAAACTTTTAGTCACTTTGGAAGATGTTTGCAGCAAACGGAACATAAGATAAATGAGTTTTTTTCTTTTTTACAATGGACGACGTGAAAGACGCGATTTCACTCAGCGATTGAATAATACAGATTAATCACGCTTTAATGAATTCTGTTTTTCAATTCTGAAGTAGTAATATAAAAAGTGAATGTACCCTATATTGTTTAACTTTTTTTAATATGCACGTATTTTATTATTTTAATATTTCTTCGTTTTAACAGACTAAACTGCCTTTTTAACTGATTAAATCGGCAGTTTTGGAGTATTAGTTTTATGAAATAATGAAGATAATTTTTGTAATCTAACGTTACCTGATATCCGAATCTGTGTGGACTTATAAATGATGATAATGCTTTAGGGAAGCTCTTTAAGGGGACGCGGTAAGAAAATTTCCCGATTTCCAACTAATTTTTAAACAAGAATTTTGTAGTTGTTGGTACCGCTGAATTCGCGCTAGTTTTATATTAATTATACGAAAACAAAACTGCCGTAAAGTTCGACATTAATATACTTTTGTTATTGTTGGGGACTTCTTAACACTGTTCAGAAACAATAAAAGAAGAGGGGCTGATTAAGTTTTGATCTAGTCAGATATGAGAATGATGGACAAAGAAGGAAGCAGAAAGCTTACGATGTAATGACCGGGAATGTTAGATTGTTCAGCGGAAGAACATTCAAAGATGAAACTAAGTATGAGCCTAATCTATTTGTTATATGGACGTAAGAAAATACCTTTACCAATCTTTTTTTATTAATTTCTGCACTATTGCCTGACTTGAAATTTCTGTCGACTTCATTTACATTTTTCACCACTTTTGCCACGAATAAAACAGGCGTACACCAATTCCACCGAGCCTAGTTAGTCCTACTAATCAAGATATAAAGGAAACAGCTTCTCCAGTTTTATTAATCAGAATAATTCGAAAGTTTGTCGTTATAAATTACTATAGCATTTAATTTTTCAACTGCATCCATTCTGTCTGCTTCTATCATCTGTCTTTCAGTGTTTTTTCTTTACAAACAGTTTTCCTCGCTACATTTAGTACATCTCTGAAATATAAGTTCTTTCCTTTAGAGGATTATCCTTTATCAGGTTTTCGTTTTTTAATGCAAGTATCTTCTAATTTGCATTTCACTTTCATAGCGTTTGTTATTATTCAAGCAGCTGTTTCCTTGCAAGACTGTCTGATGTTTTAACACATTTTCGAGCTTTATTTTCTAATATTATATTAGCTATCATGCGATTTCGAGTATCTTTGCATTTCTGATAGACTGTATCGTGTTATTTAGCCGCCTCATCTAAAGGATTTATATCGGCTAAAGCACGATTTAGCCGACGATTTAACTTTATACCAGATCCTAAATAATTATACTTAGAGTAACGTAACGAAAACGGAAAAGTTTATTTATAACTTTATTCAATATATTACGGAGACTATGCCGGTATTTCTTAATATTTTTTGACATTTCTTTGCTTTCTTGTCGTTTTAAAAAGATAGAGAATTGTTAACACCCGCTACGATTAATCCAAATTCAATATTTTTATATTTAATGATGCACCTATAAGTCGAGCAATAAATGGATAATTAATGATTATTTTCAACCGTCACTGTAGTAAAAATCCGTCGTAATGAGATACATATTTTTATTTTACTTTCTATCATTTTATAACCAATTCTGTACTTGTAACCATAATTTAACGACTGTTTCATACTTCCGCACACTACTGCAATATCGATTCAGCCTTGCAAGTCTCTCTGAAATGATGAAGACTACTCATAAATGATCTGTATACTTCACAAATATTTACATGTTGAAAATTTAAAAATTTAAAAATAAAAAGCGTAATAATAGTAGACGCTTCAAAAATTTCATTCAAAATTCGAATTCCGAGTATGAAAAATTTGACTGTATTGAGCGGTCTCAAAGAACTATATCTTACCTCACCTCGAGGAATCAATTATTATCCATCTGGTATTTAATTTATTAAATCAATTTTTTTTCCTAAATTAAAAAAACGAATAATAATAATAATAAAAAAAAAAAAAAAACAGTGTTCGGAGATTAAAAATTAAAAGATATTTCTTTACATATTTATAAGCTCTGCTTTTGATATGATAGCATTGATCGTAGGTTTTTGTAACAGCTGTGGAGGGGCGGTTGGGACTTTAATGGATTTTGGAAGAAATAAATAAAAACTAGAAATAAATAAAGCAAAAATAAATATTATGCACGACCAGTAAAGTGAATGATGAAAGGTGTGTGGAGAGAATTTCGCAGTGTTTTCAAAAAAAAATACATAGGTTAAAAATAATAATAACAATTGACTGATATACAGGTATTAATGGAGTGGCATGCGCCTACGCCCGATGTAGGCGTGTGCATGAATAAAAAAAGTTAATTTAGACCTTAAAATGGTTTAAAAAAATAGATTACAAAACGCTGGAATGGTATAGGCCGAGGGCGTTAGGATTTTCTTTCTTAAGAGGTATATGTGCCGATTACCAGACATATAGAAGTAGGAAAAAGATAGCTTGGGTTAGTTTTGGTCTCTGAACATGAATTTTAATTAATTTTAATAATCTAGTTGGATTTTGAACAAGTTCAGCCTAAGGGACAAAGTTTGGGATTTTCCCCTGAAGTAGGTGTTTAGATTATTAAGGTTGAGTAGCGCCAGGGGCTTTACAATAAGGTGAATTTTAGGCTCAGGAACAAAATTTGGACTAGAATTAGCCTACTTTTGCAGCTGTATAATTCTATAGATAAAGCGATATAGATGGGTTTTCATTGTTGCCTGTAATATTGGACCTTGAATAATTTCAGTAGGTTCAGCACTAGTGCTAGAGAAACACTTGAACATGATGTTTGTGTATTTGAATAAAGGGTCAAGCCGGATAAAATGGACGAATCGGCCTTTAGGTCATTTGGAAAAGTAATTATGTCATTATGTTCGGTATCAATGGAAACGCCGATTCCTAAATTTTTAGACCTTTAAACCCTCATAGGGCCCCATAAGGTCCGATTTTTTGGTTTTTAATTTTTTTCCCCAATATCTCGGTAATTTTTCAAGCTAGGAAATTTGTTTTTCCTTCAAATTGCGATGGATTCTAAGCTCTACAAAATAGTTGTACTCAAAAAAAAAAATTTGGCGCAATTAAAATTCCGTTCTGACATACAAATAAACGATAAAAAGTGTTCGATCATATACTAAATTTATAGAAATATGATAATAAATCTTGAAAATCGGTATTAATACACGAAACCGTTTAGGACGTATTAATGATTGCTCGATGATGTGGTTTTTATTGATTTCATAATACTTTACGATGAACTGCCCCTACGGAAATAATTTTTATTATCTTGGTAGTATAGAATAGAGTCAGAAATCGTATTTGGAATATCAAGTAGGTTACCAGAAGAGACTTAGAGGCTTGAACATGGTCAAAAAACCGAAAATATGCAGTTTTTAGGGTTTTTGAGTACGTTCCACCACTTTCAAAAAACCGGAAAAAATTTAGATATATTTTTAGAAAAAAAAATGCATAAAGTATTTTATTTTAAAAAATGAGTATGATTTTATTTTAGAGAAATCGAGTTTTAAAATTTTTCAAATGCTGTAAAAATTTGAATTTTGCACCAAAATTTTTTTGAGTACAACTATTCGGTAGAGCTTGGAATCCATCACAATTTGAAAGAAAAACAAATTTCCTAGCTTGAAAACTGACCGAGATATTGTAAAAAAGCTAAAAACCAAAAAATTGGGCCTTATGGGGCTTTATGAGGGTTTAGAGGTCTAATAATCTAGGAATCGGCGTTTCCATTGATGCCGAACATAATGACATAATTATTTTTCGAAATGACTTAAAGGCCGATTCGACCATTTTATCCGGCTAGACCCTTTTAAAGCGGAGAAAAAAAGCTGTTAAACCATATCTTTATTGCAAGAAAATTTACATTAAGCATGAATAAGAATCGTGCTAGAGTCATGAAATGCATTTTATATAAATACAATTTCATAATTTTTTGAAAGGTAAAAGAAAATTCAAATTTTGCAGAAGTGAATTAATTAGCTTCTATTTTTTTTTTTTACTATCATTACCACTTTCTATTCATTCTGTCATTTTGTAATAATATTGGAAATTAAATTAATTATAATTCAGTAATAACACACACACACTAATAATGTACTTCATTAATTTATCTCTGATATATTTCATACCTAAAACTCCATTTAAGTCTTTTAGCTCTGAAACATGATGGTGATGAATTAATAAAATATATTGCTTTTTGTCGGTTTTGTTTGTTTGTTTGTTTGTTTGTTTGTTTGTTTTTTTGTTTTTTTTAAGGGGGGGATTTCCAACGGAGATTCGAATTTTTGCCTTGTTCACTATTTGCGTCGCTTACTACTTCTTATTACTTTTCTCATATTTTGCATCCTTTCCTTCTTTCTAATTTAAACTCTAATTTTTTCATGTCAATCCAACTGAATTAAGATTAAAAATTGACCATCTCTCTCTCTAATCCTTTTTTAGCCGACGAGCCCAATAAAAAAAAAACAAAAAAAAAACGTTTATATTTTTGTTTTATTTGTAACGAAAATTTCGAATCCTTTCCAGGCAAATAACATTTTTTTTCCATGAAAAGATTTTAGCCTGCAGAAGAAAACAGGGGATTTAAATATGTGAAGTTTTTGCATGAGAATATTTTAGAATCGTTATCAATAAAAAGAAAAGTAATAATAATAGTACGCTTAAATTGAATCTCTCTCAATCTAACCACAAACTTCGTCACTAAGATGTGTCGTGATTAATGTTAACATATTTTTTCCGATTAACCTGAAACTGAGCTGGTGTAAATGTGAAAGCAACAGGTAAATCTTCAACTAGTGCAAAGGATGAAAGCAACGAACGGCCTGAGTGACATGGTGATTAATTACGATTCTTTAGTTAGCTGCACAGATGGGCCGAATAATTAGGGCGTGTAAGTCATTACTGCTTTTACATAAGGAGATACTCATCAGAAATTTAAATATGAAGAATTCTAGATGACTTGAACTGCAGGATTAATAAATTGCCCTTGTACGTTACATTATGCATGCTTATATTCTGTTTTATTTTTTAAAGTTTATTTTATTATTTTATATTTGTTTTGGTTATATAGAATTTATATGGGGATGTTTTTATACATACGTTACATAACTATGAGCATCTATGTGAATATTACAACTAGGTGTCTGTAATATGCATAGGTTTATATATATTTATGTATTATACGTGTATGTATTGATCTATATGTATATATATATATATATATATATATATATATATATATATATATATTGATACAGATTCAGTATTTATAGCATTATTTGTTGGCGATGTTAGAACTAGAAAATATTATCCCGTAAAAGTCACTAATTCACGATTTCCCAAACCTTGTTCATGTTATCATCGTCACTGAATGTATGTTTTAAGGACGCTTACCCTGTAAAACCAAAAAATTCCCGTCGTGCACATTTGTACGGACGGTTAACAGTGGAGGAAGCAACATAAGTTTGGGGCGAGGGGAGCCTCTCCCTCTTCCCGTTTCTCCGATCTCTCATTTTTCCTGTTTCTTTCTTTTATTATAAAGTCCTACGGCGATGGAAGCAGGTTTGGTTGACTGGAAGCTTTTAGTCATAGATTCTGCACAGAAGGCGGTATAATCCAAGTAGTCGCTCCTCAATAGGATGGGAGAATGTTGGAGTTCGGCAGCAGGTTATACGACTAGGTAGTCCTATTTAGGTTCCGCTCTGCTTACCGCAATTGCGGAGGGGACTAGAAAAGGTGTCCTAAACACAGATCTTCCCAAAATGAACCTGGCCAGCATGCCGCGGCTGGCAGGTGCCTATGTGATGCGGTAAGAAAAATAGAACAAACCAAACTACAACAAACTCATGGAATTTTGGTGAATGGAATGTTAGAATACTGCAGGATAAAAAAGACAGGCCAATACGAAAAACAGTATTAATTACGCAAGAACTGAAGAGATGTAAGATAGATAGAGCAGCACTATCGGAAACATTTTCAGAAGAAGAATGGACAGAGTACCGGCTATACGATCTACTGGAAGGGCACTTAAGCAACTGATGGGCGCCTAAAAGGAGCAGGTTTCGCGATCAACAATAGAGTACCACCTTATATATTGGAGGAACCTTGTGGAATAAATGATAGACTTATGGTAATGGAAATAAGCCCTACAATATCCATAATCAGTGCATATGCACCAACGTTGCAAAGTAGTGATGCAGGTAAAGACATGTTCTATTCAAATCTACAGCAAGCAATTAATAAAATTTCAGTAAATGTGTGGCTGATAATAATCGGGGACTTTAATGCGTGAGTCGGAAATAACTCTAAAATTTGGAAAGGAACGATTGGCGCGCATGAAATGGGCAAAGAAAACAACAACGGTGAGCGTTTACTACAGTTTTGCACACAAAAAAGGTTTAAGCATTACTAATACCTTTTTCCAGATGAAAGACATACATAAGGGAATCTGGATGCACAAAAGATCAGTTCACCTTCATCAACTCGATTATGTTACAACGCGGCAAAAACATAGAGCTGGCTGCTTAAACACACCGGCAATGAGAGGGGCGGATAGAGACACAGACCACATATTACTGAGGTTGAAATTTAGATTTCCAACCGTAGAGTACCATCCAAAGGAAGCAGCAAAGACACAGAAAACATACAACGTAAATTCTTTAAAAAATAAAGATATATTGGAGAAATTTACTTAAAATTTATCTGAAACTTTACGATACCGTGTGGAAGGCTGTCTGTAGAAGAATAATGGAACCATATAAAAGCAAGTATGAACTCAACGTGCAGAGCCACGCTGGGATATAAAAAGAAGCGCTCACAAGACTGGTATGCTGAGAACTCGGAAGAAATGCGTTTAAAAATCGAGGAAAAAAGGAGGGCTTTTATTAATTGGCAAAATGATAGATTCCAGAACAATAAACGGAATAAATTTGCGATTCTAAAAGCTGAAGTGCAAAAAGAAACAAGGAGATTGAAGAACAAATGGTGGAGCAATAAAGCAGAGGAAATGCAAGAAATGTCTGACAAAAATGATAATCGGGTTTTTTACTCAGCAGTCAAATTAATATATGGTCCAAGTATTAAGCGAAAAGTTGGTATCAAAGACTCATCAGGAGCTATACTAAGAGATAGGAATAAAGTAAAAGCTAGATGGAGAGAATATTTTGAAACGGTGTTGAACAATCAATCCTCAGTTAACGAAAATGTACTGAACGACCTGCCCATATAGGAAATCAATTATGATCTAGAAGTTCTATCTACTGAAGAGAAAATTCTACATGCTATGAAAAGGCTTAAAGCAAATACGGCTGCCGGATTGGACCGCATACCAAGCGAAGTATATAAAATTGGTGGTAAAGAGCTTATGGCATATCTGGTTAGACTGTACAAGGAAATATGGGAAAGCAAAACTGTACCCAAAGACTTTAAATATGCGATGGTTGTTGCTATTTATAAAAACAAAGGAGATAAAGTAGACTGTTCAAATTATCGTGGTACATCATTTTTATGTACAGCCGGTAAAATCTGAGCTCAATTCGACAGCTGGTAATGGATGTGTACTTCCCCGAAGAACGATGTGGCTTTAGGCGAGAGCGCAGCACGATGGATATGGTGTATGCCATAAGACAAGTTACAGAAAAGGCTAGAGAACAAAATAAGACTTTGTATATGACTTTTATGGACGTTAAAAAGGCATTCGATACAGTTAATAAAAATGCGATATGGCGATGTCTAAAGATAGCCGGATGTTCACCAACATTTGTTTCAATTTAAAAAAAAAAAAACAACTACATGAAGGAATGGAGAGTGCAGTTATTTGCGATACCGAAGTGTCGGATCCTTTTCCGGTAACAACCGGGGTAAGACAAGGGTGTGTGCTTGCGCCGTCACTGTTCAACCTTTATATGGGAATGATTTTCCTTATATACAAACAAAAAACTGAACAAATCGGTATTGAAATAAAATATCGTTTTGACGGGGCATTATGAAACTTACAAAGGTTTAATACAAACAGCAAGACGGAAGTGTATGTATTGCAAAATCTACAGTATGCAGATGACTGTGTCATACTGAGTGAAACCCCTGCAGAATTACAAAGCGCACTAAATCATCTATATAAAACGTATCGAGATTTTGGACTAGCTATTAATACAGGAAAAACGGAAGTTAAGATAATAAATGGCGTGGAGGAAAACTTCTACCTGAACGGAGTGAAGGTAAAAATCGTCAAAAACTTCAAATACCTTGGAAGCATAATTGGCGACGATAATGAACTGGATGAGGAGATCAAGCATAGAATAAAAAATGCAATGGTTGCTTATAATAAGCTAGCGCAACGAGTATTTAGAAACAAAGACCTGAATATCGATACTAAGTTAAAAGTTTACAGAACGGTAACATTACCAACAATGCTCTACAGTAGTGAGTCATGGCCAATTAGAAGCAACCAAATTAGAAAACTAGAGATCTGTCAGATGAGGATGCTTCGACAAATATTAAGAATAACATGGAAAGATAAGATCTGGAACGAAAGAATTCTGCAGATGGCAAATTGTAAATCAATAGAACAATGTTTAACCAAAGCTCAACTAAGATGGACTAGCCATGTTATACGAATGGATAAAAACCGCAACCCAAGCGGTTATTATATGGCGTATTAAGCACGAGCAAAAGATACCGTGGAAGACCAAAACTGCGATACAAGGATGTCCTATTAAACATTATTAAAAAAAAGGGCATGAATCCAAAGACATACAAGTTCTGGAAGAAATGTGCGATGAGCAGAATGGAATGGAGAAAGTTTACTGATGAAATTGCAAATCTAACAAGCGTCTATGCTTCCAGTAAATATACAACAAAGGCAAGAAGAAATACAATAAGCCAATCTCAATGCGCGCAATGCAGCTACGTATCCAGTTATAAAATAGGAAAGAAGATATATGTATATATATATATATATATATATATATATATATATATATATATATATACATAAATCTGTGTGTATGTGCGATTGTGTGCGTGTATTTATGCTAACTTACGATAATAGATGTCACACAATCATGATCACGATATACCTATATCAAAACCCACTGCTCCCTGGCGGGATAAGTTGGCCTAATCTTCCATGCTGGCCAGGTAAATTGGGATATGCATTTTATACAGCAGGTGCTAGGTTTCCATGGCAACTGTTCTATGCGACGCTATTGTAGACGCAAGACTACACTCGAAACTGATCACAATCGCTTGCTATTACAGTGCAGTCCCGCGTGTGTCTGCGTACTATGAATTAACTAACGCGCATATGGTGGTGTACGTGATGGCTTGCCATAGTCTACCACGTGACTATTAGCAGGGTTATTTTAATTTAATTCTTTGTAATAAGTTCTGACGTCGACCGGGATCGAATCCGAGACTTCCGTAACGTAAGCCAAGCGTTCTAACAACAAGGCGGTCGGGACGGTTGATTATAGATGTACGCGTTCATTTTATTTAGTTTTGATCAGTATTGTTTATATCCACAGGGGTTTATCTGAATATCTGCGCCAGATTTGATTTTGTTTTTGATTTTAATTTGTTTCCTTTTATTCTTTTTTATATTTTTATTTCGCACTAATACACTTATATCTGTGAATGCTATTTATTTCTAAATTTCTACTACATTTTGAATTTATTATAATTTATTTGTCTATGATTCTACTGTTCTCGCAATTTTGAGCACTGTAGCCTTGTATTAATAATAATAATAATAATAATAATAATAATAATAACAAAGTAATTTGAATTTGATAAAATAAGCCGGAAAAGATTGATTTTATTATTCTGAACTGAAAAATATTCTTTCCTATTGACAAACGGATTATAAAAATCGTTTTATGCAAAATATGCCCCCATAGCGACTTTGGTTACTGTTAATAAAATACTCGAATTTCGCTATTATTTTTTAAAAATTCGGATATAATCTGTGAAAGATTGTGCCTGTACGTTTTTGCGTGTGTGTGCTTGTATAGTTTGAAGCAGGTTCTTGTTTGAAACTTTTACCGTCGCCTCTGAGAGAAAAAAATTTAGAAGTAGTCGGAAAATATAATACGATTAAGAATTTTTGATTAGGATTTTTCTTCTTTTTCTATTTTTATCCGCTCTGCTTTTGCAATCAAAACACGCTCTCTATTTTCCCAAAGAATTCTGCTGCGGAAAGCGAATGTAATTTATGTCTCCGTTCGACCGTATTTTCATTACGTTTTCCATAGTCAAACTTTTTTCTGGTTTTATCTTCTAACTTAATAAACTTTTCCAAGAAGTCAGCCACTTTATCTAGGTCGTTTACATAAGCGAAACTGCGGCAACGCATAATGTTTACACGAAGCGTGTTTTCTTCAAAATTAGCTTCTATCGCAGCTAGGAGTTTAAGGCGTCGCCATCAGAATTCGTTCTTGTCCTTGAAGGTTTACCGCTGGTTGGTTCTCTTGTGAAATTAGACAAAAACATAAAAAGAAGATTTAAGGCTAAAAACTAAATCTGCCTATCAATTAATCTTATTCAGGTTTACAAGGTGGAAAAGGATGATGAAGGAACTCTACTTAGTTTTAAGAGAAATGGAGGATATCTGAAGAATAAATGGGCGATATGATCGACGAAGATAGAGAACACTTATAAAAGATAATTATGCGAGACTATTATATTGAAAAAAATCGATTCGCCGATAGAAATCAAGAAGAAGAGAGATTGCTAAAACTCTTCTTAGATAATAGCTTTCAGCATCCTCCATAATTCCAGCACTGCATCAGAAGATTGCATACTTGGGTTCACCGGGAGATCAAAAAAAACCGATTTGAAAGAGGACGCGGAGCAACAAAACAATATTTAAGCTTAAATATTGATACGGATGGAAGTTCTACACGTCATTTATCGATGATATCTAAGTTACATATATATATATATTTTTTTTTTTTTTTGAAGCTCAGGAGTTTCAAATAAAAGTTAGAGTGTTCTGCAGGTATAGATAGAGACTCAAAGAAGATTAGTTTGTATCGTAAAGTAAATTATAATCATCAAGACCGAAAGAGGAAAAAATATAAGAGAACGTAGAAAAACGAAAAAAAAATGTTAGAAAGCGACTAATTACTTCTCGATTTTTTTTTTTTTTACCCCCCTTGGGTTTGCTACCAAAGAGCATTAGCCAAGCAAAAATGAATAGATACATGGACATGGGCGTCGCCAGCGGGGGGCAGGGGGGCAGCTGCCCCCCTGGAGCCTTGAAATTTTTTAATCAACTGGCCATAATGAGTATTCATAGGCGCGTAATCATGAATAATTTGCCAGAAACCCATGGAAATTATATTTTAATTAAGATTTTATTCTTGTTTAATAAAATATTAAGCCTTTACAACTTATAAATTTTATTTTTTCTATAACTCATATCCTTTTTCTATCATCTTGCCCCCCCCCCCCCTGGCCCATCGGCTGGCGACGCCCTTGTACATGGAATAGAATAGAAATTATATTTTTATTTTGTCGACAATGGAATCAAGGAACACCCCTAGAACAGGAACAACAGAGAGAATAGGTAGAGAAAGAACATAAGAGGCGTTGAATGGAGCAGGAAGACCAAGCTTTAAAAGATGATAATGAAGTAACTCACGCTCGCGAGATAAACCGGAGAATTCGAAGAGCACGTGATTCACATCACAAACATACTGGGAATCTTCAGGATCCAATGGACAATTCTCGAAAATGTTTCACTGGATTTCGATCTGTCGGATATCATCCGTATTTTTGCTATTGCTAGCCGATACCTAACAATTATATTAACGCGGTTAATAGTGAAATTCTCAGGGTTGCGACCAGATGATCAGTTTATATCAGGCTAGGAGCTCTGTGAATACCTTTATGAGCGAGGTTAATGATATATAGACGACGGCTTGCATTCGCGGCTAATGTGGGTCGACTATAAGTAAATTAACAATATTTAATTACGTTAAAATATAATTGGCCCTTTCTTTTTCTAATTGCTTCTGGGTAATGGTCCTTGGTTGATGAGTCCCTTCCAAAAAAAAATAACAAAGAAAACGTGAAAAACAGACAAAAATCAACTAAAACATTTTCATTAAAAAATAGTGAAAATTTAAATCTTCAAAATGTTATAATTAAGGAGGCGATGAGCGCATGTGACAAAGTATTGCCAGTGTTAATTACTTATGGCAATGTAGAGTCGAATAGAATTATTTTGATTTCCCATAGCGCGATTTATAAGCTCCTCATTGACAGAATTTCAACAATACTGCTCAATCAGTACCCAATTTTATATGGTACCGAAAGTGGCATCATTTTATGTTGATCTATCTATATTATCGTTCGAAAATATTTACACTAAAAATTGTGAAATAAAGTAGATTAAAAAAAAAAAAAAATGAATCCGACTTCAAACTTACTCTAATTTTTTTGAATAAAAATACACTAAAAAGTAATTAATAATTACTCGATAAAAGTAATATATTTTACAGTTAAATA